>OU343222.1:127520313-127738681 GCA_910596185.1 Chrysanthemum makinoi
TTCTTCTTATCGGGTCATCTTTACATGGAGTCTCTTATAAGAGCCGTTAGTTGACATCTTCACAAGCTGATATGAGTTTATTGACAAAGTGCTTCTGGTTAATGCTTCACGTGCACATCAACATGATGATTCCGAACAACCTTCTGTTCTTGTTTGATGTGATTGTTTGCTTGGTGTTACCATTTCGTGTGTTCGCTGCGGGCTGATTGCTGATTTCCTTGATGAACATCTTTCTGTTCTTGTTTGATTGGGAGGGATCTTAATTAAGGGGATTTGCAAGATGTAAGTTAATTGGTATGCTTTTTGGTGATGTTCTTGTGTTTTTGGTGAAATGAAGATGTTAACTATCTATTCCCCATTCGGACAATCTTGAAGAAGGTCGAGTCTACAGTCTGTTCTACATTTTCTGCTACATGTTAGAAGACTAAAGACGAGTTACATGTGTTTATCCAAAGACTTCTTCTTAATCTGAGCATTTATCAAACAGATTGTCGGTTTAGGGGAGAGCACTAATTGGGGGAGAGTAAAATGTCAGATTTTATTCCCAATTATATTTGCTCACATCGTTTCTTTAGCAAGCTGATTCTCACAAGCAAGGGGGAAGGAGACACGCATCTAAACGCGAGTAAACTTTGATGAGCTTAATACTTCTAAGTAATTGAAGATATCCCGGGAAGACAAATGTTATTACCGCAGAGAAACTCAAGGTTTGACTCATGGCGAGTAAACTTGATGAACTTAACACTTCTAAGTGATTGAAGATATCCCGGGAAAACATATGTCATGACCGCAGAGAAACTCAAGGTTTACTCATTAAGGTGTTTAGTGTTCTTATTCCAACTACGTGGGGGAAGAGATGTAAGAGTTAGTTTCTGATGATAAAAAGAGGTACACAAGTGTGTGATGATTTTGATGTTATCACAATCATCAGGGGAGTGAGATTGTGTACATTGGGGACGCTCAGCTGTTTCACTTGAGTGCTTAATCAGTGATTCAGAGATATAATCACTTATTCGGAGTTGACATCCGCAGAGATAATCGTGACTTGGCCTGCTTCTTCAATGTTATCAGTTATTCCTTCCTTGTGTATTGGTATACTTTGGATACTTGAGCTTCATACACGATCATCAGGGAAGAAAAATGTGAACATGGGGAGGTGTTTTGATTCCCCTCATGATGTGTATTCAGGAGAGCTCTTGGGTATTGGTGTACTTCGGGTTCTTGAGCTTCATACACGATCATCCGGGAAGAAAAATGTGAACATGGGAAGGTGTTTTCATTCCCCTCATGATGTGTATTCGGGAGAGTTCGTGAGCATTATACAAAGAGGCTAACTACATCAATTCATCTACTTGGGGGAATTGTTCTCTTGACACCTTTTGGAATGGATTACTTCAGACGTCAGTAGAAAAGAAATTTGAGAAGATTGTTTTATGTGTGGGATGATACGGTGCTGTTCTTCTTGTTGATGATATAACCTCGAACGAAGAATCACGGTGATTATTCTTGAAAGGAGCAGCGGGATTTATGATAATGGTGTGCTTCTCTGCACCTGGCTAAGGCAAGCTTGAAATAGAGCTTCGAATCGCCTAAAGGATTTTCGGTTGGGGGAAGCTGCCAAAGTCTCACTTTCAGATGGTTCAATTTCTTTCTTCAATTCAAGAAGCTTTGGAAGCTTTGGCGGTGAATGTTTAAGAGTTGATGACTTCTATCTTCTACGACGTGCTGCTCGATATCCTTATCTCGGTACTCGTATCATCATCTTCTTTAACTATATCATCTTCTCTATCTTTGTATATATTTATCAAAAAAACCAAATACAAAAATATAAAATCAACAAAATAAAATAGAAAAATATAAAATCAACAAAAACCCATAAAAATCAGAAAATTTGAAAAAGACCAAAAATATGTTTTTCTATGACATGTCTTCTGGTATCGATAACATCTACGGTCTTAGAAATGTCATTCAATAATGGCACGGGACTTTAGATGAAGTTCGAGCAGGAGGTGTAAATATTCTTTTCAAAACATGTCACAAACTATGGCTTACAGTTATTTCAGACTGTAACCCGGGCTTCAAATGATGGCTTGCAGTTATTTCAGACTGTAACCCGTGCTTAAACCATGGCTTGCTATTATTTCCGATAGCAACCCGCTCTTCAAAGAAAGGAAAGTGTTGCGCTTAACAAAATTTTCAAATATTTCGTGCACTTATCTTAAAAACAAATTGAGGAAAGTATGTCGAAGGACTGCTGTTCCCAGACAAATGTTTTTCCGTCTATAAATTCTTCAGAAAAATATTTGTTGTTTTCAAAAATGGTGGTAAATGAGTTGCTTGTAAATCAATCAGATTCAGAGTTTTCGTAAAATTTGAAAACTCAATCAATGACTTCAGTAGCGTTTAAACCTTTTGAAAATGAGTCATTGATTGAGAGGGAGAATGTTTTCAAATCTGTATCATCTAACGAGATTATCTTAATCATCCTACGTGCTTATCTATAAAATACAATTGCCTATGTTGAAGGACTAGGTTTCTAGGATGTGATTGTTAGGTTTAGATGATTAGAGTTTGATAAACATATTATTCCCATACCTTATATGAACTGATTGATATGTTGAATTGACTTGAATTAGTCGATTGTTGTTTGGGTGATGTCGACCACCATATATCTGTATGTATGTTCACTAACGTATGCAGGTATATTGGTATAAGAATGTTCCCAATCCGGATCCCACTATTGATGATGATTGGATGCCGAAAGGAAAGGGTAACTATATCTTGGGTTGACATATGAAGAAACAGAGCTTAACTGGACTTCTATGGAGAGTTGGCATATATGCAACGTAAGAGGTATCACTGCATTAGCATATGGTTTTCTTCTAAGTGATTGAAGAAACGGTGCTTAATTTGACCTCAGTTGGCATTCAAAATGCAACGTAAGAAGAAGTCTCACTGCATCAGCAGACGGTTTTTCTTCCAAGCCCTACAGCAACAACAGAAGCTTCTCAACCACCTAACGTATCTTTGTGCAGGACACCATTTTCTAAAAATTTGATTAAATTGTTTTGAAAATGGAAAATATTGTTTTGAAATATAATTGGACTAAATCTTGAAAATCACCGGATTTCATTTTTATCAAAATCTAAGTCACTCAATCAACAACTACGGTTATCGATTGAGGGGGAGAGTGATTTAAAATTAAATGATTTTCAAACAATATTTCATCTATCAAGTCCGTTTGTACAAAATATGTGGTGATCTAAAGATTTAATGTTATGTCATGGTATGATTTTTTCTTTTGAATCAAGGTCTTTCAAAATGAAATTTTTTCTATTCTTGTTTGATTGTGAAATTGTTTTGTTTTACTCAAAAGATCTCTTAAAAACAATCATACTTGACACTAACAATCTTTAATGTCTTAAAATGGTCCTTATATGTCATTTTTCAAAGTTAAATCAAGCCACGTCTTTCCCCAAAATCTTTTAAATGATTTAAATCAATTGGGATCACAAATCTCAAAAGGTTTGAAATTTTGATCGGGGTAGAGATCGTGAGTTAAATCTCTTATCTGTTTTTATGGAATTGGTTTTAGTCCTTCAAAGGCACTCCTGCCTCCATGTGCCAAACGATTTCAAATATACAATGCACATGTTGAGGAGGAGGATTTATCCAAAAACCAGATGAGTATTTAAACAAGGCCACATTTTCTCCCATGTTTTCTAAACCTGATTAAATCACTTGGGATCCAAAATCTCAAAGGGATTGATATTTTTTATCAGGGGAGAATATGTGATTTAATAATGAAATTTGATAAAAGGTGATCGTTTTTGTTGATTCAAATGTGCAGGTTGCTCTCTCATATGTGCTAAACGCTTTCGAATCTCGAAGCACATATTGAGGGGGAGCAAACAAACTATCGAGGTACGGAAGCTTTTTAAAGTGATTTATAAAGTACCTTGATTGAGTTTTCAAATGGTTTTCTTAATGGATTTTGTGATCGTGGATGTGCTTCAAAAGAACTCTTGCCTCTATGTGATAAAATGTTTTAAAATATCCTATGCACATATTGAGGGGGAGAATTTTACCAAGAAAATCAAATGGATTTTTCGTATGAAAATTGTGATCAAAGAAAATATTTCAAAGTCCTCTTGCCTCCATGTGCCAAACAATTTCTAAATCACACGCACATGTTGAGGGGGAGGTTTTCTAAATGATCAAAACTATTAAGGTACAAAATGCTTTGATCTTGTATCACAAGTACCTTGATTGTTTTTCCAAATGATTTTTCAATTGGTTTTAAGGAAGAATGAACTGTACAAAAAGACCGACCAATTTACTTTATGCATGGTGTTATAAGGATGGTTAGGTTAGGTATTAGTTCCCACGATCCGCCAGAACCGGAGGGATCTACCCAGGGACAATCCACTAGATAGTGTAGAGCCCTTAGGTATGATGAAAAAAGGAGTAAAGTGAGATATGGGAAGAGTGCAGACTGAGACAGAGCTAATACTGGAATAAACCCAACAAGGTTCTAGTTATGAAGTCTCGGTAAGCACAAGGGGTTGAAGAATGAAAAAGAATTGAATGTGAAAAGGGTGAAAAGAAATAGCCCTCCAATAATTCAACCTTAGGGCAAAAACCGGGTTCAATACATATGCTACTAGTGGTTACCAAGGTAACACTGGTATTGAAGACAAGACGTCATGGACCCAATGACGCACTGCACTAAACTTCCCAAGCTACTCAAGTTCCTCTTAAAAGGGCTTGTTTCATTCTCACGGGGAACCGACAAAATCTATCGACTTTCTCTTAGAGATAGTTGGTATTGAAGAAGGAGACCCTCTCCCTAGTCTCCGGCATAGGAACTAATTGTGCACGATTGAGTCTAGAGCCAAGAGATCATCCACAAAATCTCATTAGGACACTAAATTCTTGAAGACTTGTTGTTTCACACAATGTGGAAAGTAAGTATATATTAAGAGTCCAACGCATTATCCTTGTGGTATTGCCAGAACATCCGAGTGATATGTAAAAATATTCACAATGAAGATGGAAATCCTTCTAGAGCCAACATCAAACAAGCTCTTGGTGGGTGACATGTGAGATCTTTTCTAAAGATCAAGGTTGTGACAACTGGATTGAAACAATGGGGCGATTCACTCTTGAATCAACCTTGGTCCAGGAATGGAATTGACGAATACTTTTGGAAAAACCGTTCGGTGTGCAAATCTTCTTTTCTCTAGCACATCGAATGTGTATTCATGTTTTCAAACACATAAAGTATCTCTGATTGAAAAAATGCTTTTGGAAAAACCGTTCGATGTGCAAACCTTCTTTTCTCTAGCACGTCGAATGTGTACTCTTTTATATATAAAAAGTATTTTTGATTGAAAATTAATCTTTCTCATAATACCTTCGTCGTATTGCAAAACTCTTTCTTCTAAGCAATACGCGATTGTTTTCAAATCAATTTTTCATCAATCAGTGAATCTCAATTCGCTGGTTCACTCACTCCATGTTGTCTTCTTTGAGACGTTCTGGTTTGAGAACGGCTAGAACATTTGCAAAACCCTGTCAAGGAGATTCTTAGGAATCCTACGATCACGGTACTTATCGATCAGCGGGAACCGTGGGCGTGTACCTCAATTCAACGAAAGTGATCAAAGACACTTTCGTGTGTTTTATTGCTAACTGTTGTTTGCGGTACATTTGGACTGTTGCGGTGATCGAATTGAGGTGTCAATCCAAAGCCGCATGCTCACAGCATCCACACTTAATTGAAGAAATCATGGCTGGTGCATATCTACGAACCCCGGATATTTCTTATACTATGTTCTCTAGCTGTTGCAAATATCTTGAACCAGTAAAAGCTTCCGCTACTCTGTTGGAAAGATGTCATGATCCAAAAGTGTGAGCATGTCGGTCCAAAAGTCACAACATCACATGAAGGCAACACAACTATGGATGATCCAGAGAGATTTACTGTGGCTGATGATCTCAATGAAAGCTCGAAGATCATCAAAGATGTGGATCAGTTAAAGGCCTCCACTAAAAGTACAAAACTATGCGGACTTTGAAGATTCGCTACAAAAGCACAAAGATTGCAGAATTGAAGAATTGAAGTCTACGAGCTCAAGAACAAAGTCAAGAATAGAATGCTAGGATTCGAAATGTAAAACATGGGGTGACCTCCCTTAGGGGGAGATTGTTAGGAATTAGAAAATTCCATAGTGAAGTGTCGGTCACCCCAAATATTATCTAGCATAAGTTAGCTCGTAGACATATCGTTATTTACGTTATTAAGTAGTTTATTTGTTAGTTTGTAGCGTAGTTTAGTTTAGAGCAACACCGTGGAGGAAGGACGGGTCTTTACCCACTGTATACGATCCACGAGCCGATAGGAGGTCGTATATTGTGTAAGTATAAATACCCCTTCCATCCATGGAAGGGGTGGTGCTTTTCAATCTAACATTCCATACTTTTGTATACCAAGTCTCTAGCAAGAAAACACCCAACTCTCTACTTCTCTCTCTAATGGCAAACATGTATTTTGATCATCCAAGACCACCCGAATCATCAACACAATAATATATTCGATCCTACAAGGGTATCTAGCCAAACGCTGATAGCAGGGATCCCTTCGCACCTCATATGGCAAGGGGTCATTGTACCATTTTGCATCAAACATATTTTCCTTATTCAGCAACTCTGGATAGTTGGGGGGATAAAAGTGTTTTGCACATAAAAGAAACTGCCTTTCCAAGTTGTTATGTTGGTGTATACTCTCCCAAACAGGTTCGGCACATCTGCCTTAGGCCTCTTATCCAAGGTTAACCAGTTTCCCCCAGGATACAAATTCAAAAAACCCCTTAACACCTTTAATGTTGGTTCATAGCCGTATGCTTTGCACATCACTATGAATGTGGTTAGTTTGGCTAAACCAAATGGGTTGAACCTAGAGATATGAACCTTGTAGTATTGCATAAACTCTAATATCAGTGGGTGAAGTGGAATCCTAAGGTTGGAATGGCTAAATGCATGTGTGTATAGCCCTACAAAACCTTCAGGAGCATCAAATATACCCTGATTGGACTTGGGTAACATCACTTTGTGCTCTAGTGGGATTGGATAATCAGCTAAGTAATCATGTAAATCTTTTGCAGACAATGTACATTTTTGTTGTTTTATGATAAACTTTGAATCCATTTTTAACAAAAAAAAAACAAACTACAAGTTAGAAGGAGGGTTTACCTTTTGATTTCTGATTGTACAATAAATCGTACGACCAGGCCTTCGATAGTGATCGAAGGGTATGAGGGGTGATATGCTTGCGCCAAACTTGTAGTCAATCTGCAATAAGAAATAGTAGACACTTCGTTAAGTGATTGCGCAGGGTTGGGCCCTGTGAACCACCTCTGGCGTGAGAGTAAGTATATGATATGTGTTGTAAATAATATGATGTATGTGAAAATACTGTGTTGAGTGAACATACCATTGAAATGACTCGTCCAACCTACTTATAGGTGATGAAAATAGCTTGGAGAGTGTTAGCACACGTTTACGAGATCATGGGGGGCGTCCCCTGATTTGTGGTAACCGCTAGGGCTTCATCCCCACTATCTCGAACTTGGCGGGGAAGCTAAGGACATAGTGGGAACGTGGGAGAAGACCAAGTCAAGGTTCTTATTTGTCTTGGCATCTTCAAGGGAAGACACCGAAGGGCATAGGCCTTCGGCTGGCGAATTCCCAACTGGTAACCATGTCAATGATGAATGGTTTTACGCCACCAATGACTTATGAAGAAAGACTTGGGTCTTCGTAATGCATTTCGACTGAAGCCGAAGGGGGTCCTTCGACTGATCGGAGGGTACGTCATCAAGCCCCCCGGTCGAAAGTGATATGTACGAACAAGAAATATTGCTTACGACTCAGAAATAAGAACGAAACTTCCCATTCGTCACAAAATGAGCGAAGATAAAAAGTCTCGCTAATATTGACCGTAATTAATGCAACTAATTATCCTAACCACCCCTTTTCCTCGGTAAAAGAGAACGTCTTTTCAAAATTTGAAATAGTTTTGAAATCCGGTGGTAAGATGATAAGTAATTACACGTGTAGGTAGAGATTTTTCACCTTGTAGGGTATATAAATTACAAAAATAGTAAAACCCTAACAAAGTTTATCTCTCGCCCAAGTTTTTTCACCTACTAAAACACCTTCCAATCAAGCTTTCGATCAAACAAGGTAAAGTGCTCCTTCTTTTCGGTATTTCAAATACATTATTGTGTATTTTAGAAGGCTCCATGTCAACCAATAAAAAACTCATAATAAAACAACAAGGTTGTACACTAACGAGGGAGGAGCTTAAATCGTTCCTCATTGATTACCCCATTCCAAAGGAACATAAAATCATGCTACCGAGTAGAAATCAAGGGATATTTGATGCCCCTGAAAATTATGTAGGCCTGTATACCCATGCTTTCACTACTTCCAACCTTAGGATACCTTTACATCCTTTGATCTTAGAGTTCCTCCGGTATTATGAGGTACACATTTCTAGGTTCAACCCTTTTGGCCTAGCCAAGCTTACAACATTCATCGTGATGTGTAAAGCTTATGGGTTCGAACCATCCTTGACTGTGCTTAGAGGTTTCCTGAATCTATTCCCAGGAGGAGACTGGTTGACCTTAGCCAAAAGAGGTGAAAGGGATGTGCCCATTCTGATAGATAGACCTTTTACGAATATAAGGAACTGGAAAAGCAAATTTTTTTATATTAAAAACACCATTATTCCTCCGGCATACTCTACATTGTTGAATCCAGACTTTCAATATGATGAGAAAAGATTCAACAATCCATTGCCCTATACTGTGAGAAGGAACCCTTTGTATCAGCATTTGGCTCGTCATCTAGCTGATTGCCAAACCTTCCCTGAGCCAATCCTGTTCATGGCTGGCATTGTTGAAAGATGGGAAGGGTCTCCTTTGGTACCTGAGATGATTTGTGATGGAGAAAGTATGTACTTTTATGATTAACATAAGAAATTAAAACTTATCTCTCTGATATTTATCTTATTTGCTTCTTTGTGCAGAGATGTCATTCAGGAACTTTATGGTAGCTGGTGGTGCAAAGGAGGTAAGCTTCCTTCCAAAGAATCCCCAAGAAACAAGATATGGCGTGGGGTCCCCATCAGTGTCCATAAACAACAATGATGTGGAAGCCCAGCCCATCGAGCCTGTATCATCTGCACCTCCGTCAAAGGAACCCATAGATGTGGAAGATCAACTTGTGGAGAACGTTGCTGACTCTGACGAACCAGTCTCCGAAGGACAGTTGGACATCGTAGGACCCTCCGGCATAGGAGAGAGGGTCCGAATCAGGAAAGGTGCAAGTGCTAAAGCTATGAACTCTGCTTCAAAAAGAAAGCTCATCCTGCCTACCCCACCCTCTCGAACTACCCGGCAAAAAAGTGCCCAAGGTAAGGCTGTGGAATTTCCAGCCATCGAAGGGCCCAGCGGTGATGACATCCATGGTAATGTTTCTTTCCTGTGAACAAAAATTAGGTACCAGTAATAATATATTAACAAATTTACCTATGTTGCAGGACTTCCTGATACGAAAGAACTTCCTTCTCCCCTAGCTTGTCACCAACTTGTGAGCCATGTAATCCTACCCAAGTGGAAGGGGGTGATGGATAACATATCCATAGAAAGGCTCTGTGACCTTCATGACAAAAGCTATATCCGCCAGTGCATGCTAGACAATCAGCTCAATGCTAGGACAAGGGAACTACTCCGTCTTTGTCTCAAAAGCTGAGAGGAAATGGATGTTATCGAGAAGGGAGAAGGCTAGAGATCAGAAGTATGCAGACCTGGAGAAGAAGTGTGAGGATGCCTTGGAAGATTTTGACAAGAACCCTTGGTGCAAGATCTCATAGCTGAGAATGAAAAGCTCAAAGGTCAACTGGCAACGAGTGAAGCTGAGTGCAGCAGGTTAACTGTCGAAGGCTCAATGGTCGTTGGCTATAAGGAGCAGATATCTATTATTTCATCCAAGTGTGGAGGCATCGAAAAAGAGAGGGCAAAGTTGTTGGACCAAGAGATAAAGCTCCGAGAAAAGGTTGATGGTTTAAACCTTCGTCTGAAGATGTTAAAGAAGGATAAGGTGGATTTGGTAACCAAGGTGATCCCCTATATTGCTATGGAACTTTACCATAGCGATGATGTGGGGGTCGCCATTGGGAATGTGGTGAATGCTGCCATTTTCCATGGCAAGTGTACTACCTTGGAGGAGATAGCCAAGACTGGGGAACCGGTGGAGCTGGAGAAAGTTCCTTACTACAGGGCAACTCATGAAAAAGAGTATGATGATGCAGGTAATCAACTAACTGCTTTAGAGTTTCCTTTCCTTGCAGATGTGACGAAGGACCCAGCGGCCTCAATTAAGGACCTGCTTGCCAAGAAGCCAAGGACAGTCCAGCCTTTGTCTTCCTCCAAGAAGACTCCGTCACCCAAGGTTCCCTCTCCAGGTTCAGCTGATCCTACTCATTCCAAGGTTTGAAGGCAGCCATGTGGTTGTAATTTGATCCCTAGGTTGGTATGTACCCTGTTAAAACAATTGTCTATGTTCCTTTCCAGGCTTCGTGCCTGATGAAACTATTATCATATGGTATGTGTGATGTAGGCTACGGCCTAAGACAATATTTTATTTTGTTGGATCGTGAAGGCTACGGCCTGTTTTAGACTAGTTAGACTAGTCAGTAATCTACTTTGAAGCCACTAAGGCCCGAATTTTGCCATGTGTGATTCTTCTCTTTTTATTTTTACTTGCGTAAAAAATATTTTTTACAACCTAAAGCGTATGGTAGATGCATAGCCTCATTGTGTGTAGTTACTTCACCAAGAATATTAGCAATCGTATAATTTGACTGCTGACAGAGGGTCGCGACCCACTCCGTCTTGATCCGTTGGGCAGCGAAAGGCTTAAAATACCTTAAGGCCATATAGGAAAGTTAATGTGAAGTTGAGATGGATGTTATGCATATGAGCAAGACATGTTTTTTTTTTTTTTTTTGTCTTTGTACATCCCTTCGACATTGAAACTTATAAAGCGACTTGGTGGGCAAATCTTTGTTGTATTGAACGAAACAAGAGATTTGAGGGAAATGTGTTATTATCATTAAGTGGGTAGGGAGGATTACATCATTTTAAGAAATGAATACTATACGCCTACCATTAATGCTTCTTTCCCCAAGTGAGAAGAATGCAAATACATTGATTGAAAACAAATAAAGTGTGTCCTTAGACATTGTAAGTTTCATACATAAAACTTACGAAGGTTAGTGCCATTCCAGGTTCTATCAATAACGTCTCCATCCAGGGTTTCCAGCTTGTAGGCTCCGTTGCCATATGCTTCCTTAACAACGTAGGGCCCTTCCCATGTAGGTCCTAGTTTACCCTGGTACTCAGCTTTACTTGCGTTGTTGAGTCGAAGGACGTATTCCCCTGGTTTGAAGGTCGAAGGCCGAACCCGACTGTTGTAGTATCTTTCAATTTTTTGCTTATGGATAGCCTCCCTGATCGAGGCTATTTCCCGTCACTCTTCGAGTAGTTCTAGGTTGCTGCGGAGTCTTTCTTCGTTGTCTGCTGCCTCGAAGTTCATGACTCTTTCTGTTTCGACACTTACTTCTGAAGGGATGACAGCTTCCGTGGCATATATCAAGCTAAAAGGAGTCTCCCCATGACTTGACTTTGTATGCGTTCCGTGAGCCCAAAGTACTTGAGGTAGTTCATCTACCCAACTGTGGTGACTGTAACCCAGCCTTCATTCTATTCCTTCTATGATGTCTCTGTTGGTAACTTCCACTTGTCCGTTACCTTGAGGATGGTAGACGGAAGTGAAGGATTGTTTGATATTCAGGCCTCTGCAAAACACTGGGAATACCCCTTCGCGAACTGCTTCCCATTATCTGAAATGATGATGTGAGGTATTCCGAACCGACAGATAATATGCTCCCACACGAACTTTTCCATGTGCCTTCCGGTGGTGGATGCCAAAGGCTTTGCTTCCACCCATTTAGTGAAATAGTCGATGGCTACGACCAAGAACTTTACTCCTCCTGGAGCAACTGGCAGAGGACCTACAATATCTATCCCCCATTGGCTGAAGGGCCATGCGGAGGTTACAAAGGTCATATCTTGTTTTGGTAGCCTTGGAACCCTTGAGTGAACTTGACAGCTTTCACATTTTTGAATGATGTCGACTGCGTCCCTGTGCATCGAAGGCCAGTAATACCCGATCCTCATGATTTTAGAAACAACAGAGCGGGGTCCTGCGTGAAGCCCACAGGATCCTTCATGAACTTCTTGAATGATGTTGGCGGCTTGCCTAGGTCCTACACAGCGTAGCCATGGGGAAAGAAAGGACCGTCGGTATAAGTAGTTCCCCATGATCCTATCTTGTGGTGCTTTGATACAGGACCTTCGAGCTAATTTCGATCCTCCGGCAGTATACCACTTATAAGATATTCTCTAATTGGAGTCATCCAATTTGAGTCTTCCTCCTGTATCACGTCAGACACTTCCTTTCGGACGATGGACCTATCTGCCAACACTTCAACCAGAACTTCCTTAGTTAAATGAGCAAATGCCATTGATGCCAGTTTGCTAAGTGCATCCGCCTTCTTGTTTTGATTTCTCCGAACATGCTCTATGTTGTAAGATGCGAACCCTTCGAGCATTTCCTTGGCCTTATCCAGGTATTGCTTGATCCCAGGTTGTCTTGCCTCGTAGGAGCCTTTTATCTGATTGGCCACGAGTTGTGAATAAACGAAGATAGCCAAGTCTTTTACCTCCATGTCTTTGGCCAATCGGAGGCCTGCCAGCAAGGCTTCGTACTCCGCTTCATTGTTCGTAGCGTCAAATTCAAAACAGAGTGCATAAGTGTACTCCTTCCCTTTGGGATCAACAAGCATGAGGCCTGCACCAGAACCATCAGAGCTGGAGGCTCCATCAGTATAAATTTTCCACCCTTCGATTGCTTTATCAGGCTTCTTTTCTGTAACCTTTGTGTCATGCTTTGTTTCGGAGGGTGTTTCTGCTAGAAAGTCTGCCAATATTTTCCCTTTCACCGAGTTTCTGCCCTTGTATTCAATATCATGCTCTCCTATCTCGATAGCCCATTTAGCTATCCTTCCAGATTTCTCCGGCTTCAAAAGTATCTGCTTAATTGGCTTGTCAGTGAGTACGGTTATGGGGTGAGCTTGGAAGTACCTTCGAAGGTGCCTCGCAGCATGGACCAAGGCCAAAATTAGCTTCTCCAATGCTGGATAATTTAGCTCAGCTCCCTGTAGAACCTTGCTAACGAAGTAGATAGGGATTTGCTTCTTCTCCCTTTCTGCCAATAAAATAGCGCTGATGCTTTCGAAGGAGGCTGCGATGTACATAAACAGCACTTCGCCTTTGATTGGGGCGGTAAGTGTTGGTAGAATAGCCATGAAATCCTTGAGCTTTTGGAAAGCTGCTTCTGCATCTATACTCCTGGGCGTCTTTTTGTCTGTGCATCCTTTGAGTGTTTTGAAGAGCGGCAAAGATGCATGCGCACCCTTCGACAAGAACCTGCTGAGTCTTGCTAGCTTTCCGTTCAGACTTTGCACTTCCTTTAGAGACTTAGGAGGCTGAAAATCCGTGATGGCCTTAACCTTTGAAGGATTGGCCTTAATACCTTGCTTGGTGATCAGATGCCCCAAGAATTGTCCTTCTTCCACACCGAAGGAACATTTCTTGGGATTTAACTTCATGTTGATGGCGCGAAGTTGGTCGAAGGTTTCTTTGATGTCGGAGAGCATGTCCTCCTCCGATCTGCTTTTGATGACCATATCATCTACGTAAGCCTCCAGATTCCTACATGCGCTTGTGGAAGGCTTTGTCCACTAAACGTTGGTAAGTGGCACCTGCATTTTTCAAACCAAAAGGCATCTTTTTGTAACAATAAACACCTTTTCCTGTAAAAAGGCTGTCTTTTCTTAGTCCTCTTTAAGCCATTTGTATCGATGGTACCCCTTATAAGCGTCTAGGAAGCACTTGATCGAAACCGACAAGGATTCCACCTTCCAATCAATTTCGGCAGAGGGTAGCGGTCCTTGAGGCGAGCTTTGTTAATATCTGTGAAGTCCACGCACATTAAGCCACCCTCCATCATGCTTCTTGACCATTACCGGATTGACCACCCAAGTTTGATACTTCACCTCTCTGAGTATGCCTGCTGCTACAAGTTCGTCCACTTCTTTGCATGCGGCGGCACTTCTTCGGGAGCCGGCCGGCGCTTTTGTTTGATGGGTTTAATATGTTTGAACTCATTGAGTTTGTGTTCAGTGCCGAAGGGCTTTCCATCTATGGTGAGAGTTCTGTGGACTCCTGTCATGTCAGAGTAGGTCCAGGCAAAGACATCTGCATTAGCCCGTAGTACCTTTTCCAATTCTGCTTTAAAGGAGGTTGGGAGCTGCTTTCCGATTACCAACGTCTGATGATTCGTTCCAAACGGTCAGGTTTATTACACAAATCAACCACTTGTGAATGGTCAACCGTAATAAAAGTCAAACAGTCTAAAACCAATGCAATATCCCTTGGAATTTAGTGGATTCCCGAATCGTTAAGTCCCACGGAGGTTGAATGGTGTTTAAAAACGTTCAGACGTAGAATGATCACTAAGGATAATGATCATGGGATTTTGATTGATAACTACACTCTTGATTGATTGGAATTGTATTTGGATACAGAACTATAAAGCACAACAATCAGATTAAACAAAGCGAAGCGTATGTTTACTAAATTTTCACGTAAGCGTATAAAATAAAGCGTAAATTTAAAAGAATAAAACACCTATGGATATGAAAATGATATTTTTACAATCTTAATAATAAAAGAAAATTATTGGAAAATTAAAATTATTTTTATAACTATTTATTTAATTATTATTAATTAAAAACTATTTTTAACTATTTAATAATACCCTAAAATATAAGAAAATATGAAATAAAGCTAGAAAAGTGAAATTATGACTTATAAAAATCTAAAATATTATAAAACTAATTTTAAAACTGAAAATATATTTTTTATGCTTTTTATTTATTTATTATTAATTAATTAATACTTATTAACTATTTTAAATTCTAATAAATACTAAACAAGCTAAGAAAATTCTGAAATTTTTTCTATAAATATCCTATGATAATGAGAAAACTAAGAAAATTATAAAAACAGAAAGTGCTTAATAATAAGATGAAAAAGAAAATTAAAAAGCTAATTTATATTAAATAAACGCTATCACTATTTTTAAAATGATGTTTTTGTGTTTTTTATTTTATAAACCTATTATACTACTAATAATAAGCAACTTTAATGAAAACAAAAATTTTGGAACTTGAAAATAAGCAGTTTGAGAGCTGAAAAGCTTAACAGTTTATGTTTATGGCTTATTTTGATTTTTTTAAGCTCAAACAAGCTTCACAGTTGGAACCAAAGTTAAAATAAGATGTAAATAAGCTAAGAGTACTCAAATTAAGCTAAAAAGCACAAAGGACTACACTGATAAGCTTAAAATAAGCTAATAAGCAATTACTCTAATCCTATAAACCAAGCAGGCTGCTGATCAAACTTATAAGCAATATAAGCTTATGAAATAAGCTGAAAAGCTCAAAATTAAGACTGAAGTAGCAAGATGGGTTGGTGGGCTTTCTAAAAAGTCCAAGCTCACACACTGGGGTTGACTAATAAGCTTATGACAAGCTTATGAAAAAGCTTGTAAACACTAACTATTCAGTTTACACAGGAAATGGGACAACTTAAAAGCTACAAGCAGCCCTACCAAATAAGCTAGAAAATATGAAATAAACACTGGACCTATGAGATGGGTGGGTGAGCTACACAAAAAGCTAAAATACACAAGCTGGGACTCACTAATGAGCTTTTTATGAGCTTGTGAAAAGACTCACTCAAGCGTATGCAGGGCACTTTCTGAGAAAAGTGTTCAAAATAAGCAAAGAAATAAGCAGTTTAACAAGCTAACTAGAAATTATAAAAATTACTATGATGAAGATGAGCAACTAAATTTTATAAACCTAAAAGCACAGAACATGAAACTTAATATTAAATCCTATAAAAAATTATCTATTTTATTCAAAAACTGATTATGTGAAAATTTGACTTTTTAAGTTAAACACTAAAGTTGACTTTGATGAACTTTAATCACTTCTAATTGACTGAAAATGGAATAATAAGCTATTCTAAGACTAGAATAAGCTATATGGACTATGTATGCACCTATTTGATTGATTATGCAAGCTATAATCCTAACAGTTAAAGTGAAATGAGATTCAAGGATGAATTTTGACTTTCTTGTGAACAAGGTGCGGTTTTAAGTATCTACGAGTTATTAAGTGTTAATATGACAGATAACAACAACAAGAAACAACACAAACAATCTTTAACACAGATAACAAAGTAAATCCAAACAACCCTTTACTTAGCGATTTTGTGATTTCCAAAGGGTTTCATAAATTAAGACCATGCAACTGATTCATAACCTTATATTATCATATAATGAGGCTAAATAAGCATTAAACAACAACAATAACAACATAAAACTAAGAAATGACACTTATGCTATAATAACTGTAAAAATAAGATTTTTAGTAACTACAAATTTTAAAGAACAAGCAAACTATTTTAATGTTTAATTTTACTTAACTACAACTCATAAACATAGAAACACAAAGCTTTAAGCTAATGAATGACTTAAACAGTGAACTGCTAAAATGGAGTAAAAAGCTTACAAGATGGAATCCAAGTGAAAATTGAGAACCAAGGCCCAAGACCACTTCCTATAGCTTCCCAAGAAGCTTCTAAACCCAAGGCAATCCAGTATTCACCTTGCTCCAATGTGATTATCTTCTCCATTGATTTTTTTGATTTTCCAACTATTTTCTAGTATTTTTGGTATTTTTTTTTCTTTTTGATACTAAATTGACTTTTATGGTTTCTAAAAGCTTAGAAAAGCTTTAATAGGAGCTTATGTGAGCTTATGAGTCCATAACAACAACTAATAATAACATTAGGCTAACATGAGATTTTGAACTTGAAAATTTGCATAAACTTGAAATGAGACTGAAAATTGAAATTGCTTATTGAAAAAGATTTACAATACACTGAAATTGATAAAAAACGATACTTGAAAGCTTGAAATTACCTTTGGAATTTGAAAGTTAACTAAAACGACATAACATAAATTAAATTACACTAGATATGTCTTCACATTGCTTCTCTTCTACTTTATATTGATCTTTTTAAGCTTTGTCGACATCTCTGAGACTTTCCCACTTCATTTCAACCATTGGATCCTTTGAATTCATCAGAACTGTCCATTTGTCATTTTTGGCGCCAAAAAGTATTTGAGCAGGTTTTTGCAATTAAAGAAGTTTGGGAGATTGTGGAGGTGTTAGGGGAGTGGGTAGACAGCTGGAAAGGTGGTGGTGAGGTGGTAGAAGCAAGTGGTGGAAACGACGGTGGTTTTGGTTTTGAGGAGGTGTCTGGTTTTGGCGGGACTGTGAGGGAGAAGAACAGTGATGGTGGGTTTGACCGGGGTTTGACCCCGTTATTATTAATAAGGCAGGGGTTCAAAATAGGGGGTCAAATTGGTTTTGGACTGGCTCAGGGGTCAAAGGACAAGGTTCAAGGGTCAAGTTAAGTGGGTTGGGCTTGTGTGTTGTGTTGGCTGGGCTTTGGGATTGGATTAATAAAAGGGCCCGGTTTGGTTTGTTTATTAATAACACACAAGGACCAATCTTGTAATTTCTGCAAAGTTGAGGGGCCTAATTTGACAAGTTTCCAAAGTTAACACAAGGACCGAATATGCCATTTATGAATAGTAAAAGGGTAATATTTGATAATTTTCCATTTTTAAATATTCGAGGACTATTTTTGACATTTTTCAAAGTTGAGGGACCAAAGTTGTCATTTTGCAATTTTAAACTTCAAGGACCAAGTTTGACAACTCATGAATCCCTAGGGACTTTAAATAACATTTTTCATTATTTTGATTTATTTTGATTTACCAGGGACTATTTTTGACAACTTTTGAAACTTGGGGACTAAAGCGCCAATTATGCAAACTTGATACGTTTTCATCCGATTTTAGTATTTTGCATTTAAAACACATAAAACACTTATTTGTGATATTTTTATCATTTTGATGCGTTTCTGAGTGTTTTCAAATGTTTTTGCAGTCTAAAAGGTACAAAAATGATGAGTATTTACACACTCATCATCTGATCAGGGTAGAGATCATTTACTACAATGCGTTCTTCAGCATCAGTACAACTGAGAACATCCTTTGGAGGCTCTTCCGAAACCTGTTTGATCCTTTTGCCCCCTTCCGTAGGCTCCTTCACCATATAGCTGGAGAAAACCGTTCCAATGCCGAAGGGTGTTTGGAATTTGATCGCGGCATGTATGGTTGAGACAATGATGCCCATATTCCGTATTCTTTGTTCTTGCTATCAATAGGTTGTAGGGAGAGTCGGACCTTACGATCGTGAAAACCAGAGTTTCTGTTCTTTTTAGCCTTCCTTCTCCAATCGTAACCTCTAGAGGGACTTCTCCCAAGGGCCATGAGTGTTCCCCGGAGAACCCTACTAAGGGTACCTTCGAATCTACTCTCTTCGACCTTATCGAAGGCTTGAGCTTTAAAAACGGCGTTAGTAGATTACTTCACAGGAGCTACCGCAGTCTAGGTAGGCCATGTTTACTTCTCTGTTGGAGATCAAGACCTTAATGACCACGGGATCATTTGAAAGAACTTTCCCTGTGATGGAAGGAAAGGTGACATCTCCTACTCCGCACAAGGCTTCTTCCGTTTCTTTCCTTTTCAAACCAGAGTTATCCTTGTAAACCATGAGGATGGGTGCTTCTACAGGTGTGGTATCTTTCCTAGCGTGTATCGGAGACCTTGTCTTTACCTTTCTTTATACCCTTCACCAAATGTCCCAATTGACCGGACTTCACGGCCTCTTCTATCTGTTTCTTGAGCTCTCTGCAGTTGTTGGTGTCGTGTCAGTAATCGTCATGGAAGTAGCAGAATTTGGAAGTATCTCTAGGCACGCCTCTATTTGCTAAGTGAGGAGGAGGATCAAAGGCCTTCGCAGCCTTTTTAGTAGCAAGTATCTCTCTTGGAGATTTGGACAGATTAGCCAAGAGCCCATGGTTGATGTTTTTGTGGTATGGTGTAAACCTGTCCCTGTTTTTGTGTTTGTTCTTCGACCCTTCCCACGAAGGATGCTTTGTGGCTTTGCTGTGACTTTCTTTATTTTCAACCGGAGCCCCATTGGTAGACACTTCTTTTGCTTCGATCCAGGTGTAAGCCTTTTCCACCAAACCCTTATAGGTTGCAGGGAGATCAGTGGAGAGGAATTCAACCAAACTTCTATTTCGTAGGCCATGCACGAAACCTGAGATGCACTGGTCCTCATGCAAGCCCATTATCTGTAACGTGTCATCGGTGTATCTGGTGATGAAAGCTCTGGTGCTCTTATTTTCCTTCTGCTTGATGTTGTGCACCATTAGGTGCGTTCTTGTAAACTTTTTTGTTGGTGAAATGTGATCCGAACTTGGCCTTGAGATCATCCAAATTCACAATGCTTGCCTGGTTTTGCCCGTTCCACCATATACGAGCAGAGTCTCGTAGGGTGTATGTAAACATGTGATAAGCTACCGGCATTACCCACTTCTGCATTCTAATAGCCCCTTCGAACAAGTGTAAAAAGTTATCCGGATCCCCTTTCCCATCGTAGGTACCAATATGCGCGGGCATTTTCAACCCATCCAGGCAAAGGGTAGTCTTATATCCATCTTACGAAGGGTGTTGTGGAGCCCATAGGCTCCGAATAAAGGCAGTTATAAGGTGGCATGTAGGTAGGGGCAGCGTTATATGGGTTATGATTTGGAGGTATTCCAACAGGGTTTTGGTTAACATATTGAGGGTAAGCAGTAGGTATATAAGGTGGGTGACTTCCGATAGGGTACGAAGGATATACCATAGGTTGTCCGTAGGGCATACTTCCATATGGTTGAGCAAAACTGGGGTTACTAGCCTGTCCATTATGTGGGGGATAAACCCCTTGAGGGTAAGATTGAGCTTGAAAAGGAGGGTACATACCATGAGGAGGAAGACTTCCTCCCCCATTCATTTGAGATGGATTGCCTTCTACGCCAGATGTGTGAGAATCTTTGCAACGGAACCCCTGCCTCATTTCTTCCCAAGTGTGCCGCCAAAAGTGGTGGCAAATTAACTCCCGTAGCATCCCGTCGGTGACTCCTTCCATTAGAGCCTTCTACCGTTCCTTCTCTTCTGGTCGGAGCCCTCTTTGGAACGTCTTCAAAACCAACTGACCTTCCACTGGGCCTTAGTTCGGAGACCGATCCTTAGCTTGGCGTAGCCCCGAAGCCAAGGGTCTAGCTTCCATTTCCAACTCTTCGTCATATTCATCGCTTGAGTATTCCAACTCCCTACGCATCTCCACATTCGAGCTTGCCTTCTTGAGCCCTCGGTAAAGATTCTAAGGCCGATGTTAGCTTCGACAAACGCCGGGCTAATTACCGGTTCAGGGTTAGCCGAGGTTGAAGCGTGGTTGTTGGGAGTTATTTCAGGGTGAGATCGTGTGGTAAAAGTGGATGCGGTTATATTGGGAAGGTTGTTAGGATCGTTGACTGGGATTGGTGTCAAGGTCGAAAACCCGACGGGGTGTATCCTCTCTTCCTTGATTCATGCCGTAAAACTAGTGAGAGTGATTGGCTGGGTGTAAGTTTGGAATAACGAGACCAATAGTAGCGGGTCCCACGGATGGCGCCACTGATTGTACAATAAATCGTACGACCAGGCCTTCGATAGTGATCGAAGGGTTTGAGGGGTGATATGATTGCGCCAAACTTGTAGTCAATCTGCAATAAGAAATACTAGACACTTCGTTAAGTGATTGCGCAGGGGTTGGACCCTGCGAACCACCTCCGGCGTGAGAGTAAGTATATGATATGTGTTGTAAATAATATGATGTATGTGAAAATACTATATTGAGTGAACATACCATTGAAATGACTCGTCCAACCTACTTATAGGTGATGAAAATAGCTTGGAGAGTGTTAGCACACGTTTAGGAGATCATGGGGGCGTCCTCTGATTTGTGGTAACCGCTAGGGCTTCATCCCCACTATCTCAGACTTGGCGGGGAAGCTAAGGACATAGTGGGAACGTGGGAGAAGACCAAGTCAAGGTTCTTATTTGTCTTGGCATCTTCAAGGGAAGACACCGAAGGGCATAGGCCTTCGGCTGGCAAATTCCCAACTGGTAACCATGTCAATGATGAATGGTTTTACGCCACCAATGACTTATGAAGAAAGACTTGGGTCTTCGTAATGCATTTCGACTGAGGCCGAAGGGGCGATCAAAATGTTACTGCGTGTAGAAAGTGGCGGAGAGAGTAAAATGTTTTAGGGTTTCAACAACCCCTCCTTAAATACTTGTTTTTACCTCTTTCCTAGCCGCACACGTGTCCTGGATAATTACTCTTATCCGATTTAAACTTTTTAAAATTTAAAAGTAAGTCTTTTGGTCTCCGGGTAATATGGAAAATTGTGATTCCTGTAGCGGGCAGCCGAAAGGTTTAATTAGCATTAAATGCGCTGAGTTAGGTACATAGTTATCTTTAAACTAATGTGATTAACAGCAGGATGGTATTTTTTCGAAGCATGAAGTCGAAAGCAATGCCTCTTCGCTCATATACATCACTTTCGACTGGGGGCTTGATGATGTACCCTCCGAGTAGCTCGAAGGACACTCCTTCGAGATGTGTCGAAGCCCTTCCATTCGAAGGCCCAAGTTAGGATTCCAAAATATCCACAGGCGTCAAACCATTCGTTATCACGAAGGTTACCTCAGGGGAATTCCCCATTCGAAGCCCTAAGCCCTTCGGGGTATGGCTGATGAAGGAGCATTGGATAAGGGAACCTCGACTTGGTCAAACCACGATCCCTCTCTCTCTCTTGGCTTCCCCGTCAAGTTTGAGAACGTGGTCCACTAAACCCTAGCGGTTACCCACAAACATGGGACGCCCCCATGTTCTCCGACATTCATGAAAGAGTGCCTCTAACCCTATTTCTTCCACTATATATAGGTTGGACGGGCAATGGATTATGGTATGCTCTTTTCACACTCATCTCTTTACTTACACACGCCGGAGGTGGTTCGCAGGGTCCTACCCCTGCGTAATCACTTAACATAGTGTTTCGTATTTCTTATTCTCAGGTGAAAGGCAAGTCTTGGCTGGAACATACACCCCTCATACCTTTGATCATCATCGAAGCCTGGTAGTGCAATCTATTGTACAATCAATCACCAACTAGTCCACCTTTGGAAACAAGGAAACACCAAGGACTTGATCATATGGAGGAATTTCCATCACCGCCACCTTCGTTCTTAGTATAATCTCATCCTATATTGCTCAATGTACCCCCACCTTCATTTGTAGATCCCCCTCAAAACATCAAATCTTCTCCGGTTCCTAATCAAGACAATAATTGCTCTAATTGTCTAATCACCCAAGGACTTGTTCAAGAAGTATGAAATGAATTGCATTTCATGTTTAATCATCTTCTTGAAAGATTGGACCAAATCAACAAGTCTACTCATCCTTAGACTCAAGCACATTGATGCTTTTTAAGTTTTTGGTCACTTATTAGTATTAGTAGAAAATGTATTACATGTTTAATCATTCTCTTAGTTTTAGAGATCTGTAGATCACTTCTCATAGTTTTATTGAATGGTGTTACATGTTGTTTTGAGTATATGCTTGTTGCTTGAATACATATCTCACTTTGATGTTAACATCATTTGTTACATCACCATTCTTTGGATTCTGCTTTCAGACAGACGGATCCATGAGTTTTGCCTAGACGGATCCCTCCAAGGAGGGAATTGTGGGATCCGTGCAACAGAAGACATGGTTTCTACTAACTTGAGTCTTATTTGCAGGAAATTATGCATTATATATTTGTTCTCTAACCTTTGTTTTGTAGATTTTCAAAATACACATGAAGACTTTGACACCCTAAGCTAGGGGAGCTTTGTGTCAAACAATACATTGCAAAACCATTTGCAATATAATCCTCACTTGGATTACATTTCATGACGTCCCTTTGCAAATTTGCAATCATCAAGGGGGAGCATTATCGTCACAAAGACGAAACCATTTGCAAACATATTTTCAATGCATTAGCTTAGTAATTTCTCTTACTTGACGCCCTCACAAAAGGATGGACTCGTCAAGGGAGAGTTAAGACGAGAAATATTCATGTTACTTGCTCTCTATACTTTCTTTTCTTATCACATGTTTTTCTTAAAAACAATGTGTTAGTTTCTTTTCGACGCTCTTTTTTGTTTCGACAAAAAGGGGGAGAAGAGAGTAAAAAACTCCAATTCAAACTTTTTCGAATTTTAGTTTTTCCTTAAAGTAATTTTATGTTTTGTCATCAACAAAAAGGGGGAGATTGTTAATACAAATAAGCCGTAAAAACGTTTATTTATATTTTACGATCTTCTAATGTTTTGTCGATAACAAACGTAAAATCATTTTAACGAAACAAATAAAATACGTAAATGGTTTGAGCCAATAGTTGACTAACACACATACGTTTTCACATAAAACACTGAACAAGTAAAAGTGGTTTTATGATTTAGTAATACATATGTACAACAACTAGCGTTTACATATTGGGCAAATATATACATAATCAATATGTATCATAATGGGTAGAAGTTTAAGTATTTGACCCATTGACTTAATACATTGAATGTAGTTGGGTATAACCCAAAATCCATGACCCATAACCATGAAGCATAACCCATAACCCATTGCATGACATCATGCATAAGTCATATATGGATATTATCCATGACCCACGGTTTTAACCCTTGGACTAGATGCATTGCATCTTTTAGATACATTGTATCTACTTGGATACCCATGGTCCAATGTCTAGGACCCATGACCCATAACCCATGACCCAAAACCCATGGGCAAAGGGGAGCGTCCCACGGATCCCCAGTAATACACTAGACGGATCCCTCAAGTGAGGGATCCGTGGAACAGTAGCTAAATGTTTTCTATAAATAGTGAGCCATTTCTTCATTTTGGGTTGCCACTCCAACACATACTTTCCAAAAGTATTGTAACCTTCTAACCTCATATCCTAAGGATCTCTCTATGTAGTTTGTCTTTTGTTTTTGTGTGATTCTCTAGGTTCCTCTTAAAGGCGAGATCACCACCTCTTGAAGTCGAGCAAGCTCAAGTCCATGAGTTGCTATACTTCGTCATCATCAAGACTACTGAGGTTCTCTTGTTGATAGTTCTTTCTTCCTCCATAGAGGTGTTGTGTCAAAGGCATTAGTGAAGGATGTCGAAAGAGTCAAGACGAAAGCATTAGTGAAAGGTGCTTAAAGTTCATGTCAAAGGCATTAGTGAAGAATGCCAATGGAGTCAAGACGAAGGCATTGGTGAAAGGTGCCAAATGTCCGTGTCAAAGGAATTAGTGAAGAATGCCTAGAAGTCAAGTCAAGTGGCATTAGTGAAAGATGCCAAGGGCGTATAATCGATGAGGTGCATCAATATACAAATAGAGATAGGTTGTATCCAAGGATATTGATATCCTTGATGATGTTGTAATAAGGAGTGAGTCTCCTTTGGGATAGGTGTTGTGTAGTGTTGGTGATAAGGATTTAAAAGGTACACTTTTGAGGGGTCATTTAAGCCTTTAATCAACCACTTTTATATCCGTTACTGCTTAATTTCATTCCTTTTCACTTTTTAGGTCTCTTGAAAGCAAATTCTTTGGAATGACACTTATTCGGACGAAAAGGCGTGAATATATGAAGAAAATGGCCAAGTCAATATCAAGACACTCAAGCTGCTGGAATAGAAGGTGACGACGTCAGATTTAGAAGGCGACGCCGTCATAGCGTGCTCAAATTTGTGGCGGCTCGATGCGAAATTGCTATTTTGTACCGGTCGGGTTTTAAAGAGTAGGGCGTCACAACTCGGGGCTGCCTAGATTCGGATCCGACGGCGTCGAAGCTGAAGCCGGCGTCAAAACATAAAATTGGTGGCGCCGTCACAAGGTTGACGTGGTCAAGACGAAACCCTAATGGCGGCGATCCGACGACGTCAAATTTAAAGAGTGACGTTGTCGCATGTTGTAACTCTATATATAAATTGAATTTTAGGACTTTAAGAGGTAGTTTTGTGGAGTAAAACCTAAAACCGAATTTTGGTGTTTTGGGCGATATCTTAGGGTTCTCATACCCTATTTTACAACAAGATAATTAATTTACTTCATTGATTCAATTATGTCTTCAATTGTATGTGTGTATGCTTGCATGTTTTCCATTTAGGCTAATTTACTTGTTTGTTTGCTTAGATCTATGAAACCTAGGTATTGAATATTGATTGGTTGTCTCTTATCTTAATTGTGATTGACCTAGGATTACGATGGGTCATTCGTTGTGTTTTTAATGCTTGAGTAATCTTTGTGAACATTAGTTTATAATCACCTAGAGTTATTGTAGGCTAAACATCCAAAGATAACCTTAGAGTTAGTTTATGAATCCTAGAGATTTCGTAGGCAATAACCTTAAGGTAGTCTCAAAGAGTTAGGGAAAAAAGCATACCCTACGACCTTAGAAGACACAATGCGTTAAGAATACGGACGTGACAATTCAACCATCAATAGGAGATAACTAGGGAGTAATAGTATCTAGGTAAACACATCTTTAATCATCATACGAGCACACATCAATTAGACATAGACTACCCCTTAGCTTAGTTAATTAGAATAGATAATAGTAGAGTAATCGGTAGAAATACCACCCCCCAAATCCAATACCCCGAGATTCGCACCTTTCAATTTTATAAAAAATATAAAAAGATAAAAAATAATCTTCCTCAACCCCAACCTTAGCGTAGTAACTTCTCACTAGCATTCCTATTCCCCTAGAGAACGATATTAATACCCGAGGCTTACCCTAATACTACACTACAACGATTAGGTTCACTACCTAGGGTGTTGAAAAACTTGCTCGACGAAAAGGAAGTTCCTTTGACCCCGAATGCGCGTTGTGCAGTATCAAGTTTTTGGCGCCCTGCGGGAATGGGATAGCTAGTTAGATTTCCACCTCATTTAGGTTCCCTTGCTTGATTCATATCAAGTGAGATTTTTTCTCATTTTTAGCTTCCTCGTAGTCTATCCCCCTTCTTCGTGACCTTTGTTAGTAACCCCATCACTTTTCATCATGGAAGGTGATAATCAACCACCACTCATCAACCCACCACCAAATGACCCACCAAGAGGCCGTACTCTTGGTGAATACTCAAGACCAAGCCACCTAGGCTATAGGAACACCATTGAGCTTCCCTACCAAGCCCAAACTACGGCTCTTCAATCCGACACCATCTAGTTGGTGCAAAACGGATGTGCATTCCATGGACTTCGTTCCGAAGATCCTAATCAACATCTTAAGGATTTCCTTAAAATCGTCGATTCCATCGACCTCGATGCTACTACTCGGGAGACCACACGCTTGCGTCTCTTCCAATTCTCTCTACAGGACCAAGCTAGTAATTGGCCTAAGCGACTTCCCGCCGGCTCCATCTCAAGTTGGGATGATCTCACCTCTCGTTTTCTTGCCCAATTTTTCCCACCGGGGAGAACCACTAAGCTTAGGAATGAAATCTTGATGTTCCAACAACATCAAGGTGAATCTCTCTACAAAGCATGGACTCGATTCAAGGACTTACTCCATAGAGTCCCTCATCACGGCATTGATCTTTGGCTTCAAGTCCAACTCTTTTATGATCGTGTCAGTCCCTCCATCCGACAAACCATTGATTACGCCGCCGGTGGAAGGCTAAGTAACCTCAATGTTGAAGAATGTTGGAAAGTCATCGAAGACTTAGCACAATATGAAGAAGAAGGATGGGAAATTCCAGTAGTCTAGGAAAACGGGTTGGATTCCCGAGCACAAATATTTATGAGTATGCAGGCACAAGTAAATGAGTTAATGGAAGTAACCACCCATGATTATAAGCATGTGAACGCTGTCAAGGAATTTTTGCTCCCAAGAAAATCCCGGCAGGATGAATTCAAGGACATAATGTTAACAATTGTCAACAAGCAAGAAAAGGAAATAAAACGCCTCGAAGCTCAAATGAGGAAAACTTACGACACTTTCTTGGGACTGGCTGACAACTTCATGTTGAAACTCCGTGATGAAATCGCAAAGAACAATGTACCTAAAAAGATAGAAAAGGTATATGCGATACCGGAGCTCGTTAGAATGACTCCCGAACCCTCTCCAATTCCATTAAGCAGGGCAACCCCTCTCAAGGAATCACACCCTTGTTTGAATTCTTGCCTCAACACTCCCTGTTTGTTTCCTAGGGACATATTTATTGGAAGAGTGCACGTGTCACTTCCCGACTTTCCTAATATAAGGAAACGTTCTTTTGGGTTCAAAACAGGATCAAAGAATCCTCATCCCCAATATTTCGATATTTCTAGAATCCCAAATGAAAGACAATTTGACATATGCGTTGCTTACCTTCGTGGAGATTACGAATGGATTGACAAAATAAATCTTAAAATAAAAACCAAAATCTTTGTCAAAAATAGTAATCAGATTTTTTATCCGGACGGATTAATAAAAATAGTCTCTTTTGCAAAAAATTTGTCGTGACGTCGTCACACTTAAAGGGTGACGCCGTCACAATGCCAGATCAGACGAATAAATACACCAACCATCCCTTTCATTCTCTACCCTACACATTCTATCCGCCCCACATCACACTACTACGTTTTCTCCACACCAAATTTACCATTTTGTTGCATCAATCTCCACAAGGTAAGTAATATACATTGATCTTTGTCTAGTCAATTGCTCTATTCCATGCTCAATTTTGATTTCCCCTCTCAATCCGAAAATCCCCAATTGATTTAATTTGTGCTAAATGTCGCCCATGGATCTTGTTAATTAGGCTTAAGATTAGGCGAATTGTAGTGCTATCATGTGGGTTTGGTTGTGCGATAAGCCTAGACGGCTTAGGAACTAAAACCACCTAGCCAATGCACCATTGTTCTTTGAAGCAGGGGTGTTTAGATCAAGGGTTATGGTTAAAAACCTGGATTTTTCCCTCGCAAATGTCGGATTTGAAATTTTCTTGGAGTGACGGCGTCAGGCTTCGATTGTGATGCCGTCAGAACCTTCTGATGTCATTCTTATCAGCGCGAATGTTATTCATTTGTTCCCAATCTTTTTGATTTCCTGTTTCAGATGAGCAAGAGGACAAGAAGAACAAGGGGACAATCTTCTGGTACCCAGGAGAACAATGCTGACACTATTGCCAGGTGGGGAGTGTTTACTGAGGAAGAGTGTCAAATCCGTTACAATGATTTGCTTCATCAGACCATTGACTCTGGGGCTATTGTGGATTGGGGATTTCTTGAGAAGGATGATCTGGCTAGGGAATTTCAGAACAGTTTTAGGAGGGATAATTTCACTGATCCCCAGTGGGAGAGATTGTTTAGGGCGTGAGCGGTGTATGCAATTGGTGCGTGAGTTTCATGCATCTTATTCAATGGATTTTATTTCATGTCGGGATAACATTGAATTTCGGGGATTAGGTTTAGAATTTGGGTGGAGAATGGAGGGCTATGTCGTAATGAGTTTGGTTGGAGAGTGGGACTGTATGCAGCAAGGGATACTGAGAGCAATGTTTTTAGAGCTAGCTTGGCAGCTGGGATTGCCCATAGGGAGGACATGTGGGGAATTCAGTTTTGGAGTGATGTTTTTAGAGCTAGCTCATGCACCGCTGCATCACTTTCACCATAAAAGGGCGCCAGGGCACAGCTCATCGTGTCACTCTACCAGATCTATTCTATCTCTACTGCATGTTGGCCTAGGGTATGCCTTTGTAACATCTCATTCTGGTTGGCCGAGTACTTGAGGACTGCTAGTGGTGTGAGGTATGAGGATAGGATGTATGGTGGTATGTTTGTCACTCGGTTGGCTCGATCTTTTGGCATCACGGTGGGGAGATACGCGTACCTTAATGTGGTGGCGACACCAAAGGTCGTCGAGCTAAGTCCCTAAAAGCTATGGAGGTCATCATGGATTATGGTAGAGGCTACGCATGGTTTCGTGCTTTCGGCCATGATTCGGAGGATGATGATGGCGATGATGACGGCGGTGATGCGGCGCACAGTGAGGGGATAGGCGGGAGGCTCCGCGCCCTCTGAGCACATGTCCGGTGGAGATTGGCGAGGCCCACCGGGGAGCGTGGATGGGCGTATGGACACGTGGATAGCACGGCGGGATCGAGAGCCACTTGGACATATGATCATCCGTCGGACAGTCTGGCATCTGTCCATGCGCGATCAGCTTGACCCACACCTGCAGATCGATCCATTCCCCGGGCGGGAGGAGGACTAGCCGCCTTATGGATACCTGGGCCACCTCCCTCCTCGTTATAACTACCATTATGGACCCCCTCCCCAGTGACTCATGTGATTGCTTGTGGATTGTTTATGGATAATTATGGTTGGTTGTTGAAACAATTTTATTTGGGCATGTAATAATCTAGACTATCTTAACTTTGTGACGATGTGGTGAACTTAGAACAATTTGATGTGTATGTATATTTGTGTGTGGTGTGATTTATCCATGACTTGTTTGGTTGGATTGTCTATTTGTGTGTCGTATATTTTTTATTGATTGTTTATTCTCATGTTTGAATTTGTGAAAATGTTTTATTTTGTCTTTAACCTCGTCTTAATTACATATAAAGGTATTTTACAAAAGGGATAAGTGTAGGGAGGATTACACACATTTTCAAAAAGAACGTGAACATGAGAATTACAATTATTAAAAAGATATACATGTGTGTTTGTTAGAGTCAAATGCTTGTATCGAGTCATAATGAATGTTTTCAGAAATTTTTCCGATTCTAAAGATATAAATTTTCGAGAATTTTTTCGGAAAATATGAGACCGTTTCTGTCAGGGGATAACTTGCGTCAGGATCGCAACCATTCCAGAAAATCTGTAAACATCCATTCCACAAGCATTATATCCTAGTTTAGTAGAGTCATATATAGTGTTACCGCCGATTTTACGCGAGGTTTCTTTTGTTTTCTTCAAGTGTGCAGGTTTTATTTATCAAGAAGAAGATACATAAGATTGGATGGAGTTTTTCACGCATACATTCTTCTTGAAGAAGGATTTAACCACTACTTCACATGGATCCTACCGAGCTAATCAAGGGAGTATCAGTTTCTTTCGTTTTTAATTACCTTCCATTATCATAACTTTGATACTTTCGGGGAACATTGGGGACAATGTTCAGTTCAAGTGTAGGGATGGAAAATAAAACGGGAACTTTGAAACTATGCTTATCCTTGACTATTTGCCTTGTCTAATTTCAATTGTGTAATAAACCATGTGAAATATCGGTTAGGGTAATTTTGGCACCAAATTTAAAACTTTTCATGACATGTAGGAGTGGGCCATTAGTCTTAATAAAGCGTCTTATGGATAGGAAGTTATATGACTAGCACAAAACCCTTTACCACTTAAATTCCACCCAAAATGTGAGGATCGCCCTTAGATTTGTAGGAATTAAAGCATTCAACTTTAATGCTTAGAGATTGTACCGGTAGTATAATAGATTCTAGAACTTGTTTTGTGATGCATTCCGAGATCGCTAGTGAGACTATACTTGTGTAGTTAGGAATAACTAAATGATAAGAGGTATTAGGATAACCCTTGTTTGATATCCGTATTATAATCACTTCTTCCACATCGGTTGAGTAATTCCCCCACACCCTCGCGTTGTACTCATATTTAGTACACGATACCCCTAGTTAACCCCTCAGAGCCTATCCTTTTCACGGTTCTCGTGATGTTTCGGTTTTCCGGAATATCAATGAAGAGCATTGTCTACAATCCACCCCCAAATGTATACCCAAATCGCCTTAGCCTACCTTGTATGCACTCACTTTTAGTGCGTTATTGTTATCATACTAAACCCTCAGTTCAATTATCTAGTTGCTTGCATTAGTTGCTAAGTCGAGTCATATCCTTTGTACACAGTTTTGGGACGATTGGGACTCATGGGAAAAGTTAAATTTTATGAAGTGACGGGAAGGAACGTTAAATTCAAATTCCCTTTATTTGCGTAATAATGTACTCCAAGTGTTTTGATCTTTTTAATTCGGGTCAAATTAGTGTTAGAGTAATAAAAACTCAAGTGTAGGGATGTGCCTATAAATCCCTATTATTTTAATGTTATCGTATAGGATGGTAGAGTAAAAGTGTATTGAAAAAAATAAAAATAAAAATAAAATAAAAAAAATCGGAAAAAAAGAGTGTTGAAAAAAAAAAATGGCTACCATCCTACATCTATCTTTAAATATATGTTTGTTTATTTCAAAATTATCTAGAGTTTAGTGTTTCGAGTCTTAGCTTAGCAACGTCATTCTTCTCATGCTTGTAATATAAAGATTTTTGACTTGCCACCACTATATCGCCTATCCCACCAAACCATTTGTTTCCCTACCGTAAGCCTAACGTTACAACCCTTTAAAAGACCTCTTGGATAGTTTTTCCTAGGTGCTTACGCCAAAGCGATGGAGGTTTGATCTAGTCTCAAGCCTATGGTAATCTATGTACTAGGACCGGTTAATGAGTGTTTATCTTCCATTTCCAATTTGATATATTTCATATACACCCGAGAGATGAGAATATCCAAACACCACTTGTGAGGCTTTTGAGGGGCTTATACTTGTTGTGAATTGTGACTTTTGCGGGGATTATACTTGTTGTGAATTGTTCTAAACTAATGCTTCATGACCCTTAACTTATAAATTAATTGGCCAAAAGTACATTTGCTTGAGGACAAGCAAATACCAAGTGTAGGGATATTTGATAAGGATTTAAAAGGTACACTTTTGAGGGGTCATTTAAGCCCTTAATCGACTACTTTTATATCCGTTACTGCTTAATTTCATTCCTTTTCACTTTTTAGGTCTCTTGAAAGCAAATTCCTGGAATGACACTTATTCGGACGAAAAGGCGTGAATATATGAAGAAAATGGCCAAGTCAATATCAAGACACTCAAGCTGCTGGAATAGAAGGTGACAACGTCAGATTTAGAAGGCGACAGCCGATAAGCGTGCTCCAAATTTGTGACGGCTCGATGGCGAAATTGCTATTTTGTACCCGGCGTCGAGGTTTTAAAGAGTAGGGCGTCACAACTCAGACTGCCTAGATTCAGATCCCGACGGCGTCAGAAGCTGAAGCCGACGGCGTCACAAACATAAGGTGACGCCGTCACAAGGTTGACGTGGTCAAGACGAAACCCTAATGGCGGCGATCCGACGACGTCAAATTTAAAGAGTGACGTTGTCGCATGTTGTAACTCTATATATAGAATTCGAATTTTCAGACTTTAAGAGAGGTAGTTTTGTGGAGTAAAACCTAAAACCGAATTTTGGCTGTTTTGGGCAGTATCTTAGGGTTCTCATACCCTATTTTACAACAAGATAAGTAATTTACTTCATTGATTCAATTATGTCTTCAATTGTATGTGTGTATGCTTGCATGTTTTCCATTTCCGGCTAATTTACTTGTGTGTTTGCTTAGATCTATGAAACCTAGGTATTGAATATTGATTGGTTGTCTCTTATCTTAATTGTGATTGACCTAGGATTACGATGGGTCATTCGTTGTGTTTTTAATGCTTGAGTAATCTTTGTGAACATTAGTTTATAATCACCTAGAGTTATTGTAGGCTAAACATCCAAAGATAACCTTAGAGTTAGTTTATGAATCCTAGAGATTTCGTAGGCAATAACCTTAAGGTAGTCTCAAAGAGTTATGGAAAAAAGCATACCCTACGACCTTAGAAGACACAACGCGTTAAGAATAAGGACGTGACAATTCAAGCATCAATAGGAGATAACTAGGGAGTAATAGTATCTAGGTAAACACATATTTAATCATCATACGAGCACACATCAATTAGACATAGACTACCCCTTAGCTTAGTTAGTTAGAATAGATAATAGTAGAGTAATCGGTAGAAATACCCCCCCCCAAATCCAATACCCCGAGATTCGTACCTTTCAATTTTCTAAAAAATATAAAAAGATAAAAAATAATCTTCCTTAACTCCAACCTTAGCGTAGGAACTTCTCACTAGCATTCTTATTCCCCTAGAGAACAATATTAATACCCGAGGCTTACCCTAATACTACACTACAATTATTAGGTTCACTGCCTAGGGTGTTGAAAAACTTGCTCGACGAAAAGGAAGTTCCTTTGACCCCGAACGCGCGTTGTACGCGTATCAGTTGGGTAGTAGTTCCTCCATTGTAATGGAACTCGGTATCTAGCCTAGTACCGGATAAAGGGTAGGCGACGTTGTGATAGGTATGGTTCTACCTTGTGGAAGAACCCGGTGGTTAGCCTAGTACCGGAAAAAGAGTAGGCGACGTTGTGAAGGCTTCTCCGCCATAAGGAGTTGGTGTCGTGTAGTGTTTACGAACTCTCGAGTAGGTGACTCGGGGAGTGGAGTAGGGCAAGGAAGGTGTCCTTGTAGCCGAACCACTATAAATACTCGTGTCGTGGTTATGTGCCTCTTACTCTTTATCTTTCATTACACATTTATATATACATCTATCAACGTCCAACATACACATCCAAATAGATTGACATAAGTCGATCTAAATATTTTAAAACGAAGTTTTAATTGGTAAAACTATTCAACCCCCCCCCCCCTTCTAGTTTTCCACGGAAGGATTTAAAGCATATGGGAGATCGTTTTTGGGGCTGGATGTTTTTCCAATTCATGGTCCTTTGAATGGTTAACTGCTGACAGCTGTGGGAATTGATAGCAACAATGGTATATACCCTTTAGCTTATGCTTTTGCTGAATCAAAAAACACAGGATCATGGACTTTGTTTCTTCATTGTTTATCCGATGATATAGCACTTGAGCCAATCTCAAGCATCACTTTTATTACTGACATGCAAAAGGTACTCCCTTAATCTGTTCATGAATTTAAGTCTCTCTATTTTGAAACAGACAGTAAACATATATGATTTTGTGTTGGATATAAGTGGAGATTTAAGAGATGTTTTTCCAGATGCAGAACACAAATTTTGTACTAGAAGCATTCATGAGAAAATAAAACTTCAATGGAAAGGTAGGGCCTATAAATACTATCTGTGGAAATGTGCAACTGCCTCAACTGTTGTACAGTTTGAGAAAGCTATGGCTGATTTCAAGAAATTTAATCAACCAGCCCATGATTGGTTAAGTAAGATAGCACCGATCCATTGGTCAAGGTCACATTTTTCATGTATGTCATCTATCTGTTTCAGTTAATTTGTATTTGTTAATGCAGTATAAACAGTTATAATTAATACATGTTTATTTGTAATCTTTAGGAAAAGCTCATTCTGATGTGTTACTTAATAACATGTGTCAAGTGTTTCATGACAAAATAATTGAGAGTTTAAACAAACCAATTATTACAGTCTTAGAATACATCAGGTAATATTGTATGAAGAGGATAATGCATGTTCTTATGGTGATTGAGAAGAGTGATGGGCCACTAGCACCAACTGCACAACACATGCAATAAGGTATTAAGAAAGAGGTTGTTAAGTATAATGTTTTATGGAATGGGGGAACTAAGTTTCAGGTTAGTGGACCATGGGGTGGCCAATGTGTAGTTAATGTTGTAAAAAAGTCTTGTACTTGCAGAAGATAGGAGATAACAGGTTTACCATGTAAACATGTTGTTGCTACCAATTGGAATATGGCTTTAAATGGGCAACAAGTAGGAGCTGTAGAAACATGGGCTCATCATTGTTACTATCTTCTCACTTGGGAGGCAACCTATAAACACCATGTCCGGCCTATAACTAGCAACGAACATTGGGAAAAATCAACTGTGCCAACAACAATTGTTCTACCGAAATCCGAAACAACTCCGCCTATGTCAAGAGGTAGAAAAAGAGTTAGGATAACTCCTGAAAGTGAAGAGATTGTGAAGAATGGTAAGTTGTCAAGGGCTTGGAAGAGTGTTAAGTGTAGTATTTGTGGCATTGATGGACACAACCGGAAAACATGTCTAGGGAATGTTGGAGCTGAAAGTAGTCAAACTGGCCATAAGGGAAATGTCAAACAAGTGCCTACAAAAGCTGCAGCAAAAAAGACACATCATAAAGGTAATAAAGTAGCAGCAGATAAAGAAGTTGAAGGTACAGGTGTTGTTGAAAGTCAAGTTAGTGCATTTTAAGGAAGTGGTGTTCAATCTGAAAATCAAGATCAAGCAACTGAAGATCCCATCATACATGATGCATCCTTGTCTCAATCCCAGCAACATCAATATGAAGCAACAGAAGATCCCAGGATACAAGATGAATCCCTCTCTCAATCCCACCAACATCAAGATGAAGCAATTGCCGATCCCAGCATACATGAACAATCTCAGTGTCAATCCCAGCAACATGAACAATCACAATCTGATTCTCAGCTGCAGTCAAGTGATATGCAAGCAGTTTCTGCTTCAACCCAGCCTGCTACACGAAGAATGACTAGGCAGCATGCTGCACTGGAAAGAATGATGGCCTCAACATAGGTCAATTATGTTATGCTAATTAGCTAGACAATGTTTCATCTAGTTTATTTCCTATGGACAAGTTATGTAATCTAAAAACATATGTGTGTGTCTAACTGTAATTCTCATGCTTCGAAAAGTATGCAATTTTATGCATTTGGAATTATATCCATTTGCATTAACTATGGAACCATGTCATGTTTGTGTATTTTTATACATTGACTAAGCTTGATGTGTGAATAATTTGCATCAAAAGTAACCAAAGCTAAACAAAACCTCATAAGAATGTTGACAATTAAAAGTCAAACCTAAACAAAGTGCTAACCATCTGCATAACTATAAGGCATTGAAAGTAAAAAACAAACCAAACTGAATACTTCATAACAATGTTGACAATTAAAAGTCAACTTTAATCTTAACCATGTGCATAAAGCCATAAACATATGGTAAACCGATCATAATAACAAGATTCATAACCTTCTGGGACACAACGTTACTACAATTCAAGATAATGAACATTAACCATCTCGCCCCATTACATAAAACCTAAAAAGTTATCCCAATGCATAAACAATCAAGAACAATATCCAACTGAGCACCAGGTAAATCTTCCACCTCCACACATCACCTTGAGCAGCTTCTAATCTTGCCTCAAGCTCATTTCTCCCCCTCAAAAGGCCTGGTATGATCATTCTTGAACGAGCACATATTTCAGGATTATACCATCGTATCCATCGACAAGAAAACCCCTATTCATGATTATGGCAAGTGATTAAACAACAACCATTGTTAAAATGTAGTTTGCTACTTGCAAAAAAAATGATATGATACATATTAAAAGACACTTACTTCAACAGGACAACCAAAGAATCGACGCCCTGGGTTGGCAAAGGTCCACGAAGTGCGAATTATAGCTTGCTTACCACACCAGTAACGTACCATGTTGAAAGGATTATCGTTTTGTAGAAGACTGTTTTTGTAGGATAGTTTAGGGATGATAACTGACGACCAAGCCGTGTTACACAGACATATAACAAATACAAACATTGTACAACGGTTTGTATAAAGTAAGATACAATGAAAGACGGTTTTGCCCTCAACAACAAAACATTGACCTGGGCATTAATGGTCAAAAGACTGATTTAGACTATAAAAACCTTGTTTTGGACTCCCCACGATGAAAAAGGCAAGGTTTGTCCCAAGATAATGCGTGTGTACAAGATTAGAGACCAACGGTGTATTTTACTCATAAAAATATCTTAAAACGGCTGAGTTTTTATTCTATCAATATCAACCTCAAACCTACAAAACAAACACAACCAAAGTCAAAACCATTGAACACTATAATTGAATATAAAAATAAAACACACATCCAAACAACCCCCAGTTGCCATTCAATCAAACATCTCCCCATATTTCAAGCTCAGATCAACTCGCCATAATCTACCACCAATGGCTTATTCAACTCTCATTCATCCATATTCATCACCATTACCAACACTTTATAAAACCCAAGTACTATTGAAATCAGTTCCTCAACTGGGGTTGTCTTCTTTTTCTACTTGGAATGGACTTAAGTCAAATGGGTTTTCAGTTTCATTAAAATCTTTAAAATTTGGTAAGTTTTTATCAAGTTTTAGTGTAGTTAGTGCTAAGTCAAACTTAAGGAGTTTGAAATGTAAAAAGATGTAAGCTTTTGTTATGAATGTGATACTAAATTTGTTTAATTTGTAGTGTTTTTTTATTAGTTTGATTAGTGGTAGGTGGAATTAGTATAAAACTGTGAAATAGGTATTAGATATGAGGTTGGAATGTTACTTAATTTGACTTAAAAAAGTCAAAATGGTTATGTGTGTGCAGAAAAGATGAGGAAAAATGGACGGAAAGGTGTGTTTGCATCTTTATTTGGAGTTGGGGCTCCTGAAGCTTTAGTCGTTGGTGTTGTTGCATTGTTGGTTTTTGGTCCTAAAGGTCTTGCTGAGGTATGTAACTTTGATTAAAAGAGCCTTCATTTTTTGGTCTCCATTGCATATTGAGTGATTGTTCATGGTTGAAAATGTGTTTGGTATGATGGTATAGCTGAATAATTTTGTCGCACTTGTAAGAACACATTGTATATGGGTTCATGATTTGAGTTGCCTACTTAGATTGCACTTTATTACTCCGTAATACCATAAGTTGAATGTTTGTGGAACCTTTCTGTGGAAGGCTAAATGAATATCCAATTGTAACTATATATGCGTATACCAGGGGTTAACTTGGTGGTTGGATGTGTAATTAACTGAAGTCGAAGTGGTTATTTTTGTTTGCTCAAGTAAAAGTGCTTATGATTATTTTGGTAGAAGTAATCAGATTTGAAGGAATAATCATGAAGATAAATTTGGAATTTCTTATGTCTGCAATTTTGATCTATCCAATTCTAATTTTAGAAGTTGCTATAGCCTATAATCACTTTGTATAGCCGCATACAAACATCGCTAAATATTTTAAAATTACTTATTGACATTTGGAAGCAGTAACATTGTGTGGTAAACTTGAAGTTTAGTACTTGAGGTCAGGAAGTACATATAAACATGAATCCTAGACCTTTCTAGGTGTCTTTGAGGTAAGGTGAGTTTGACCTGTGTCAGCTCTTTGCTTGTAGAGCTTTGGCCTTTCGTAAACTTACTTCAAAAAGGTTAGTCAGTCTACACTGAAACAGTTTATAGCGCCAAAATAGATAAGATAATGATAATTGTTGGTTCTAGTGCATCCCTTGAAATACTTTGTTATCATAGTGCATATACCCTAGTCAAAAATGTATCAACCACTTTGATCACCCAAATCCCTTAATATGGTGCAGTTCATGATGATGATAGTTTTCATACTGCAAACTCCATGTGACATGTGATACACAACAAAGTTCAAAGTTTTTTCCATTAACATTGAAGATTATGCTGTGAAAACTTTCAATTTCTTTGGCCTCAAAATTCAATCTTATTTCTCTATTTAAATTTACTAGGCGAGTACTTGTGCATAGCAACGGAAATTCCTAGCGCCAGATAATTAACAATTTTTGATATTGTGGTGAGTGTTTTGTGTAGCGTTTAAAATAGAACGTGTACCGATCAAAATGTAATTGCAAACTGTTGTACTATACGATAACTAAAGTCTATAAAAAAATCTTAACATGTATGAAACAATATATAAAATACTTTCTTTCATATTTGAATCGAAAGAAATTGAGTTGCAATTCGAATTTTTGTCCAAGAATGTGCAAAATACTTTCTTTCATATTTGCAAAATACTTTCCTCGAAAAATAACAAATGCATTAATCAGGTCTTCTAATGTGTTGCAATATGAAAGGAAAGTATATACACGTCTTCTAATGTGTTGCAATTCGAAATTTTGTCCAAGAATGTCCAACTTTGTATTTGAAGGTGTTTTTCAAGTTTGACTAAGAATCAAGTTTTCACTTTCAAAGTTGACCATACACCCATTATATGTAGTTAAGATATGGAACGAAATGACACATAAATACTATAGTTTTTTTTTTTTGTTTTTTTGTTTTTTTTTTTTTTTTAACTGCCATTGACTTAACCGCTTCCGATTACAGATTGCTAAAAATCTTGGGAAAACGTTGCGGACATTTCAGCCGACGATTAGGGAACTTCAGGTAATGCATACAACCATAAATTTCGATATTAAAGTATCATGTTATAATAACCTTCATGTTTAAAATAAAATAACTGGGTGCTATTGATTATTCATTTTTATAGGAAGTTTCGAGGGAATTCAAGAGCACTCTTGAAAAAGAAATTGGTCTTGATGACCTTAAAAACCCATCACAGCTCAACACAGCCACCATACCTAACTTGTCTTCAACCCCTTTATCTGTTGCCACTCCTGAAAAAACTTCGGCAATACCAACAGAAACCGCCACTGCTGCCACCACAGAGGTACCTCAAGCGACTACGACACCTCTTGCTGCCGCAAACGATGACTCTCTACCAGCGATCCCTGCAGCCATCAGTGAGGATTCTCTGGCGGCAGCAACAACTCCTGCTGACACCACGACAATCGACCCTAGTAAGTACCATCCACCATGAAATCTTTGCTATTCTCGCTAGTGGTAGCAAACTAGAGGGGTTGTGTGACAAAATTGAGTCAAAACGGGTAGTTGTTTAGTATGGGTTTACAAGGTGTACACCCACACATTTTTTACTCATCTTTTTAATGCTATAAATAATTTTTGCGGTAATTATGATCAGAAATACGATATCATGACAACAGTAATATAAGGTTTTTTTCCTTAAAAAAATGATTTAGGAATTAGGAGGTTTTATGCATTTGAATACATTTTGGATGGTTTGTGACCCATTTGACCCAACTGATAACCCAAATGAACTCATGTGTATCTGAGTTGCTCGCAATTGCCATCTTTAATCTAACCTCTTCGGCATAACTGATGGCAGGTTCCGTTCAAGACGTTGCAGTTAGCGCAGAAGTTGGAACCGTGGTTTGAGACACAGGATAGATTTGAACTTTGACTTGCAACAGGATTAGAACTTAAAAGGGCCTCTATTTCTATTTCAGAAATATTGGGACTTGGCCTCTCTTTATTCTCATTTTTTGAACATTTAGTTTGTATCTCCATTGTTAAAGAGTAGAAACTTATTAGCTTCTTACATGTTTACGTCAAGCAGACAAAATTAGTTTTGGGTCGTGGTTTATATGGTATGAAATAAAAATCCTCTCCTAGTAACATATCTCAAAGATGTTTATCAACATAGATATAATGAAATTACATCATTGTCATCATAGTATCATACACCATATGAAATTACATACATTTGATTCACATCAAATTAGAATTCATCAACATAGATATAATGAAATAGTCCCAAAAGGTAGCCTGCATAACATGGAGACAATGATGTCAAAGTATAATTAACCCAAACTAAGATAAACCGAAGTGGCCATACCAACCGCGTAAACCCCAACAACCGTGCCAACAACCTGGACCCCTAACCGCGAGGCGACCCCCACACCGACAATCCCAGCAATACCCATTGGGACCTTAACCATAATATCCTTTTCGGCATTGGAAACAATGGCACCCACATACAGATCCAAAGCAAACTCCTTAAACTCATTTTCCCCAAGGGTTACAATCTCATCATCTACCACTTTTCGAAGCGATTTTTGGACTTGTGAGCGTGTCGGTGGGGCTGTTACGTATTTTTTTATTAAAGGAGGGATGTCGTGTTGCTGGACGAGGGTATTGTAGAGATTGTCGGAAGCTGAGTGGATTTGGTATCTGGGTATGCCTTGGAATGTTTGTTGGGAGAGTGAGAGGGTTTGGTTGTAGACTGTTTCGATGGATGATATGAATTCAGGTGACTCTTGTAGTTTTCCTGTTACACGTTTTGATGAAGAAGATAATGCTAATCCCATTTTTTTTAATCAGTTTTGGAGACGACGATTTGACTTTTTGTGTGTTCCGGTTATCCGGTAAACGAGTTTCTTTAGGAGCCGTTTGTTTTGTGGGTGTGGATTGAACTATGGTACTACTTTTTGATTTATCTATACTACATATAAATAGTGTAAATAGTGTATGGTAAAATCTTAAAAAGTGAAATTTTGGAAGTTAAATGTGAGATAAATGCATAGTGTAATTGATACTATTATTAAAGCTAGACCAGTACCCGCGCCTAGTGTCAGCTGTTTCTAGCGTTAGATAATTAATGATTTGTGATATTGTGGTGAGTGTTTTGTGTAGCGTTTAAAATAGAGCGTGAACCGATAAAAATGCAATTGCAAACGGTTGTGCTATACTATAATTAAAGTCTAGACAAAATTCTTAACATCTATCAAACAACATATAAAATCATTTAATGAAAATGAAAGTAAACATTACATCAGTTATAGGATAAAAACTAACAACACACGTTACATTGTTAAGCGTAAAAAACTATCAATGATAGGATTAATGGTGACTAAAATTAGCGTGAATATGATTAGCCCAAAATAAAATAAAAATTGGCTAATTTTGGCTATTTTGTAAAAGATTTTGGCACATTTAGCCCCATCTTTTAAATGAGCGTATTTAGCATATTGAAAAGTTAAATATGCACTAACGGGCACATATTTTCTCATAATTGTAAAACATTATAATTGTTTTTGAAGAAAACTTATAAATAATATATTTATATAGCGACATGATCGCTTTGTGTTAAAAAAGTTTATGGGTTCTAAACGAAAAATAAAAAAAAGTTTGAAGATTTGGGGATTAAACATAACGTTTTGAAGCCGGTTCGACCGGTGGTTCAACCGTTGAACCATTCCAAAAACGGGTCGATTTAAAACCGAGTCAATATGACATGTTGGGTCAAAAACGGGTCAAATTAAACAGGGTCAACCCACTGGATTTGAAGCGTAATGTGTCAACCCGGTTTTCAATATGTGTTAATAGTTTCAAATTTTTACTTTTACTTTTTGGTTTTCTCTTTATATATAATATAAGTGGTACCTCGCGTTGCGGCGGCGAAAGTACCATGTGACTATTAACCGGAAAAATAGATCTCGATGAGACCTGATGGCTGTTATTGGTTAGCTGAACCGATGGCGACACCGGTTTCCGGTTGAACCCGTTGGTCCAGTCCGATTTTTAAAACTATATGTACCATCAACTTGTTAGCTTGTATGGAGCTTTGTGTGTTTTATTAATTTGTATAATGTGTATAATAACATGTACTTTTCATTTTAGGTGTTTTAAAAATAACATTAATTAGTTTGTTTAATTATTTTATAGAGTTAATTACATAAATCGTCCTTGTGGTTTGGTAAAAGTTCTAGGATCCTGTCCTTGTAGTTTTTTTTAGCGGGTTTCGTGTCTTCTTACGGCCCTGAAAAAAGGACTTTAAATATACTCTAACGTGAGGGCTAACTTTATATTTGTTTTAACGATCGAGTTAATACATAAATTGCGTTTGGTAATGCTTGGATCTTGTCCCTGTAGTTTATTATAATATTTTGTTTTTAAAAACTGTTTTTTCTTTTAAAAAAATTAAAATAAAATTAAAAAAAAAAACAAAAAAAAAAACTTTTTTTTAATTTTATTATAAACGGATGAAGGCATAAAAACGTTTTATACGGTTTTCTCTATTTTTACGTTTCATTTGTTTTTATACGGTTTCGTTCGTTTTTGTATGAAAATATATGAAAACATTTTTTCATACAAAAACGAACGAAACCGTACATTTTCATACAAAAACGTACGGTTTTGTTTAAAATGTACATTTTTGTATGAAAATGTACGTTTTTTCATACAAAAACGTACGAATGAAAACGTTTTTGTATAAAAATGTACGTTTTTTCATTCGTACGTTTTTGTATTCATACGTTTTTGTATTCATACAAAAACGTACGAATGAAAAAACGTACATTTTCATACAAAAACGTACATTTTAAACAAAACCGTACGTTTTTGTATGAAAATGTACGGTTTCGTTCGTTTTTGTATGAAAAAATGTTTTCATACATTTTCATACAAAACGCATATTACAAAAATGTTTTCATACTTTTTCATACAAAAACGAACGAAACCGTATAAAACAAATGAAACGTAAAAATAGAGAAAACCGTATAAAAAGGTTTTTTTATACGCCTTCATCCGTTTTATAATAAAATTAAAAAAAAGTTTTTTTTTTTTGTTTTTTTTAATTTTATTTTAATTTTTTTTAATAAAATTAATTTTTTTAAAAGAAAAAACAGTTTTTAAAAACAAAATATTATAATAAACCACAGGGACAAGATCCGTAACTTTTACCAAACCACAAGGACGATTTATGTAATTAACTCCGATCGTTAAAACCAAAATATGATGTTAGCCCTCACGTTAGAGAGTATTTGCAAGGGAGGTCCTTTTTTTGGGACCGGGTCAGATCAGGGACAAGATCCGTAAGATTTGTAAACCACAGGGACGAAACCCGCTAAAAAAAACCACAGGGACAAGATCCGTAACTTTTACCAAACCACAAGGACGATTTATGTAATTAACTCTATTTTATATTTAGAATTATGTTGTAGCTTGTTTAAATTGTACATTGTGAAAATTTCATTGTACTTTTTAATAAGGGGTGTTTTAATTGGTTGTTTTTAATTTGGTAGATACGCTTTTAATTGGTTGTACAATGTGAATAAATTATTGTACTTTTAAGTAATGGGGTGTTTTAATAAGAGTATTAATTACACAAATATATTTCTCTCTCATTTGACCATTAAACTTTTTCACTTTTCCACTTTTTCACTTTGACTGTTTTTCCATTTTATGTAGTATAGATACTTGATTACTTAAAAATACAATAATTTATTCACATTTTACAACAAATTAAAAGTATATATACCAAATTAAAAACAACCGATTAAAACAACCTTTATTAAAAAGTACAATAAAATTTTCACAATGTACAATTTAAACAAGTTACAACATTATTCAAAATATAAAATAATTAAACACGCTAATTAATGTTATTTTTAAAACACCCTAAAATGAAAAGTACATGTTATTATACACATTATACAAATTGATAAAACACAAAAACCTTCATACAAGCTAACAAGTTGATGGTATATAGTTTTGAAAACCAGACCGGACCAAAGGGTTCAACCAAAAACTGATGTCGCCATCGGTTCAGCTAACCAATAAAAGCAATCCGAAAACGAACCAGAGAGGACCTGTTGAAACAGACACATACTGGTGAAATTAGGTCTCATCGAGATTTATCCGGTTAATCGTCACAGGGTACCCGCCGCCGAAACATGTTGGTACCCTTATATATATAAAGGAAAAACCAAAAAGTAAAAAGTGAAAAGTTTAAATTAAAAAAAGAAATGTTGAAAACATATATTTTAAAAGGAAACTACTAATACACATCGAAAACCAGGTTGACGTGATTTAATTTGACCTGTTTTCGATTCAACCCATCGGGTTGACTCGGTTTAAATCGACCTGTTTTTTAACCGGAATGATTCAACCGGTTGAACCACCCGGATCGAACCGGGTTTCAAAACATTATGTTTAATCCCCAAATCTTCAAACTATTATTACTTTTCGTTTATAACCCATAAACTTTTTTTTATCACTAAACGATTTGTCGCTATAAAATCTCGTTGCTATGCACGGGTACCCGTCTAGTTTATTCTTATATATGATAATTTTCAAAAATTACGTGGCTCTCAATTCTTTATGATTTTGTTTTTCTTATTTCTCTATTTTAAACAATACGCATATTTTTAACTTATGTTTTTATGTAAATAACTTATTTTAAATAATCTTTTTTTTCTTTCTCCTACTTTTCTTTTCAACTAATCCCAAATTCAAATCTGATTCTAAATCCACTTACAAACCAAACGAGCTCTTAGGTATGTTTAGAAACTAAGTGTAAACTGTAACACTGTAAAAATATGAAAATAAATTGTAAATTGTAAATTTGGTCCTTAATGTATCATGAAAACACAGGGATCACATCTAGAGGAATTCTTTCCTATTTTCATATTTTCATAAATTGTAATTTACAATTTACCCTTTTCATAAATTTACAATTCTTTCCTATTTTCATATATTCATAAATTATAAATTTGGTCCTTAATGTATCATGAAAACGCAAGGATCACATCAAGAGGAATTTTGTTGCAAAAAAATACTAATGTTTACGTTTTCTGCAAAACAGCCATTGAGAGGCACTGTTCACTAACTTTCGTTATTTTTCTCGTTAAGTTGTCTCGTCACTGAAAGTAGTATTGTCACTTCACAGTTCCCGGTTAATATGTCCACGTGTCATAGCACTCTTGCTTTAAGGACTAAATTTGCAACTTAATTTTCTACCTGAATCTAATATGCATGTTTCATCACACATTCCCACACAACTTTTTTTACACACTTTCTAGTAAAAAAATGGTCATTATTTGTGACTGTGGCAAACACGCAACAATCAAAACAAGCTGGATAAACAGGACCAAGGCCGACGGTTCTACTATTGTCCGGCATGTGGGTTTATTGGATGGACGGATCCCCCAGTGTGTTGCCGAGCAGTCAATGTGATTCCTGGCCTTTTGAGGGCGAGGAATGAGCTTGAAGAAGACTTTGAGGAGCAATTGATGTTGATGAGGGAGAAGGATGAGCAGTTGAAGAAGCTCAAGAGGTATCTTGTTTTAAATTGGGTCCTTTTTTTCGTTGTCTTTAAATTTGTTTAGGGCCCGTTTGGTTAGCATAAATGGGAATGATACTATGACTTTCAAAGTCATAGTCGGTGTTTGTTTTGTTTTGTTTTGTGGGCCCGGTAATGAAATGTGTATATCATAGTCATAGATTCATTACACACCAATTTGGTGTCTATGAAATCAATTCCCGTAGGCCCCTCTTTTTTTCACTACAAAATTCAAATATTTATACACTTTTTCATACCATATTTTATCAACCAAACATAAACAATCGTAATGATACACTTTTTCATACCAATTGTCATTCCACCTCAATTCAAATCCGATACCCATTGTCATTCCTAGCAACAAACCAAACGGGCCCTTAGTTTGGTATAGATGTCTTGTGTTATCTTGTGGGTTTTGTTGGGTTTTTGGTTCCTTGAATCATGAATTACTTTAAGTACTGGAACCACGGACAGGTTTGATATAACCACGGATAGAAGAATGTGACCGCTGATAAAGACAACCACGGCTAGTAGTAGTGTGTAACCACGGATGATATATTGTAACCACTGCTAGTGTTTTGTATAGTCGGTTTAGTTTATTGTATTAGATAAATATGGTTAAGATATTTATCTTGTAGGTTACGTATTGTATTATGTAAAGGACTCCTTAGTCTATAAAAGGAGGTTCTAGGTTAGATTAGATATACATAAGTTTTATATCTAAGGTCGATACACTTCAAGGTTGCAAAACCCTAATACTGTAAGAGTATTCGTATTAATAAATAATATTGAGGTGTTGTGTTGAAAACTAATAGACCTTAATAGATCTTGAGCTTCGTAGATCATTAGTATTGCCTGTGTAATCACAAACAAACTAAAAGAAAATCTCTACAACTTGTATTCTGTAGCGGAATATAAACACAAGTATAAAACACTGATAACTAAGAACTTCTTTGATCCTCTATGGATCGTTATATTAAAAATTTGTTTAAGCACACGTACATAATTCATTCTAATGTGTTCCTTTTATAGACAAGGAACCCTAAACAAAACCCTAAACCGTTTCTCAAGAAACGTATAAACATAAAACTAAATAAGATATACACAATCACTTCCTAATAAAGCTCATGTATATCCAAACTAAATAAACTAAACACGGAATAATAACTTCCGCAGAAACAAACTAAACTTCAGCAGAACCATGTCTTCAGCAGAATCCATACCCTTCGGCAGAATCCATTCAGCAGTAACAATAACATAATTCGTACTTCACATAATTCCCAACAATCCTCCCCTAAACTGGAATTTGACTTGGTTAAGTTCCAGTTTCTTGATAGATCTTTAACCTTGCAGCACTAGAGGATTGTACTTGAACATCATCAGCAAAGAATCAAAACAAAATCATCTCTTTGATGAAGAAACTCTGAAACTCCATATCTTTGCAGCAACAAATGACAACATGTACATCAAAACATAAAAGTTGCAAACTATTCTCATCACATCCAGGTGTGTTAACTCCTGTGAGAGGTGAATCATTGAAAATAATGGATTTGATGTCTCTTTACCAATAGCCATCACTACTGGAGTAGCCATATGTTTAAGTTCGAAAACCATGGTACACTGATAACCATCTGATTTATTAGCAAACCAGCAACCATGAACGGATTTGAAATGTCTTTACCTGTAGCCGTTTGCTCAGGACTAGTCAATTCTTAAAATTGGTGAACTGATTACAAAATATGGTATTCCACTGCCTTTACCACAAGCCATATACATGTGGGCTAGTCAATTCTTGGATTCCAAGAAGGAATAAATCATGGTGAATTGAGAACCATACAACACTCAGCAATGAAGCATGGGTGGTTGCAAACCCTATGATTTTGAGCAAACCATTACAGCTATCAACAGATTTGAGGTGTCTTTACCAAAGTTGTACCCTTTGGACTAGCTAACTCTTTGACATACACAAGGTATATCTGGTAAGTTAATAACCAGCAATAATATACAACAAACCTGCAATAAAAGTTAGTAAAAACAAAACATACACATATATAATAATAATTTTTTTTAACTAAGAAGAAAACAAAGAAACAAAAATTACAAATCATACAAATTACAAAATACCAGAATTATGATGAACTCCTATGTGCCATAAGCTGATTCTTAATAACACCGACACATTGTTCAACATGCAAAAGATCATTGCCAACAGGATCTGGAGGAACTTCCAACTTCTGAAGAAGCATTCTTTCCATAAGTTTCACAAATAATGGATACGTTCTCTCAGCAAACATGCAGACAGTAATACCATTCTTCGTCTCAATTACATGCACACGAGGCAGAGGATAAAATCTCCAAGATGTAACCTGCCATAAGTGAGAGTTCTTCCAAATAAAGTATCCTTTACCATTGGGAGATGTTGAATCAAACAAAACATGAAGATCACCCAATAAGTATAAACCAGAACCCTTAGGTGCAGTAGAATGATAGTACTTATTTACAAGAGTATATAGCGTATCCAAGTCTGCCATATCCACCAGATGCAAGATCTCCTTCAAAAAATTAAATTCCATGGTCGTTTGATCCATTCGGTGAATCACATTCAGCTCATCCTTTTGCAATGACCAATTGACCAAAACATCATGAGACCCTTCAGGAAAAACATCAGAAGATCCCTCTTGAATAAATGTTGAATCAGCAGCATTGAGATCCAAAGAACTAACCTTTGAAGATTCCTTAACCTTAGATTTATGTGCCTCAGCAGATTTCACAGATCTCCAAAAGAACCGATCGTTTTCTAGCCATTCTTTTCTTCCTCCTACCGATAGATAAATATCGAAGAAGGTATAGGTTATTCAGTAACATCTTTAAGTTGTGTGGAAGAAATAGAATCATCCTGCTTTGAAACACCACCACGTAAGGCATACATCTTCTCAGCTACTACTCTGGCCTTTTTAGATTTAGCTGCCTGTAATTCAGCTTGACAACTCAACTCTCGGCCAACTTTGTCTAAAGGATCAACTAAAGGTACTGCAGCACAAGATGACATTCTAGATGAAGCAACATAAGGTTCAGCAGATTGAACTTTAACAACTGTAGGAATAGCTTCATTAGATACAGAATAAATAGCTTCAGCAGATACGGAAGGAATAGCTTCAGCAGATACTGAAACAGAAGTACTTGACTTTGAAACAGGATCCTCAAAAGAATCTACAATTTCAACTATCCTTGATCTTTTGGATTTAGGAGCATCTGGAACATCAGCAATTCTTTTCAATGTAGATGCAGAAGCAGGAATAGACGAAGTAAACTTCATAATCTTATTATAACAACTAATTAACTCATCATCAGATAAAGCCTTAACCTGCTTCATAGTCATACCAGAGTTATAGAGAGAGCAACTCTGATATTTCACTACTTTCTGCATATAACCTTTTGTTGGAGCTGCAGATTGTGCTCTCATTTTCTTAGTCATGATCTTTCGTGTTTGCATAGCTTTCCTCTTTGCCATTGCTTCTTGCTTCTTTTGTAGTCCAAGAGCCATCATCTGAGCCACAAAATCATCACTATTAAAGTCGGCTCCCAAAATACTCTGAGCAATAGAAGGATTAGAAACAACTTGCTGAGTATACACATCCCAGTGTTCAGCAGGCATCTGAGTAGCCAATGCATCTAATTCTTTTTGTCTCTCATGAGTCAATTTAGAAATAGACTTAGCTTCAATCTTTTTAGCCAATTCAGCACTTTTCTTCAAATTGGCACATTCATCTAACATCCTCTTTTGATCTAGCCTTTCCTGTTCACTGACTAGATCTGGACCAAGCTCAATATCAACCATTACTCCTTTCCCTTTATCAGGTAGATCAAAATAGCATCAGTGAAGGAGTATCCATAACAAGAACTTCAGAAGTTTCATCCAGATGTGCTTCAGAAGAAACAGGTGTAGAGAAATCTTCAATAGGTGTAGAAAATACATCTACTTCTGGATTCAAATAAAACTTCCTTCCAGCAAGAAAAACTTCAGAAACAGATTCAGATAGCACATTTGAAGTTTGAACATCAGTACCAGCAATGTCCATTAAAGGAGTATCCGCAACAACATGTTCTTCAGTAGTGGAAACACTTTGAACTGTATCCTTATGCACAGGTTGCTTTCTCCTTCGTCTAGTAAACAAAATTTGCTCCTTTTGCTGCACAGATGTACCAACCTTTGAAATAGAGACATTAGATTCTTGAGCCACATTAGCCAACATATCAAGTGACTCAAACTGAGCATTCACATCCTCCTCATCAGAAGAAACCTCCAGTCTCCTTTTTCTTTTCTGACTCAGTTGTATTTCCAAGTCCTTAACCTTTCTTTTCAAATCTACAATCTCACCACCCAGCTTAGATTTAGTCTCTGCCAGATCCTTTTGATCTCAGCTCCATACCTGTTCACTAAAGCATATAAAGATGTAAGTGTAATAGGGTCCTCAGCTCCACCAGCAGATTGCTCTGTGGGAATGGGAACATCATTGGGCCTTTCAGAAGAAACATCAACATGCTCTATGAATGAAACATTATCATCAACTGGATCTCTAATAGGACTAGGAGTAGGCAATCTATTAAATTCAGTCTCCACCTCATCATGAGGAACCTGTGTAGATGGTGAACTAGGTCTAGGTAAAGAAGTGGACAAATGTTGTTTAGGAGCAACAAAATGGGTTTCAGCAGTATTAGAAGGGCCTTCATCCATTGTCACTAATGGATTCCCATCAGCAGCAACAGTAGTAGAAGGTGGAGAACCAACAACATTTCCTTCTTCAGCAGATGCATTGCCCTGAAGCAACATAGCCGCTAGCAGAGGATGATGTGCCCCCTCATACTTAGTTCTCATAGAAGCAAATAGTTTAGCAGTTAACGCTCCTATGGGATAAAAGTCTTGGGCTTGTGTGGTAATGTCTAAAATTATCTGAAGAAACCTAGGGTACATCAAAAACTTATGCTTTTTCCTATCTATATTTTCAACCATATTATCAAAAATATACTTAGAAAAATTATAAGTCAAACCCTGAGAAAGACAAACAATACCACATCCCAACTGCGTAGAAAATTGATCCCATCCTCCAGATTTATTGCTCATACATTGAAGCAAGGTGTGAACCAAAAATCTCCACATAGGACACAACTGATTCTTCAACCACATATCGGTCCTTGCACCCTGATATCCAATAGCTCTTAATCCAGCAAGAATATCCACCGCATTAGAATGATAAACCCCATTTGCATCATCCAAACAAAGTTGTCTTCTTATCAACTCCTCCGTCACAATATACTCTGTTCCGTCAATAATAGCTACAATCTCTGTATCATTCCTCTTTTCAGCAGTTGCCCAAAATTGTTTGACCAACGATTCATAAATCACTTCAGGAGAATGCGTTAAAGCATAATGAATCTTGGACCTCTGTAAGAATTCTACCATTGGTCTATACAACTCATCACCCTTCGCTGTTCCCAGAAAGGCGAATTTATTATGATCATGCTTGAATTGAAGCGCCATGAGAAAAATTAAAAGTTAGGGTTAAGAGTCACACAATTGGAAGGGTTTTGAATGTGAGTAATGAGGGAAACTTTTAATGAGACGAAGATATGCAAACCGAGAATAAGTAGTATTTTCCCAATTTTGGTCAAATGTTTACCAGAGCTGACGTGTATTACTACTTTTCCCCAAATTAACTTTCAACTTCGGCAGAAACACAAATCAATCTGCTGAAGAATACTAATCAGCAGAAACAGATCACGTATTCAGGAAGCTTCAGTAAATATCTTTTTACTGTTTCACCTATACGCATTAACTCTCATTAAGTCTTGAAGCTGTCTATAAAACAATCCCAATGCACACATAACTCTTCATCAAAAACCCCAAATAACATCACAAACCCTAATTGCATCAATGCTCCAAAATTAACCACAATCAACCATGAGAAGATCCTCCCCAATCACCCTTTCATCAGATGACAATACATCCTCCACAAGCAGTCTCGAAAGGTGGAAGAATAACTATTTGTCAAGCAATCCAGGCAATGATGAAGACAACTCATCCATAAGTTCTTATGTATCACCTTATGAATACTCAGATGAGGAAGCAACTTCAAAGAGAGTGAAAGAGCCTGTTCTCGCAGTTGTGAATGTGTCTTCTATTGTCGTTGATGATTCTGATGACTCCTGTAAGGAGAGAACATCTTACTCCCAACCTCCAGCACCTCAGCCTCAACGAAGGCCACGTGCTAGAAATCCGCCACTCCCTAAGGATAGAGAGGTGGTTCTAGCACTTCCTGCTTCATATCATGTTGCATCATCACATATCGTATAAAGGAAATGCTTAAAGATGGTGGAAGGGTTGCATTTTGGTTGAAATACATAGATGAACCACAAAAAACATATTATTTTTCTCCATCATCATGCGTGGTCATCGTCATCATCAACGTTTTCATCAATCCATCCACACCAAATTGATCCTTAGCTGCTTGTTAGTGTTGGTTATGCATGTCCAGTCATCGAGATAGAATGAATGGGTGGTTATGCAAGACTTCACAAACGCATATCCAGCATCTAGTGTGAAAGATGTGAGCGATCATGCATATCCAACAGCCTGTTAGATGTTGGAATAGATGATATCACTAGGTTAGGATTAGTAATTCATGTAAAGCACTTTCCTTGTAGTTGCATTTGATGTTGATTGTACTCTGTAAGCTGTAAGCTGTAAACTGTTTCTCGAATGAATGAATGAACAATTTGCTTCAGTACTTTTCTTGAATGAACATTGTAACTTCAGTACTTTGTCTTCAGAAGAAACAAATAACTCACTTCAGCACTTTGAATTCAGTAGAAACAAGCTTTAGAGCTTTCTTGACCATATTCCAACTTAACAACCATGGTAAATTCCAACTGAATAACCAATCTGCAAATCATAACAAACACAGAGAAACACACAAACCAAACAAAGACAAACAAACTATCATTACATTAGTTGGTTAGTGTTAGAGAACAGAATCATAAACCAAAAATCAAAGAAATTTACATAAAAACAATGCAAAGTATACACAAATCCTCCCCTGAGGCCTATGCCTCCCCTTAAACTTTGCAGTTAAGGGTTAAGCATACCAATATGGACCACAAGGTGTTGAAACCTTGGTCCATCAAAAGCCTTTGTTAACAAATCTGCCACATTATCATCAGTGTGAATTTTAACCACTTTTATCAAATGTTTGTCATATGCATCTCTTATAAAGTGGTGCCTGATTTCAATATGTTTTGTTCGACTGTGAAAAACTGGATTTTTAACAATGCATATGGTACTTTGATTGTCAATAAAAATTGTTGTGTTCATGAAATTATACCCATAATCTAACAATTGATTTTGAATCCAAAGAACCTGTCCACAGCAATTTGCAGCAGCAACGTACTATGCTTCAGTAGATGAGGTAGCCACAATAGTCTGTTTCTTGCATTGCCAAGAAATCAATCTCTTTCCAAGGAATTGGCAACCTCCAGTGGTGGACCTCCTATCCAGATTTGCACCAACATAGTCACTATCACTATATGCTTCCAGCTTAAATGGAGATTCTTTTGGGTACCAAAGGCCTAAATGAGGTTGGCCTTTGAGGTACTTAAAAATCTTCTTAACAGCATTGAGATGGGAAGTTAGTGGAGTAACTTGATTTTGAGAACACACACTTACAGCAAAAGTAATATCAGGTCGTGAAGCTGTTAGATACATCAAAGAACCAATCATAGATCTGTAAAGATGTACATTCACTGGTGGATCTATTTCATTGTTGATTTTTGACTTTGGAGCTTCATACGGTGTAGTGGCAGTCCTCACAGTTTCCATTCCAAACTTCTTTAATATGTCCCTCACATATTTGTCCCGACTTATAAAGATACCATCAGGTTTCTGCTGAACTTGAAGACCCAAAAAGAAAGTCATTTCTCCCATGGCACTCATCTGAAATTCTCCCTTCATAAGCTCCTCAAACTCCCTGCACCAAGCTTCCTTTGTGGATCCAAAAATAATGTCATCCACATACACTTGCACAAGAATAATGTCTGTGGAATTCTTCTTCAGGAAAAGTGTTTTATCTATGGCACCTCTTCGATATCCATGCTTCAGCAGAAACGATGAAAGCCGGGCATACCAAGCTCGTGGTGCCTGATGTAGTCCATAGAGAGCTTTGACTACCTTGTAAACATGAGTAGGATGATCAGGATCTTCAAATCCTTTAGGTTGAGTGACATAAACCTCTTCTTCTATTTCACCATACAGAAATGCCCCTTTAACATCCATTTGATATACCATAAATCCCATGTAGGATGCATAAGCCAAGAAAATCCGTATGGCCTCAACTCTAGCCACAGGTGCAAACACTTCATCATAATCAATCCCTCCTCTTGTCTATAACCCTGAGCAACCAATCTTGCTTTGTTTTTAATGACAACACCTCTTGCATCTCTCTTATTCTTCAAAATCCATTTAGTACCAATTGCATACTTGCCATCTGGTAGTGGTACCAATATCCAAACCTGCTGATTTTGAAATTGTTGCATCTCTTCCTGCATTGCCTCAAGCCAACTTGAATCTTCAAGAGCCTGAGTAACACTGGTTGGTTCCACTTGAGAAAGAAAACAAGCAAACAGACAATGTTCATAGTCTGTGTGATTGTCTCTTTGCTGATCTGAGACATAAGAGAGAAAAGCCACTTGACCATATTTAGAACTTGCCACAGTACCCCTTGTTCTAACAGGTGCATTAGGATCACCAATAATATTTGACTGTGGATGAGTATTGTGAATCCTTTTAGTAGCAGTGGTGTTGACGTCAATGGAAGAATCAAGATTAGTCATAGTAGGTTCAAAATCAGTGTCATAAGAAGGTGAGGTGAAGATTCCAGCTTTGGGTTGATTATTACCAAGATCTGAGGGTCTTGGAAAACGAGTATAAGGATCTCCAAAGTCTGTGGACACTTGAGTAGAAATGGGAGTAGAAACAGCATAGCCTTCAGCAGAAATGATAGGAGAAACCGGATCATGTTCAGTAGAATTGATGTTTCCACTTATTGTTTCACTTGCACTCTCCTCAAGGCATTCCTTTCAGGCATTTAGATTAGCTGAATACTCTTGTTTCTTCAGCCTAGCAAGATCCTCTGCATAATTGGACTCGTCTTCACTCTCAGCAGAAGTAACTTTAGAAGTGTCACTTGAAAAATTGTTAGGGGAGAAAGAAGGCACTACAATGGGTTGCTCATCATCTTCAAACTCACTGTCAGAATCAGCATCCAGGGAATCTGCACTGTTAGTTGGAGACTCTTGAGTATCTGTTTGTTGGTTAGCCATATGTCTAGAATAACCCAAATAATCAGTTAAGTAATCAAGGTCAAAAGACCAAACATGACCCTGTCCTTGAACATTAGGCTTGTCTTCTAAAAACCTCAGATTCAATGTCTCCTCAATCTTTTTAGCAGATAAATTGTAAACTCTGTACGCCTTACTATGAGCTGAATATCCCACAATATAACCATCATCAGTCTTCTCATCAAATTTGCCCAATGGATCACTTGTAATCAGAATAGTCACTTGACACCCAAAAGGTTTAAGGTAATGAATAGTAGGAACTTTCCCATAGAGAAGTTCATATGGTGTTTTGAAGTGTGGTCGAGTAATGGACACTCTATTCAATACATAACAAGCTGTGCCAACAGCTTCATCCAAACATGGTGGGTAGTTTAGAGTCTGTCAGCATTGATCTTGCAGCCTCTATCAAGGTCCTATTTTTCCTTTCAGCCACCCCATTTTGTTGTGGGGTTCTTGGAGTGCTATAGTCCCTTTTGATACCTTTTGACCTACAGAGTTCTATTAGAATAGCATTCTTGAACTCTGTCCCATTATCACACTGAATTCCTTTAACCTTTTTGTTCAACTAATTCTCAATAAGGGTAATGAACTCTTTCAGCATTGGAGATGTTTCATCTTTGGTCCTTAGAAAGAATACCCAACAAAATTTGCTATAACCATCAGTGATCACTAGACAAAAATACTTGTGATCAATGCTTCGAACTTGAGTTGGACCAAACAGATCCATATGAAGCAACTGAAGAGGTTCAGAAATTATGCTCACAGCAGTCACAGCTTTGTATGAGGCTCTATGTTGCTTTCCTTTATTGCAGGCAACACAGTTATGATCATTAGTAAATACTTTGGAAGGAAGACCTTCAACAAGACCCAGTTTAGAGAGCTTGTTTATGGTCTTGAAGTTGACATGGGCCATCCTCCTATGCCATTTGGTAGACTCATCCAAAGATGCTTTAGCCACCAAACAAGTTAAGTCACCTTCTGGTTTAACATCAGTTAAGTTGAATGTATAGAGATTGTGATTCCGAGGAACTTTCAGTAGTATTGAAGTGTCTTATGGGAGTTTGTAGTCTTTAGATAGCACAAGACATTCATCCTCTGTGAAGAGTACTTTGTTCTTGGTGTCACAGATTTGTGACACTGAGAACAAATTGAAGTGTTGGAGTTCCTTGACATAGTATACATTCTCAAAGTCCAGTTGAGGTGTTTTGATGGTCCCCTTCCCAGTAATTCTTTCATCACTTCCTCCAAAGGTTACATTGCCTCCTCCTTCTATTGATACAAAGTTATGCATCATATCCCTGTTTCCTGACATGCTTCTTGAACACCCACTATCAACAATGCCAACATCTTTATGCTTAAGAAGATGATTCTACAACAACAAAAATATAAAAAATATTAGTACATTATTGAGGCTCAAGTCATTCTGACTTGAACACTGCCTTTGTGGATCATATGAGTTATACCATGCAGATGTATAAGATCCACTCTTGTTCTTGGGTTTCCATTGAAATTTAGGTCCCTTTTTATTCCAAGAACAACCTCTGAGGACTTGACAGATATCCCAGTTCCCTGTCCCGTCAGTCATTGAGTCAACATAGCCAGGCCAATAACCATTCTTAAAGTATGTACTTGTTGGTTGTACATATGGTCTTGCAACTGGTCTTCTCCAAGGAAAAGGAGAATTAGTTGCTTGTGGAACATAAGGGGTATAGCATTAACATTGGTCCACATTGGTCTAGATGTCCTAGAATCACCACACCTATTCATTCTTTGCTCATGAAAATCACAATCCTTAATTAAATGAAATTTACTTCTACACACAAAACATGTCTTCTGTTTAGAAGATTTATTCAAACCAAAAGATGTTCTATTACAAGCGGAAGTATTCAAACCAAAACCATGAAAAGAATTGTTTTAACAGTATTATTATGCAAAGAATTAAAAGCAAGTCTTCAGAGGCAACTGTCTTGGAAGATGATTCCTTGGCAGCAACTCGACATGCTTATTGGTAGTATTGGGTGCAGGCAGGGGTGTTGACTTGGGAAGGTCAGACTTGTCATTTGAATCACACTCTGTAGACCCTTGCTCGGAGGACTTGTCACTGTTAACACAAGAGACAAAGTCATTAGAAGAAGTATCGAGGGTCTGCAAGTCTTTGGACTTTTTTGCCATAGAGATGGTGTGATCCATCAAAGTCATCAGAAAGGGTAAGGTCAATTCCTCTAATAGATCCACATACAGCATGTAGGTCACCTTCTTTAACATAATTAGCTAAGCTTCTTTGGTGTGGATTTACGTGAGTCATCTCTAGCTTCTAATCCTACATATTTCTTAAAGCCTAAACCTATCCCATAATTAGGAGCTTGACTACTATATAAATGACTAGCTAACTTTTTTCTATTTAATAACCATTCGTTATGCCTAGCAACTTCCTTATCTAGTTTCTCTTTAAGTTCTAGATTTTCGACACTACATCCGCTCTCAACTTCTAAGAATATTTCAACTCATTCTTAGCACATTCAAGATCCCTTTCCAACACACTTATTTTCTCAGCATAAGCTATTTGATTCTTCTGAAACCAAACCTTTTGTCTTTCTAGTGTTTTTAAAGCCTGTTTATATGCTTCAACTTCTACAAAGCATTCATTATATTTAGGTTTCAAAATATCATAAGCTTCTTTGAGTTCATTATACCGCTCACTACAACCAAACAAACAATTTTGTACCTGAGAGATGCCCATCAGGGCAATCTGATCATGCTTATCCTCTGAAGTACAGCTTGCAATCAAACCAACATTATCGGGACCATCATTATCCTGCTCATGATGCTTCCAGTCCACATTGCTATCAAGAGTAACCAAAGCTGCTGATCCCTTTGAAGTTCCAGGACTCTCTCGATTCTGCGATAAGTAGAGTATCTCATCTCATCACCAACTTTCCTGTCTTTGCACTCTCTGGAGAAGTGACCCATCTGTTGACAAGTGAAGCACTTGACCTTCCTTTTGTCAAACCTCGTTGGATCTCTTCCTTGGAATCCAAACCTTCTGCCAGCTTTGCGCTCAAAATTCTTGATATCCATGGACAACATAGCCACCGCCACTTCAGCTTCATCTCTTCCATCTCCGTGGATCCACGATCTAAATCCTCATATGCCAGGTTCCTGGCGAGGATCATAATCAGTAAAGAAGGATCCAAGCACATCTTCCATTATACCTCCAGATTTAGAAGTTGATGGAGTGGTAGTGTAAGATGATGATGAGTAAGTTGGACTTGGACCATGACTCATCGTAGGGGTAGAGGCTCCTATGAATGTTGTGTGACTTGCATTAGATGATGATTTAAAAGGACTTCTTACATCATGTTCAAGAGCTTTAAGTTTGTTGTACAGCTCATCAAAAGTAAGCATATCCAAACCACCTTTTGCTTTTAAAGCAATGCTCACTTGTAGCCAGGATTGAGGTAAAGACCTCAAGAACTTAGAATTACAGATCATCATTATCGGCTTTGCCTGCAGCTGATTTAATTGACTTAAAATCTTGTGAAACTTGTCATAGCCCTTATGAATTCCTTCCTCTTCATTGATTTGAAAGTCTTGAAACTGTTGTCTAAGCATGGACTTTCTCATTCTTCTAGACTCCTCATTCCCACCGAACTTAGCCTTAATAGCTAACCATATGTCCTTGGCATCTTCCACAAAGTGAAAATCACTTAAGTGATCCTCGGGAATAGCTTGAAGAAGAATGGTTCTTACCTTGGTTTCTCTCTGAACTGCCGTAACTCTTCACAGCTTTGGGAGGAACATGAGTCATCTTACCAGCAGCATCAGTGGTAGTTCTCTTCAAACTATTTCCCTTCAAGACTATCTCCCATAGATTCCAATCAATGTTGGAGATCCAGTTCTGCATTTTCATCGCCCAAAGGTCATACTCCTCCCTCTTAAGGTAAGGAAACTTAGCATTGCTGTTGGAGAGACTAAGATGTTGCAGATGGGTGGTGTTATGGTTGTTGGTGATTTCAGCATCAACGTCTGATCCAGGCATAGTGAGTTATGTATTGGATGTATTGGTGTTTAGAAAAACCTGTCCTTAGTATCGTAGAGACTCTCACGAGGCTCTGATACCACTTGTTGAAAACTAATAGACCTTAATAGATCTTGAGCTTCGTAGATCGTTAGTATTGCCTGTGTAATCACAAACAAACTAAAAGAAAATCTCTACAACTTGTATTCTGTAGCGGAATATAAACACAAGTATAAAACACTGATAACTAAGAACTTCTTTGATCCTCTATGGATCGTTATATTAAAAATTTGTTTAAGCACACGTACATAATTCATTCTAATGTGTTCCTTTTATAGACAAGGAACCCTAAACAAAACCCTAAACCGTTTCTCAAGAAACGTATAAACATAAAACTAAATAAGATATACACAATCACTTCCTAATAAAGCTCATGTATATCCAAACTAAATAAACTAAACACGGAATAATAACTTCCTTGAAACAAACTAAACTTCGAGAACCATGTCTTGTGAGAATCCATACCCTTAGGCAGAATCCATTCAGCAGTAACAATAACATAATTCGTACTTCACATAATTCCCAACATGTTGAATGTTAATTGTTCTTCTTCTTAAGATTAAGTGTTAAATTCCGCGTAATACTTAATAAGCTTTTATTCTAAGTCAGTTTCTATATTAGATCGTTTGCTCAACTGGGATCAACAAGTGGTATCAGAGCTTGTGATCTAGAAAATGTAACCAACAAGAAGTTCTGTTAAGCTTTATTCTAATAAGTTAAGTTTTGTTCAAGGAAGATAAGATGTCTGACGAAACTCACATGGTAACTACTTCAAAGGTACCTATGCTCAAGCATGGTGAGTATCAAATCTGGAGAATGCGAATGAGGCAATACATTCGTATGATTGATTATGCTCTCTGGGATGTCGTTGAAAAGGGAGACACTCTTCCTAAGAAGGGTGAGGATGATCAAGAGATAGCTATTGTTAGTGAAATTGATAAAGCAAAAAGGAAGCTGGAGATCAAAGCTCACAATATTCTCTCCATGGGAATACCCAATGACTATGCTTTGGACTTTGAACAATATGAGTCTGCTAAAGATTTATTGGATGCTCTTGAAACAAGGTTTGCTGGTAATGAAGCTACTAAGAAGTCAAGGATGAATATGCTCAAGCATCAATTTGAAACCTTCAATGCTCTTAGTGGAGAAAAGATTGATGGCACATATAATAGACTTCAAAAACTTATCAGCCAACTGAAGTATGTAGATTATAAGGTTCTTCAAGAAGATATTAATTTGAAGTTCATTAGGAGTTTATCATCTGAATGGGCTATTCATACAATTGTGTGGAGAAATAAGGTGGACTTTGATAAGATGACTCTGGACAATCTCTTCAACAACTTGAAGGTTTATGAGTCTCAGAATAACTTTGCTAATGCATCTTCTGCTAATCAAAACATTGCTTTTGTATCCACTAATCACAAGAGCCCACAAGATGTATCCACTGCTGCCTATGGTATAACCACGGCTATTGCAAACAATACCACTGTTAGTGATAATGTCAGTGATGGTGCAATTTGTGCTTTTCTGGCTGATTTAACTACTAGTGTTACTGTGTTGAATCAAGATCTGGATCAAATTGATCTTGATGATCTTGAAGAGATTAATCTTCAATGGCAAATGGCAATGTTGACTCTCCAAGCAAGGAAGTTTCTGAGGAGGACTGGAAGACAAGTTAAGTATGATGGTCAAAGGAGAGTTGGGTTCGACAAAAGCAAGATGGAGTGCTTTAACTGCAAAAAGAAAGGGCACTTTGCTAGGGAATGTCGAGCTCCTAAAAGAATTGAAGGCATAAAGAAGACTACAGAAGAGCCTGCTGCTTCTTCAGCTTTGGTTGCTCAAGATGGGATTGGTGATTATGATTGGAGTGATCAGATTGAAGAAGGTCCCAATGCAGCTTTTCTTGCTAGTGAAGCTTCAAAAGAGCATAACTTTGCTTTCATGGCCTATGCTTCATCTTCTGGTTCAGATTCTGAGGTATCTAATGATTCTATCTGTTCTTTTAAATCATGTCATGATAACTTAGAATCTCAAAAAGCTATCACTGAGAGTATGAGGAAAGAAGTAGAAAGACTGACTATGGATAACTTAGGTTATAGAGTTGGTCTAGAGAGTGTGGAAGAGAAGCTTAAATACTGTATTAAATGTGAGTTTGAGTATGTAGATAAGATCAATATATTAGGTGGTGAAATTGATCTTAAGAATAGAGATTTTAAAATGCTTAAAGAGAAACTTGAACTGGCAGTGAGTGCAAAACAAAAGGCCCTAGATGAAAAAGAAAAACATGTTGTTAGGGTAGCTAAAACACAATTTGCTTCTGATATGGTTCATAAATCTATAGAGAGTCATCTAATGAAAAAGGGTTCTGGGATAGGATACAACAATATGCCACCACCCACTCTTATGCAACATGCACCACCTGCTAAAGAACTGTCATTTAGTAGTGAATTCAGTTTTAACAAACCTGTTGAAGGAATAAGTAAGACTGAAACACCTAAGATAAGTTCGATACGTCATCCGATGCTCCCATCATTGAAGATTGGGAATCGTGTTCGAGGAAAATAGTAAAGTATCAACATAGCCTGAAAAGTTAGAACCTCTTAAGAAAGTTGATACTAGACAAGCTAACCTTGTACCTAGATTTGGAGCTCAAATTACTAAGAAAGTGGTAGAATACAAGGAAGTACCTAGGGAACAAATGAAAAGATATATACCTAGGGGCAATCAGAGAAACTTTAATGGCCTAATATCTAATAGGTTAGGTAATGAGTTTCAATGTGTCAAGAAAGCTTGTTATAATTGTGGTAGTTTTGAGCACTTACAGAGAAATTGTTATAAAAACAGACCACAAGTGTGGAATCATTGGAGGAGGGTAAATCACCAAAACTTTTCAAAGAAAACAAACCCTCATCCTAACAAAAACATGATTCCTAGAGCAGTGTTAATGAGGAATGGGAATACAAAATCAATTGTCACTGCTTCTCCCAAATGGGTTCCAACCACTGCTAAGCAAAGTGTAAACACGGCTAAGCAAAATCAAACCACTGATAAGCCAAAAATCACCACATATAACAAAGAAGTTTTAAAAATTCCAAGGGTGATAACTGATACAGTGGTTGGAAATCATTTTTATGATGTTAAGGCCTCAGCTAGTTGGCAATGGAAACCTAAGACCAAGGTTTTACATCATGTCAACTGTGCATCAATGGACCTAAACAAATTTGATTATATTGATGCAGGGCGCACCCAAGTCAAGATTGGCTTGGGTCCAAAAAAGGAACTAATTTGTTTAATTTCATGTGCAGGGCAATCTACAAGATGAGCTAAAAGACAAAGGAGTTTTGATAGTGGTTGCTCTGGGCACATGACTTGGGATGGGAGCAACCTGGAAGATTTTGAAGCTTTTGATGGAGGATATGTGGCATTTGGCAATGATCCAAAGGGAGGAAAGATACTTGGAAGAGGCACAATCGAATCAGAAATTTGGACTTTGAACAAGTCTACTTGGTACAGGGACTTAAGTACAATTTATTCAGTGTTTCTCAAATGTGTGATAAGAAAACCTGGGTACTTTTTGGTGAAAATGAGTGTGTGGTGTTGTCTCCTGAGTTTAAGATGCCTGAAGAGAAGTTTATACAACTTAGGGTACCTAGGAAGGAAAATATATATTGTTTTGATCTTAAAGATGTAATTCCTAATAGGTCCTTAACTTGTTTGTTTGCTAAAGCATCTGTGGATGAGTCTAAGTTATGGCATAGAAGATTAGGTCACCTCAATTACAAAACAATCAATAAACTGGTTAAAGGGAACTTAGTGAGAGGGTTAGCTTCTAAGGTTTTTGAGTGAAAGGAACTGTGTGTGGCATGTCAAAAAGGAAAACAACATAGAGCTTCTTGTAAGTCCAAAATTGTCAACACCATTACACAACCACTGTTTATGCTTCATATGGACTTATTTGGACCTACTTTTGTCAAGAGTTTGAACCATAAGCAGTATTGCCTAGTTATCACTGATGATTATAGTAGATTTTCTTGGGTTTACTTTTTGGATGCTAAGAGTGAAACTAATGAAGTTCTCAAGAGTTTCATTACTAAGATAGAAAATCTAGTAAATCATAAAGTAAAGATAATCAGATGTGATAATGGAACCGAGTTTAAGAATGATGTGATGAATCAGTTTTGTGTAGATAAAGGTATAGAAAGACAGTTTAGTGTTGCTAGAACACCACAACAAAATGGTGTAGCTGAAAGGAAAAATAGAACACTAATTGAGGCTGCTAGGACTATGTTGTCGGAGTCTAAGTTACCAACTACCTTTTGGGCTGAAGTGTAGGCACCGCATGTTATGTGCGTAATAGAAGTAAGGTAGTGAAGCCTCATAACAAGACCCCTATGAGTCACATGATAGGAAGCCACTGATTGCATTCCTAAAACCTTTTGGGTGTCCTGTTACTATCTTGAATACCATAGACTACCTAGGCAAGTTTTAAGAAAAAGTCGATGATGGATATTTTTAGGCTATTCATCAAATAGTAAAGCCTTTAGAGTATATAATAGGAGGACTAGAATTGTTGAAGAAAATCTACATGTTCAATTCAGTGAAAAGACTCCTAGTGTTGAGACCAAAGGACCAGATTGGCTGTTTAACATTGATATGCTAACCAAATCTATGAATTATGAGCCTATCATTGCAGGAACTTCCACTAATGTTGATGCAGTTACTCAAAAGAATTCTGTGCGAAGAAATTTCTAAGGAAGCTGATTCTCCTCAAGAGTTCTATCTGTTTGAAAAGTGGAAAGCTAGTTCAGTCTCACCCATCATTGATAAGCAAGGTCCCACCGATGATGATGTCTTGAATACTGGAGGCAATGGTGATCATCATCAAGATAAGGATAAGTTATTGCAAGATAATTCAGTGTTGGTAGAAGAAATTGAAAAGAAGAAAAAGCGGTCTGCAAGCACGGATAAGCCAAACATAAGCACGGATAGAGTTAATACAACCACTGCTAAGCCAACAACTTCTACCACTGTCATTACAAGTGAAATCCCGGTAAGTACGATAGTAGTACTTTCTTTGGACCACGTGCAAAGTCATTACATGGTGAAGAGGAGTATCCACATGATCCTGATATGCCCGCTTTGATTGAAATTGATACTCCTACTGATGATGAAGACATGGATGATTTCTTCAATGCCGATTTAACTAATTTGGAACATGTCATTCATGAAAGTCCTGTTACCTCAACAAGGATACACAAGATTCATCCCAAGGAACAAATACTTGGAAACTTGAATACTCCAGTTCAAACAAGAAGCAAGGTTAAGAACACTGAACCCTTTCCTGAACATGGGTTCTTTGCAAGATCACTTCACAAAAGAAAGAGTCATAAAGATCTGCAAAATTGCCTGTTTGCTTGTTTTCTGTCTCAAAAGGAGCCCAAGAGAGTTGAAGAAGCATTATCTGAAGAAGGATGGGTAGAATCAATGCAAGAGGAGCTTCTTCAGTTCAAACTTCAAGAGGTTTGGACATTGGTAGAACTTCCAAATGGTAAGAGGGCAATTGGGACAAAATGGGTGTTTAGAAACAAAATGGATGAAAGAGGTATTGTTGTGAGGAACAAGTCAAGGTTGGTTGCTCAAGGATACACACAAACTGAAGGCTTGGATTATGATGAAGTGTTTGCTCTAGTTGCAAGAATTGAGGCTATTAGATTGTTTTTAGCTTATGCTTCATTCAAAAATTTTGTTGTGTATCAAATGGATGTTAAAAGTGCATTTTTGTATGGCACAATTGATGAGGAGGTTTATGTTTGTCAACCTCCTGGTTTTGAAGATCCTGATCATCCTGACAAGGTCTACAGGGTGAGGAAGGCTATGTATGGTTTGCATCAAGCTCCTAGGGCATGGTATGAGTGCATGTCCACTTATTTGATGGACAATGGGTTTAAAAGAGGACTGATTGATAAAACTTTGTTCATAAGGAAGCACAAAGATGATATTTTATTGGTTCAGGTTTATGTAGATGACATCATCTTTGGCTCAACCAATAAAGAGCTATGCAAAGATTTTGAGAAGCTTATGCATGATAAGTTTCAGATGAGTTCTATGGGAGAACTCACTTTCTTTTGGGGCTACAGGTTCAACAAAGGACTGATGGTATCTTCATTAGTCAAGATAAGTATGTAGCAGATGTTTTGAAGAATTTTGGGTTTCAGGATGTAAAGAGTGCTAGTACACCAATGGAGACTCGAAACCATTGCTACCGATGATGGAAGTACCGAGTTTATCGGTTGTACAGGTCCATGATTGGATCTTTAATGTATCTCACTGCATCTAGGCCAGATATTATGTTCTCAGTATGTGTGTGTGCAAGATTTCAAGTTACACCTAATTCATCACACATGAATGCTGTTAAGAGAATCTTTAGGTATCTTAAGGTTCATCCTAAATTGGGCCTTTGGTACTCAAAGGATTCTCCTTTTGATTTGGTGGCCTACACAGATAGTGACTATGCTGGTGCTAGTTTGGATAGGAAGTCTACAACCGGAGGATGTCAGTTTTTGAGAAGCAGACTTATTTCATGGCAGTGTAAAAAGCAAACTATTGTGGCAAATTCTACAACCTGAAGCTTGAATATGTGGTTGCTGCTAGTTACTGTGGTCAAGTTCTATGGATTCAGAATCAATTGCTGGATTTTGGGTACAATTTTATGCATACTAAGATTTACATTGATAATAACAGTACAATATGCATAATTAAAAATCCTTTTTTACACTCTAGAACTAAACATATTGAGATAAGACATCATTTTATTAGAGATTGTAATGAGAAAAGGTTGATTCAAATGGTAAAAATCCATACTGATTTCAATGTTGCTGATCTTCTCACCAAAGCTTTTGATGTGGGAAGGTTTCAGTACCTTGTTGTTAGCATTGGAATGATAAATCTCTAAACTCTCAACTTGTTTTGTACCAGTTTGTATAAGTATTGAACTGTTATTATGAAACCTTAGTTTTGCTATTTTTGTTTCTAACCACTGATAGTTTGTTTCTAACCATTGATAGTTTGGTTCAAACCATCGCTAGTTGTCCCTGTTTTTCCACTAACACTTTGCAGATACAAGAAAGATCATTATAGAAGCTAAAGAAGTAATCAAGTTAATTGTTCATTCATTCAACAAAACAGCTTTACGCTTACACTTACAATGAAACTTCTAGTGCAAATTAAAAGACTACTTCTATACATGATTTCCTACTACTATCCTTGCTCACATAGTTCCTTCCAGCTTCTTTGGATATGCATTTGTGATATGCATGACCAGTATGACGAAGAAGCTAAGGATCAAAATGGGAAGGATGGATTGATGAAAACGAAGATGATGACGATGACCACAGTAGATGAAGCACAAAAGACATACACATATCATACTTGCATCTACTGGTTTCACCAAAAAGCATCATTCCATTTTCCTTTTTTCCCTTCCCCCTTACGATATGTGAAGAAGCACCACAACCTGGTGCTGGAAGACCAAGAACCACCTCTCTGTTGTTTGGGAGTGGTGGGTTTCTTGCTTGTGGTCTTGTTTGGGGTTGGGATGATGAAGGTTGGGGGTTTGAAGTTCTCTTCTTTGAGGAGTCATCAGAGTCCTCAGATGCATCACTTGGATTCACCACACTATCATCTTCTGATGATGGAAGAAATGGGAATTTTCTTGGTCTTGTTTCTTGTGGAGGGAGGTAAAACTGACATGGGTTAGTGTCTTCATTTGATGATGATGAGGATGAGGAGGATGTTAGATCAACATCTTCTGGTTCATTCCAACTAGGGTTCCACATGGTGATTGGAGTTGATTGTGGATTTTGGAGTAATTAGGGTTTTGATTTTAATTGGTGTGTGCGTTATATGAGTTTTGGGTTCTTTATATAAGCAGAGTAATGGGCTTTGGAAGTAAATGAGGGGCAGGTTAAATGTGGTTGAGGAGTTAATGAAATTCTTGGGTATTGGACTGATATTAATCCAAATAGTTGACCATATTGACTTACCTGTTCTAACTGCGGATAGGTCATTTAGATCCCCTGATGGCTTTTTCTAACCACTGATAACCATAACCTTCTTCTCTGTGTTTGTTTTGTGTTTTTATCTTGCAGGTGTGAAGGATTTGTGTACATAGGAGCTGATGTGTTAGCTACTTGTGTTTGTTTAAAAAAAATTGTGTAATCCTTCATATTTTTGTAAGATCTCTTTCATAATACCACAGATTTACTTGCTATAATTCTTGGTCGTCTGGTTGAAGTGTTACTATGTATCCATGGATGGTTTGTGTCTAAACGCGGATAGTTGTTCTGCAACCGCGGATAGCATTTTGTTACAGTTGGATACTACAGGGGCTGCTTGGTAACTTTTGCAAAAGTATATTATTTCCCCCAAATCACGGATGGATCATTTATTTGATCTTCAAAACACTTCAATTGGCGCTCTCACTAACCCTAACCACTTATCTTTGCATAATTCACAAAACCCACATCATAACCATCATTCATCACAATGGCTGAAAAGTTTTCCACTTCACATAACCTTGTTGCTATTCTCACAAAGAATGATCGATCTGAAGGGTTTCATCAAATGATTGATTTCCTTGTTCACGGTCCTATTCACTATGCCTTAACTGTTACACCAACCATTTTTAAAGCCTACATACATCAGTTCTGGAGGAATGCTAAGCTTGAAAAGGTTGATGGGGTAGATGTGTTTACGCTTGTGGATGAGAATGATATTTCGCTTTCGAGGAGATCATTAGGGATGTTTTAAAGTTTGATGATGCTTGATGGTGTTGATAATCTTTCAGATGTTGAGATTGTGGCTGGTTTGGAAAGATTAGGTTATACCCACAGAGGTGATAAGGTACAATATTTTAAGAGTTTGTTTTCAAAACAATGGAAGTTTCTTATTCACACCTTATTGATGTGTATGAGTAATAAGACCACAGGATTTAATGACTTTCCTTCCAAAATTGCTACTTCTATTATTTGTTTGTCTGATGGAAGAAAGTTCAATTGGTCTAAGATGATCTATGAGGGGCTAGTTCAAAACATTAGGAAAAAAGGTAAATACTATTTGTATCCTAGGTTTGTTCAATTGATTGTGGAAAGTCAAATAGAGGAGCCTGTTGAGCATACTCAGGAGTATGAAGTAAATTATATGCTTTCTAAGGTTTTTGCACATATGAGGAATCAGCCACAAAATGTCAACATTATAGATGTTCCTTTATTTCCTCATATGATTACTTTGCCCACTGATCATGAGTTTGATGAGGATTCTACACCAACTAAAATCACTGCTAATGCAACTCTAATCCCTGATAGAATACTTGTAAACGCTGATAGTGTATTACAATTCACTTCTAGTCAACCTTCCACCACTGATACACCTATTGTTTTCATTAGGAGATTGAAGGGCACTGAGCTACCTCAGGCTAGTGCTAGTGGTGTTGCTCATGAGGCTCACAGGTGAAGGTGACATGATTGGAAGGGCTTCCACTACTTGATACATGCTTAGATCTTGTCAGGGATAGTGGAAACATAAATCAGACCCAACCTTTGGCAACTTCTAATGTGGAGAGTTCCTTGGAACTTAACACAGGTGGAGGAATCCCTAGCCACTTGGCTAATACAGGGTGCATAGATGTTCGGCTCGGTATGATGCTATGTTTTCTATATCCAAGGATTCACTCTCTGAGGCAGTTAACACATTTCGAAGTGATGAGGATAGGATGGAACCAGAACATGAATTGACGGATTTTGAGTTTGTACATGATGACTTTTCCAATGAACCACCTCTCGGACCAGTTCACACAGTTCGAAGTGGGGAGGATATTCTTGAACGCTTAAATGAATTGACGGCTAAATGTACTAAGATGGAGGAAACGATTTGGTCTCAGGAGTTGGTACGTGTTTCAAGGTAAGGATATTAGGAGATTGAAGCACAGGGTTTTGGTTTTGAAGAAGATGAAAAGGCCAGGATTGTCTTTAAGGAAGCTCGAGACAGAAAATGAAGGTGAACTCCTCTCCGACTCGATTATGGAGGTGTATCCAAACAGGGGAGGAGTGAAGGCAAGAATTCAGGGGAGGATGTTAATGTATCTATTGAAGAAGATGTTGATAGTGGAGATCAAACGCTTTTGGTATCGATAAAGATGGGAATGAGGCGTTCTTGAAAATGTGAAGAAAGTTGTAGAAGATGTAGTACGAGAACACAAACACCGATGGTATATGTCGAAACCACGGTTAGTACTTTTCTAACCACCTTGCAGATCGGACATGGCAACTATAACCACTACAACTATACCCACTACTATCATACCCACTACTATCATACCCACTGCTATCATAACCACTTCAACTGTTGTCACAACTCTCTCTGTATCACCACCTAAGTCTAAAGAAGTTGAGAAAGAAGCTGCTAGTACATTGATAAATCTAAGCAAAACTTCATCTATTTCTACATCTATTATTGCACCTGTTTTATCTGTTCAAACTCGCAACTAAATTCAAATCCAAAGGAAAAAGTTTAGTTATTGGTGAACCTCTAAAGAAGAAAGTGGTTCAATCTGATGTTGGAAAAGGAAAAGGGGTTGCAGATGTGAGTTGAAGTTTAAATCTAAAGCAGAACAAGAAGCTTATGATGAAGAGTATGTAAAGAATATGGTTCTTTGAAGAACAAGAAACTTTAGAGAAAAGAAAGAAAAGAAGAGGAAGCTAGTAAGAGAATGTTAGCTATATGGTATGAATCACAAAACTTTCTTGAAGCTTCTCAACAAATACATGAAGAATATACTGCACAAGAATGGAATTTGTTGGATGATAAGGAAAAAGCTAGGCTTTTGGGTGAATGGGCAAGGAAGGTTGGTAAAGAAAGGAAGCAAGTTATAAGAAAGAAACCTCTTTCAATGGCACAGATGAGGAATGTATTAATGAAAATTATTAAGAATTCAGTGCATTCACATTTAGAAAATCTTAGTAAATATTCATTTGAAAGAATTCTTGAGATTTATGAAAGATGTATGAAGATTAATCATGATGATTCCTGTCCAATGAATTCTGAGAAGGATGATGAGTGGATTAAGAAGCATGATGAGTGGATGCAAAGTAAAAGAAAGAGAAAATCGAGATTCAAGAGACATCTGACTCTAAAAGATTGAAAGAAATTGCAGATGTTAATCAAATTGTTTCTTATAAGTTTTACCTTAATGATGGAAGTGAAGGAGTTTGGAAAATTCAAAGACTCAACAATGAAGTTTATAAGTATAATAAATTTTCACAAATGCTTCAGATTTTTGAAAGAGATGATTTGATGAATCTTTGGATACTTTACAAGAATAAGTTTGGTGAAGTGCATCCAAATGATTATCATGAGAGACTGGTTTATTATAATTTGAAGATTTTATTTGAACCAACTCATGATGAACCTGAGTGGAAAGGACTCTACAATGGTACAGTAACAAGATGGTTTTTATATCAAACTTGTGGAGTTCATGTTTTAACCGTTTCGAAAAGTTATTCACATGCTTGTAGAAGGTGATTATCCTCAGTTGAATAAGTATCCGTGAATTATTGCTCGGATGTTGAAACCTGGTATTATCAAGATGTTGTTACCCTATGATGGTCAAGCTAATGATTTGTTGAAGAAATATGAGACAATTCTTAAATCTCATAAGTGTTTGGCTACATCCTCCATTTCAGATGTTTTGAGCTTAAAGGAAACTTGAGAATTACCGTTGGAATGTATCAAGTTTAGGAGAGGATTGTTGGGTTTTTGGTTCCTTGAATCATGAATTACTTTAAGTTTGGAACCACGGACAGTTTGATATAACCACGGACGTAAGAATGTGACCGATAAAGACAACCACGGCTAGTAGTAGTGTGTAACCACGGATGATATATTGTAACCACCGCTAGTGTTTTGTATAGTCGGTTTAGTTTATTGTATTAGATAAATATGGTTAAGATATTTATCTTGTAGGTTATGTATTGTATTATGTAAAGGACTCCTTAGTCTATAAAAGGAGGTTCTAGGTTAGATTAGATATACATAAGTTTTCATGATCTAAGGTCGATACACTTCAAGGTTGCAAAACCCTAATACTTTAGTAAAAATCCATAGAGTATTAGTATTAATAAATAATATTGAGGTGTTGAATGTTAACTGTTCTTCTTCTTAAGATTAAGTGTTAAATTCCGCGTAATACTTAATAAGCTTTTATTCTAAGTCAATTTCTATATTAGATCGTTTGCTCAACTGGGATCAACAGGTTTTCATCATTACAAGGAATAAGGTCATCGTTGTTTGTATGGACCTTATTATGTTAATAAAAATTTGATTTTTATGGCATAATAGTAGGATCATTGTACTTGCTTGTTGTTATTTAAAAAATACAATGTAGTTGCTATGCAGCAAACTGGGTTTTTGGTTGCTTAGCAACTTTTACTTACAATAGTCGATACTAATTTGGGTCAGTGAAAATATTTCACTTATATGAAGTATATGATGATGTCAAATCAAAACGTCTTTGAATTGTGTAGCATTATTCAGCAAATTATCGTTTTGGTTATTGAATCAGTATGCACCAAAATGACCCTTTGCTTAATCATTATGCATCAACTTTGACTTATGCAGCATTGTGCATCAAGTAGTCAATAAGTTTCCATAAAGACCATGGTAAACCCAAATGAAAACAAATATCATTCATAATCAAACAAGTATTAATCCCGTACAAATTATTGTGTACAAGACAAAAACTCACAAACAGACATAATCGATACACACAGTCTTAAAACACACAATCAAAGAACCAAATTAGTTTATAGCACCATCACATTGTTGTTGACTCACTTGGTTATCTTGATTGGTCTCTTGATCCTTTTCTTTCTTTGACCTCCAGCTTCCACCTCCTGCTGATACCTAATGTTAATACAAATATCGTCATTAAACGTTATTTATATTTTATGATCTTTACCTAAGTTTTGTTAACGACAAAAGTAAATTTAATTTTTATAAAGCTTAAAGCTTGTCAAGTTTAATAGATATTAAAACAAGCTTTTCAAATAATATCTTCATCACTCAAGCATTTACATTTTGATTAATCATATTATTGATATGACTCTAAACCATAATGTATGTGAACATTTTTAGATCAAGCATGTTTTAGTTTCTTAAAACAAAACATTACATATGTATTTACATTTTAACATATTTCTAAAAATATAAAACAACACATGACATCATGTAGTGCATCATTGAAATCTCTAGAAGATTTCAGTAGATATTTTGTGTAGATTTAGACTCTACATATCTTACACAATCTTGGATAGATATGGTTGACTTTGGTAAGATTTTGGTGATCTTATTGTCAGACCCCGGCGGCACCAAATGTTTACACGGCCGGAACCCTTTTGAGGGATCCGTGGTCCGTGGTGCCTGCTGATCTTTACCTAAATTTTGTTAACGACAAAAGTAAATTTAATTTTTATAAAGCTTAAAGCTTGTCAAGTTTAATAGATATTAAAACAAGCTTTTCAAATAATATCTTCATCACTCAAGCATTTACATTTTGATTAATCATATTATTGATATGAATCTAAACCATAATGTATGTGAACATTTTTAGATCAAGCATGTTTTAGTTTCTTAAAACAAAACAGTACATATGTATTTACATTTTAACATATTTCTAAAAATAGAAAACAACACATGACATCATGTAGTGCGTCATTGAAATCTCTAGAAGATTTCACTAGATATTTTGTGTAGATTTAGACTCTACATATCTTACACTGTTAGGTTCCCATATTAGAAACACAAGCATCAATATGAAGAAATAAGAAAGAAGAGATCGGATGAACAATTACAAACACACACGTATAGAAATAAAGAAAGGTTATGCGTAGAGAATGAAAGTGATTGAACAACCAACCCTCAAGTGAGGGGTATACAAGAGTATTTATAGGGCAAAGAGCTTGGGCAACACTTCTAGACTCCTTCCCTTCTTATGGGCTTGGGCCAAGGCTTATGGGCCTTCTACACAAGCCTTAGCTTAATAACAAACATAAAGGCCATATTAAGCTAACTATTACATATGAATCACTAACACTTGAAATATGGTTTAGGAGTGATTCCAACTGTTGGGTTCAGTAAATACCCAAACCCCTTAAACTAGGATTTGAATAGAAAATATCCTAAGTATTTAATCCGTTAAACACAATCAGGTCACTGAGCGCATAGTCTCTCAGTGAGCTATCTTCAGGACACTTAGTATGAGGCTAAGAAGGAGCCTCTCCACTCTGCAAGGCGGAACTTAAAGGGTGAAGACTAAGTCAAGAAGAAGATAGTGGATTCAGTGAGTGATGACAATAACTCACTGAATCCCTTCAACTCCTCTCCAACTGTTAAACACCAAGACAAACGAAAGAAGAGATGAAGACTTTAAAGATCGAAGATTGAGTCGTATTAGGTGGGAAAGTTTTACCCAGATAAAACTAAGTCCCTCAAGTGTTTATCCAGTCTATACACAGTCTCAATCTATCAAGATCATATCTTCCCATTTATAGTAAGCGCGATTCTCTATCAAGGAAAGAAGCTTCGCCGCCTACTATAGAAAGGTGAACAAGATAACCTAATATATCAATATTCGTGTTTGCTGTGATCCATGTTTTTGTCTTCTAGGATAAAGTTAATAATCATACTTGTATAAATAGCATAAGAGAATGAGTGAAAAGTTTAAGCTTGTGAATTGTAAAACACACACACACAAGCCAACTTTTCACTCCTCCAAATACAACTTTATCCTTGAGCTAGCTCAGTGGGTTCTAAGAGTTGTGCTCGGACTTAGCCTGAGCTTAGAGAGGAGTCACCCAAACTTTGTCATTTCAATCCTAAGTACTATTCCGCAAGTACTTGGGTAACGTATTCTTTTGATTTATTTCTAATAAGAATATGATGTTGAAAATTACTCTGTGTGTTTTACTTATGTTAACTTCAGTCATTATTCACTTTTAAATTGCTTTAAGTACTTAATTGTCCTTTTTTAACAATAGTGAATAGGGAATAACAAGTGGTATCAAAGCGGCTGATTATAAAACCTTTTAAGCCGCTCTAAAACGTTTTAAATCGGATTCCTATGGTCGAAATTGATGTACCCCAACTAGTCGATAAAAAGGGTGGAGCTTATTCAATGTTGCCCTAGACTTGAAGTTAGCAAATTCAACAAATGGAAAAAGCGTATGCTTTGCTATTTGATTGGGATGGAACCTTATTATATCAAGTGTATTAATGAGGGCCCGTTTGTCCCAAAGACTGCTGAAGGTTTGCCCAAACCTGAAGCTCAGTGGACTCAGGATGAAAGGAGAGTGGTCTACCAGGACCAAAGAATCAAAAGTATCATCATATCATGTCTTCCTGATGATATAATGGAGTCAGTTATAAGTTGTAACACGGCTAAACAAACCTGGGATGACCTGGTCCATAGCCATGAAGGTCCATCAGATACCAAGGAAAACAGGATAATGGACCTGAAACTTGAGTATAACACCTTCAGGGCTAAGGACTCTGAAACTCTCTCTCGAACTTACACCCGTTACAAAACTCTTTTAAATGAACTGGCTAATGATGGTGTTAAGTTATCCAAACATGAGATAAATGTTGGTTTTGTTAATTGTCTCCCGAAGAAATGGTTAAACTTCTCTCAGGGACTTAGAAATGCAAATCACATCCAAACTCTTGAGCTTCCGGAAATTTATGGGAAATTTGTCTATGAGGAAAACCTCATCAACAGACGATACCCTGACTTAAAGAAGTCTCGGGAAGTCAAGAAGTCCCTGACCATCACCTCACCTATATCAACTGCCTTCTTTTCTAACAATGTGGTTCAAGATTTTCAAGAAAATTATGATGATGAGCCTGATGAGAGATCAAGTGAGGAGTACCTAAATGACTTGAACGTTGAATTTCAGGAAAGGGCACTCCTTGCAAACTCTCGAAGGTTTATTAAAAGAAACAAAGGTTTTTCAACTGCTAAAGCCAACGAGGACACTGAATGCTTTAAGTGTCACAAAAGGGTCATTTTGCAAAGGACTGTTTTTCAAAAACAATTTCTGAACCTTCTTACAGACCATCGGGGTCAAATCAGTCCTCAGGCTTTAGCAAATTTCAACCTAAAATCTATCAGTCTCATCAAAACTTTCAGAATAAATCTGACCAGAACAAAACAATAGATTTTGAAGCCAAGTATAGGAAAATCAAAGCTAAGCTTGCATTACTTAAGGCCATCCCTCGAGAACCAAAAAGTGTTCAATCTGCGGGGTAAAACAAAGGTCTTGTTGCGAAACCTTCGACCGGGATGAAGAGCCAGTCTCATCGAGATGATGAAATGGTGCATGTCAGCCGATGGCCCTCTCAGAAAAGGACAAGCTAGCTGTTGGAAAGAATCATGCCAGAAATGGAGAATGGGTCAACATCACAATGAAGAAGGTAAATATTCTACTTTCTATGGATGATGATTCTGATTGGCAATCCTATATGAACTATATCAATGTTGATCTTAAGTTTGTAGAAGAGCAAAGATTAAATCTTTTTCCTAAGTACAACAAGTTAAGTTTTGAATTGAATAAGTGTAGGGATGAGTTACTTGTGTTAAAACAAAACAAGCTTGAGGCTATCACCTTACAGATTTAAAACACTGAATTAGTTAAAAGAAATCAGGCTCTTCAAGATGAACTTAAGAAAGAAAAGGAAATCATTGATAGCTGGACCACCAAGAATCCAAGAGTCTTTGATGCTTTGGGTGCCCCCAGTAGCAAAAAGAGAGTCATAGGTGAACATCATCTTACTGACTCTCTCAAAAAGACCAGTCCTAAACCATTTGTGTCTGGTGGCATGATTACCAATATGTTGTCTGTTCCCAAGACCAGTGATTGGATTGAAAGACTTAATCCTGATAGTAAGCTTCCTAACTTTGACTCAGGAAAAATTCTAGAGCACGAAAGTCAAGCTCTAAAGAGCATGCTTGGACTCCCGATGTGCCCGTAGCGAACACATCTCTGAGTCTGAAGATGAATCTCAAGCACCACTTCCACCTTTGGAACCTCTTCAGGGTGCTGATCCTAGCTCTGAGCTTACTCCATTACATTACAATCCACACTCTCCCAAAGAAAGGTCTGGACTTGGTAGAACCATTTTGAAAAGACCATCAAAACCAACTCAACAAGAATCCAACCCCACTCATAATTCCACATCCTCAGTCCCCATCTGAAGCTGATCGATTCAAAGAATCGACTGAACTTGTGAGAAAGCTAACGACAAAATGGAATCTATTGAAAAGGTCTCTAAACCAATCAAGGAGACAAAGTCAGCTTCCTCCAGTTCCTCAAAGTCAAAAGCCACCATCAAAAATAAGCAGAAGTGTGATCTGTGCCACTATACCAGTCATACCACTGACAATTGTTATAGAATCCTTTTTGCATGATCTCAGAAAAGGATGATCACAGGACTGCTGACCACTTGCAATATGTGAGCTCTCTCAATCAAGAAAACTACACCAAAGTTGGTCATCAGTATGCTTCTTCATCCAAAGCTCAAAAGTTGAGAGCAAAGCCTTTTCCTCCTTGCCCACATTGTGGCTTTAATGATCATCGTCCTGATGATTGTCTTATGAACACATGCTGTGATATTTGCGGTAACACGGCTCATAAGACATCTCAGCATGACAATGTCATCCATGCAAGAAGAAGTTCAAAACAACCAAAATCCACAGAGTCATCCTCTGTCTCTAGATGTAAAACCTGTGGTAGCTCATTGCACTCCACCACTGACCATGAATCGATTGCTCAATTCAAAGAGACCATGAGACCCAAACCCACTAGTAAGTGGGTTACGAAGAGACACTAATTCAGTTTACTACTTGTGCAGAGGCATGCCAAGGAACCTATCTGGCATCTAGGCAGTGGATGTTCAAGAAGTATGACTGGTGTGAAGGAATATCTGCACAAGTATGTAAAGGAACCAGGGCCAAAGGTAGTGTTTGGTGATAACTCATCATGTCCCACTGAAGGTTATGGTTCAGTAAACTATAATGGAATAGTTTTCTCTAGGATTGCTTATGTCAATGGTCTCAAATACAATCTCATCGTGTCGGTCCTATGTGATGCTAAGTACATTGTACAATTCAATGACAAACAAGGTATCATTTTCAATGCCAACAAGGAAGTTGTGTTGATTGCTCCCAGGAGAGACGATGTTTATGTCTTAGACATGTCAACTCTCTCTAAAGATGGAACATGTCTCTTTGCCAAAGCCACTGAAACTATCAACTGGCTGTGGCACAAGAGACTCTCACACTTAAACTTCAAAAACATCAACAACTTGGCAAAACAAAACAAGGTCCTTGGCTTACCATCACTGGTTTTGCAAAAGAAAAACCATGCTCACCTGTGAAAAGGCAAACATAAAAGAGCATCTTTCAAAACCAAGCAAAACTTCTCTATCAAAAGTTGCCTTCACCTCTTGCATATGGATCTCTTTGGACCAGTCAGTCCTAGATCAATCCAAAGGCATGAGAAATATACACTTGTCATTGTTGATGAGTTTTCAAGATACACTTGGGTATACTTTCTTTCCAAAAGAGTCAGGCAGCTGATACTATAATGTCATTTATCAGGAACATTGAAAACCAGAATGACATTACAGTGAAACAAATCGAATCGACAATGGTACTGAATATAGAAATGCTGAGCTTGAGAGTTTCTGTGATGAGAAGGGAATCTCCCAAAATTTTCATCTCCATATACCCCTGAACAAAATGGGGTAGCTGAAAGGAAGAACAGAACTCTCATTGAGGCTGCAAGAACCATGTTAAATGGCTCAACTCTTTCAAAGCATTTCGATCAAGCAGTTAAAACACTGTTACACTCAAAAACAGGTCAATCATTGTCAAAAGACATAATAAAACCCCATATGAGATATTCAAAGGTAGACTTCCGGACATCAGCTACTTCCATGTGTTTGGATGTCCTGTGTTTATTCATAACCACAAGGATCATCTAGGCAAGTTCGATGCTAAAGCGGATGATGGATACTTTCTAGGTTACTCACTGATCTCCAAATCCTTCAGGATATTTAACACAAGGAGACAACAAGTTGAGGAAACCTATCATGTCACCTTTGATGAAAGTATAGAAAGCATCGATTCACCAAAACTTCAGTGGAAGAAATTGGAATTGATAACTCATCAAGATATCCTCCTGATGAGTACAACACTGAAACCAATTCCTCACACCAAGCCGATGCGACATCTCATATTATGTCTTACCTCACAACCTGTCTCAACCAACTATCAGTGAATTCATTGAAAATCAGTCTGTCCCTACTGGGTTAGGTAACACCGATCCATATGATCGAGGATCCTATAACTCAAGAACCTCTACCTGAACAAGTCACCTCGACAGATGATCTAAATGATCATGTGGTTCTTGCACCTGAACTCACACCTGAACTCACACGAACTCACAAGTGACATCTTTAAGCTCGATCCTAGACCACAAAGTAAGTGGACAAAATCTCAGGATATTGAGCTTGTAAACATCATTGGTGAACCCACTGAGGGTATGCTCACTAGAAGCATGGCTGCTAATTTAACTGCAGCTTCACCAATGAATGTCTATATGCTGATTACCTATCAGAGATAGAACCCAAAAGTGTCACCGAGGCTCTAAAATACCCAAGCTGGGTTCAGGCTAATGCAAAAGAACTGCAACAGTTTGATAAAAATAAGGTCATGACCTTGATCAAATGTCCTCGGGATGTAGTCGTCATAGGAATGAAGTGGGTTTTCAGAAACAAAACTGATTAAAACGGCACTGTCATTAAAAACAAAGCCAGACTTGTAGCCAAAGGTTACAGTCAACAAGAAGGCATTGACTATGATGAAACATTTGCTCTTGTTGCAAGAATGGAAGCCATCAGGATCTTTCTTGCATATGCAACATACATGAACTTCGGGGTCTACCAAATGGATGTTAAAAGTGCATTCTTAAATGGTGATCTCAAGGAAGATGTATATGTTCAAGAACCTCCGTGCTTTGAGAGTAGTGAATTCTCTGACTATGTCTGCAAGCTTGACAAAGCTCTCTATGGACTTAAACAAGCTCCCATGGCATGGTATGAAACTCTCTCAGCCTTCCTGATACAAAACAAGTTTGTCGAGGAAAGATAGACAACACACTGTTTGTCTATAGAACTCAACAAGATGTGATTCTAGTCCAAGTGTATGTTGATGACATCATCTTTGGCTCAACAAACTACAAACTTTGCAAACATTTTGAAAAACTAATGACTAAAAAGTTTGAAATGAGCATGATGGGGGAACTCACATACTTTCTTGGACTACAAATCGGCAAACCGACAAAGGAATATCCATCACCAAGAGAAATATACCAGAATCTCTTGAAAAATATGAGATATCTGACTGTGCCTCGGTGAAAACTCCAATGGTCCCACCTAACAACCTTGGACCTGATCTCACTCGCAAATCAGTCAATCAAACTCATTTCAGAGGGATTGTAGGCTCACTGATGTATCTAACCGCTTCTAGACCAGATATCCAATTCTCAATCTGTCTAATAGCAAGATATCAGTCCAATCCTAAAGAATCCCATTTCACTGCAGCCAAAAGAATACTCGGTACTGAAGGGAACCCCTAGCCTTGGAATCTATTATCCAAGATGCTCAGGGTTTGATCTCAAAGGTTACTCGATTCGATTATGCTTTGGTGCAACATGGACGAAAAAGTACCTCGTGGTCCTGTCAATTTCTAGGAGGAAAACTAGTTTGTTGGAGTGCTAAAAGCAACAATCGTGGCTATGTCCTCAGCTGAAGCTGAATATGTAGCTGCAGCAGGATTTTGTGCCAATGTATTATGGATGAAAAGTCAACTCAGTGACTATGACATCCATTACAAAATGGTGCCCATCTTCTGTGATAATACCAGTGCTATTGCAATCTCCAACAACCATGTCCTCCACCAAAGAACCAAACACATTGATATCAGATATCACTTCATCGGGGATCACATAATGAAGGGAGACATTGAACTTCATTTCATCCCTACTGAATATCAACTGGCCGATATCTTCACAAAACCCTTGGATGAACCTACCTTCAGGAGACTGAAAGCTGAATTGGGAATGCTTGACATTGAAAGTCGGTATCCGAAAACCAATCTCAGTAAGATCACTGAAATGGTTCATTCTCCCTGAACATCCAATACAAACCTCTCACTGAATGAGTAAGACTCACTCAGTGGTCCCTGACGAACGCATTGAATGAGTAACTAAATGCTCCAAGTATTAGTTACTTAAATGTCCTAGGTTGGTAATCCCACCAATTTAATATAGGAATACATGTCTTACTTGTCGGAGTATCATCATTTACGTCACCCCACTTGGCATTAAATGCCTTCTCTCACATAAAATATCCTATGGATATTTTATTACTCCTAAAGTGCACTTTTACTGTGCATTGCAACTGTTTTCCTTGAAAGACGAGGATTTTATCTGCGTGAAGTGGTGGGGGGCATTAAATGTGGAATATCAAACGATTTCAAAAATGGTCTTTACATATCCACATTTATACAAAAACCACCCCTCTAACTTCTCTATAAATACCCTCTTCAAAAACCACCAAACACACACAAATTATTTTCTGCAACTAAACTCTGTCAAAATCCTTTCTTAAATCCAAAAATGTGTGTTCTCAAAATCTTCAAAAACTCTTTTGGAAAACCCTCCTTGTAAACATTTACAAAAGTTTTTCATCACAAACTTGAGAGATCCAAATACTTTGATTGTTCTAGTCAAAACATTTCTTTTTACCCTAAAATCTTTTTTAATAGAAATGGCTAGAACACAATCTCTCCAGTTTGCTTCTCAGTGGGTAGGGGATCTTACTAACGTTGAATTTAAAACAAATAATGTCATAGGAAATTTTGAATACCATGAAAGTGTCCCAACCTATAAAGACATTATAAAATTTTTATTCAACTGCCCACTCAAAACGGCCTTTGTAAAATGTCCTCAAGATCTGTACCCAAACTACCTCGTGGAATTTTGGGCTACTGACTAAAGCCTTTGACCCGACACCTTCTACTGATGAGAATAACCTTAGACCACTCAGGGAATATCTCATCAGATTCAGTCTTAATGGGGGCAACAATACACCCTGGATTACAAAACATTTTGCACTTCAACAAGGTTAGATTATAACAAAGGTACTTATGTCGCCCATCCTGAACCCTCCACAGTGAAGGATGGGTTAAAACAAATTGTTTTAGATCCAAATTTTTGGACAAGACCCCAGTCACTAAAAGCTCATTCCCCGTGGCTTGGAGGATCCTCTTTACTTTTGTGATTCAGGTCCTCGGCGGGAACCACTCATCCATTGAACAAGTTAACTCTATTCAGTTGATGATGGCATACCGCTTGATGAATGGGGTCACTGTCGACATAGGGGAGATCATTTACAGTGATCTTGTAACGAAGCTACAGAGCAAAACTAGGACGGCAAATGCGTTTCGTATCCTAGGTTTGTTTCTTGTGCTTTGCAATCGTTACTGGGTTCAAATTATACTCAGGATGAAAAATTTGGAAATTTACGTGGCATCCTGAGCCCATCAAATTTTCAAAAGGACCCATCCCTTGTCACTCCCATTGAATTGACGGCCCACATGATTGCTGTAAACAATCAAAGTGGATCGGTATCTCCAAACCCTGCTCCTAAAAAGAGAAAGGGGAAGTCTCAGACTGGGACTAAGACTAAACCAAAGTCTCGGGGCCCGAGGCTTCGGAGCACCCTAAGAGGCACATTAAGCCCAAGACTAAACAGACACCCACTGACCAGGCAACAACCACCCCCGTGACAACGAAGGACACTGATACATCACAGTCAGTGCCCTTGGTCACACCTACTACTCCCCAAGATCCAGAGGGAAACAAACAACCCGCTGGTAGGGGAGCGCCTTCCACCACGCCTGATGATGACATTAACAAATCCAAATCTTTGTCTGAGGGCACACTGATCGATCCCAAAGACTCAGGGGGAAACAAACAACCCACTTATAGGGATACAACAATCACTGACTCCGCCAAAGGCACTGGAAACACCCACCCTCAGAGTCACAGGGGACAAAGACTTCGGAGGAAAGAAACAACCCGCCGATCACGGAACCCAAAGCCAATCGACTCGGAGAAGGCACTGGGAAACTCCCACCGTGTCTGAGGGGTCAACGGGGACAAAGACTCGAGAGGATATATACCACCCGTTGATATGGAACCCATCACCAACCCCTTGCTCACTATTGCTGATGTCACTGGTATTCTATTCTCGGAGGATGATCTTGCTGAAACTGAAGATGAAATTTTATCACCGGAGAAGAAATGGACGCTGAGGTTCAATCTGAACAAGAGCCTCAGCCTGATCCAAAGGAGCATATTGAATCCCCATTCCAACATGATGATCATGCTTCTGAATCCTCCTCAAGCTCTGATGAATTCAAAGAGTTTGACAATGTTCTTCCCTCACTGAAAGGCAGTTGGCTCAGTGGATCACCAGGGCTTCAAGGAAGCTATACTCGGGGGTTACTAAAACATTGTGGGAACAACATAATGAGGCTGCTGCAAGTTATGCAGATTTAAAAACAGAGATACAGGGCTTCGATGAAAATGTTCATGAGCACAGGGACTTGATGTATGACCAAATTCACCGATTGGATGAAAATATGGCTAACTTCTTAAGGCACCTTCGGATGCTTTGGCACAAAGATCGATAAAATCAAGGAGTTTGTCAGAGAAGACCCAGCTCTTAACTCTCAAGTGTTAAAGGCTACTGACGCATACTTGCAACAATCTTCACGCCTTACTGAACTGTTAGATCTGCTCAAATCGCACATGTTCGGGTCTTCCATCATCATCCAGTCTCTTCGAGCTACAATGGACTCTCGAATACACAGGTGGCGACCATGGCTCGGCATCCTCTTCCCTGGCACGGAATCTTGGTCCCCGGATGACTGCCGTGGAGCTTTCTCGGCTAACTTGGATGCAAAGGTCACGGCATTCAGACACTTCAGAGATTAAGGCTATGATGACGAAATCTATCGGCCTTCAAGGGTCAAGCCGCCCGTCCCCTCAGCACCAACACCAACTCTTGCCCTCACCGACACTCCGGCAACAGTTGAGGGGAGAATACTGCTGAAGAAACTCCTCTTCACACCGAGGGGAGCAAACACCACCATCTCAGTTGCTCCTACATCATCGCACCAGATCGGCAATACCAATCTCATCAGGTCCCCACCACCAACATCAATAACAACAACAACACTGATAGTAGTCACACCACCTATCATGACAACTACACCTCCTTTGATCGCATCTTCCTCGGCCGGGACAAAGGCAAAGGCATAATGACAACTGCGAGCCGAGAAGATTCCCTATAAAATCGGTGACGAATACCTGCTCACACCGGATCGGCTAAGTAAACATCTTGCTAAAGAAGAAAGAAGATTGAAACTAGCCGAGGAAGAGAAAAGGAACAGGGAAGCACTGGCTAAGGTTGTCGCTGAAGAAGCTGAGAACATGGGACTAGATGCGAGCAAGCTTCAAAAGGGTCAGGCAGGACAAAAGTTCAAGGTGCTCAGTCGCTCAAATGACCGCAATGAGAAAGCATATGAAGCAAAGAAAAGGAAAGTCAAGAGCTCGGGCTAGAAAGGATTGATCATTACAACGGACAATGACAAGTAAGGAAGCCTGAAAGAATCATCGATGTTAAAATCATCCCCAATACCAAACCACTGGCAATGAATGTCTACAGAGGGGATGATAAGAGACATTTCGAGGTTCATGATCCCCTAAAATTCACTGACTTTGGGATCACTGAACTCGATGAACTTGGTCCAATTATTGAAAAGAAGCAAAACAAGGTGGTCAAGGATCTGATGAAAATGCTCAGCAAAAGATATGAAAGGCTGAGGGATGCACCAGCCTAGCGGGAATTCACCGCCTTGATTGCACCTCAAGGATCTCAACCACAAGCTTCCACTGGAAAAAGGAAAAGAGTTGAGTTCCAACCTGAAATCAAAGTGCCTGTCCTAGAATGCAATAGAGAGCTGCCTGAGGGTGTCAAATTTGTGAACTGTTTGGTGATTGAAGAGCCTGAAAGAGGGCTATTCCACATTGATGTCTATGGAAACCCAAAATTTCAAAGATGGAGTGATATTGATCAGCCGGTGTAGCCGCAATGATCACTATATACCGTGGCCTCTCGATCCAATCCCCAAGAAACATCGGGTTCTGTCAAGACCTGAATGCAAAGATAAGAGACCATCCTGACAGGGAAACACTCATCACCAAGAAAGTGAAGCTCGAAGCACGGGGTATCCATCTGGACTGACATCATTTTATCCTTTTGTACTAGTGATAGGAAATATGTAATCTGATCAATAAAAGATGTATGTTCTTGTCAAATTACTCAAATGTTCCTTATTGTATTCATTAGTACATTCAGTGTAAGACTTTTTGCTCACTTACACTGATCAAACACTTAGGCTATTTGTATATCCAAATAGGGGAGACTGTTGGGTTCAATAAATACCCAAACCCCTTAAACTAGGATTTGAATAGAAAATATCCTAAGTATTTAATCTGTTAAACACAATCAGTCACTTTGGCGCATAGTCTCTCGGTGAGCTATCTTCGAGACACTTAGTATGAGGCAAAGAAGGAGCCTCTCCACTCTGCAAGGCGGAACTTAAAGGGTGAAGACTAAGTCAAGAAGAAGATAGTGGATTCAGTGAGTGATGACAATAACTCACTGAATCCCTTCGACTCCTCTCCAACTGTTAAACATTGAAGACAAACGAAAGAAGAGACTGAAGACTTTAAAGACTGAAGATTGAGCTGGATTAGGCGGGAAAGTTTTACCCAGATAAAACTAAGTCCCTCAAGTGTTTATCCAGTCTATACACGATCTCAATCTATCAAAATCATATCTTCCCATTTATAGTAAGCGGCGATTCTCTATCAAGGAAAGAAGCTTCGCGCCTACTATAGAAAGGTGAACAGTAACCGAATATATCAATATTCGTGTTTGCTGTGATCCATGTTTTTGTCTTCTAGGATAAAGTTAATAATCATACTTGTATAAATAGCATAAGAGAATGAGTGAAAAGTTTAAGCTTGTGAATTGTAAAACACACACACACAAGCCAACTTTTCACTCCTCCAAATACAACTTTATCCTTGAGCTAGCTCAGTGGGTTCTAAGAGTTTTGCTCAGACTTAGCCTGAGCTTAGAGAGGAGTCACCCAAACTTTGTCATTTCAATCCTAAGTACTATTCCGCAAGTACTTGGGTAACGTATTCTTTTGATTTATTTCTAATAAGAATATGATGTTGAAAATTACTCTGTGTGTTTTACTTATGTTAACTTCAGTCATTATTCACTGTTAAATTGCTTTAAGTACTTAATTGTTCTTTTTTAACAATAGTGAATAGGGAATAACACCAACAATCTCCCCCTAAGTGTTAGTGATGAATGAAAGAGTGATAAACTTTGTAGGTGCTGATGTAATAGTAGCTTTGATGTCTTCTGACATTCTTCTTTCTTGTGAGAAGAAGTGTCTTGATTCGAACAATCTCCCCAGTGTAGAGAAATTGTTTCCTTTGAAGTATTCTGCTTTGACGTCTTCATTTACTTTGTTCTTTGAACTTTGTTCTTTGTGATGGTAGTGATAGTATGTTGTTGTTGTGCATCAGTGCCGCCGTTGCTCCAGTGTCTCCACGTATTTCTTCAACATGCTCACACGCTCTTTAACGTTGGATTTCAGTACTGATGAAGTTCTCTTAGTCTTTAAACTTTGTAGATTCTTTGACTTGACGAAGAATCATTCTGACTTTGTGTTTCCCTTTTGGGAGAAGTTCCATTAGTGATGTTGTTGGTATGAGCATGTGAAGAATCACGATCACCGCTCCGAGCTTCCATAAGAAGATAACATAAGAAAGGTTAGTAATAAGCGGATTCCGGCACTTACAAGTTCGAACTTCGAGAGTGTTAACAGGATAGTGTGAAAACACAACTCTATTTCTCACAAAGGCCGTTCCTGAACTGGAGTCCCACAAGTGAGATAACACGATGTACCGAAGTACATCTACAGATTCAGATGAGTCGCTGAGGTACACCGAAGCATCACCTCACAAATGTAGACCGTTTGAGACACACTAAGCGTAATCCACGGGGAGTTACCGAAGTGACCTGCTGTCAGGGCTGTTTGATGTTGACCCTGTCAGGAGTTTCCATTCAATCGTTGAGGATCACATGTGTGAACCTCTCATAAATGCTCTTGACAGATTGCTAAGATCTGTGAAGGACACGATAAAGTATACTTGCGTTCTTATTGTTGAACGTCAAGCGATAAAAATGTCAAGTGTACCTAAGAGATCTTTTGATGAATCTCGTGGCTCTAGACTCAATAGTGCGCTTTGGTTTTCCTGAGCGGAGACTAGGGAGAGGGTCTCCTTCTTCAATACCAGCAATCTCTAAGAGAAAGTCGATAGTTTACGTAGGGTTCCCTGTGAGAATGAAACAAGCTTCTGTTGAGAGAAACTTGAGTGGCTAAGAAGGTTTAGTGCATGCGTCACTGGGTCCATGACGACTTTGATCTTCAATACCGGTGTCATCATGTGACAACCAGTAGCATATGAATTGAACCCGATGTCTGCCCTAAGTTGAATAATCTGGAGGGCTATTTCTTTTCACCCTTTTCTTTGCTTTTCTTTTTAATTCTTCAACTCCTTCTTTCTCCGATTCTCATTTTCTCCTTTTTATAATCATACCTAAGGACTTCTAATTCTAACTATTGGTAGTGTCCTTGGGTAGATCCCTCCCAAGGCGGATCATAGGATGATTATTCCTAACCTTAATCACCTTATAACTCCATTGCCATAAAACCATTTTCATGAAGATCTCTAGAAGTGTTTGTAAATGAAAACCATGTTTGAACACTTTAAGAGTTTTGGATTTTCAGAAATACTCCCCCTCCACATGTGCTTAAGAATTTTGACAGAAATCACATGAGGAAAGAGCGCGCACTTTTTGAATTGAACAACTCAAGATAGACAATTCCTTGCGAGACACGATTATGTTGCATAGTTAAAGAGATACATTGTCAGCTTTTAGGTGACAACTAGCTCTAATAGCTACCTTGAAGATGTGGACAACCCCGAAAGGTTGTCAAACCCGTCAAAGTTCATGTCTATCAAGAGTTTCTCGAATGGGTACAATTTACTTGGATAAGTCTTGGAAGACAAATCTTTTCAATGTATGACTGTTCAGATCTCGTCAATTCATGGGTTGAAGTCTTTTCACACGAGGATTCAATAGCAAAACACAACATATTTCTTATCACATAATTTTTTCTCCCCCTAAAAAATGGCATATAAATATGTTACTTTTGAAGAAATGTTGAGAATAAATATGACCATTTTGAGTTTTGTGGGAAGATTACACGAAGAAAAATTTGTGAAAAAAGTTTTTGATCAAATACTTCCCCTCAACAAGTGATATTAACGGTTGAGGTTTTGAAAATCATAAGGGGAAGTGCTTGTTCTTTTGAGCAAAACCTGTTAAAATTGAAAGGTTTGATAAGTTTTACTCAAAAGTAAGAAGCTTTCGCTCCTTTTATAAGGATTGTGGCACTGAAGCGTACCACAGGGTCCTTTCATTACAAGAACGGGTTGTACACTGTTATGTGTGCACAAGCCATGGTCATTATAAAATCACACATCCAAATTAATATGAAATTGAAACAATTTAAGGGGTACCAGGTAGTCCATCAATCTTTCCAGGAATGCGAACAGGGCGTTGATAGCCTGTAAGAGTAATCCTAGGACGACCACCTACGAAGCTCTCCAGAGTTCTGAACTGGTCCCGTCTGTACAACCTTTCATCGATTCGAGTGATGATCCTCATCACATCCCGTCTATCCTGAGAATTCCATCGCTTTGGAGACCCAATGCCTTCATGTATCGCCTTCAACCTATAAGCCAAGCCGTCCTTGACCTTCTTCAATGTGTGATCCCCAAATTTGTGAAAATCTCTACATGCCATCAAGCAGTTGCGTTGTAGTTCACTACGGTAAACTACTCCGAATGGTTTGCTGACGAGAGTGTATTGTGGAAGCTGGTTGATGTCGGAAGTTCTAGCCGAGGTCGGTGAAGTTGACACGAGTCTGATACGATTCAACAGCAAGTTGTAAATCTTCTACACGTTCCCGGATCACTATGCTTCTGATGAAGATGAGCAAGGACTTGATGTATTCACGTTGTATTTCAGTCGAGAATTGTCTCATTCTTCCATGTACCTTGGCAAGATACAGATCTTCAATGTCGTTGAGAGACAAGTTCTGAAAGTCCGCTTCACAGAATTCATAGTCCCTTTCGTCTTGTCTTTTGACCACGATAGTCTTGAGGAAGGTGTAGTCCCATTTAGACGAAAGAGTGACATGCTTAACAGCAACGATCCCTTTATCACTGTACACTTCATGTTGAGACTTTCGAACATGGCAGCTTTTGTAGTAGATTCGTCGGCGTTTCGGCCAATGGTAAATCCCGTACATTACATCAATGTCATACCGTTCCACGTTGTTGGAAAACATGTGGGTAGCCTTTTCTTCGATGGCTATGCAGTTGGAGTATATGGTTGCCGGGAACGGAAGTGTAAGTGATGTAGCGTATTTCTTTGAACTATCGCTACCGTGTAGAAGAAATTCCAAGTCATTGTTGAAGAAGTAGCGAAATGGAATCTTAGGTTGATCTGGTTGGCCAATCGTCGATAGATGTTTAGACCAGTCGGTGTAGTATGGAGGGTTGTCTCTTCTGGTGAAGTCGATGTTTGCTTCAGGGTTGAGCCAATCAATGTTGTTAGACATGGCTCGTGCTATAATTTCAAGGTGATATTCAACTTTAATAGCACTTTCCGAGCTGTCTTTGAGTAGTTGAAATGCTTCATTCTTGATTCGTTTCAACTCTGATTTCGTCATCTTCTTCACATGGAACCTTACTTGCAGTAACTTAGCATGCTCCAATGTTCGACCTTCTACCATATCTTGATCATCAGTAAGGGCAGGAGTAGCATCAACAAGTGAAGAAAACCATTCAAACTCGGTGTCGTCTTCGTCTAGCCATGAGACGACATCAGCCTTAGTCGTCTTCTTCTTTTTCTTTGGCCTTGATGAGGATGATGGTTTCTTTGTTGAAGCAGGAGAGGTAGGTTGTTGTTGGGGCTCATGTATCTCTTCATCGTTACCACCAGTGTACTCGAAGTGATCACCGGTTTTCTCTGTCTGAGGTGGTAACTCAGAGTCCTGAGGTTTGTTAGTAGAAGAGCGTGGAGGAGATCGTTGTTGAGATGGAGTCCTTTGGGGTGGTGGTGGCACAGAGGAGGGTTCTCCAGACTTCTTTGGACGTTTAGGCTCGTCATCTTTATCCTTATCCTTATCTTCATCGTCTCTTGGATGTTTAGGCCTTTGAGCTTCTTCTCTGTATGCTGATTTGAGTTGGTATTCCAGCAATGCATCAAACAATTTATCTTCAGAAGAAGTAAATGTTGCAGATCGTTTAGACATTTGAGTTACCTGCCGGAAACCAATTCAAAGATCGGAGAACACTATAGGATCAGTTGGATTGATTGTTACGGTCATGGGTGTTGATCTTATAGTTTGCTTGGCCAAATGCATCAGATTCGGATAGAGTTGCCTGTTGAACATTTCTCTTGTCACTCCAGGAACGGTGTCGAGAAGGAATTTGTGAGTGTATTCTCTTGCCGTCTTCTCCAATTCCTTTTGGAAATCTCCTTGGATAAACTTCTGGATTTGTTCCCTTTCTTTCAACAACTCGTTTATCCCTTTTTGAAGAAAGTTGATTCTGTCAGTGAGTTGATTCAGCTTTTTGTTGGTTACATCCTTCTTCCGTACTTGCTTGACAGCTTTAACAATCTTTGTCTTAGCTCGGGATATCCAAGAGTTTGTTGGTTTCTTCACCGATTTAGATGTGGATCTGGTTGCTCCTTTGGATGGTGGTGGAGATGAATGAGAGGATGAATCTGATGATGATGAGATATGAGGAGACTCGGGGTCCTTTCTGGTTCGAAGTTTCTTCTTTTGAGCGTGTCGGACTATCAAGAAGAAAATCATCATATTCAACATCGTCATCTTTTCCAGACTTGGCCAATTGTTCTGCCTCAATCTTGGCTTCTTCATCGCTTTTTCTTTCTCGGACTTCACCTTTTCGGTTCCTCAAATTCATATGTGATGGTATCTTCCAATCGTTGTTGTTGTGGATCGTGGGTGGTGGTACCAGTTCCCTTATCGGGTTGATTAACCGCATCGGAAACTGGTGTAGATAGTGCACCACCACTTGATCCTCCGGGGCCACGAGTTTGATCCTTTACAACTTCATCGGCAAGATGTTTGAGTCTGAGGTTCTTCAACTTCTTTTGATATTCTCTTTCCTCATCAAATGGTTCTTCTTTAGAGCTTTCCTTATCATGCTCAAGCACATGAGTTTTCCCTTTTCCTTTATCAGCTATTGGACTGGGAGGCTTAGCTAATGTTGGAGTGTCATTAATTGCGGTTTGAGTAGGTGACCTCTTCGTCTGATTCAGTTTCCTCAGAGCTTTCATCAAGTAGCTTTCGTTGCGGTTCAGGCTTGGGAATAGGAATAGGAACAGCTTCCTTAGAGGGAACTTTCCTTTTGAGTGCAGGTTTCCTCTTGGGGAACTTTCTTTGACTCTCAGTGCTTGTAACACTTCTTGCACTGCCTCTCCTTGTTTTCCTAGTAGGTGTACCGGAGGACTTTTCATCAAGAAAACCGACTTTGCCTTCATCAACCGCTACTAGATACCTTTTGTATAAATAGAGTTGTTTGACTGCATCAGTTAGAAGGTGATCTGGTAACACTGCACCCTGTTTCTTTGTTGTATATTCCTTAAATCTGACTGTGAGTGTAGGCTCATACAACATGGAGTGATTGTTGGGGTCATTGGTTCTCAAAGGGATATCAGGATTATACCCTAGAGCTTTTTGGATCAACAGTTTTGTATATCTGATGTATGGGATTTTGGAGCCAAGCTTTTTGAGGAATGACATCATGTCGTCCCATATCAGAGCTTCAACTTCGATGTGTTTCATGTTGACCAAAGCCCAAAATATTTGTAGTTCAACGAGCTTGGGATGCTCATAACCACTATCACGACCAGAAATGGATTTGGTGATGATGATGTAGAGGGTTCTCCATGGCTGAGGAATATTCTTAAGATCCACGTATGAATGCTTTGTGATTACTCCCCGAAGCTTCGTCATAACCAATGTTGATCATGAACTGCAGAACGGCCTCTTCGGTTGGCGTGGCGTGTATTCGGTTGGCTCGATGACAGGTATGAGAAGAACGGCCCTTAAGTTTGCAGGTGTGATGGTGACTTGTTTGTGGTTGAGTGTCACATCACAGATTTTGACCTTTGATCTTTTGCATTGTATTCCGAACTGATGAATATAGATCTCGAACCTGTAGCGAATTGGTGAGCATGTTCGATAAGGATGATTCTTGAATATCCACAGCAATTAAACAAGAAGACTCGGCGGTGAGAGTATCAAAATCAACATGAAGGTTATTCTTTCCAATCTTCATTGGATAACCATGAGGGAAGATATCAGTAACAGTGAGAACATTTGGTGCTTCCACATGTCGAAAGACATTATGTCGTGATCTGAGAGCATTTGAGCATCCATGTCGTGATCTGAAAGATATTTAGCCAAAAGAACCAACATGTCGAAAGACATTATGTTAGTCAACAGATGGTTTTATTGTCTAATTATTGAATGTGATATGTCGATGATTGTTACGAGTCCAATGTCACTTGTTTTTCCAATAGTCCAATGGAGTCGTGATAAGTTTTGTGAGTTGATTAACTTAAAGTTTTAAAGTCCATGTTTTCACTTATTTTTCACAACATATTAAACGTTTAAGCTTATTAGTGACATTATTGGTTTCGTGGCGTTATGATTTATTTATTTACAAGTTTGCACGCGTAACAATTCATAATTAAGGTTAAAACTAGAAATGGCAAGCTTATGCGTAAACAGGAGTGTTATACGCGTAAACATAAGCTTATGCGTAGGTTCTTGACTTACGCGTAAGAAATATTACGCGTAGGAAAAGGTGGCCTTATGCGTAAAGCTTACGCGTAAGCGTATATGGAACCTTACGCGTAAGACTTACTCGTAAGAGTCAACCTTATGCGTAGAGGTCACTGTTTACGCATATCCTTCACAGGATACGCGTAGTCCCCAATGTAGAACCTTACGCGTAAACGTTACGCGTAAGATTTCTCTTACGCATAACATGCTACGCGTAAGGTGATCCTTATGCGTAGATTGCAAGTAACCTTGATTCTGAATTTTTTTAAGCATAGAGAACCTGAAATAAATTCATCATAACATCAACATTAACATCTACATTCATTTTCTAACAGTTTCAAACACGAATACACAATCAAACAGTTATGCGTAGATAATGTTTTACGCGTAGACCTTAAAACCCTAAAGATCAATTTCTACGAGTAAGATATCTAGCCATAGGAAATGCACCAAAGTTTATCTGGGATGTCTTAGAAGCCTAATGAGATGTTCTGTGCAAGTTTTAACATCAAACATGCTATGAATCAAAAGTACCCAATTCGTATGAACTAAAACCCTACAATTCAATTCTTTCACTTTTGATGTTACTGGGCAAGTTCTAAGCATGGATATCATCAATTCATCATATAAACGACATCTTACAAGCAACTAATTAACCAGAAACACTCACACAAGAAAATACCCAATTCAACGCATAAACCCTAGTTATTCAAAATCAATCAATTCGTGTATCTGGGTGAGATTAAATGATAAAAAAGGTATTAATGTGATTAAACAAATGTGTTGACACAATCATTTTAACCATTAACACAAAAACTTGATTATGTTCATAGCTTACGCGTAGAACACTATAATCACTCAAACTCACGTTTTAACCGTTGGATTTATGAAAGAATCAAAACCATTGTTTAAAATCTTGTTACAACCACAGAAACACTTACAAATTTGAGATCAAAAACACGGATTTGTGAGATGATTATTACGCGTAGGATGATGGTGGTTGAGGAATTTAATGTGAGTAGTAAATGTGAGAGAAAAGTTGGTGAGGTATTTTTGTATAAAAAATACTTTGATCATTTGACACATTTAGTCCCTGCACCTTTACCATTTACATCCAATGCCCATAACTCCCATTTTGGTTACCAAACGAGAGATATTTAGAAAGACATTTTGACGACACTCCCCCTTGACTTAAGAAATAATGAAATTTTATAAATTTTAGTCCGAGGAGTGTCAGTAAACCAGAAATGTGACCACCATTATTAAAGAAACAACCGGGATAAGGTAACATGCAAGTACAAGGTTTTATGAAATTGAAAAATATTTACTTTCTCCCCCTCAACACTTTATCGAAAAAAATACTGAATTTTTGAGAGATTAGAGTGTTGACGGAAGATTTGTACTTGCCATGTTAAAATAAAAATAGATAGAAGAATATTTTTGTTGTTTTATCAGATTTTATAATTTTGTATTTTGTTTTTGAAAAAATATTTACAAAAGAGGTTTTGGTGTTTGACTATTTTTAGAATGTTTTAAGAGTTCATCCAGTTCCTCTGGAGTCAAACATCGCATACCAATCCGGTGTACCAACTCATTAAACCTAGCAGGAGCTAAGGCTTTGGTGAGAAGATCTGCCAGTTGGTATTCAATACCCACAAAATATAATTCAATAGTACCCTGTTCCATGTGCTCCTTGATGAAATGATATCGAAGATCGATGTGCTTTGATTTCGAATGTTGAACAGAGTTGCACGAGATGGCAATAGCACTCCGATTGTCGCAGTACAACGGGATTCTGTCAAATACGTAACCATAGCCTTTGAGTTGTGTTCTCATCCAAATGACTTGAGCACAACATGCCGACATGGCTACATATTCTGCTTCGGTTGAGGATAGCGATGTAGGATCTTGCTTCTTCGATTGCCATGACACCAGTTTATCACCAAGAAATTGTAATGCTCCTGAAGTGCTTTTTCATGAATCTAAACATCCTGCGTGATCAGCGTCTGAAAAAGCTATTAGGTCAAAACCAGAATCCTTCGGATACCAGATCCCCAAGTTAATGGTTCCCTTGATGTATCGGAGGATTCTTTTAGCCTTAGAGAGGTGGATTTCAGTTGGTCTCGACTGATAACGGAGCGAGATATACGGCAAAAACAATGTCGGCCTGGCTATTAGATACATGAGAGACCCAATGATACTTCGGTATTTGGTAGGGTCCACCAATTTCCCATGTAAATCAGCGTCTAACTTCTTGGTATGAGCCATTGGTGTGGCATAGGTGTCACAGGTTTGCATTCCAAATTTGTTAAGAATTTCAAGGGCATATTTGGAGTGACTCAAGAAAATACCACGGGGTGATTGATGAACTTGCAGTCCTAGAAAGAACGTAATTTCACCCATCATGTACATTTCAAAATGTTTCTTCATTAGTTTTGCAAAAGCGATTGAATACTTTTTATTTGTTGACCCAAAAATGATGTCATCCACGTAAATTTGAACAATTAAGATATGTGCCCCGTGATATTGTATGAAAAGAGTTGGGTCGACCGAACCTTTGGTAAAATTATTGGCAATGAGAAAGGATGATAACTTATCGTACCACGCCCGAGGAGCTTATTTGAGTCCGTACAGAGCTTTGTTCAGTTTGTAGACATGGTTCGGGAACTCGGGATCAACAAATCCTTCTGGCTAGCTGACATATACCGTTTCTTTCAGTTGACCATTCAGAAAAGAAGTTTTGACGTCCATCTGAAAGACCGTTATATTCATATGAGCTGCGAACGCGAGAAAGATCCAAATGACCTCAAGACGAGCAAATGGAGCGAATGATTCTTCAAAGTCAATACCCTCTTCCTGTCTATAACCCTTAGCCACCATACGTGACTTGTTTCTGATTACGTTCCCTTCAGCATCCAATTTGTTCTTCCAAATCCATTTGAGACCAATGACATAGACCCCTGTTAGTCTTTCAACCAGTTCCCATACTTCAAGACGTTTGAATTGGTTGAGTTCTTCTTGCATGGATTCAATCCAGTTGTCTTTTGTCATTGCGTCTTTAATGTTTTTAGGCTCAGATTGGCAGACAGTGAGTGTATAAATGCAATGTTCACCATCTGTGTGAAGACGTTGTCTTGTTACGACTGGTTGATTCGGGTTACCAATAATATTCTCAAGAGGATGGTCTTTTGTCCAACGATGTGTAGAGGGTTGATGTTGGTATACATTGTTCAGATTTTGAGGATTCAAATGGGTTGTAGATGATTCCGCCACATCAGGTGCAGCAATTTCATTGGAAAACGGGTTAAAGAACGCATTTGGATCAAAATCTGCATGTGGGGGGTACTTCATTGTTTAGAGCATCATCAGCTGGTTCAGCGTCGTTGGATGCAGTTTGTTCAACTGTTGTTGTAGATTCAACTGGTGGTGCTTCTTCAATCATAGTGGTTGTAGCAGGTGTATCAAGTATTGGGATATGATCAGGTTGTGCAGCAGAAACATCGGATACACCTGGAGCACGTTCATCAATGTCCTCACTAAACAGCGGAGCAAATAGCTTTTCCATTTGTTGACGAGTGAGTGGGGGCTTGGTTGGTGATGATGGGGTTTGAGGAAGTTTAAACGGTTGTGACCGGGTTCCAAGTTGTTATGCTCAGAAGCCATTTCAGAAAGCTCATCAAAATTAGCATGAATCGTTTCCATAACCTGCTTTGTACGACGATTCCAGATCCGGTAACCTTTAGAGTTCTCACAGTATCCAATAAAGACTCCAATGTCAGCTTTGGCTTTGAGCTTTCCAAAGTTATCACGATCATTATTTGGGTAGCAAAGGGATCCAAATACATGAAAGTGTTTGAGATTCGGTTTTCTATTGTGGATAAGCTCAAAAGGAGTTTTGTTGTGGCGTTTTGTAATCATTGATCGGTTTTGAGTGTAGCATGCAGTTGATACGCCCATAAGTAATCTGTAAGTTTAGCATTGATTAACATTGTTCTTGCAGCTTCCACTAACGTACGGTTTCGTCTTTCAACAACTCCGTTTTGTTCTGGTGTACGTGCAATAGATGTCTGATGCTCAATTCCAACTTTCTCATAAAATTCTCGAAGAGTTTGGTTCACGAATTCAGTTCCTTTGTCTGTTCTGATTTGGCGGACGATGTTCCGGAGCTGAACTTGAATTTTCGTGAGAAAGGTGATGATCATCTGTGGAGCTTGATCTTTGCTTCGAAGAAAGTAGACCCAAGTCCATCGTGAGTAGTCATCTACAATTACCAAGATGTAGCGTTTGCCATTAATCGTTTGCACGCGCATCGGGCCACATAAATCCATGTGAAGAAGATGAAGCACATGCTGAGAGCTGTGTTCCACCTTTGAAGGAAAATGAGAACGAGTGCTTTTCCCTTGTTTACAAGCTGAGCATATGTGATCTTTAGAATACCGGAATCTCGGGAGACCTTCAACAAGTTTGTGTCGAGCAAGGTTGGTGATGGTTTGAAAGTTTAAATGTGAGAGACGACGGTGCCATAGCCAAGATTTTGTAGATGTAGCCTTTGAGAGTAGACAGATGGGAGATGAAGCAACCATGTCTTGCATTGATATTGTGTACAGACTAGAATTGCGAGAGCCAGACATAAGATCGTTTCCTTGTAGATCACGAATGAAACAAGTTTTCTCCCGAAAAGCAACTTCCAAATCTCCATCACAGAATTGACCGACTGAAAAGAGATTGTGACCGAGGCATTCCACATAATAAACCCTGCTAATTTCGATATTGCCATTGATATAATCTCCGTAGCCCATGATAGCTGCGAAGTGATCATTCCCGAATCTGACAGTGCCAATGAACTTTGCAATAAAGTTTGATAACCGTTTAAGATTGCCTGTCATGTGTCGGGAACATCCGCTATCAACAATCCAAAGGATGATCTGTATCACCTGCATTACACACAGACGACACAGATGGAATAGAAGTAGATGTGGAACCCGAAGAGTTAAAGGGTTCCGAAGCAGTTATGTTAGAAATACACACATCAATGATTTTAGGTATCCAATTAAATCCTAGTGTATTATGTATCCATTTCTGCCATCTCCAACTAGTCTTAGCTTTAGTCTTAGTGAATGCACTAGGTGGTACTACATTCCTTGGAGGTGAGACTGGAGCTACAGGGACATCAATGCGTTTCTTAGAATCTAAAGCGGGCGGTTTACCAAGTACAGACTTAGAAGCATTTGTGGGCCTAGAGGTATTCCGTGTCTTAGGATTCCGTAAACGAGACAAGATAGCTCTAGCAACACATTTATCATGACAATCAGAAAGCATATTTTTTCGACAAATAACACAAGAAGCATCAGACTGAATATCAAAAGTACTTAAAGGTTTAGCATTCGTTACAACACTTTTTACATTACATTTGTCAGACGCAATATCTAAAGTGGGTGCAACTTAAGTCTTATTCAAAGTCCTAGTGTGTTCTTCTACTTCAGCATTCTTTATTGTTCTTTTCTTAGGTCGCAACTTCCTATTCTTCCTTGTATTGCCTCTAGGCTGTGAAGTGCGGACGTTTGGAAAAGAGGCAACTATTCCTGTTTTAGTAGAGGGAAGCACATTAGTATCTTGTGGTTTATCAAGTAGGCATTCGGGTTGACGTTTGCTAAGTGTTACATGTGCAATTTTCTTAATGATGCTAGGCTGAACTTGTTCATACTTTCCTAACATTTCCTTAACTTAATGATAGTGTGCACTAAATCTTGATTTTCAGAACGAAGATTTCCAGAAAAGTTCATGACTTCTTTAGTGTGTGCAAGATAATGATCAAGTTCATTTGATGCTTCATCACGAGTCTGTTTGAGTAAATCAAATATGACACCATATTCCTTTTTAACTTTTGCAAGTTCTTGTTCATATTTTGAGATTAGACATTTCAAATACGCGTTTTGATCATCCAGTTGCTCAACTTTTGGATTAAACGTTTTGGAATGCAACTGGTTGATTTTGTTTTGCAAAGCAAGTTCACGATTGTGACAATATTTTTGACACCATTGAAGACGACGTTTTGCATTTGAAAGCTCGTTTAACAATCGTTCATTTTCAACTTTTAAAGACTCGATCTGATGCACATTATCAGTATGCTCAACACTTTCAACAGTATCAGCAAAGATATAATCAGATGCATTAGCAATAGAATGAAATAACACAACATTATGGATATCAGCACAGATAACATCTTTCAAGAGTCGATCAACATCTTTTCTCAATAATTTCTTTTTACGTTTAGTATTTGAAATCGATGTTTCGTTTTCTAAAACTGTTTCATTAGACCAAGTTCCTTATGAAAATCCCTTTCCCAATATTGTGCACAGGTTTTCAAATTTTTGACATGGGGTAAAATTCTTTTATGAAGAATATCTCTTTGTTCTCGCGCCAGAGGCGATTGAAAATGTTCAACTTTTATTTCAGAATGAAATTCAATCTCACGTTCTAAAATTTTGAGGTCAGATAAGAAAGTGTCAAAGTATTTTATAACGTGACAACTTTCGGCTTTTGTTTTAACTTCACTAAGTGAAGGTAAAGGACCATTAATTTGTGCACCATTGTGTTGGGGACTGACTTCGGTGTGATAACCAAAAGTTGGTTAGAAGTATCTTGTTGTGTGACAAAAGTTACGGCTTTTGAATAGTTAAATGGTTTGTTATAAACGACATTTTCCATTTTTTACCGACTCTCGTCATCAGCATCTAATTCCTCCATGCGATTATATTCAACAACAGTCAAAATTGAATCATCAATTCTATGTTCTGCACTGTAAACTTCAGGATTTGGTTTGAATGCTCTGTTTGAAAACTTAGGTTTGTAATCAGCAAGAATCGGTCCATATCCATTTGGATTTGGCTTAAAAGTAAACTTTTGAATAGTTGTGATTGACTCACCATGTTTATAATCAACATTTCGAAACTCTTTGATTTTGTTTTGTAAGTCGACAATTTCTTCAAGATAGTTATTTATTCGTTTCGTGGAATGCTTTTTGTACTCAGAGAACTGTTTTTGACAAGTTAACAACTCAGCCTTGGCTTTTTGAGTTTCCAAAGTAAGAGCGTTAATTTGTTGTTTATGTTCATGTTTCAGTTATTCTATTAGAGACAACAAAGCATTCTTGGATGCGGCTAGATCACGTATCTGTCGTTCTAATGATTTTTCGTTTTGATGAGATTTAGCAAAAGCGACTTCAAAACCTTTTTCACGTTTTTCTTGAGTTTTAAAAACGTTGATTTGTCTGATTAAGCATTCATTATCCCTAATTAACAGTGCATTTTTATCTTTTAATTGCTTGCAAATTTCCAAACGAGATTCTTGGTCTTTAATTAAGGTCGAAGCTCAATTTCTCTACTAGACAGAAGCTCATCTTGTTCAACGTGAGTCTCAACATGATCATTATTTAGATCCTCAAATATAACCACGGAGTCAACTTGATTATCAATATTAACCATAAGGTTATCTTGATCGTCAAATATAACTACGGGATCTATTTGATAATCATCGGAATGAGATGTAGATGGCTCATGTTGAACTCTCTGATCCTTGTCGGATGGAGAAATTGGCGGAGAGATCAGATCATGAATGAGTGTATTTTGTTCGATACCGAGACAAGCCATCAGTATCATACACTGGGCCTGTGTCACTCATGTGTAGAGCTTGCATTTGTGCCATCAACATCACTGCTGCATTAGCATGCAAGTCCTCCATATCATCATCGAATCGCATCGCCATAAAGCTCGTTCCTTGTTTGTAAGAGTTCCACCAGCTTCATCCTTGAGAGCCAAGAACAAAGCCTCTTTGAAATAAGCACAGCCTCTTGTCCTCGGCTTAGGGCATGCATTAGCCAGATGACCCTTCTCGTTACAGTTATAACAACGAAGACCATTAACCCCATTCTGAGCATTCCCCTGTTCAACCACTTGAGCCCTTTGTTGTTGCGGAGCACCCATGTTATTCCTTCCCATAGCATTAAACCCTTGACCACCTCCCATCTGACGAACATTACCACGATTCAGAACTTCAACTCGTCCATTGTTAACCACAGCCTGATTCCTTGTGTTTGATGAGGTACGAATACGATTGTTGGATTTGTTGGAATATCGGCCGAAGGCTCTAGCAATCATGACAAATCCTTGTTGCAGGGCATCAAAAGCTTCAGTATCCTCATTTGATTTACTATAAAGTGCTTGATCAGTGTTGTTGTTGTATGGTACCAATTGAGTTTCTTGAGATTGTTGCTGTGACGGATTATATGGTGTAATTGTTGCAGTTGATTGAGGAGCGGGTTGAGGAGGAACACTAGTTTGAGCCCACAAAGCAAGTTGTTGATTGTCCGGAAGTGACTATGGAGTCGGGAGTCTACGGATAGCCCTTTCTTTGTCAACTTCTTTTTGGTGAGGCTTCAAATAGTCGTACAACAATCCGTATGTAGCATGATGAAGATTCTTAGCTTGACGGAGAAAAATGACATACTTCTCCCATTCCGGACCAAGACTACTTAGGAATTTAGTATTGATAGCAATTCGTGGCATGATGATATTGTGTATGTCCAAATCATTGATGATGTCTGAAAAGCGATGATGATATGACTCTAATGTCTCTCCTGGTTCAATCATGAAGTGTTCATAAGCCAAGTAGATTTTGGATTCCATGTCTTCTTGATTGAGTGATGTGCCTTCCATAAGAAGATGAATATGTTCCCACATTGCTTTAGCTGTCTTTTGAGCATCAACACTTGGAAGGATCGGATTGGGTAATCCCAAAAGGATGTATTGCATTGCTAGTTTATCGGCTTCAAAATGTAGAAGTTCATCACCTGTGAGGTCTGAGATAGTTGCAATGTTGGTGACAGCATCTCTTGGTGGATTGGCATTAGGATCTGCGGGTGTGACAACAGTAGGCATCTGAAATGGACCTTCCATAATGACCTTCTTTAAGAACTTTCCATGTGGCTTCTTTAGATCAGAGAACATAAAGAACCTTATCACCCATTGATCATAATTCCCAGGAGTGAGCATTGGAGGTCTATCAAGTGAGCCAGCTTCATGAATTGATTGTTGGCTACTTAAGGCTTCACACATCTTGCCAAACCATGACGGTTCCTTCATAGTATTTCTTGATGGATGTTGATTGTAGAAGTTTGTGTAAGGTTGTACTTGAAGACTAGGTGGCGGTTGAACCATTTGTGGAGTATGTTGTTGATTAAATTGTTGTTGATAAATTTGTTGTTGTTGATTAAATTGTTGATGTTGTGGACTTAGTTGTTGTTGTTGTTGTTGATTATAAGTGAAAGGAAAATAGCTAGAGTATGGTGGTTGTGACATGTTGAAAACTTGTGTTGTTAAATGGATCTTTGTAGTCGAATGAAACGTTGTTGATGAAGTATCCATAGGCGTAGAAACCAAGTGTAGGCAAAGTAAAACTTAAGAGTAAAAACACCAAACTTACGCGTAAAAGTGATAGTTACGCGTAGGATTAGCTTACGCGTAAGAATTGAGAAACACTAAAGTTATGCGTAAACTGAAAGTTAGGCGTAGAAAACTTAGGCGTAGGATTTGCTTATGCGTAAGACAGAGCTTAGGCGTAAGAAAAATCTTATGCGGAAAGAGTTCTACGCGTAAGATTTGAGCTTATGCGTAAAAATAGGGTTTTGCCCAAAAAAATCTTTTACACTATCACAGTGTAAAGGATATCCAAAGTCGAAGTGTTTTCAGGCTTATCCAAGCAAGAAAACACTAAGTAAACCACGAAATCTAAAGATCAAACCACGGATGAGTTACGCATAAGAATATGGTTTTCTTACGCGTAGAAAGCAACCAAAATTGATTTTCTGCCCAAAGATGTTTCTAAGCAAGATTTTTGTGATGAAACAACTTCAATATTACCAAAATAACACAAAAGTGTGAAACTTGATGATCCAAAACTTCAAAACACCTTACGCGTAAATATGAACACGCGTATAAAACCAAGCTCAAAATCAATGAAATACACGTAAAGTTCGAAACTTTTTGCCAAAAACAGATATTTTAACACCAAATAACGTTGAAAGTACAAGAATCTTGGATTAGAAAGTGTAAAAAATGAGTTTTTGATGCGTATCAAAGTTTCAAAACCGAGACTTACGCTTAGAACAAAAATAACTTCAAAAACAAAACCTTTTCACCCAACTATTTGGCGAATGATACCACTGTTAGGTTCCCATATTAGAAACACAAGCATCAATATGAAGAAATAAGAAAGAAGAGATCGGATGAACAATTACAAACACACACGTAACGAAATAAAGAAAGGTTATGCGTAGAGAATGAAAGTAATTGAACAACCAACCCTCAAGTGAGGGTTATACAAGAGTATTTATAGGGCAAGGAGCTAGGGCAATACTTCTATACTCCTTCCTTTCTTATGGGCTTGGGCCAAGGCTTATGGGCCTTCTACACAAGCCTTAGCTTAATAACAAACATAAAGGCCATATTAAGCTAACTATTACATATGAATCACTAACACTTGAAATATGGTTTAGGAGTGATTCCAACATACACAATCTTGGATAGATATGGTTGAATTTGGTAAGATTTTGGTGATCTTGCTGTCAGACCCCGGCGGCACCAAATGTTTACACGGGCGGAACCCTTTTGAGGGATCCGTGGTCCGTGGTGCCTACTGATCATTTTGGCTATAAATAGCAAAGTCAAACTAAGTTGTTTCTCATCCCTTTCTAGAATATTCACATACATTCCTTCTCTCTAACATTTCTAACTCAGTTTCATATCATTATAGTGATCCTCTTTTGTAGCAAAGAAGATCAAGGCATATTCAAGCTTCAAAAAATAGTTGGAAGTCTTGTTTGTTTGTTGTTGTATGATCTAGTGTTGATTCATACATCATTGTTGTATCAAAACATCATAATCTTGTGAGTGTGAGTGAGAGTGGTTAATATTTTAGTCCTTAAAATAGATTGTGTGTGGGAGTGGTTGTACCCTTGAAAAGAACTCGACATCTAGCTTAGTATCGGAAATAGTGTGTAAGCGAAGTGTAAAGATTTCTCCGCCGGTGAAAGGAGCTTGTTGACTAGTGAAGTTAAACTCTCGAGTGTGAGACTCGGGGAGTGGATTAGGGCAAGGAAAAAGATTCCTTGTAAACCAAACCACTATAAACAACTTGTCGTGGTTTGATTGTTTCTTTCCTTATCTACTCTTTATATATATATATTGCTTGCATATTGATTATCATTCACTAACATATCTAAGATCAATATCAATTGATTTTTCAATAAGTTTCAAAACAAATTTTTTAATCGGTAAACTATTCAACCCCCCTTCTAGTTTTCCACAATTGGTACCAGAGCCTCGTTGCTCAAGAATTTCTAAAATATATTGTATTTTATAAACTTGAAACGATCCATGGATTCCGAAAACTTTAAAGAAGGGCAATCTATGCAAAGACCACGACTCTTTGAAACCAATGGATTTATCTACTGGAAAAACCGTTTTGAAACATATGTAAAATCAAAAAGATATAGATCTTTGGTTCGTTATAATTAAAGGAGACTTTAGTTCTACAACAAAAGATATTTCTGTTGATGATCAAAAGAAATTAATAGCTAAAGTTAATGAAGCTAAAATGATGCTTTATAATACTTTGCCTAGAAAAGAATATGAAAGAATTTTTATGTGTGAAACCGCTAAAGACATTTGGGAATCTTTGATTATTACACATCAAGGAAATTCACAAGTCAAGGATAACAAAATTGATCTTCTTGTTCAACAATATGAACAATTTGTTATCCCTGAAGATGAAACCATTGATTGTGGTTTTGCTCGCTTTAATACTATTATTACATCTCTTAAAGCACTTGATGAATCTTTTCGTAGTAAGAACTTTATCAGGAAATTTCTTAGAGCACTCCATCCGGAGTGGAGAGCTAAAGTGATGGCTATTGAGGAATCAAAAGATCTCTAAAAAATGTCACTAGATGAGCTAATCAGAAACCTCAAAGTACACGAAATGGTGATGGAGAAAGATTCTGAGGTCATCAAAGGAAAAAGAGAGAAAGTCAAATCCGTTGCTCTAAAGGCAAGAACGGAATCAAGTGATGATGACGAATCTTGCTCCGGTAGTGAATATGAGGAGTATGCCATGGCCGTTAGAGATTTCAAAAAGTTCTTTAGAAGAAGAGGAAAGTTTGTAAGGCAACCTCGAGAAGAAAAGAAGCCATTCCGGAAAGACCAGGATGACAAAAGGGTAAAGGTGAAAGAAAGTGTTTTAGATGCGGTGATGCAAGTCATCTAATAGGAGATTCTCCCAAGCCACCTAAAAGCAAAACTCAACGAGCTTTTGTAAGTGGTGCTTGGAGTGATAGTGAGGATGATGAAGAATCAAGCAAGGATGAGATCGCTCTAATGGCACATGAATCAAACGAGGTACATTCCGACTCATCTTATTCTTCTATTGATGATGACACTTTGCAAAAACAATATAATCAATTGTGTGAGCTTAGTTTAAAAATAATAACTAAAAATAAGTTTTTAAAGACTAAAAAGGAATTTTTAGAAAATGAAGTCTATGAGTTAAAAGAAAAGGCAAAACGATTAGAAAAGGGAAAAGCAAATGACGATGGTTGCAAATCATGTCAAGAGCTTAGTCTTGAAATAGAAAAACTAAAGCTCACACAAGAAGTTCTAATCGAACATAATTATAAATTTAAAAGGTTTAACAAAAATATTGCTTGTGCCGATGAAATAGTTAGAATTCAAAAAATACCAGGAAACATGAATGGACTAGGATTTAATGAAGTATTAATTCCAAAGAGTCAAACCAAAACGGTTGAAAAAGACAAACAAAATGTCAAAACTGCTGCAGTACAACACGGAGCAGACGGACCCAAAAATAGGGTTCCGTCCGTTGTACAGTTTGGTGCCGTGGGGACTGCAGCAAGACAAAATGTTTGTAATACGGACCGTAGTGAATTTGTCAAAGTAACAAAATAAAACCAAGGATAATGTTAAACTAAAACCTGTTGTTACATCAGGAGTAGGACTTGCTAGAAATGAATTTAGATCTAAAACTACTCAACAACAATCTAAAACACCTATTGCCAAACGCCCCTTTCCTAAGAGCAACCACAACATACAACCCAACTATCAACATATCGGTTGGAATCAAAACTTCCCTAGACCATATCAAACTCCAGATTACATGCCATGAAACCCTTACCTATCATTTCCATATATGAACCAAGTAAATGGTATGTTTAACTCAAACGGACCCATGAGATATTGGGGACCAAACGCTTGATTTATTTGTGTCTTAGGTATGCTTGAAAGTTGGATTAGAACCTGATGAATGGATAAAAGATAGTGGATGCTCACGACACATGACGGGCAACAAAACCCTCTTCTCTACATACCAAGAGTATGACAGAGGTAATGTCACTTTTGGTAGCAATCTCAAAAGCAAAATCATTGGCAAAGGTACGATCGCTCATAACTCCCTAACTATTAAAAATGTTGCTCATGTCGATAGGTTAGGATTTAACCTACTTAGTATTAGCCAATTATGTGATAAAAAGTATAAAGTACTATTTGAAGAAAATGGTAGTAAAATACTAAAAGATGGTATCACCATAGCTAAAGGAGTTTGGAAAAATGACATATACGTCATGAAAATAGATAAAACATCTAATGACAAACTTTGTCTAACAACCTTAGATGATAACTCAACTCTTTGGCATAGACGCCTAGGTCACGCTAATATAAGACTTATCCAAAACCTATCTTCAAAAGAGCTAGTTAGAAATTTACCAAAACTGAAATATGACCAACACTTTTGCGACGCTTGCAAAATTTGTAAACAAACTCATAGTGGCCACAAGGCTAAAAACATGGTGTCCACATCTAAGTGTCTAGAACTTTTGCATATGGACTTGTTTGGTCCATCCGCTATAAGAAGCTATGGAGGCAACTTATACACTTTGGTCATAGACTCATAGTAGATGATTTACTCAAGGTTTACTTGGACATTATTTTTGAAAACTGAAAATGAAGCTTTTGACAAATTTGAAATTCTTAGCAAGAAAATTCAAAATCAACTAGGTGTTAACATTGTGTCGATCCGAACGGATCATGGTCATGAATTCGACAATGAAACACAATTTGGAAACTTTTGTGATACAAATGGTATAACACATAACTTCTCGGCTCCTCGAACACCTCAATCTAATGGAATTGTAGAACGCAAAAATAGAACCATTCAAGAAATGAGTAGAACAATGCTTAATGAACAAAACATTCCTCAAAAGTTTTGGTGTAACGCCGTTGACACTTCTACATATATTTTAAATAGAGTCTTAATACGTCCTTTCCTAAACAAAACACCATATGAATTATATAAAGGCAAAAAGCCAACTTTAAGATATTTTAGAGTGTTTGGATGTAAATGTTTCATTCTTAATACTAAAGACTATCTCACCAAGTTTGACCCAAAGTCTTATGAAGGTGTATTTCTTGGTTACTCACAAACTAGTAAAGCTTACATTGTCTTAAACAAAGAAACAATGAGAGTCGAGGAATCGTTGAACATAACATTCGACGAAAGTCCACCTCCCTCTAAGACATCATCTTTGGTAGATGATGACTTAGTTGAAAGTCAACTTGTAGAAAGTCAAGAAATAATTGAAAATGACAAGGAAGATGAACCATTAAATAATGAAATTATGAACATCAAAGAATCCAAAAATCATCATTTAGAAAAGGTCATAGGACAACTAAATCAAAGAACATTAAGATCACAAGCCCAAAATCAAAGTAATCACTTTTGCTTTGTATCAACCATTGAACCGAAAAACATAAACGAAGCAATAAAATATGAATCTTGGGTAATTGCTATGCAAGAAGAGTTAAACCAATTTGTTAGAAATGATGTTTGGAAGTTAGTTCCAAAACCTAATGATTAAACTATAATTGGAACAAACTGGGTTTTTCGAAATAAAATGGACGAAAATGGTGTAGTGTCTAGAAACAAAGCTAGGTTTGTCGCACAAAGTTATAATCAACAAGAAGGGATTGATTATGATGAAACTTATGCATCGGTAGCTAGGCTCGAGTCTATTTGAATCTTACTTGCATATGTATGTGCTTTTGACTTTAAATTACTTCAAATGGATGTTAAGAGTGCATTTCTTAATGGGTTTATTAATGAAGAAGTATATGTTGCTCAACCTCCCGGTTTTACCGACTTTGAGAAACAACATCATGTCTTCAAACTAAAGAAGGCATTATACGGACTTAAGCAAGCACCAAGAGCTTGGTACGATCGACTTAAGACTTTTCTAGTTGAAAACAAATATACCATGGGATTAGTAGATAATACTCTTTTTACCAAGAAAAAGGAATCACACATTATCATAGTTCAAATACACGTTGATGACATCATATTCGGATCAACTTGTCAAGAGCTATGTGATGATTTTTATAAAATCATGCACGATGAGTTTGAGATTAGTATTATGGGTGAGTTAAACTTCTTTCTAGGACTTCAAATTAAACAACTAGAAGATGGCATATTCTTTAACCAATCTGAATACATAAAAGATACGCTTAAGAAATTTGGTCTTGAAGACTCAAAACCAACTAAGACACCCCATGTCTTCGGACACTAAACTCACCAAGGATGAGGAAGGTGAATCGGTAGATAACACTAAATATAGAGGAATGATCGGTAACCTACTCTATCTCACGGCTAGTAGACCCGACATTATGTTTAGTGTTTGTTTATGTGCTCGCTTTCAAGAAAATCCCAAGGCATCACACTTAGAAGCCTTAAAAAGGATATTTAGATACATTAAGAGAACGACATGTTTAGGATTATGGTATCCCAAAGGAACGGGTGTAGAAATTATAGTATATGCCGACTCGGACCATGCTGGTGACTATGTCGATAGAAAAAGTACTAGTGGTATTTGTACTTTTGTTGGAAATTGTCTCACCTCATGGTTTGCAAAGAAGCAAACGGCTCTTGCTATCTCAACTACTGAAGCCGAATACGTCTCAGCCGGAAAAGCATGTCAACAAGCTCTTTGGATGAAGCAAGCTCTCGTGGATTACGGAATTCATCTTAATGATATCACTATACTTTGCGACAACAAATGAGCTATTGATCTCATCAAAAATCCCGTCTAACATGCTCGTACGAAGTATATTGAAATCCGCCATCACTTTCTTCGCGACAATGTTCAAAAAGGAAACATCTCAATTGAGAAAGTATCCTCCGAAGACAACATTGCCGACATCCTAACTAAGCCTCTCAAACGAGAACTATTTAATCTTCTTAGACTTGGTTTAGGGCTAATGGAACCAAACATGTAGTTAAAACATAGTCTAAACCTTAGAACAAACAAAACAAAACAAATTAGTTTAAGTCTGCTACTGTTCCCACGGCACCAAACGTCAACAAGGACAGAACCAATTTTTTGGTACCGTCTGGTCCGTGGTGACAACAGTAGCAAAAATACCACTTACAAAATATCTTATTCCTCACAACCCAATTTACCAAAACGTTTGACATTTTCTCACCCATTAATCACTAAAGATAACATCATTGTAAGTATCCTAACTACATTACTTCTCTTAATTCTGAGTCTATGATTCTAATTTTTGCACAAAATCATTACATGGGGATTATGTATATTCTTGTACAAAATATAGATTCAATTGGCAAATTGCATAACTAATCATTGAAATTAGGTACTACATTGTCACATTGCATAAACCAATCATGTTTCCCACAAATTAAAAGACAATGACTATAAGACCTTATTCTAATTAAAGAAACACCGCATGTCAAAATTTTGAAAAAAAAAATTCTCACTTGTAGGAAAACAATTTTTCATTGTTAATACAAACAGAAACGTAAATTTTTCATCACTTGCATAATGATCTTGAATACTAAAGGTAATGCATAACTAGTATGCATTCCCGAGTATATTCAAATGAAGCCACCTTAAATTAGGAGCGTTTGGGTTATCTCATGCCTTTTGCCAAACACCCCCACTAAAAACCATTTTATGCATAAAATGAGTCGAGATAACCGCAACTCCAAATCGTTTTCATATAGGCACACACTAGAACCAAAACAAAAAAATTTGTCTTTATTTTGAACATATAAATTCTTGCTCATAGGAACAACCATGGTATCCGCAAAATTCTATGATCACAAGGATACTCTTAGCTACATCCCTAAACACCACAAAACCAAGGGTCTCACCAAGGAACAAGTCGAAATCTTTAAGATTCTAGAGCAAAGGTACTTCCATGAGGATAGGGCCATTCATTCCTCCTTTGTCGACGGAACTAATCTCCGTCAAGAGCTTGCCACTATCAACTTTAACTGTCTCCTCGACATCGATGAACCTATTTGTCCTAGGTTTGTTTTAGAATTCTATGCTAGTGTTGTCTCTTTCACTGATGAGGACGATCAAATGGATCTTAGGTTTAGGATCAATCAAACCGACTACTCCATCTCCCTAAACCAATTTGCTCAAGTGCTAGGAATTCCTAACCGTGGTACATGTATCTACTAGGATAAGTGGTCACTCACTATCCTTGATGCAATTAATGACCGCTCTCTTCCCTACCAAACTCCTTTGATGGATAAGGATGTTATCCGTGAGCACCTTTTTAACGAAAGGGCTGCTCCAACCCGTGTCACTCGAAAGGGAAAGGAAGTTAACCGAGATCCATATGGTATGGAGCTCAATGAGCTTAAGCCCGAATTAAAGAAATGGGAGGAACTCCTTAGAGCCAATGTCATTAGCACTATAGGAAATAGAGACCATATCAATGCTTGCCTTTGTCACATGCTCTACAACTTATCCACTCGTCAACCATTCAATTTAGCCTACTACATTGCTAGGAGAATAGTAGATATTCCAACTCAAGGATCGGTCGCTCTTCCTTACGGGATGCTCCTCACCCGTCTCTATAGAGCATTTGCACCCATTCCACCAAGCCCAAAAGGGTTGAAGCTAGACTATGCTCTCATCCCTCACATATTTGTGCCCATGAGTGACGAGAGAGTGGCTAAGACTAAAGGCAAAAGGGCAAAACCTCCAACTCCTTCATCATCATCATCTAATAGCTCCGAAGACGGTCTCCCAAATTCTCTTCTTCCACCTCAAGAGTACTATGCATCTCTCCCCGAGATTGAGAATGAATCAGCGGAGTTCAAGCAAACCAAGGGGATGTTCAAGTGCCTTGGAAGGATGATGACAAAGATCTACCAAAAGTTGGATAAGTGAGGTTTATTTAAAGGAGTGCTTGGAACAAGACAAAAACTATGGTGTATGATACAATTTGGTTATTTTTACTTTGTAGGATGATAAAATAACTTAAAACAATGTTGTATGCTAACCGGTTTATGCAGGGGGATAGCACAAGTGTGTTATCAAATTTTACCCATTTTCACTTTTATGTGAAAATCGTTAGCCCTTGGTCAAAGTCTATGCTCCACTATGTTTGTACATGTGTTATCGACTTTTCCTAACTAGAAATAATTAATGTCATATGTTTTAAGCAAAATTTCAGGTTTCGGAAAAGTCCCCGATACTTAAAAAAGGGGTCTGTGAAGATTTCTGGTCTCCATGGACCAGACGACACCATTTATTTGGTTCCGTCTGTTATAGCTTTTGGAATTGAATTAGGCCCCAATCCACCCATCAAAATAAATAGTCCGGGTAGTTGCTTGATAAAGGTGGTAGACTCTAGGCCATGTAGAGTGGAAGCTAATATAGGAGTAACCCATGACCTTACACACTTATATCACCCATTCATGGTTGATAACAAGAAACATTATGGGTTTAAACCGGGTTTATTAGGTCAAGATGGATCCTTAACTAAGAATCTTTTGAAGTTGATAGAAGATGATCCATTTTTAGGAGAGAGATTTGATTCACCCACTACACCAATAGACTTAGGTAAGGTTATAATGAATGAAGCACACTCCTTTGAGCATATAAATCACCCATCACCCTCTCCTCACGTAGCAAATTTCCACCCTAAGGGTGTGTATCGCTACTATCACCCGCACTTAAGCTTAAGTGTAGGGAAAACCTCCCCTTTATCCGTTAAATAAGGGTAGAGTCAGGCTCGTGACTCGAACAAAAACAAGCGATTCTTGGGAGGCAACCCATGTGTATTTGTTTTTCATTTTTATTTGTGTGTCGTATATCTTTTATTGATTGTTTATTCTCATGTTTGAATTTGTAAAAATGCTTTATTTTGTCTTTAACCTAGTCTTAATAACATATAAAGGTATTTTACATAAAGGATAAGTGTAGGGAGGATTACACACGTTTTCAAAAGAAACGTGAACATGAGAATTAAAACTATTTAAAAGATGTACATGTGTGTTTGTTCGAGTCAAATGCTTGTATCGAGTCATAATGGATGTTATTGCAGGAAATTTTTCCAGATTTTAAAGATAAAAATTTTCTAGAATTTTTTCAAGAAAATCGTAGACCAGTTTCTGTCATGATAACCTGACGGCGTCAGGGTCGCAACCTGACGGCGTCAGGAGGAGTAGAAACTGCTTACTATTTTTTCTCGTTTTCTGTGCTATTATAAATTTTTGGAATTTTTCAGGTCTTAATTTTCTAGAAAATCTGCAAACATCCATTCCACAAGCATTATATCTTATTTAAGTCTGGAATTACATCTTGTTGTGATTTTTATTTGTTCGGTTTGATGCGTTGGGTTGTTTGTTTTCTTTAAGTGTGCAGGTTTAATTAATCAAGAAGAAGATACATAAGATGAGAAGGAGCTTTTCACGCAAACGTTCTTCTTGAAGAAAGATGTAACCACCACTTTACACGGATCCTACCGAGCTATTCAGGGGAGTACTAGTTTCTTTCATCCTTTATTACCTTCCATTATCATAACTTTGATACTTTCGGGGAACATTGGGGACAATGTTCAGTTTAAGTGTAGGGAGGGAAAATAAAACGGAACTTTGAAACTATGCTTATCCTTGATTATTTGCTTTGTCCAATTGCATGCGTGTAATAAACCATGAGAAAATGTCGGTTAGGGTAATTTTGGCACCAAATTTAAAATTTTTCATGACATATAAGAGTGGGCCATTAGTCTTAATAAAGCGTCTCATGGATAGGAAGTTATATGACTAGCACAAAAACCCTTTACCACTTAAATTCCACTCAAAATGTGAGGATCGCCCTTAGATTAGTAGGAATTAAAGCATTCATCTTTAATGCTTAGTGTGTGAACCGGTAGTATAATAGATTCTAGAACTTGTTTTGTGATGCATCCCGAGATCGCTAGTAAGACTACACTTGTGTAGTTAGGAATAACTAAATGATAAGAGGCATTAGGATAACCCTTGTTTGATACTTGTAATATAATTACTTCTTCCACATCGGTTGAGTAATTCCCCCACACCTTTGCGTTGTACTCATCTTTAGTACACGATACCCCTAGTTAACCCCTCAGAGCCTATCCTTTTCAGGGTTCTCGTGATGTTTCGGTTTTCCAAAATATCAATGAAGAGCATTGTTTACACCCCACCCCCAAATGTACACCCAAATCGCCTTAGCCTACCTTGTATGCACTCACTTTTAGTGCATTATTGTTATCACACTAAACCCTTAGTTCAATTATCTAGTTGTTTGCATAAGTTGCTAAGTCGAGTCATATCCTTTGTACACAGTTTTGGGACGATTGGGACTCATGGGAAAAGTTAAAGTTTATGAAATGACGGGAAGGGAACGTTAAATTCAAATTCCCTTTATTTGCGTAATAATGTACTCCAAGTGTTTTGATCTTTTCAATTCGGGTCAGATTGGTGTTAGAGTAATAAAAACTCAAGTGTAGGGATGTGCCTATAAATCCCTATCATTTTGATGTTACCGTAGAGGATGGTAGAGTAAAAGTGTATGAATGGAAAAAAAAATCGAAAAAAAAATAGAAAAAGAGAAAAGAAAAAAAATAGAGTGTTCAATTAAAAAAAAAAATACGGGCTACCATCCTACATCTATCTTTAAATTTATGTTTGTTTGTTTCAGTTATCTAGAGTCTAGAGTGTCGAGTCTTGGCTTAGCAACGCCATTCTTCGTATGCTTGTAACATAGAGATTTTTGACTTGCCACCACTAAATAGCCTACCCCACCAAACCCTTTGTTTCCCTACCGTAAGCCTAACATTACAACCCTTTAAAGACCTCTTTGATAGTCTTTCCTAGGTGCTTATGCCAAAGCGATGGAGGTTTGATCTATTCTTAAGCCTATGGTAATCTATGTACTAGGACCGGTTAATGAGTGTTTATCTTCCATTTTCAACTTGTTATATTTCATATACACCCGAGAGATGTGAGTATCCAAACACCCCATGTGAGGTGCTAGTATGTAATTTCCGTGCTTGTTATGACTTTTGCGGGGCTTATATGTGTTGTGGATTGTTTTAAACCAATGCTTCGTGACCCCTAACTTATTAATTAATTGGCTAAAATCACATTTGCTTGAGGACAAGCAAATACCAAGTGTAGGGATATTTGATAAGGTTTTAAAATGTACCTTTTTGAGGGGTCGTTTAAGCCCTTATTTGATCACTTTTGTATCCGTTATTACTTAATATCGTTCCTTTTCACTTTTTAGGTCTCTTGAAGGCAAATTGCTGGAATGGCACTTATTTGGACAAAAAGGCGTGAATATACAAAGAAAATGGCCAAAGTCAAGAATCGAGACACTCAAGCTGCTGAAACACAAGGGGACGGCGTCAGATGTTATCTGTGACGCCGTCGCATCACTTTTGTGACGGCTCAGTAGCCAAATTGCTTATTTTCAAGTGACGGTGTCAGGCTTTAAAAGAGTAGGTCGTCGCAACTCAGACGGCCTAGATTTGATCCAGACGGCATCAGAGACTGAAGGGGACGGCGTCACAAGCATAAGGTGACGCCGTCGCAAGACTAACGTGGCCAAGACGAAACCCTAATGACGGCGACCCGACGGCGTCACAAATCATAAGGTGACGCCGTCGCGATTGTAATCTTATATATAGAATCCGAATTTTTTAGTTTTGTGTGTGTAGTCTTTTGGAGTAAAAACCTAAACCGAACCAAGGCTGTCTTGTATAGTATTTTAGGGTTCCAAACCCTATCTTACATCAAGATAAGTGTTTTACTTCATTAATTCAATTATGTCTTCAATTATTTGTGTGTATGCTTGCATGTTCTCCATGTCCGGCTAATTTACTTGTGTGTTTGCTTAGGGAATATGAAACTTAATTATTGAATATTGATTGGTTGTCTCTTATCTTAATTGTTAATGATCTAGTAATGCGATAGGTCATTCGTTGTGTAGTTAATGCTTGATTAATCTTTGTGAACCTTAGACTATAATACATAGAGTAGTTGTAGGCTAAACCATCCAAAGAATACCTTAGAGTTAGAGTTTATAATTCCTAGAGATTTTGTAGACGAGACCCTTTGGTAGTTTCAAAGAGTTAGGGACAAACGCATACCCTACGACTTTAGACACACAACGCGATTAAGAATAAGGACGTGACAATTCAACCATCAATAGGAGATAATTAAGGAGTAATAAAACCTAAGTAAACACATCTTTAAACCATCATACGAGCACACAATAATTAGACATACACTACATACACCTTAGATTAGATAAGTAGACAAGTAGAGTAATCGGTAGAAATACCAACCCCCAAATCCAAACCCCGAGATTCGTACCTTTCCATTTCATAAAATATAAAAATACAAAAATACTCATCCCTCACCTTTAGACTTAAATCGACATACACTTCAGCCTAACGACACTATTCCCCTAGAGAACGATATCAATACCCGTGGCTTACCCTAATACTACACTACAACGATTAGGTTCACTGCCTAGGGTGTTGAAAAACTTGCTCGACGAAAAGGAAGTTCCTTTGACCCCGAACGACGCGTGTAGCGTTATCACCAAGCCTTGCAAAAGAACCGCTAGAATGAGCGTAAGACCATTTGTCAACATAAGCTCCTCTTCCGATTCCTCTCCTTTAACCATCTCATCTCTCATAAGAGATGAGAACTCCTCACTTTGGCTATACCTACACCACCTCCAAAATCACCTATCATTGTCACTACTCCACCACCAACAAAGACTCCTATCACTAGCTCACCACCACCGGCTCCTATCCAAACATCAAAGTCACCATCACCTCCAAAATCTCCAACACTCATCCCATTAGAGCTATTCTTTACACCACCTACATCTCCAAATCCTTTTTTGGAAGACTTGGAGGACTTGCCTCCTAGGCCCAATCATCCACCACCACTACCATCCTTTGGTACTATTGAGTGAATAGCTCATGAGTCTCCACGTCCATCATTTGACCCAAACGCCCCGTTAGGGCCAAAACCTCTCCTTTTCCATCATATCCACAAGGAAATCCATGGTCCTTTGTATGGGGATAAACCACTACCTAAAACATCCATGCCTCCTCATTTAGAGGACATTGAGGAATCCATGTGGGATGATCACCCCACTAAAGAAGAGATTGAAGCCGAGCTCAATCATCTCCACCAATTTTCCAATTGGTGGATTCTCATCTTAGTGAGACCATGCAAATGTAAAGTGCTTTGCTAGCCTCCATAATTACCACTCCAATCACCAACAACTCCACCATTCCACCATCACAAAATCATGAACCATACTACCCTCCTAGACACGGTTGCTCAAATTGTGAGCTGACCGCCCACATTACCGAAAGGACCCGGGTGATGGTCCATAAGCTTCAAGATGAAATGAGGTTCATCCTCAATCACATCCTAGAGCGCATCAATGCTCTTGCTCATCCACCACCTCAATAGGAGGCTCCTATTTTATGTCTTTTAAGCAATCTTTATTTTTCTAGGATTTTCTTTGTATTTTTTTTTAATTTTCTATGATTATTATTTTTTTTCCATGTACTAACACTTCATTGTGTTCCCTTTTCATGATTTTCATATCATGAAATTTTTTAACAAATGATTGGTGTTTATTACATTGTTGTGGCTTGTTACATGGTGTTTGGAAATTCTTGTGATGATGCTTATTACTAACATTTTTTGTAGCTTTTTTCACGATCCATGTATCTTTCTTTTGGCACCCAATTTGGGGGGAGCATTGGTCAAGGGGGAGATAAAGGCTCGGGCTCATTACATATTTCACCTCGCATCTTTTTTTTGTTGAGATAAAAGGGGGAGAAATATTATCGAACTTGGACAACTTTGACTTTTATAAAAAGTCAACTGCATACTTTGACTTTCTGAAAAGTCAACATCACATCTTGACTAATGAAGACTTTGACTTTCAAAAAAAAGTTAACTGCATACTTTGACTTTCTGAAAAGTCAACATCATGTCTAAATTGGACATACTAGCATTATCATCTTTATCTAAATCTTTCAAGTTCTAAAATTAATTTCATATTTTTATAACTCTTGTACAAACTTTACATCTTTTATAAAAATAAAATTTATGTTTTGTCCTCAACAAAAAGGGGGAGATTGTTAATACAAATATCGTCATTAAACGTTATTTATATTTTATGATCTTTACCTAAGTTTTGTTAACGACAAAAGTAAATTTTATTTTTATAAAGTTTAAAGCTTGTCAACTTTAATAGATATTAAAACAAGCTTTTCAAATAATATCTTCATCACTCAAGCATTTACATTTTGATTAATCATATTATTGATATGACTCTAAACCATAATGTATGTGAACATTTTTAGATCAATCATGTTTTAGTTTCTTAAAACAAAACATTACATATGTATTTACATTTTAACATATTTCTAAAAATAGAAAACAACACATGACATCATGTAGTGCATCATTGAAATCTCTAGAAGATTTCACTAGATATTTTGTGTAGATTTAGACTCTACATATCTTACACAATCTTGGATAGATATGGTTGACTTTGGTAAGATTTTGGTGATCTTGCTGTCAGACCCCGACGGCACCAAATGTTTATATGGGCGGAACTCTTTTGAGGGATCCGTGGTCCGTGGTGCCTGCTGATCATTTTAGCTATAAATAGCAAAGCCAAACCAAGTTGTTCTCATCCCTTTCTAGCATATTCACATACATTACTTCTCTCTAATATTTCTAACTCAGTTTCATATCATTATAGTGATCCTCTTTTGTAGCAAAGAAGATCAAGGCATATTCAAGCTTCAACAAATAGTTGGAAGTCTTGTTTGTTTGTTGTTGTATGATCTAGTGTTGATTCATACATCATTGTTGTATAAACCATCATAATCTTGTGAGTGTGAGTGATTAGTATTTTAGTCCTTAAAATACATTGTGTGTGGGAGTGGTTGTACCCTTGAAAAGAACTCGACATCTAGCTTAGTGTCGGAAATAGTGTGTAAGCGAAGTGTAAAAGTTTCTCCGCCGGTGAAAGGAGCTTGTTGACTAGTGAAGTTAAACTCTCGAGTGTGAGACTCGGGGAGTGGAGTAGGGCAAGGAAAAAGAGTCCTTGTAGACCGAACCACTATAAACAACTTGTCGTGGTTTGATTGTTTCTTTCCTTATCTACTCTTTATATATATATTGCTTGCATATTGATTATCATTCACTAACATATCTAAGATCAATATCAATTGATCTTTCAATAAGTTTCAAAACAAAGTTTTTAATCGGTAAACTATTCAACCCCCTTCTAGTTTTCCACACCTCACTTGCTTATGTTCCAACTGGCTGACTTGGCCCTGCTGATACCTCTGTTGCTTGTGATCTCACTGGCTGAGTAGTGCTTCCTAATACCTCATCTGGTACTCCTTCCTTTCTTGATCCACTCAAACACCAGAGTTAGACAAGACTTAGTTACAATAAATAATAATAATAATAATAATAATAATAATAATAATAATAATAAATAAATAAATAAAACAAGTCTTTAAATTCTTAAATTTCATTGTTTTTATTTAAATGTGTGCCTTTTAGTTTTATCTTATTACATTTTGTGCTCTTTGTTAGGGAAAATTACGAAAATGGTCATATTTGACCATTTTATTTACACCAAAGACGTATTTAAATTTTGAAAATGGTCATACCCTCTATCGCACGCCACATGTGCCACATAAACTTTCAAATGAAAAGTTGACACTTGTAATTTTGTATTATTATTTTAATTAATGTGTAACACCCCACAGGTGCTACCATGGTTTTTGGTTTTCGTTCCTAGTTTGTTGAGATTTTAATTTAATTTATAGATTTTGGTTACCAGGTGTCATCCTCTGAATAGATGGACATGTCGCATCTGCGGAACTTGTGGGGTGAGACACCCTCATGACGTTTTTGAGTTTTCTTGAAAACATGACAATGATGTAAATAAAAGGCTTATATATGACATTTATAGTAATTTTCCCTAAATAATCCTTCTGGACGTTATTGCATAAGATTGTTTGAGCCAACCAAAAGTTGCAGCATAAAGAAAAGGGTTTTGGTTATAAAATCGCAACTTACTTACATTCAAGTACTGTTATCACACATGTACATTATTTTGTTCCATCATATGATACTAACTTTCAAATTTTGTTCCATTATCATAGCTACAACTATTGTTTACTCACAAGAGTTAGTAAAATTCCACGTCATTTACACATCATCTTTATTGTTGATTAAGCATCCACGTCATCGTCTTCTTCGATCATTTTCATGCCATTTTTGTTATTACGTCTGCTATGTCTGCTCGTCGGTGTTGGACTATTTTGGTTATCTGTCAAAATGGTCAATGGGTAACGATGTGATCAACGATGTATTTAACAGTGTGAGTGGTGTTGGTGACTTTGAAATTAGGAGGAATTGTGGATCTGTTGGTATAAGAAACAATCAAAATTAAGGTTTCACTTGTTTCTTACTTCATTTATTAGGGATAAGAGTGAAGATTTTTGGGTTATGAACGTAGAAGACGATGATATGGATTCTTAACCAACAATAAAGCTGACAATGTCAATGACATGTGGAGTTTTACTAACTTTTATGAGTAAACAATAGTTGTAGGTATGATAACGGAACAAAATATGAAAGTCCGTGTCATATAATGGAGCAAAATAAAGTACATGTATGATAATGATATTTGCATGTAAGTACGTTGCTATTTTATAGCTAAAACCTTGAAGAAAAAGGTCAGACGAAATCTTATAAATAGTTGCATGTATTGAAAACGCTATTTTTAAAAACTTTTGTATCTATAATTTTTAGGAAAAACAAAGGGTTTTGATATGCACAAAACATATAAAACGCGTTCAAATGATCATATATTTTCTATTGTAAAGAAAGAAATGTTTGTTTTGGGTAAGAAGAAATACAAAGAAGAGCCAGTTCCACATTTACCCAATTGAAAGGTAAAGCGAAAGTGTCAAGGGAAAATGTCTGTAAACTAAAATTTGAGGTTGGCTTAGGGCTCCAACGTCTTGAGGTTTTTAATGTAGCTCTTATGGCTACTCATATTTGGAGCATCTTGACCCATAAAGAGTCTTTGTGGGTTAGATGGGATCATGCATATAAGCTCAATGGTCGTAGTTTTTGGGATGTTCCATGTACGACTGATATTAGTTAGGGATGGCGTAAGTTACTTCAAATTCATCCTACCATTCGTCCATTTATATGGCACATCATCCAAAATGGTAAGTCTACTTCTACGTGGTTTGACACATGGAATAATGTGTGCCCCTTTAAAAGTGTGTTGATTAATAGCATTATATTGACAATGGAAATTGGAGATGGCCTCGGGAGTGGTCCACTATATTTCCATAGTTATATCAATTACATGTCCCGTTATTGCATGATGATCGTGATGATGAGCTGGTTTGGGATTCTATTCGACTGAGGGATAATGAAGTTAGTTGGTTTCATATTGTGTGGTTCGTTCATTGTATTCCGAGACATGCGTTCCATTTTTGGCTTATGATGAATCAAAAGTTGATGACGCAAGATTTACTGAAGCAACCGGATGTTGGCCCGGAGACCAACTTAAACTAGCTTCGGTGTCTGTTTTGCGATGTTGTTCCAGTCTCACATAACCATTTATTTTTTGAATGCTCGTTCCCTATGCAGGTTTGGTTTAAACTTCGTGGTCTTTATGGTATGCACGTCATTTCAAGAACATTGGGTGTTTTGGTTTCGCATCTCATTCCAAGATCTAAAGGAAGATTCGTGGTTAGTGTTATTTCAAGGTTAATTATTCTTTGTTACGACTTATTATATATGGCAAGAACGCAATAATACATTGTTTAAGAAGAGTCAAGGTCTGTTATGCAACTGGTCGAGGTTATTGTTCCACTGTTCGGCTGAAGTTGGTCTCTTTTCGGTTTCGGAAAGTTTCACCCCATGCTCGGCTGTTGATTAATACTTGGAAGATCCCTAGCTCACTTTTGATTCAAGACCATGGTCCAACCGGACGAATGATATGTTAGTTTGATGATTCCTTCTCTTAACAGTCTGGTGGATTCTTATGGTTTTGACATGCCGGCGTGTTTGGCTTTTTCGGATTTAGGAGTTTTATTTGAGAGTTGTACTCTTTTTTCCTTCACCAAGGTTTTTCCCATGGTTTTACTTGGGAGGGTTTTTAAGGAGGCGGTCTCATTTGGTATATTTATACTCCCTTTATGTTGTTGTTGAGTTGGCTTGGTGGTATGATTTTCACTTGGAGTGTTATCGTGATGCTTGGTTATCTTTAGCTTTTTCGAGTTATTAGTAGAGTTGTAATGTTTATGACTTGTCATAAACATAGATTTTATCAAACTTTTGCTTAAGGTTAATGTGGTACTTATGTCACTTTTCATTTGTACTTATTATTTTTTTTTGTCAATATATTTTACCGGGATAACCCTTTATCAAAAAAAAAAAAAAAATGTCTTTTGGGTAAATATAAAATTCTGCCTTTTCAATTTGGTAAATATGAAATATTTCTTACAAATAAAAACATCAAAAATGTGTTTTGGAGTTATTAGTTGCTAAGTTATGAGACGCAAATTTTGTAATTTATAGAAATTTTGTTAATTTTTTTAATTTAAAGGTTATTATTATTATTATTATTAGTATTTTTTTTATTATAAAAACATCACTTTCATTAGAAACAAAACCAATGGATTACAAGAAATTAGTGGGGAGCCTCGAAACAATCTGGGCTCCCACACCTTTAGCAATAGCATTATTATTATTATTATTATTATTAATTTTTATTATTAATAAAACATCACTTCAATAGAAAATCATAGGATTTACAAGGATATTACAAGAAGTTGGTGGGAAGCCGAGACACTAGTTGGGCTCCCACTCCTTTCTGAATACAAAAACTTAGTCTGTGAAAAATAAATGCACCACTCTTGGCATTATTTGAGTAGCTAGCAACAATGGTCTTAATACGAGAAAGTGTATCCAAAGCCCCCGTGTCAAGCTCCTCAAATGTTGAAAAAGCAAATGGTATGAACTTATAACCATTGTCTTCACATACAGACACGTATTTCTTTTTCTTCTTCTCCACTGCGTTGTGTAAGGCTACCCCTGGGGCCCACGAAGATGCATCAATACCAGCAAAAGGAGAGATCCCAGTCACATCCAAACACGCATCCTTGCCCTGGATCCAATTGAATAATAGCACGTCTGCTGGACGAAGCTCTTTCCCAGAGAGAAACCCCATTGGAGCCTCCTTCCGCACCATGATCCCCACCTTGGAATATATATCAACCAGAATATCACGCACCAGGTTATGCCTGAACTTCACACCCACTTCACTTGAACAGTGTACCGCATGATCTCCCCATTGGTCCATAAGATGCACATTACAGCTCGGGCAAGGACTACCTTCAGAAAACATAGGTATAGAAAGCCTATAGCACAGTACTGAACGGAATTGGCGATGGTTCATCCTCTGGCCCAACCCATCAATAGGTATGGTGAATAGGAAGTCTTGTGCATGAGGAGCACGAATGCTGCTGAGAATGGCCATTTGTCTTGGACTTAACAAATACTTGGATACAAGCTCTTTCTCAATGACACCAAAGTAACACCTTGCCAAAGTTTTCATCATATGGGGGCAGGATCGTCAGTTGTGACATCGAGCACGTCTATGTTACAAGCAATGTTGAAAGTATCAAGAGCATTTTTGAATGAAGGACCACGAGAATGAATTTCAGCATTGACCAATATCTTGTCCTGTAGGTCACTCGTTTGCATACGAGAGGTAAGAAAGGAGTATTGGATAATATCATTAGCAGCAGTGATGCCAAGCCCACCCATCTTGATTGGAAGAGTGGCTAACCGCCACTGCCAATCACCAAACCCTGGTCCTGAGGCAGTAATAATCTTTTCCAGTGAAACACGTAATATTCGGTCAAACTGAACCTGAGCCTCGCATAGATACAAAGGAGAGCATGTTCTCAGTGCATAAGATAATTTCGCAACCCCGACACAATTACGAAGAAGGAGGAGCTCACATTGGGGATCATTAAGTTTAAGAATTGCCTCCATTAACGAGATAGTTTTAGAGACCCTTTTCATAGCCAGATCCTGACAAAAGCTTTCATCCAAACTGACTGAACCACCAAGAAGTTTGACACCATTGACCGGACGAGAGATATTTATAGGAAAAACACCCTCCCCCATGCTTCTGGGATCCTCCGTTGTCCAGAAGAGTTCGGTCTTATCAACATTCAAAAACAGACCCCGAGCCGGACCCTCCGCCATAATAATGTCCAGCGCTTTGGCAACCATGAGGGTATCCCCAACCAAAGTACCATCATCGAGATACCAGGCCTGAAGGGTAAGCTCACAAGACTGATTAATAGTCTGGATTAATGGGTGCAAAGCGAGAGCAAACAATAAAGGGCCTAGCGGATCCCCTTGTTGAACCCCTTGACAGGACCACATGATAGAATCATCATAATAAAGTCTAGCTGGTCTGGCATAGCAAAACTCAACCCAATGAGCAATAGAAGGGCATCTCAACCTAGTCTCCTGGAGTAAGACACTCTTGTTGACAAGATTGAAAGCATTCTTAAAATCCACCAACAACATAGAAGACCCAACCTCGTGACCCATAGATTCGATGAGCCTATTCACAAAATGGAGAACAGCCTCACAACCACCAGGAACACCGACACCAAATTGAAAATCCTGTAAATAAGCATTCATAGAGTTTCCAATTGAAGAACAAGCGACTTTAGAAACAAGCCTGCGCCATACCGTGCCAACAGCAATAGGGCGTATGCCTCCACCCGGTTTGACCAAAGGGGTCAAAGGGGCACTAGCAATGTACTCCCCTAATGAAACAGGGCATTTTCCGCTAAGGAACAAGTTGACAACTCCGGTAATAGAACCCAACAGGTCATCAGCAATAGGAGATGCAGCCCCTCCCAAAATGTCCATTAAGTGTTATGCTCTAAGCCCCTCTCAACCACATGATGTCCCATTTGGAAAGCTGCGGATCCTATTCAACACCAAATCCTTATGCACAATAAGAGCATCTTCACCTAGAGGATAAGATGACACAATAGGAGGTGGGGCATGAGGGTGTTTGGCCTCAAGCTCCAGCAGGTGTCAGGCGTAGATGGGGCGACACGTAAGCACCTTAATAGCAGCGGTAAAGTGTTCGTCCCCTAATTTACGCTTGCTTTGAACTAAGTTGGCTACTTCCTGATCTTTGGGGTTCTTCACCCTACCGAGAGGTAGAGGGACTCCAGCTAAACTTTCCATCACCAACCCAATTCTGTCTGCAGGATCCTTCCAATGGAGGATAGCCCACGAGATACATTCAAACTGACACCGTTCTCGCTCTCTAGATCGTCGTTGAGTTCTATTAGATGGTACAAAGGTGGTCAAAACACAACACGGTAGGATAAGGAGTTGCACCCATACCGAAAGATCCCCCGGGCTCGCAAGGACCTTGTCTAGTGCATTACGAAAAATCTTAGCGAACCCAAGCCGTAACCTAGAGGGAATACACTTAACCGTACGCAGCTTCTTCAAGAAAACCCTACCAAGGAGGTTGGTATCAAAACAGTCTGCCTCAACAGCACGTGAAGGTAGCAGGTGGTCAACCCCTCCATCAACATCATCAACATTATTAGCCGATACAACAACAGCGCCATTATTATTATTATTATTATTATTATATTTTTTTTTAATTTATTTTACATTTTTAGGCATCACTTTATTATTATTATTATTATTATTATTATTATTATTATTATTATTATTATTATTATAATATTTTTTTTAATTTATTTTACATTTTTACGCATCACTTTATTATTATTATTATTATTATTATTATTATTATTATTATTATTATTATAAAACATTACTTTCGTTAGAAACAAAACCATAGGATTACAAGAAAATTAGTGGGGAGCCGCGAAACCATCTGGGCTCCCACACTTTTAGCAATAGCAAAACTAATCATACTTAAGATATGAGTAGCATCACGCGCCCCAATATCTTGAGTTATAGAGAACTTCCGGATCCGCTTCAGTAAGGTCACCACATCTGCCCCAAGTTCCCCTAAGAGGAAAATGAGAAGGGGATGAACCCATATCCAATATCCGTAGATTTAGCTTCGTACTTGGCGCGCTTACGTTTTGCGGCATCAATCACCACACGACCTGACACAAAATCAATCATACCGGTTTGCGTGAGGGGAGACGACCCCGTCAAATCGACACATATGTCTTGCCCTCCGTCCCAAGAATAGAGCAAAATATCAACAAACCTAATTCTACCGGGACGTGATATAAGGAAGGCAGAATGTAAACAAATCTTACCTTTATCTTAGAATACACTTGAAATTAAGAAAAACTGCTTCCAAAATTACTTCCCGCAAGTGTTATTTTGTACAGGACATTTCATGAAAACAAAAAGTAAAACCTTTCTCAACTAAAAAACACAACCAAAGTACCCTATTCACATTTTGCAAATCAGTGTAAATAAATTCTCACCACACCATGTCACCATGTATGAAAAAAAGGCCCATTTACTCAGCCCACCTTCCCAGCCCACAAATCACAATAAAAAAACAGCAAATGAAACACCAAAACCCTAAAACCCTCTTTATAACCCCACTAAACCTACAAACCCTAGCACCCACACAAACACACTTTCCTTATCTCATTTCTCACAGAACCCACACACCAAAAACATGAGGGCACCAATCAGAGGAGGCAGAGGCGGCGGTGGGGGCTTCAGGGGAGGCAGAGGAGGAGGAGACAGAGGTGGGTTCTCTGGGGGCAGAAGCGGGGGAAGGGGTTTCAGCGGGGGGAGAAGTGACAGGGGCCGCGGTCGCGGGCGTGGCGACCGCGGGGGACGTGGAGGGAGAGGAGGAAGAGGAGGGGGGATGAAAGGTGGGAATAAAGTGATAGTTGAACCACATAGACATGATGGTGTGTTTATTGCTAAAGGGAAGGAAGATGCTCTTTGTACTAAGAATATGGTTCCTGGTGAAGCTGTTTATAATGAAAAAAGGATCTCTGTTCAGGTCTATACTTGTATACTTTTTTTTATAAATTTATTTATAGTACTAATTTGCTTTAGTTTAATTTGTGAAATTGATTTAGCTGGTATGTAACATAATTAGTTTTGTTGTTTGATTGATGGGGTGTTTGTTTAAGCTTACTTGTGGCTTATGAGCTTATTTGATTTTATAAGCCAATTTTTATGAGCTTATTGGTTTTATTAGCACACTTTTTTGTATGTTTAGCTTTCTGAGACAGCTTATATAACTAATAGAGCTTATCTTAAGCTCAAAATACTTGAAAAGTGGACTAAAAAGTTTTTTAAAGTTTAAATAAGTCTTTTAAGTGAAAATACAATCTAATCCAAATACTAAGTGAAAAATCTAATACTAGCTTTGTTTATCTTTTAGAATATAAGATACATAAAAGTTACTTTTAGAAAATGTCTGATTTCTAGTCCAAGATGCTGATAAATTCAATTTTGGTTTGTCTATAGAATGAAGATGGAACAAAGGTTGAATACAGAGTATGGAATCCATTTAGATCAAAGTTGGCTGCTGCGGTTCTTGGTGGTGTTGACAACATCTGGATGGTAAGTTTGCATAAACTGTGCTTCTGATTTTGTTATCTTTATTTGTGTTTCATGTTTTCAAACTGTTAATTCATTTGGTTTAATTTTTTGCTCAGAAACCTGGTTCTCGTGTTCTTTACCTTGGAGCTGCATCTGGTACCACAGTTTCTCATGTGTCTGATCTTGTTGGCCCAGTAAGATACTTTTTATCATCCAAGTTTGTTTCTTTTTCAAAATTTGATGTACCTCAACTGATTACTAACTATGTGTTTGTGCTTTGATTAGACTGGAGTTGTGTATGCTGTTGAGTTTTCTCACAGAAGTGGAAGAGACTTGGTGAACATGGCCAAGAAGCGAACAAATGTTATTCCCATTATTGAAGATGCTAGGCATCCTGCCAAGTACAGGATGCTTGTTAGCATGGTTGATGTCATCTTTTCTGATGTTGCTCAACCTGATCAGGTTTACTTTTCGTTCTTCTACATTTTTAAAATAATTGTGTTTAATGCTTTTTCTAATGTCTTTGTGTTTATTGTTCTTTGTAATTTTCTTTATACATTTTGCACTACCTAATAGCAAATGATGAGCTACTCGGATTCCCCTTCAGGACATCTTTGGATGATGTGAAAACCGAGTTTCTGATGCGTCTTTTGACATTTGATGTTGGTTTATGTTCATTTTCTCAAATCTATTTTTTTAACTCCTTGTATCTTATATATGTTTTCTTCATTTTTGTGGTTTGATGAGCATTTGCGAAAACCAAGTTTTTGAATTGTCTTTTTTCTGTTTATTTTATTTGTTATTCAACTTTTTCTTATTTTTGTTCTAAAGTTTAATTTAATAAACACCAAACTTCTAATTGCTGTTTTTACCAGGGACACTCATTTGTGTTCTTTTTTAACGGTATCTCCCATGCCATTCTGCTTGATTATTGCTATGGGTAAAAAAAGTATACCCATCTGTAAGTTTGTTATAAATTTTGTTGTAACTTGGTTACTATTGCTACTAAGTGTATCCTGGTTTAATCGGTTTCACAGGCTAGGATTTTAGCACTGAATGCATCTTACTTCTTGAAATCTGGTGGTCACTTTGTTATATCAATCAAGGTTTGTTATTTATCATTTTGTTCTTACATTTTAATATCTCAATTTACATGTTACACCTATCGTTTATTTTCAAAATGTTCTGTCTCTTGAATCATAATATCAACTTTACTGTTCTAAACCTTGCAGGCAAACTGCATTGATTCTACCGTCCCAGCAGAGGCTGTATTCGCCGCAGAAGTAAAGAAGCTTCAAGCTGAGCAGTTTAAACCTATGGAACAGGTTACCCTTGAACCATTCGAACGTGATCATGCTTGTGTGGTTGGAGCCTACCGTGTCCCCAAGAAGCAAAAATCTGCATCATAGGCGCTGCCTTCCAAGCTACAATGAAGTCCCTTCTATGTTCCTGCATCTTAAGCATTGTAATTTTAGAGGTTTTTATAGGATTTCAGACATTTTGTTTAAGAATCGTATTGTACCGGAATGATAAACATAATATTTTAGTCCATGTTATGCTTCTCTGATTGTTCAGTTAATTAGAAATAAGCAAATTTTGATGTTGTGTGCTACCCTGCAGTTTTGTTTTACAAAAAATGTTAAATTAACAAATGTGTTTTTTATTTGCTAGCATATTATTAAACATGTCTTGTTCCTGCGACTAGCTGGTTTGGTCCTTCCTTTATTCAGTGTTGTGATCACATTAATTAAGATAATAAACCACCCAAACTAGTCAAAATACCAATATTGTCCACTGCCTTCTTTGTGTTGTCACACCTGAGTCTATAGTGACAAGCTGCCATTGCTGCTACCTCACAAGATTCTAGCATGCTGGATTTAGCAAAAAAAAAAGTGAGAACCAAAGGAGAGGTCTTTTTTCTATATGAAAGACGTAGATCTGGCTTTGAAGCTGCTTTCTTTGTAATCTTCTTCAAGTAATGATGGCTAATGAATTGTATCTGAAAGAGAGTGATCATAAGGTTTGAGCAGCTTATGATGTTAGGAATAAGGAGTCATGAAAGATGAGAATATGGTCCAAGTGGTCCTCACTATGATGCCTGATAACCATAGTGGTACAGGCTTGTGAGGATGGGAACGGCAAGTTTGTGTCATTTGTGGCTGCTTAGAAGAAAATGTAGTCAGTTCTTTGAAAACAAGAGGTTTACACTGGCTTAGATGATGCTTTCTCATGGTTCTGCAACCTTCTGGGTGAAGACTTGTAGTCTGCTCAAGTGTCTTAGGCAGTAATCATGTTTGAATGGCAATGTAGTCAAGAGGAGTGGTTTCTCCATGGTGATGATTTGTGTGCAGCTTTGGATTTGTTTGTGTAATTGGGTGTGTCCATCAATTCATTTGCTTGCTTGGTGTGTTCCAAAAGATATACGGTTTGAAGTTTAGTATATATATTTCTATCTTTTCGCCAAAAGAAAAAAGAAAGAATCCTAGTTCGTGAGCTAACTCTTCAGTTTTTTTTTTTTCCCTTGACTTTAGTTGTCTCTTGGTTATTCCTACCAACAGTTTATGTATATTGGTTTGATTTTTTAGTATCTTAACTTAAATTTTGTCTAGTTAATTTAGAATTACAACTCGGAAATAATGATACGAGTAGCAATTTTTTTTACATTTTGGTCTTATATCTCCTTGTATAACCACACGCCGGTGTAGTGTTACTGAATTTTATTTTATTTTGCTGAAATCTCATTCTACTAATTTGGTCTAGTAGAACCAGACATCAAATGCAACAACACTTGAATTTTAAAGAACATATCTTGAACCTAACCCAACTCGCAATAATTTGAAATCAAATTATCCTGTCGCATAAGCAGTTCCGTACTGGTATTTTGCCTACCAGCTCAGATTGCTTTTGCAACAAAATAATGCTATTCTCCTTGTATAACCACACGCTGGTGTAGTGTTACTGAGTTTTATTTTATTTTGCTGAAATCTCATTCTACTAATTTGGTCTAGTAGAACCAGACATCAAATGCAACAACACTTGAATTTTAAAGAACATATCTTGAACCTAACCCAACTCGCAATAATTTGAAATATGAGAAAAAAAATTGAGAACTCAAATTATCCTGTCGCATAAGCAGTTCCGTACTGGTATTTTGCCTACCAGCTCAGATTGCTTTTGCAACAAAATAATGATATTCTCAATTTAACTAAACTAAGTACATGAAGTATATAAAGTAAGCAGAGTTTCTTTTCTTTACCCATGTGGGATTGAAAACTCAAAACAAAACTTGAATGTGAATAAAGGAAGATAAATGCACACAACATATTTTACTTGATGTATAACATTAGTTACTGATAACAACAATTCTAATCATAGACAATATACACTTCTAATCTATACCAATTACATTTGACTTACATTGCGTGCTAAACTGGTCTCAATCATTTTTTTTTACATTAACGAACAACCCATTTTCAAGAACCGAAGAACCCAATCTTCAGTCATAGTTTGAATATGTTATAAAGCTGGCTTGCTACATTGTTATATCAATCAAGGTTTGTTATTGATCCTTTTGTTCAAGCATCCTAATATTTCAACTTCGATATTAGGCTTATTGTTTATCTGTATAATGTTTCTGCTTCATGAATCATAATATCATCGCTTATTTCAGAAACCTTATTTACAAACTGCATTGCTTCTACCGTCTCAACAGTGGCTCTTTAACCAATGAAGCATGTTACCCTTCGAACGTGACCATGTTATGCTTTTTCTGATTGTTTGGTAAATAAGAAATATGCAAATTTTGATGTTGATTGACCAGACGGAGCAAGGTTTTCCTTGTAGGTGGCCACAAAGTTTAGAGTTGCTATTTCTTCATATAATCTAACGTGTTGCTATTTTCAGTAGCTGCTTGCTTCAACATGAAATATAAGATTTCTGACACTAATCAGGTGGTTCTTAATTCTATGCTATGAAAGTACTCAAGTCCAAAGAGCCTTTGTATGGTTTCATTCAAAGAAAGTGCGAGTTATGTCTTCTAAGCATGGTTACAATTAGCATCGTATGTGGGCGATAAATTGTTATTAACCAGTCGTCTTCATAAAATCTCTGTCTCCACTTCGCAAGAAGATTAATATTAGCGAAACTATAAACTTCCAATCCCAAGTCCTCGTGTCTTTTTTTGCCATAACCAATTTCCAAGCACCCGAAGGAGGTTTTTCTTGCTCATCTAATCCAAAAATTATAAGTATAATTGTATTGCTTTTGGTTCATTGTTCGACATAGTTATAAAAGAATGGTTCTAGTTTTCTAGCTGCACACAGTAGCTTTTCGCTCATTCACTTTCAAGTTGATCCATAACTTCATAATCTACAGTCATGGGGTGTGCAAGTTCTTGTACATTGAATCAATATATGTGATAATTTTTACGGCCCCTACATAGTCATTCTAAGGAGATCAAACTGAATCAAAACGTTAGGTGGGTACGTGTTATAAGTTTATGTAAATTTGAAAAAGAGCTCATAACTTATATTTTCTTAAGCCCACTTGTTTGGGCTCATGAGCTTATAACCTTAGTCCTTAAGCCCGTTAAATAAGCCTAGGGTGTTATTTTTGTTAGAATTTTGTAAGATTGGGAGTTTGGGACATATGTATTTATCTCATAGGTTGATTTAGGAGATCAAATTGTTTACGAAACATCATACATCCTATAGAAGACAACGTTCAGTTTGGTCATCCCACTTTGTAACAAAAACCAAATTGTTAAGAAACCTTAAGGAGGAACATCATCAGGTGTACTTGGTGTATTTAGAGCATCTCCGATGTACTAAGTATTTAAAAACTTGATGCATTTGCCACTTAAGCTTTTCAGTATTATCAGAAAGTCATCTTTGTAAATTACTCTCAAATGCAAAAGCTTTTCTGAAAGCTTTTAATTTAATACAAGATGTCAAGAAATACATTAAGAGTGAGAATGTAGATTGAAAATCAATAAAAAGTGAATACTTCTATACTTCAAATGCTTGGTTGATATCAAGTCTTTGGTACATAGTCATTGTCTTCGATGCAATAAGTCATTAGAGCATAAGGTGTCGAGCGTTATAGGGTTGGGTGGTGCCCTATAACGCGAGCCCTATGGCTTAACTCCACACTCCACCCCAAGCCATAGCACATCCCGTCAAATTCACCAATCGTGTTATACGGCATTTTTTTGCGTTGTATTTGTGTTTTATTAAAAAAAAATGATGAGGTGACAACACTTTTTTTGATTTAACACGAGCTATATAGCTTATGGACACCTAGTGCTCTTATAGTGACTTGCTCAAATAGTGTCAAGTCTTTCAAAAACCACCACTGAAAATGCTCTTATTGAACCCTAAAGAAGATATCCTTGATTTACTCTACAATGTGCAGTACTTTAAATATATGAAAGTGTATTTTGTTTAGCTTTAAAATGGGTCACATTAGCTTAAATTGGATCTAAAATCTGAATTAACTTTTTAAATCAAGTAGTTTTTGCTTTGATAGACCCAACACACACATTTAACCACGACAATAAGGCATGATGAAGATGATAAATATCTCCACCATAAGGCTGAACACAATGCATGGGTTGTGTGGTTCGGTTGTGGTCGGACGACCTAGGTCGACACCTCTGTGGACAAAAGGTTGGGTTCGGTCGAGCATCAACAAAGCCACAACCTAGTTCGGCTTGGCAATCGATTTGGAAACACACAAAGCTCCAAATTTTGTACTGTTTGGGAATTAAAAAAAATTAAAAAAATAACTTGGTCACCAATGTGGCAACTAGGTCGTCTTTAGGTCATCGGAGAGAGAAAGCTGACGTGGCAGGGGTGACCTAGGTCACCACTGTGTTCAGCCTAAAAGGTTTGTTTCATTATAGCTTTCTAGCACCATCATATAAATATTGATGTAAATGATACTCCCTCCGTCCCATAATAATTGTCCACTTTGACTATTTTGAGTCTTTCTTGTTCGACTTTGACCGTTAATATTTTTATTTGTGTTATATAATACTTTGTGAAAATTATACCAAGTGAAAATACATTTAAAACCTAATCTATTAATATATATTTCATCAAGTATTATATTATACAAACAAAAATATTTTTGGTCAAAGTTAAATAAAAGAGACTGAAAAAGCAAAAGTGGACAATTATTATGGGACGGAGGAAGTAGATTAAATAAAGGAGACTAATTAGCCAATATAGCCAAGACAGCAATTGTTAAGACATCTTTTTATCTAAGGATGATATAATTTCTTGTTGTTTTTCGAATAAAACTATCATGTTAAATAACTTTTTTCGCTTTGTACTTTTTGTTTGTTTTAATTGAGTCCCCTAACATTGTCAAATGTCAACGTAAAAAGGTCCACATAAAATTACTGACTTTAGAATGGAACAATTGATTTTGATTAGTAGTCATTTGTATTTAAAATCTAGAAGTCACATATTCCCTAAATTTCTTATCTTCGTTTATAAAAAACTTTATTGATATAGTGGAGTTGCGTTTAACAAAGCATATTTTGAGGATTACAAGTCATATTTTTGAAAAATATATATGCAACTACTTCCTCGTGTAAAAATTCTTCACCTAATTTTTATCACATATATCTTAGGAGCACTTGTCAATAATTGTTTGTTCTAAAAATGTTTGATAATATAAATGTAACTAAAATTCTTTTAGTAATGTTTGAAAAGTCATTCTTAAGCTACTCACAATGGCAAGGTTCACCCAATCGGTTGAGCATGGGTGACCCGAGGTTGCTCCACTGTTGCACCATAGGTTGTGTTCGGTTGAGGAAGAAAAAGGGACGAACTAGTTCGTTCGTTCTACCGAGTGTTTATTACATGTATGGACAAAAAAGAAATTCAGTTCATCACAGGGGCAACTAGGCCGTCGAAGAGATAAAGCTGATGTGACAAGGTCGACCCAAGTTACCACTGTGACTAGCCTTACAAAATTTGCAAACGTAAACCATATCATTATTTCTCTTACAACTTCACGATCTATGTCTTTATAGAGGGTAACGTAAATTTTGTCGGCAGAATAATCACATATCTCAAATATTATAATATTAGAATTTTAAATTTTTAGAAAAGGTAAATTTACATTTGGTCTAAATTTTCTAGTACACGCAAAGATCCCCTCAACTAACCTAACAGCTACATGAATAGTCAACATCATATTTCTCTTCGTATATTACTGTTATCTTCCTTAAAAAGTTAACTATCAAGTACTACGTAGTAGTATTTATTGATATGATACTTCGAATTGCTCTTTATCCCTACTCCATACATTCAACAGTAACATTTTCCCAAGCATTTTCTTTTTACAAATACCATACGTATCATTGCATCATTTTTTTTAACTTGGTGAGTTACTTCTTTGTATTTAACTTGGCGCAAACAGGTAATATAGTAATGTACTTATGTCATTGGGTTGATTAAACTTAAAGGCTAGGTTATAAAAAAAATCAATTACTAATACATTCTAAATACACTATCACTTTACTAAAACATAACCAAAATTTTCTCTTTCATCAAAATGTCCAATTGGTGCGCAGGAAGTGATTTGTGGTGCGCAATAAGTTTTTTTTGGCACCAAACTATAAATGCATTGATCATCTTTATTACTTAATATTCTTGTGCGCAAGGAATTGGTTTTGGGCACCAAAATATAGGTGGCACGTTTTCGTTGGACTATAAATTAATTCCGATGCTTTAAAATGAAGAATCATTTTTATTAAATATTCTGGTGCGCAAGGAATGAGTTTTGGGCACCAAAATGTAGGTGGCACATTTTCAATGGTGTATAAATTAATTCCGGTGCTTTAAAATGAAGACTCAACTTGTTTAAAAATTACGGTTCGCAAGGAATGGTGCGTGGGCACCATAAATGGCCAAAAATGCTTATACGGTCCGAATACATCCTTTTATGAAAATACCTTAGTGAATACGGCCATCTATCCAAATCACACTTATAAAAACCCCCCAAATCCAAAAGTTGTACCCCATGTTTTTCCTTTTTTTTATTATTTTTTATTTTTATAATATTGTGTATATTATAAAACAGTGAAACAGAAAGTGTGGAAGAAAAAATTTAAAGTTTAACAAGTCAAAAGTACTAAACTAACAAAAAGTACATAACATAAACTGATAAAAAAACTGTGTTATACTACAAACAGGAGAACAAAAGGGTTAGAAAGTACAAAACATTTGTACTTTCTGTTGGCCAAGGATACCAATAGTAGAACCCTAACCTAATTGTAATTTTTTAACAGCTTTTATTATAGTTATACTTTTTTATTATAGTAAAGTCTAAAATACATGTTTGTGGTTTGTCTATTGTTGAACAATACATTCCTGTGATTTTTTTGGCACACAAATATCCATCCGTTAGTAAAGTTAGCCGCCATACATTCCTCCGTTAGTAAAGTAAATCAATGACGAATAACGGTGCAAATTATTTCTCCGTTATCTCCTAACGTAAGAGAAAATATTTGCATCGTTAGTCCTCAGGACTAACAGTGCATTTTTTTTTGAAAATAAATTAAGCCTCGTAATTTAAAAGGGGCACTCTCCCGTTATGCTCGAACTCGGGTCTGTTCACAAAAAAATTAACGCCCCAACCACTGAACTAAGCTTCCAGTAGTGTAATTATACCAAAATAAATTTTATTTAACATTTTTTTTTGAATTTATTGTATACTAACCGATTTATAGGTTTTCGTACGTTTTGCCTGTTTTTATATGTTTTTATCCGTTTTCGTCCGTTTTACACACTTTATACCATTTTGTACGTTTTTATGCGTTTTTATACCTTTATCTTACGTTTTAACCATTTTCATCGTTTACCTTACGTTTTCAGACGTTTATATCCATTTTTTTATGTTCTAATATGTTTTTCTACGGTTTTGTATATTTTTATACGTTTTCGTCCATTTTTATACGTTTTTATACGTATAACTCTAACGTTATATTCGAGACAGACTCATTGTGTCTAGTTAAGGCGCTCCATATAAAGTCACCTTGCTAGTAATTGCGAGTCTTTTTTCAGAGATATTGTCTCATTCAATGGCTTTCAACGATTGTAAGTGGGCTTTTGTTAAAAAAGAGGGAAATAGGGTAGCTCATAGCATAGCTTCATTGGCGTTGAGTTGTTCAAATGAGATTATGTTAGACGATAGTGTTCCAAGTTGTGCGAATGTATGGATGACTAAAGATGTGATCTTATCTAATATGGAATGATATATTTTCCATTTTATAAAAAACAAATACACAAAAACATATAAAAACGTACAAAATCGTAAAAAAACGTATAAAAACATACAAAACTGATAAACGCGTATAAAAATATAAGAAAAATGGATGAAATTGGTTAATAACGGATACAAATGTATGAAAACGTAAGAAAACGCATAAAAACATACAAGCGTACAAAAACATAGAAAACCGTACAAAAACGTTCAAAACTTATAAAAAGGTACTAAACGTTATAAAACGTACAAAAACGTATACGCGTACAAAAACGTAAGAAAAACGAATGAAAGTGTATAAAAACAGATGAAAACGTATAAAACGGACGAAAAACGTATAAAAACAAATGAAAATATAAAGACGTTCGAAAACGTATAAATCAGTTAATATACTATAAATTCGAAAAAAAAATGTTAACTAAAATTTAGTTTTGAATAATTACACCACTGGACGCTTAGTCCAGTGGTTGGGGCGTTATGTTTTGGTGAACAGACCCGAGTTTTAAGCCTACTGCGCCTCGTTAAAACAATTTTGCACCGTTAGTCCCGAGGACTAACGATGCATATACTTTCTCTTGCGTTAGGAGGTAGTGAAGAAATAATTTGCATCGTTAGTCCTTATTGACTGACTTTACTAACAGATAGATGTATGGTGACTAACATTACTAATAGAGGGATGTTTGTGTGCCCAAAAAAAATCACATGGATGCATTGTGCGACAATGGGCAAATCACAAGGTATTTTGGACTTTACTCTTCTTTTTATTCTAAAAAATATAACGGAATAAAATTTTGAATAAGACAAACTGATTTAGCAAAACATAACATTTATCGCACAAAAAGTCATTTCGGTATAGAAAAAAAACCTTACTAACTTTTGAACACTTGTCAAGTTTTCAATGAAATCGCGCAGTCTATCAGTCGCATAAGACTAAATTTGAAAAACATTTTTTTTTACTAAAAAGTGGATTAAGGATAAGAAAATGGACCATTTTTTAAATTTTCTCTCACATCATGATATCAAATACCAAATACGTGATTAACATATATTTCTGTTGATTTCAGTTTCATATTTTTTTAACCTCGTTCACACTTGGATGTAACGAGTGTGGAAACCCGCGCAATGCAGCGGGATTGCTTTTGTTTGCCAAATTGCTATAAAGGACTTACTTTGCAGCGACACTTAAACCTTAGGGACTATTTTTGCTAACTTGGACTTACTTTGCAACGACACTTAAACCTCAGGGACTATTTTTGCCAACTTGCGAAAGTTGGCAATTAATGCTCAAAACTTCCGCCATCAATAGTTATATATATATAATAAGTTGGTATATTTGGTTAACATCTTTCACATTTGGATGTAACAAATTACTAAATTGCCCATGGGGTTGGAGAATTGTTTCATTAAAAAGAGGATATACTCTAAGGACCTCCTGAAATTAACAGTACAAACCGTCAAACACACAATACAATACCGCGATATATACAGTATAATCTTCCGATGCATGTATAGTGTAGCAACCTCTATAAGGGGTCCCTATAATGCCCAATTAAAAAGTTTGCGCAGCCGAATATGGTTGCAAATTTAAAATGAAAAGATTCGAAAAGAACTTTCAACGAGAGTCTTTAAAATGTGAAAGAAGAAGAGAATAATTCAACAAAGAAATATGGGACCCAAAGCGGCGCAAACCCTCGTACATTACAACATTTGACCCCATATTCTAGGGTGAATCTTGACCAATTCGAACATACATGTTTTACATTTTCTTTATACGCAGAAAACTTCGAGAAACCAAAAAACAAAAAATTTCACAACATCATTCACGACATGATGGTAGGAACTTCATTACAATAACAACTTATTTCGCCAAGCTTGCGAAGGTGTTAAGGATGACTTCATCTCTGCGAAGCAACCGTAATATATGTTTAGCAATCCAACACAAGTTACTAATGTATATAAACTAGCAAAGTTTTCATTTTAGACGTCTTTCTTTTCTCAGAACTTATATTACAAGCACGTAATTTTGATCATATATATGTCTATTGATCACTTGCAATACTTCTGAATCATTGTATAGCGAATACACAATACAATAATCTATACTAAAGCGATCTTATGATCTTATTGTTAATAACAAATAATCATCATGATAGATACAAAACACTCCATAAACATTAAACAAATGAAAATTTTAATTATAATACAAGAAACATAGTTGACAATTATTTTATGACCTCGCTCTTTCCTTATATAAATTTTATTCGATCTACATCACAAAGAGTTATAAAATTATCATTGATCGTAATATTAAGATATGGCTAGATTTTTTTGAACAAAAATTGACTTAGACATCACCACTAACATAGTTGTTGATAACTTGGTATACTTGTCATATGGGGTACAAAAAAACTCTTATATACGACGGTGTTAAAATTACCGCATCGAGTTTTAGAGGAGTTGAGTAAATTTACGCGTAACCGATTTGTTAATCTAACAAATAACGTTAGTTTAAGTTGCCAAAATGATAGTATATTTTTACTGAAACTTTTACTAATATTTCAGCTTTCACATGTCATTTATCTAATAAACACTTTGAGAAACGACTCATTTTTTAAAAGTATACTAGAAGGGTACCCGCGCAATGCGGCGGCGGTGTGATGAGATGGTGGTGACAGCGGCGGTGGTGGCGCGTGGGTGGCGCTGTGGTGGGAGCCAAGGGCTCAAAATCTCCATAAATGATGTAGGTTAACCGATCTATCGAATCGGCAAGAAAAAGATTTCGCCGGAAAATTTTCCGGCAATGGTGGTGGCCGGACGATGGCGGTGGTTGCCGGAGAACAGGGTGGCCGGCGAGGGTGGAGAGGAGAGAGGGAGTGTGTGTTTTTATGTGGAGAAAATGATTTTAATAAGAGTAAAATGGGTTTATTTAATTCTTTTCATAATAAGCAAGTAAAAAAGTCTGAATTTTTAAGCATTTTAATTTTAAAATGCCTAAATGCATTATAAGGTAGTATAGATATAGATTGGATAAATTACATGTAAAAGTAAGAATATAAATAAGAGGATAAAGTAATTATTTTATCCTTTTATGATATTTGCATTTTTTTTGCTTTTTCCCATCCGTGCCAACTCAATTAGGTATACCTGATCGATGCGTTTTATACCAATCTTAATATGTTATCTAACAACTTTTAGCTATCTGTAATTTTGAATAAATATAGAGAAATAAATGGTGAACATTATGCGGTTTCCTCAAAATTATAAGATTGGTCCTTTGCTAATTGCCATATGACCCTCATGTAGAAACTAAAGGCAAACCCAATTCTACAAAAGGTGTAGATCGGCGGAAAAACTCTAATTTAAAATGATTTTTGGCATCAGCTATTGTCCATCTTACAAGGAATAGCTCCGACAAATTTCTTGACATAGTGGGGCACCAACTAGAGTAAGACCTATCTAAAACAAATGCCAAAAATTACAGATAGCTCAAGCACAAATGCCAAAAATTACAGATATCTCTCCGGTGTATTTTTAGATTTTTTGCGAAGGTGGGTACCTATCTAAAACAAATACCAAAAATAAAACTTGAATATTGACTCAAGCGCAAATGCTCTAACTATTGTACTAATGCTCTAATAGTAAAAGCAAACCCAATGTACAGTAGAGTGACTTGATGAGGTGTTTTTTGAGAATCTTCAAAGAAATTGAAAATGTTAGTACACAATTTTTGGGGTCTACCTCCAAAATACATGACATTTTTCAAATGTATATTAAGTTTTTCAATAAACTCCTTCAATTTTGGTTGAAAACTTGAAATAAATTTAGGTCGAATCTTTCAGCCCAAAAGATCTAGTTCAAACACATTTATGCCTAATTTTTTTTTAACCCAAACGATTTACATCTAACAACTTTACGGGTGTGTTTCTTTTCTTTATGAATTAAGTGGCTTCTAAATGAGAGTCTTAATTAGTCTTTTAAAAAAGAAAGAGGCTTGAATGCGTTTCTCAAATAAAAGAAATTAATAGATTTGGGCTCACACCATCCCCAATAATTGAGTAAACTGCAAAAAATGTTCTTAAATTTTTTCATTTTTGCGAGAAATGTTCTTGAACGAAAAATTATGTATGTTGTGTCCCTAAAGTTTTGTTTTTTTGCGAGAAATGCCCTTAAGCCGTTAAATCCATCTTTCTTTGCTAACGATCGTTACTAACACCCGTTAAATCCAAGCGCACACAAGTGCCCCAAATTTTGTGCCCCTCACTTAAAGAAATAAAAAGCAAATTCGTTAGAAACCAAAAAACGAACACCCAATTGTTCCACCTCTTGTGCCCCTACTTAAAAGACAAAGAACAAGCACTTAAGTAGGGGTGAGCAAACGACCCGAACGGACCTGACCGGACCGACCACATTCGGTCCGGTCCTCGGTCTAGGCTTTTGGGCTAATTCGGTCCTCGGTCCGGTCCGGACCACAAACCGACTATTTTGGCCTTGTTGGACCGGACCGGACCGTCCACATTCGGTCCGGTCCTCGATCTAGGCTTTTTGGCTAATTCGGTCCTCGGTCTTGGCGGTCCGGTCGGGGATCGATGCTCACCCCTACACCTAATTGCTCCACCTCTTGTGCCCTTCACTAGGATGCAATGACATTATGCTAAAATATTACATAGGTACGATTGATAGTAATGTGCCCTTGGTTTGTGTGCCTAGGCCATTTTCGTAAACCGAAGAAAAAAAGTTAATATCTATACATGAGGTACAAAAATGGTTCATTTTGGTAATTTAGTTTTAATGATCACTACCACAATACCAATACGAGTACCACTTCCGGTCCCCTTAAGTAATACTCGTAATGAGTATTAGGTAGGTAAATCCGTAAATGACTAAGAACTTTTTTTTACATTATTTGAGAAGACAAATATCTGACTAAGATGTATGAAAACTAACAGGGTGTTCTTTATTTCAGATCTCTTTACCTAGTCACTCTTAAAATGTTTAGCTAGTAAGATTCGAACCTGACACCTTTTATAAAGATATTAAAACGCGCGACCACTAGATCTCCTAGATGGTGGTTAAAGTCGAATAAACATGTGAATAAGGAGATTTCTTTATTTAATGTACGCGATTTAACTAATATTTTTGTGAAATTCTCCAGAATTTTCTTTCTCATCTTAAAGTAAATGAGATTTTGAACGCCGACATGTTACTAGATATTGGAAACACCCACTGATGTATTACTTTAGAGATTATTTATCTATACTACATATAAAGAAAAAATATATGTGTTTAAAATCTTAAAAATGAGCAATATTGTTAGCCAAAATACCATTAATTATAAAAGATAAAGCAATATATTCAGTATTTAAATACTTAATAAAATTTTAATCAACTAACTTTGTTTACTTTCACTTACTCCATATCCGTATATGCAAAAAGAAAAATGTACACACACATTGTTGCTACTATACACATTTGTCGTTATTCACGGGTATTCGTCTAATTTTATCTCAGTTTGAGTGTAAATTTAAGTTTATGTAAGATGTAAACTTTTCTTTGTTGAACAAAATGTAAGATGTAAACTGAAATCCATAATTAGGTAACAATCTTTTTCTGAAATATTAAAACAAAATATATTAATATTAACTCATGTACTACATAAATTATTAACTAGTAGCAATTAAACATCAACAATAACTTTCAACATAATATAATCTACTTTACCGATATATAATAATGATTACAAAGGACACATTTCAAATATTGAATTAAAAACTTTAATTAAAATACACACTTGACACACTTTCATTTTCAAACATAGAGAAATAGATATTGTGTGATCTTAATTACCAATAGTCTTTGTTACGCTTCACAGAAATTTGAGACGTTAATAACTACTGTATTTCTGAAAGCGAACTTCTTACATCATTAATTTCCTGGAAACAATAATAATCACAAAATGATCCTCATAATCTCAAATTCTCAATCATAACATATATTATTAAAAAAAAAACAAGGAGTAAATTGCGTAGTACTTTATCAGAAAGGTGGTGGTATTTTGAGATGGAGAATGAAACAAAAACTTGTACAATACAAATACACAAAGCACATCATATATATGAATCTAACTCTATGTCATAAAAAAAACACAACCATAAGCCAGTTGGAAACACAACACTTCTGTCATTAAATTAAATAAACGAAAGAAAGTACCAAACCCCACCATACACCAAGAAGATTTTAATTAGAATCAATCCATTTTTGCTTTCACGAAACCCTCTCTTATTATTTCCAAAAATTCCCACAATGCCTCCTAGCCTACTCTCTCTTTCTTCATATCACCAAACTTTCTTTAAACCAAATTTTAATTAGCCCTTAACTTTACGCTAAATACATTGACAACCACCAAACCACCATGTCGTCCGGGTATCCTAATGGACATGCCCACCAAGATTACTACAACAACATCAACATGAACTTGAACAACAACGTTAATGGAAGATCTATGTCCACTTACCGATCACCACTCGCCGGAATCCTCTCCGACCGGCGACAAGACCTGATCGGAAAAAGATCTCTAGCTGAGTTCCAACACCAACAACATCAACAACAACAATTGCTACTACAGCAACAAGCTTCTTTTTATTTAAGAAACGTGAAACCAAGGTCTTATAGTAACAATAATCTAGCGGATTTTTCGACATCATCAGCTTTGTTGAATGTTCCTAGGTATGGTGTTCCTGTCATGCAAAATTATACCAGTAATCTTGGTATGATGGGTAATAATAATTACCAAAATACCCGTGCGGGTGGTTATTCGTTACCAGCGCCTGTGAAACAGACACAGGCGCTGGTAACGAATAATGAAAATAATAATAATAATAATAACATGATGAAACATCTACAAGAATTGGAGAAACAGTTATTGTTGGACGATGAAGATGTTGAAAACGATGTTTCGGGTGTTACGAATAGCGAGTGGTCCGAAATGATGTCTCCCCCGGTTAATTTGACGAAGGCGGAGAATAATATTTTGTCGCCTTCTCCGACTTCGTCTAGTTCGTCTTCGTGTGCTTCCACGTCAGCGTCTCCGGCTGGCCCGGTTAATATAAACCAGTTATTAACCGAAGCAGCCGGGGCTATTACTGACGGGAAGCAAGATACTGCGTCAGAGATTCTCACGCGCGTTAGCAAGTATTCTAACGCACGTGGGACTGCTGAACAAAGGTTGTGTTTTTATATAACAACCGCGCTAAAAACACGGATGAGTGTGAACGAACCCAAAACGACGTCGGATTTGTACGGAAAAGATCACATTTTGTCTACACAGTTGCTTTATGATAAGTCGCCTTGTTTTAAGCTCGGGTTTATAGCGGCAAATAACGCGATTCTTGAAGCTGGTAAAAAAGTTCATGTTTTGGATTTCGATATCGGTAACGGTGTTCAGTACGTGTATTTACTTAACGAAATTGCCGCAGCGCGTGAAGCGCGTGGAGATGATATTCAGACACCCTTTACGCTAAAGCTTACGACTATGGCAGATTTTGGTAATGGGGGTGTTGAAAGATTGAAGCTTGTCGGTGAGGGTTTGAAAGAGTTAGCTAATAAATTAGGTGTTACATTTTCATATAATGTGTTAAATTTGAAATTATGTGAGGTCGATACGACGTCGTTAGCGGTGGAAAACGATGAAGTTTTGGTGGTGAATTTTGCGTTTAAGTTGTTCAGGTTACCCGACGAAAGTGTGACTACGGAAAATTTACGCGACGAGGTGTTACGTCGCGTGAAGGGGCTATCGCCCGCTTTAGTGACAGTTGTCGAGCAGGAGTTAAACGGTAATACGGCGTCGTTTGAGACGCGCGTGAGCCAAGCGTGTGGGTATTATTTGGCATTGTTGGAGTCATTAGATGCAACAATTGGGAGGGACCATTCTGACCGAGTCAAGATAGATGAGGGACTGAGTCGTAAAATAATGAACTCGGTTGCGTGTGAAGGGAGAGACAGATTTGAAAGATGTGAAGTGTTTGGGAAATGGAGGGTTAGAATGAGTATGGCTGGGTTTAAACCAAAAGCAATGAGTCAACTCGGTGATAAGGCTAACTCGGTGACTCGCGGCAACCCGGGTTTTACTGTGAAGGAAGAAGGTGGTGGGATTAGTTTGGGGTGGATGGGACGGACACTCACCGTTGCATCAACTTGGCATTGATTAATTAGTTAGGATGGATTTTAATTGAAAATGTAATGTTCTTATCATTTAAACTTATATAAATATAAATATGATTTAGTGTGACTTGTATCATCATCAACATTTGAGCTAATTCTTAGTTTTGAATCTGTCATATTGTTTTTTTTTTAGCTACTTTTTCTTCCCTTCTTTCTAGTTTTTGATTAGTGGGGTTATGATTTCCTTTTTTGCAATTCATTTATGATATTTGGAATGAAAGTAGATTCCTAAGTTATGGGTTTTTTTGCTGGATATAGTAGTGAAAAGAGCAAATTGAGCTAAAAAGGTAAAACCATAGATAATATGATCAAAGTGTATATGGGCAAGTGGGCAACTTTTGCAGCTATGCATCCTATAATAATATCCTAAAGCATTGCATTTGAATCATGACTTGAAACAACTTCCAACCAACAAGGCCAACTACAATACACAGTTCAAAACCATTTTGACATTGTTGCGACACCGTCGTGCATTGACCAAAGATGCGATGTTAGAAGCCAATCCTTAACCAAAGCGTTGATATTAAAAATTTGTACGTTGGGGCTGGTGGAGGGACGGTTTGAAAAGCATCACTAGATGTTGGAGTTGAGAGATTTTTGGAGATCGTAGAATTGCCTACTACAATTGCTTACAAAAGAACTTTGTGTAATACTAAGATACAATTTGAGTAACTGTGAAGTAAAATGAACTTTGATGCATAATCTATGTTGAAAGAAATTATAACAAAAGGAATAAACTATAACCCCAATATTTTCAAGAAAAGCAACCTAAATTATTACTCCGTATTATAGACTGATATAGATCCTCTAATCACATAAAAGATAGTGGTCTCCACATGACACACGATAGCATTCATAAAACCAATGAGAGATAAGACGCAACATGTACCATATTGCTAAAAATCTGATTCTAAGTTAGTATACCTATGCAAATTTAATTGCATTTTTTTCTTACTTATATTATCCTTTTCTGTATTAAAAAAAAGAAGAAGAAAAGTAGTGTTTTACCTAGTTTGAATTTGTGCTGTTACACCTTGTGCCTGATTTTATCGAAATTTAAAAACTTTTTATGAGAAAATGCATTGACTATAACGGACACACTTTAACACTTATTTATACATGCATCCATAACATTTTAACCTTTTTACAATACTTATAACACGTATACTTAAAAACCTTTTTAAAACATTTCATACAAAACTTTACAATTGATAATACTTCTGACTTGGTAGATCAATACGCCGTATTGCCAAGGAGAAATACGTCGTATTGCCAACTCGACTTGATATACGCCGTATTACCTTCTAAATTTCAATACACCGTATCCAAATAATTGATACGCTGTATTGACCATCTGTTACAGACAGTGCAGAAATCCTGCACAAACCCACACATTTAAACATAATCATTTCAACTCCAAAACCATACGATAACCTGTACAAAAACCATTTATTTACCATTTCAAACTTTAACAACCATACCATAACTTGCTACACGACAAGTAACCCGTTTGACCCCAAAATGGGTACAATTGGACTCTAATCGAAACACCTTAATCATTTACATATACTCTTTATCTCTTTGCCATGACATCTCACATTGACACACACTTAGTATTGACAAACACATACAAAGACATTGGCATTCGAAAAACGATATAATAATCATTTAAAAGACTCTCGGAAGTACAACCTTTAATCGAGCTCGGTATCTAACCTAAGCTCTACATACTTCAATGCTCTTCAAGGGCGCACTTTCAATCCTTAAGCCTTAATCCAAGCATACCTCCATTGAGGACCTACAAAATATTAACGTCTATAACGGTAAGCGATTACGCTTAGTAAGTAGTTGGTTAACACATTATTAACACGTCAATCATCACATTAGCAATATGAACAATTAACAATTAATCCTTTCACTTCTATACCTTAACATTATAACAATCACATAGAAGCATCATACATACCTTAATCCCTCCTTAATCAATAGCTAATTCTATCTCATCCATCTAGTCGGGTCTCTTAATTCGTCACACTTCTAAACAACTATAACATTTCCTTACACTAACATTTATAATCACATAACATAACAACTTTCATATTAAGTATATAGTAACCAAGTTACTTACCTTAGCATCCACGCTAAGCTAGCATCATAACCACATCATCATCATCATCAGTCCCCTTACTTGTAATCTAGATCAAATCATTATAGACATAAACAAATAATCAAATTACTAAAACGTGGTTAATACAACCATAGCTTATCTTTTAACATCTCAAATTATCATAATAATCATATATTGATTCATATGATAATTAATCCATAAATTTATTAACTTAATACCATACAACCTTATCTCTTAATTAATATAACCTTTTTAATCAGCTTATAAAACCATCTTTACCCAATTATCCCAATTAGGGTTCATAAACCCTAACTTCTTAATTCGTAATTAAACACAAATTAACTATTACTTACTTGCTATGATCATTGCTAATAACAACCCATTGGATTGTAACCCTTAAATCACCACCAAATCATCATAACTCCTAATTCTCTTATCTTTTCTCCTCTCTTAGCTCGACACTCAGAACACACCTGAAGTATGAGGAAATGTCCAGAAGTCTAAGATATAGTAGACAAGTGGTGACTCAGCAAAAAGGGCAATTTAGTCATTTTGCTCATTAGAAATGTTATTTATTTATTTTATGACTTCTTGGACTTTTATCATTTAATTTATGTTTATATGTCTCTATTTATATTATTGAAGAATTGATTAAAGGGATTAGGGTAGTTTTGGAGTTGTGTTTAAGGTGAATTAAGTGGTGAAAAGTGTTAAAATATGGTTTTATGAAAAGTAAATTAGGGGTTGTTCTAAATAAAAAAATACGGAAAAATGAGCATTTTTTTATAATATTTGTAAAAAATAATAGAAAATAGACTTTATAATGAAAACGTGGTTGTTGAAATGATGAAAACGGACTTAAAACAAAGAAGTTATGATAGTTCAAAGTTTTGACAAAATAAATTAGTTTTCCGAAAAATACTTGTTGTTAACACTTTTTACGAGGTAAAACTGAACTTTAAATGACGAACCGGGAGGCCGAGACCTTAAAAATATGAGAGTATACATAAATACCTTCGCGAGAATAGGTATAACGTTAAAACCAGAGTTATATTGAATAAGTTACGTGTAACACCCCCAAATCTGGTTTAGCGGAAACAGTCGGGTCATGGGGTGCTACTAAATCGGAGATCATAACACAAGTGATAAAGAACGGAATACATACTCCGTTTCAATTCATAAAATTGTTTTAAAACATTGTTTTACAATCATTGTTCAAATAAAAAGCACGACCCATAAATTTTGTGGTCCCGATAATAAAACATCGATATGTGTAAAAACACTTCTTTTAAGAAAACTACGACCATTGCCACGCCTTGCCTTGAACCAAGATATCAAATCAAACACCTGAAAAAATATGCTAAAAAGGTCAGAAAAAAACTGGTGAGTTCATAGGTTTATAATTAAAACAGTAAGTATGGACCAAAAGCAAAGGCATATAATCATTACAACGAATATAATGACATATGAATGAAAGTCTATTACGCTAGCACTAAGTTCATGCAACCAAAACTACGACAGTTTCTGTATGCTAAATGAATTGCACAATTTATGGGGCCCAATGTGAGTGTTTGTCCCTCTACACTCGATTCCGACATGGTATACGTTTCGCCTTGACCTAAGTATGGCCAACCGAACGGAGGAGTCACCCTCAATAGATCTATTTATAATATTCGCGCTTCCCAATGAGAACTGACGGTTCATGAATGGGGCATTTCTAGGGACTTAAGGGCTTAAGCTAAACCACGTAATAGTAATCATGCAATAGTTCAGGTCCATAAAAAAAGTTTTGCATATTTTCTCACCCCAAAACGTATAAAAATATTTATCAAGTAAAAGTGGGGCTATAAACTCACCTTGGCAACAAGTAGTCCGAAGGTGAAATTCAATGTGTGTTGTGAAACTGCACCGACACACGACCTAAGTAAATAGGGCAAAATTTTAGTTCATTATTTTAGTTAAGACTTACTTAAAGTGGTTAAATTAATGTTGCCTTTGCAATGGCGCTAAGACCAAAATTACTTTTTAAATTATTCGCAAAGTTTTACTACATGGGGGTATAGGAATAAGAACTTGGAATGTATCGACGTTGAACGAGTCTTCCATAAAATGACGAAGAATTATTGACGGGTGTGGTTTACACAATGAACTAGACCTTTATTAGCTTACTAATGAGAATGCACATGTATATACCTTTATCTCAAATTACACATAAGTATATTATCATAAATAAATAAGTTTGCTTTATCTTATAGACGTTCCTTGTTTTAGTGTATTCCCATATTAACTTTGAAGGGTTTCAAAGTTATTCTATGTAAAAACTTTATAGTAATTGAGATGTATTTGACGAAATTTGGCACGGTCCACTTGAGAACCTTTATATGCCATATTGTTATATTGGACGACTAATTATTAAACATATGTTGAAAAATTTATAAGTGAGCGAAAGTATTTATCTACTTGTTGTATGAAATTTTAGGTAGAAAAATATATTTGATTAGTGGTTATGTTTTCAAGTCTTCATGATGCCGCGATGAATGTTCATGCATAGAATGACGTCGAGTTGCGAAGGTTAGATGACAATGTGCTAACTCGATGGGTTACCAATTTGGGGCTCGAAATATTTAAAGACTACTAGTGTTTGGCTCTCGGGAAGGCATCCTTATGCTTTATCATTTTACGAAAACTATATATATATACATACTTAGTCTAATATTTTTGTTATTCTAATTTTTATACCCAAAACACCATTTGGACCTAATGTGGACTGTGGCCCGCTAGACTAAATTAAGGGTGCCCATATGGGCGTATAGGGTTGTGGCCCAAGAGTTTTCATAATCAGATTTTGATACAATTTTTTTTGTTGGTATGACTTACTTCTATGTTCTTGTGCTACTACATTTTCTTCTTGGCGCAAGAGTTTCAGGTGAGGCATTATATACCCAAGGGATTTAAAACACACCGCTCTAGATTCAAAACGCGTCTCACTTAACCATGCCTAGGTCGTGAAGTCAAGGCTTCTCGACCGGTTAACAAGTATGCACGACCCGTGTTCAAACCCATTACCACCATTTTAGTAAATCAAACTCATTCCACTGTAGCGATAACCACAGTGAGTTTTTCGACCCACAATAAGGATCAAACACGACTCACGTAAGTGTGACCTATTCTAGACACAAGGCGCCGATTACATAACAAAAACCAGTTTTCTCATGTTAAAGTCTAATTTGCGATGTATTTACTGCTACTTGCTACGATGCTAAATCTTTAACCTCGAGTTACCCTATCGATTCATAACTATAAATTTTCTCATGTTAACGATCTATTATTAACAAAATGATGGTTACTTTAGCATATGATTTTTATCGACACGAATTTTACAACATAGTTGTCGACTGGTGAGAACCACGAGCATCAAAGTGGGTTCACAGTCGAGCCAAACAACAAACTTAACACCAAAGAATGATGATAAATTTAATAACAGAAAATCACAAGAATAAATCAATACAAGGTACCAAAATTTAACATCTCGTTATCAAGGTTTATAGTATAACAAATTTACAATAAGGGAAAAATGATGAACCTTATCAAAAGTGAGATGAAAAATGATGAGGATGAAAGCTAACTCGAGAACCCCACACAAATCGAATCCCAACCGAACCTGAGCAAGACTTAATCAAGCTTCACAACACCTTCAAGAACACTATTCTTTGTGGTTGATTTGAGATTGGTTTTGTGTGGATCTCTGCCCCTCGAATAGCATAAAAAGAATTATGGAAAAAAGTCTTTGCCATGACTTTCGGTATTGATAATTGAAGTGCGCTATTCCTGGGAAACATCCTTCTAGTTTACAAATTCATAACCGATCATGTGACTCCATCTGGGATGAAGGGAAAGTGAGATTGTGATGGCGTTCTTTGTACCGTTCCCTTGTTGATGACTCGTAGGGATGATGAGAGTGAAATTAGATGTGCAGGTTACCCTTTCTAGTTAACCTCCCTTCTAGGTTTGACCTAGATGAAAGGGATAGATGAGAAACTAGGCTTGAGATCTGTGTTATTTGTGTGGGATCGAGAAAGCAGGGAAGAGAAAGAAAACAAACAAAATGGATAGGTGAAAAGATAGAGATAAGTATTATTAATACTTATTGATAATTTTAATGTATTGTGTACCCCGTGTCCCGCTGAAGCTAAAATGTATTCTTAGTATTACGGTTGGGTCTAATTCGCAAGGGAAGTTTATGGACACGTTACTGTGAAGATAACATAAAAAAATATTATCGCTTCTGGGGATTAATTATAATTTGATCTGTCCCTACTGTAGTGTCGGTGCGCGTGCGATGTCGGGTTTTCAGTGGAAAACGAGATAACCTCTTGTTTTACAATTTAATCATTTAAAATTTTTCAGGAACTATAAATTCACAAATATCTGATCAGATTATGAATGCCAAAGTTATACAGTAAGCTACAGTGTACGAGTTATCCACTCAAAATAGTCAAGTAAGCCAATGTATGCTTAATTTAATATGCTTATCAATAATAAACTATCATTTATTATTCAATATTAGTTGGAAAATTACCATGTGTCACAGCCTCCCCGCCTTAAAAGGAAAACCGTCCTCGGTTTTCAGTTAGAGTTGCTTGCTGAAGTTGGGAAGAGATGTGGGTATTTACGCTTGAACTCATCTTTACGTTCCCACGTGTATTCCGGGCCTCTTTGAGTGTTCCAACGGACCTTAAAAATATGGATTCGGCTTTGCTTGAGCCGCTTGATTTCTCGATCCATGATCTCAATGGGTTCCTCGACAAAGTTCAACCTTTCGTCGATTTGGATTTCTTCCAATGGAATAGCAAGAGTTTTGGCAGAAAGAAATTTCTTCAAGTTACATACATGAAATACGTTATGCACAGAGTTGAGTTCTTGTGGTAATTCGAGTCGGTAGGCTACCGGCCCGATTCTTGCGAGAATTTTGAAAGTTCCAATGTAATGAGGATTCAACTTTCTACGTTTTCCAAAACGGATTACGCGTTTCCATGGCGAAACTTTTAGCATGACTTTATCTCCCACTTGGAACTCAAGTGGCTTTCGTCTTTTGTCTGCGTAACTCTTATGACGATCACGTGCTGCTTGCAGTCGGTTTTTGATTAGCACTATCTTCTCAGTAGTCTCTTGAATTAGCTCCGGACCAGTAAGTTGACTTTCTCCGACTTCGGCCCAACATACGGGCGATCTGCACTTCCGAACGTAGAGTTCCTCGTATGGCGCAACTTTGATGCTTGTGTGATAGCTGTTGTTGTAAGAGAATTTGGCTAATGGCAAATGTCTATCCCAGCCATTTCCAAAATCTATCATGCATGCACTTAGCATATCCTCCAGAGTTTGAATGGTCCTTTCGCTTTGTCCATCAGTTTGAGGACGGTAAGTGGTGCTCATGTCAAGGTTAGATCCTAAGGCGTCTTAGAGTGACTTCCAGAAATTTGAAGTGAAACGGCTATCTCTATCTGAGATGATGGAAATTAGGACGCCATGACGTGCAACAATTTCTTTCAAATACAATCTTGCGAGTTTTTCCATACTGACATTTTCCTTCATTTGTAGAAAATGGGCTGACTTGGTGAGACGATCAACTATTACCCAAATAGTGTCGTAGCCACTGGAGGTCTTAGGTAGCTTGGTAATAAAGTCCATCGTTATGCGTTCCCATTTCCATTCTGGAATTTGGGGTGCACCAGTAGGCCTGAGGGTCTCTGGTGTTCCGCTTTTACTTTCAAGCAGGTTAAACACTGGCTAACATATGTCGCAATGTCTGCCTTCATGTTTGGCCACCCGTACAGTTTCTTCAGATCTAGATACATTTTGTCGGACCCTGGGTGTATAGAGTACTTAGATTTGTGGAATTCGTGCATAATGATATCATGAATTCCTCCATAGCGTGGGATCCATCTTCGATCCTTAAAACACAAGATTCCATCCGACCTTTTTACGAATCCATTTTCACTTTCTGGCATTCCGTAAAGGTTCTCTTTTGGGCGATTCTCTTCTTTGAGCGCTTTTGATTGAGCTTCAAGAATCTTGGATGGAAGAGGTGAACTGATTGTCATACCTAAAGATCTGACTCTAAGGGGTTTTGGTCGCTCTTTTCTACTAAGAGCATCAGTAACCACATTTGTTTTACCCGGGTGGTATCGAATTTCACAGTCGTAATCGCTGAGCAATTCCAACCACCGGCGTTGTCGCATGTTCAGTTCTTTTTGGTCCAAAATATGTTGTAGGCTTTTGTGGTCCGTGTACACCATAAACTTTGTGCCGTACAAATAATGTCTCCAAATTCTGAGTGCGAACACGACCGATTCTAATTCCAGGTCGTGCGTTGTGTAGTTTTTCTCATGGGTCTTTAACTGGCGAGAAGCGTATGCTATCACTTTGTCCCTTTGCATTAACACAGCTCCCAGACCTTGTGTGACGCGTCGCAATAAACGACAAAGTCTTCACTACCCTCGGGTAGGGCCAAGATAGGTGCACTACACAACTTTTCCTTAAGGAGTTGAAAAGCTTCTTCTTCCTTTTCTCCCCAGTCAAACCTGACGTTCTTTTGGGTCAGTTTGGTTAAAGACTTCGCTCTCTTTGAGAAGCCTTCGATAAACCTTATATAGTATCCAGTAAGCCCTAAGAATTGGCGTATTTCAGCAGGTGTTGTGGGTGTCGCCCAATCCTTTATCGACTCGATTTTTACGGGATCTACATGAATACCCTGACTATCGATTACGTGACCCAAAAATTGCACGGTTGATATCCAAAACTCACACTTCGAGAACTTAGCATAAAGTTCTTCATTCTTTAGCAACTCTAAGATCTACCTAAGAAGATCCTCATGTTGTTTCACGCTCTTGGAATAAATCAAGATGTCGTCAATGAAGACAATTACGAATTTGTCCAGGTACGGTTTGCACACTCGATTCATGAGGTCCATGAACACTGCTGGTGCGTTGGTCAACCCAAAAGGAACGACTTGAAACTCATAATGTCCATAACGAGTTCTGAAGGCGGTCTTGGGGATATCTTCTTCCCAAACTCTTAGTTGATGGTATCCGGACCTTAGGTCAATTTTTGAATACACACTTGAACCTTGAAGTTGATCGAACAAATCGTCGATTATTGGAAGTGGCTATCAATTTTTAATGGTCAGCTTGTTCAATTCACGGTAGTTGATGCACATCCTGAAGGTTCCATCCTTCTTCTTGACAAACAGAACCGGAGCTCCCCATGGCGAAGAACTCGGTCTGATGAATCCTTTTTTCGCAAGTTTCGACAACTGGTTTGATAGCTCCTGTAGTTCAGTTGGAGCTAGTAGATAAGGTTCTCTTGCCACAGGTGCGGCACCAAGCACTAAATCGATTTGAAATTTGACCTGTCGGGCTGGCGGAAGTCCTGACAAGTCTTCAGGAAAGACTTCCGGAAATTCTATCACTATTGGCACGTCCTCCAGACGTTTTTATTCCAGTTTCTTTTCCTCAATCCCGGTAACTTGTGCTAGGAAGAGGTGACATCCTTCCTCGGTACACTTCAACGCCTTAGTGCAGGAAATGATGTTTAGCCTTGACGCGCTTCTTCTATCACTTCTGTCTCCTTCCACAGTTAGGACTTCATTTCCATAGGGTAGTCGGACGAGCTTCTCGTCACAAATGATGGCGGCATGGTATCTTGACAACCAATCCATCCCGATGATAACATCGAAACTACCCAGTTCTATTGGCATAAGATCGATGTTGAATGGGTGGTTTAACAGATTTAGCGTGCAACCTCTTATGATGGTATCTACCTTTTCTATGTTAACGTTAGCTAGTTCCCCATTGTATGCATTGTCTAAAGTAGTCAGGGCAATCTCGAGTAGTAGACTAAATGCATTAGAAACAAAACTCCTATCTGCCCCCGTATCAAACAATATGGATGCATAACGGTTATTTATAAGGAACGTACCCATCACGACATTCGGGTCTTCCCGAGCTTCCACTTTGGTCACTGCATAGACCCTTCCACGAGTTCCTCCAGCATTTCCCTGAGTATCTTGCTGTCCAACATTCCGCTGAATCCTGCCATTTCCATGGCTTCCTTGGTTACCTTGGTTACTTTGATTTCCTCCGTTGCCTTGGTTTCTGGGTTTCCGACATTCATTCTTATAATGCCCTTTTTCACCACATCCAAAGCAAGTTATAGCGTACCTTAGGGTTCGGAGCTGGTGTTGTTTGAACCGTTGCCAAGGATTTGGACCTGCAGTCCCTGGTCAAGTGTCCGATCTTCTGGCAATTGTGGCATTTGACCATACACTGCCCCTTGTGGTGCAATTTGCGTCGATTGCACAATGGCGCAGTCCCTGCATACGGTTTCCTTTCTCCAGTTCCAGCTGCATAAGCTCTAGCAACAGTTTGCTTTTTGTTCTGGTTGTTGTTGTGGTTTCCACTTGTTGGAATCACTCCTAAACTTTATTTCAAGTGTTTGTAATCAATATGTAATAGGTTGCTTAATTAGGCTTTTATGTTAGTATTAATGGCAAGGCTTATGTAGAAAGCCCATAAGCCTTGGCCCAAGCCCATAAGGAAGGAAGGGAACTTGTTGTGTTGCCCTAGTCCCTTCCCCTATAAATAATGTTGTAAACCTTCATTTGAAGGTTGGTTGTTCACTTTGCTTAATATCATACGCCTAAACATTTCTTTACTCATTCGTGTATATTGATCTTAGTGTTCATCCGATCACTTCTTTATCTCTTTCTTATATATTGATGCTTGTGTTATAATATGGTGACCTAACAGTGATATCATTCGCCATCTAGTTGGGTGAAACATATTTGTTTTTGAAGATTGTTTTCATACACGTGGTTTTCTCGTGTATAAACTTTCATACACAAAAAGCTTTCATTTTTTCACTTAAAAAATCAAGATTTTTGTGGTTTAAGGTTCTTTTTGTGTTAAAGTTTAAGTTTTTAGCATCAAGTTTGAAACTTTACGTGTGTAGAATCGTTTTTGAGCTTGGTTTTGAACGTATACTTCTGTCTACGCGTAAGGTGAAAAAGTGTGTTAGATCATCAAGTTTCTAACTTTTGTGTTATTTTGGTGATATTGAAGCTTTTTCATCATAAAAATCAGGTTTCTAAACATTTTTGGGCATAAAATCAGTTTTTGGTGTAAGTTGGTACTTTCTACTCGTAAGAAAACCCTAGTTTTACTCGTAAGCTTCAACGCTCACGCCTAAGCATCCATTACGCGTAAGCTTCTCAATATTTGATCTTCAGTGCTATTGGTTTACTCAGTGTTTTCTTGCTTGGATAAGCCCGAAAACACTTCGACTTTGGATATCTTTTACACGGTATAAGTGTACGGATTTTGGGCAAAACCCTAGTTTTACGCCTAAGCTAAAATCTTACACGTAGAATTCTCTTTGCCTAAGCATTTTATTACGCCTAAGCCTGTCTTACGCATAAGCAAATATTACGCATAAGGATTCTACTACTAAGCCTTTGGTTTACGCCTAAGCTAAGTTTTTCCTCAAGTCTACGCGTAAGCTATTCCTACGCTTAAGTTCTCTTCTACGCGTAAGTTAGTTTTTACGCATAAGGTGCTTTCTACACTAAAGCTGGTTTCTACGCATAAGGTTACTTCATCAACACAAGTTTCAAGATGTCTCAACCACCATACTCTAGCTACTTTCCTCATATGTATCCTCAACAACAACAAAAACAACAACAATTCTATCAACAATATCCTCCATCATCTCCACAACAAATGCAACAATTTCAAAAACAAGGAGCAATTCCTCTTCCACCACAAATGGTTCCGCCAAATCCTAGTCAACAAGTACAACACTACACATACTTCCAAAATCAGTATCCAGCCAAGTATGCTATGAATGGTACTACACCAAAGGACACATCTTTGGAGAGTCCTAACATTGAAAATCTTTCGGTTGTTTGCGAATTTACCGATGTTTTTCCTGATGAACTCCCTGGTCTTCCCCCAGCTAGAGAAGTTGAGTTTAGCATTGAGTTAATTCACCGGTGCTGAACCGATTTCGAAGGCTCCGTATCGCATGGCACCAGTAGAATCGAAGGAGTTGAAGGAAGCCTGCAAGAGATGATAGAAAATGGATTTATTCGACCCGTTGTTTCTCCATGGGGTGCACCTGCTTTGTTTGTGAAGAAGAAGGATGGAAGCATGCGTCTATGTATCGACTACCGTGAACTTAATCGTATTATACCATTCAAACCGCTATCCTTTGCCGCGTTTTGATGATTTGTTTGATCAACTGCAAGGAGCTAAGTTCTTTTCGAAGATTGACTTGAGGTCCGGGTTATCATCGACGCGTGTGAAGGAGCAAGATGTTCCTAAGACCGCGTTTGCGTACGGATATGGTCATTACGAATTTCTCGTTATGCCTTTTGGTTTGACCAATGCGCCGCTGTGTTTATGGACCTGCTGAATCGTGTTTTCCATGAGTTTCTCGACAAGTTCGTTATTGTTTTCATCGACGACATTTTAGTTTACTCCAAGTCTGAAGAAGAGCATGAAGAACATCTCCGGATAGTTTTAGAGATTTTGAGGAAGAAGAAGTTGTACGCCAAATTTTCGAAGTGCGAATTTTGGTTAAGACAAGTCGCTTTCCTTGGTCATATTGTATCAGCAGATGGTATCACCATGGATCCGTCTAAAGTTGAGGCTATCACCAAATGGCCAAGACCTACGACATAAAGGACTCGAGGTCGAGTTTTCTTGGACTGGCTGGTTACTACAGACGTTTTGTTGAAGGTTTCTCTCGCTTAGCTCTACCTCTAACCCAACTGATGAGGAAAGGTGAAAAGTTTGTATGGACGGATGAACGAGAAAAGAGTTTTGAAGAGTTGAAACGAGATTGGTGTCACTCCTATTTTGACTCTTCCAACTAGTTCTGGAGGATTTCAAATTTACAGTGATGCATCTAAGAAAGGATTAGGCTGTGTTTTAATGCAACATGGAAGGGTAATAGCTTATGCTTCGAGGCGCCTAAAACCTTATGAGTAGAATTACCCAACTCATGACCTTGAGTTAGCTGCAGTGGTGTTCGCGTTGAAAATCTGGAGACATTACTTGTATGGAGAGGCGTGTGATATATTCACTGATCATAAGAGTCTCAAGTATATTTTCACTCAGAAGGAACTTAACATGAGACAAAGAAGATGGTTAGAACTTCTTAAGGATTATGACACCAACATTCATTACCATCCGTAAGGCTAACGAGTTGCTGACGCACTTAGCCGGAATCGTGCATTCTTGCATTATCAAGATTGAGCCTAGGATTTTGCGTGACTTAGAGCGTTTGGATGTTGAGTTGTGTGTACGAGGTTTTGATGGATACCGGGCTAGTATGAAGGTGGAGTCGAACCTTATACTGCAAATTAAAGAAGCTCAGAAAGATGACGGCGAGCGTGGGGCCGTGGTGCAAAATGTTGAAGAAGGTAAACAGACGGAGTTTAAGGTTGATAATGACGGTATTGTATGGTATGGAGATAGGCTTTGTGTTCCCAATGATCGGGTACTTCGTGAGAAAGTTATGACTGAAGCTCATAGTTCTCCTTTCACTATCCATCCCGGTTCTACCAAGATGTATAGGGATTTGAAGCAGTACTTTTGGTGGAATGGCATGAAGCAAGATGTGGCGACGTTTGTGTCGGAGTGTATGATTTGTCAGCAGGTTAAGATCGAACATCAAAGGGCTAGTGGATTGTTACAACCATTGGATATTCCAACATGGAAGTGGGATAAGATATCTATGGATTTTGTGATTGGACTACCTCTTACTCGGAAGAAGCATGATGCGATTTGGGTAGTTGTTGATCGACTAACCAAATCAGCTCATTTCTTGCCAATCAGAAAGGATTTTGGTATTGGTAAATTGGCGGAGATTTTTCAGCAAGAGATTGTTAGACTTCATGGTACTCCGCATCTATTGTGTCCGCAGAGATCCGCGCTTTACTTCTCATTTCGGAAGGGTTTGCAAAAGCTTGGGGTACTTCGACTTAATTTTAGTACGGCATTTCATCCTCAAACAGATGGTCACGAGAGGACTATACGTGACCTTAGAGGATATGCTCGTGGCTTGTGCTTTAGAATGGACTGGCGGTTGGGATGAATATTTATGTTTAGTAGAGTTTGCATACAACAACAGTTGGCATGCTAGCATTAAGGCGACACCGTTTGAACTTCTTTATGGAAGGAAATGTAGATCACCTATTTGCTGGGATGAAGTAGGTGAACACTTGATTGAAGGACCGGAAATGATCGAGATCACTAATGAGAAGATAGCTGTGGCTAGAGAAAAGTTGAAGGAAGCTAGGTCTCGTCAGAAAAGTTATGCCGACAAGCATCGCCGTGATTTAGAATTTCGAGTTGGAGATCGTGTATTTTTGAAAGTATCGCCGTTTAGAGGTGTGAAACGTTTTGGAATCAAGGGCAAGCTCAGTCCTCGATTTATTGGACCGTTTGAGATTCTAGAACGGATAGGAGAAGTTTCGTATCGTTTAGCACTTCCGCCTCAATTATCGCATGTTCATGACGTTTTCCATGTATCACTCCTAAGGGGATACAACTATCATCCGCTTACACGCTTGCTTCTTATCCGCTTTGATCAAATTCAATCCGATATGTCTTTATCTGAAGAACCGAAGCTATTCGGAAAGGCAAGAAAGAGTTATGAGAAATAAAGTCATTCCATTCGTTAAGATTCTTTGGAAAAATCATCCGGAATGTGAGGCTACTTGGGAAACCGAGGAGTCGATGCGAGCTAGTTATCCTCATTTCTTTGAATAGTTTGGTATGTTTTCGTTTTCGTTTTCATTTTCATTTCGTTTCATTTCAATTTTCGAGGACGAAAATTTTTCTTAGAGGGGAAGAATTGTAAAACCTGGAAATCTAAAACCTGATTAAAGACTAAAATACCCTTGGAATCGAAATTTATAAAATACGTAAAATATATTTATAACATTTAATGAAATTAAAAGTTAACTTGTGAATAATTAAAAACCTAACTAAAATATATTATGTGATTGATTTTGGTACGACGAAGATTTAACGTTTCGTAAATGATTTGGGTCGTGTTTGTTTTGCTTCGATGGACCTTAGGCCGAAGCCCATATGTGTGCGTGTGTTTGGTGTGTTCGGTTGGGCCAAACCGAAACCCAAAGATCTCCCAAGCCTAAATCAAATATCACTACTATATATACAACACATAATCACAAAAGTGAAACCCTAGTTTTATTATTGCCTCTTTTCTTTTCTTTTGCTCTTGCTCGGCCGATTATCAAACACCCTTGGTGTCGAGATTTTTGCTCAACCAAGTCAAGGTATAACCTATTCTCGTCTTTGTTTGATGTACCTTGCGTTTGTATATTGTTATATGTTATGTTTTTGTCGAGTTTGTTGTTTTGTTTGTGACCGAACCGAATGGAAACCAAAACAAGGAAACCCTAATGATTAAACCTTACAAGTATTTAAGAGTTATGTACGTAATATGTATTATTGAATCGGTCATGGCTATGTCGAGTTAATAAGGGCCGAACCATATGTAACTATAACCGAACCATGCATAACATTCGAATAAGGTATAAAACATGATAACTTGAATGAGTTAAGTATGTAAATGAGCTAGGACTTGCGTAAAACCTAATAGCCGAAAACCCTAATTTGAACCGAACCATGTATAAGGTTTGAAAGTGCATTAAGTAAGTAAAGGTCATGTTAATGTAAACCCTAGTTTTGATATGTTAATCGAATATGGTATGCCAAACCCTAATGGTGTAAACGTGTAATTAATACGAGTAATAAGTAACTTGTATGTCACATAAAATCATAAACGTATATGGTGAAACATAAAAGGAAAGATTATTTTTATGACGTGTTAGGTTAAGTAACGAGTCATTAAAAGACGTAACATGTAAGTTCATGCATATTAATGAGATATTAAAGAATAGAAACCCTAGAACATAAATGAGAGTCGATTAGGGTTTTGAAGCTAAGTATACTAAATCGTTATTTTATGTGTGAGTTATGACGTTTAAACTATTTTCACATTTAACCCTAAACTTTAATAAATGACATAATGAAACCTAATCTACGATATTAATTATAAAACATTTAAGTCTCATTTAATTATAAAACCCTAAAATATTAAAAGATCATTTCGACGATTGTGGAATCATAAATAACATGTACGACCGTTAATGTATATAGGTTCTGTGAAGAAGGAGTAATTCTTTGCTTTCACTGTTTCTACTTTTCGATCATTTGCTTTGGAATAAGGTACAGATATTCTGACCTTTTCAGTAAAGGTTTCTTATAACGTTTTCTTTTCGTTAACTTCTACATTAGGATTTCCTAAGCCTTTGCTATGAACCCTAATGTGTCTATTTGAGCTGTTGCTTATCTGAACTTTGATTTTTGAATCATAAAACATTGATTTTGAACTATATGATATGAAGACTTTGATTTTGAAAACATGATTAAACATTTGATAAAATATGATCTATGTCAGTTATGACATTCTATTTGACCTAAGATAGTTTGACACCCGAGCCAATTGTTAACTAGTCATGGGGGTTCCATGTCCGTGTCAGTAATGCACTTCTGACATGACTCTAGGGCAGTAGAGTGAAGTTCACGCCACGTCCCCTTATCTGTTATTTGTTATGAGCTCAATTTATATTATATTATCAATGTATGTTTGTGGGGCGTATGGGTGCATCCTAGACTGCTTATATGTTATATATTATAAGTTATATGCTATATGTTATCTGATGATTGATGCTGCGTGCATGCACGCCCTTCATAACTCTGGTAGGTCTCCCCTACAAATGTTGCCTTATGTGAATATGATTATGTTTATGATATGGCATATGTATTTGGGCTCGAGGTAGTTAGCTATAAAACTTATTCTATTATCCTGATTTATCTTTTGAAATGATTATGATTTTGCTGTCTTTCTTTCACTTTATTTCGTATTCGTTCTTGTTTCGTATTCGTTTTGCTTGTATATCTGTTCACTGGGCTTTTGAAGCTCAGCCGCACTTTTCTTTTCCGCGGCAGGTATCTAAGCATTGGAGCTGGGTATTGCTTTGGGATGAGTGATGTGTGGACTTACCTTAGAGATTTTTAGCTTTGATCTTATGATGCCATTTAGACTTTATTTTTTGACATTTCATTTGGAGTTTATTTTCCACTGGGACCTATGTATTGAAGTCATTTTGACTTGGATTATTTCAATATTTATGTTGAGATTTCTTTTGGATATTTATGTTTGCTTTGATATGACACCATTACTTGTGATTCCTTTACCCTTGTCGGGTCGGGCGTTACAATTTATGGCATCAGAGCCAGTGTTTACGACTTGTAGTCGGACTGTGACATATGGAGTCTAGGTTTTGAGACCTTAGAGCTTAGGATTTGACCTGTGAGGATTTGGGTAGACTTTAGGATTCCCTCTGCGAACTTCCATTTCATATCTCACCTTTGTTCATTTTGCTAATCGTTTGAATATCGTTCAGATGGTTCAAACTCGCTCGTACCGTAGCGTGGATGGAGATGATGATGCTACTAACATGGATACTGCGATTGCTAATGCTCTCAACTCTCTTTTCCCTGGTCTTACTACACCGGAGATGATGGAACAAGTGATCAACAACATTCGTAATCGGAATGGTGCTTCGGTAGTGGTGGAGGAAATCAACCCGTCGGTATTCACACTTGGCTCGAGCGTTTCGGTAAGCTCAAGCCTCTTTCGTTTAGCACTGCTGCTACTCCTACTGAGGTCGAGGACTGGATCACTCATATTGAGAAGCTGTTTGAAGTACTGGGTTGTGGAGACGAGTTTAAGACTCGTTTGGCTGCATTCAAATTGGAAGGTGATGCTTTAAATTGGTGGAAGGCACTCAAACAAGCAAGAGGAGGAGATGCTTTTGTGGTTACTTGTACCTGGACTGAAGTTTCGACTATCTTCTATAACCGCATTTCCCTGATGCTGAAGCAAAGGTATGAGAGGATTATCGGCAATCTACCAGTTTGATTATGAGAATTCCAATGAGTACATGAGTAGGTTTATGAGGCTGGTGAGTTTTGTGGGAGCGATTGCTGGAGATGGTAGGCGTCAAGCTAAGTACTTCAAGTGGGGACTGAAGAAGTGGGTGTTGGACCGACTGCTTAATATTGAGTATGAGAATGTGTCGGCCTGCAATGACGCAGCTCGTAACATTGAGATCTTTCATGAAGTTTCGGGTTCCAACAAGCGTAATCGCGATGGTGATCGGATTCAAGGTAGGACTCAAGGCAATGACTATAAGGGAAACTCGGGTAGGAGTTATGATTCGAGGAGTCAAGTGGATAGGAGTTATGATCAGCGGGGTCAGTCAGGAAGGAATGTTGACACCGGGCACCCCGAGACGAGGGGTCAAGATAATAGAAATGCTGGTAAGAATGGAAGTGATCGTCGGAACCAAGGTAACAATAACCAGCGTTACAACAAGGATCAGCCAGCTCGAGGATCAAATCAGGGTCGTGTCGGGATCTTCTAGTCAACAGAGGACAACTGAGGTTTTGCCACCCCCACCTATTTGTACTACTTGTGGAAAGGCTCATCCGGGCAGGTTTCAAGGCCACGGTGGTTGTTTTGCTTGTGTCTCCACTGCTCACAAGATTAAAGATTGTCCTAAGAAGAACCCGGTGATTCCTGGAAACTACATCAAGCCGCCGACTACTACTGGACGTGTCTATGCTACTACTCGTAACCAAGCGGAGCGCACTTCAGGTACCATTACGGGCACTCTTTTCATTGATGATTATGCTGTCTTCGTTTTATTTGATACCGGTGCCACACACTCCATTATATCTATCACATTTGCTAAGAAACTTAATATGAAGCCCAAACTGTTAACAAATCACTTATCGATTTCTACGCCTATGAAGAACCACGTGATCATTGATCATAAATACGTTAAGTGTCCTCTTCGTTTTGATGATCGTATTCGCTTTGCAAATCTGTATCCTCTCGATATGGTCGACTTTGATATCATTCTAGGCATGGATTGGTTGGCTTACCATAGAGCTTCAATTGATTGCCATGCTAGAACGGTGATATTTGGAGACGTAAAACATCCCGAATTCGTTTATCATGGTTCTCAACCTCTTAAATCTGTTAAACTCATTTCCGCTATGAAGGCACGGACCATGATTGCTCATGGGTGCCAAGGTTTTCTAGCATCTGTTAAGGACACATCTTTGGAGAGTCCTAACATTGAAAATCTTTCGGTTGTTTGCGAATTTACCGATGTTTTTCCCGATGAACTCCCCGGTTTTCCCCGCCTAGAGAAGTTGAGTTTAGCATTGAGTTAATTCCTGGTGCTGAATCGATTTCGAAGGCTCCGTATCGCATGGCACCTGTAGAACTGAAGGAGTTGAAGGAACAGCTGCAAGAGATGATAGAAAATGGATTTATTCGACCCAGTGTTTCTCCATGGGGTGCACCTGTTTTGTTTGTGAAGAAGAAGGATGGAAGCATGCGCCTATGTATCGACTACCGTGAACTTAATCGTATTACCATTCGTAACCGTTATCCTTTGCCGCGTATTGATGATTTGTTTGATCAACTGCAAGGAGCTAAGTTCTTTTCGAAGATTGACTTGAGGTCTGGTTATCATCGTTACGTGTGAAGGATCAAGATGTTCCTAAGACCGCGTTTCGTACCAGATATGGTCATTACGAATTTCTCGTTATGCCTTTTGGTTTGACCAATGCGCTTGCTGTGTTTATGGACCTGATGAATCGTGTTTTCCATGAGTTTCTCGACAAGTTCGTTATTGTTTTCATCGACGACATTTTAGTTTACTCCAAGTCGGAAGAAGAGCATGAATAACATCTTCGGATAGTTTTAGAGATTTTGAGGAAGAAGAAGTTGTACGCCAAATTTTCGAAGTGCGAATTTTGGTTAAGACAAGTCGCTTTCCTTGGTCATATTGTATCAACTGATGGTATCACCATGGATCCGTCTAAAGTTGAGGCTATCACCAAATGGCCAAGACCTACGCATGGTGAGGTCAGGAGTTTTTTTAGGACTTGCTGGTTACTACAGACGTTTTGTTGAAGGTTTCTCTCGCTTAGCTCTACCTCTAACCCAACTGATGAGGAAAGGTGAAAAGTTTGTATGGACGGATGAACGAGAAAAGAGTTTTGAAGAGTTGAAACGGAGATTGGTGTCAGCTCCTATTTTGACTCTTCCAACTAGTTCTGGAGGATTTCAAATTTACAGTGATGCATCTAAGAAAGGATTAGGCTGTGTTTTAATGCAACATGGAAGGGTAATAGCTTGTGCTTCGAGGCAGCTAAAACTTTATGAGGAGAATTACCCAACTCATGACCTTGAGTTAGCTGCAGTGGTGTTCACGTTGAAAATCTAGAGACATTACTTGTATGGAGAGGCGTGTGATATATTCACTGATCATAAGAGTCTCAAGTATATTTTCACTCAGAAGGAACTTAACATGAGACAAAGAAGATGGTTAGAACTTCTTAAGGATTATGACACCAACATTCAGTACCATCCAGGTAAGGCTAACGTAGTTGCTGACGCACTTAGCCGGAAATCAGGCATTCTTGCGATTATCAAGATTGAGCCTAGGATTTTGCGTGACTTAGAGAGTTTGGATGTTGAGTTGTGTGTACGAGGTTTTGATGGATACTGGGCTAGTATGAAGGTGGAGTCGAACCTTATACTGCAAATTAAAGAAGCTCAGAAAGATGACGGCGAACTGTGGGCCGTGGTGCAAAATGTTGAAGAAGGTAACAGACGAGTTTAAGGTTGATAATGATGGTATTGTATGGTATGGAGATAGGATTTGTGTTCCCAATGATCAGGTACTTCGTGAGAAAGTTATGACTGAAGCTCATAGTTCTCCTTTCACTATCCATCCTGGTTCTACCAAGATGTATAGGGATTTGAAGCAATACTTTTGGTGGAATGGCATGAAGCAAGATGTGGCGACGTTTGTGTCGAAGTGTATGATTTGTCACAGGTTAAGATCGAACATCAAAGGGCTAGTGGATTGTTACAGCCATTGGATATTCCAACATGGAAGTGGGATAAGATATCGATGGATTTTGTGACTGGACTACCTCTTACTCGGAAGAAGCATGATGCGATTTGGGTAGTTGTTGATCGACTAACCAAATCAGCTCATTTCTTGCCAATCAGAAAGGATTTTGGTATTGGTAAATTGGCGGAGATTTTTCAGCAAGAGATCGTTAGACTTCATGGTACTCCGGCATCTATTGTGTCCGACAGAGATCCGCGCTTTACTTCTCATTTCTGGAAGGGTTTGCAAAAAGCTTGGGGTACTCGACTTAATTTTAGTACGGCATTTCATCCTCAAACAGATGGTCAATCGAGAGAGGACTATACGACCTTAGAGGATATGCTCAGGGCTTGTGCTTTAGAATGGACTGGCACTTGGGATGAATATTTATGTTTAGTAGAGTTTGCATACAACAACAGTTGGCATGCTAGCATTAAGACGGCACCGTTTGAACTTCTTTATGGAAGGAAATGTAGATCACCTATTTGCTGGGATGAAGTAGGTGAACACTTGATTGAAGGACCGGAAATGATCGAGATCACTAATGAGAAGATAGCTGTGGCTAGAGAAAAGTTGAAGGAAGCTAGGTCTCGTCAGAAAAGTTATGCCGACAAGCATCGTCGTGATTTAGAATTTCGAGTTGGAGATTGTGTATTTTTGAAAGTTTCGCCGTTTAGAGGTGTGAAACGTTTTGGAATCAAGGGCAAGCTCAGTCCTCGATTTATTGGACCGTTTGAGATTCTAGAACGGATAGGAGAAGTTTAGTATCGTTTAGCACTTCCGCCTCAATTATCGCATGTTCATGACGTTTTCCATGTATCACTCCTAAGGGGATACAACTATCATCCGTTACACGTTGCTTCTTATCCGTTTGATCAAATTCAATCCGATATGTCTTTATCTGAAGAACCGGAAGCTATTCTGGAAAGGCAAGAAAGAGTTATGAGAAATAAAGTCATTCCATTCGTTAAGATTCTTTGGAAAAATTATCCGGAATGTGAGGCTACTTGGGAAACCGAGGAGTCGATGCGAGCTAGTTATCCTCATTTCTTTGAATAGTTTGGTATGTTTTCGTTTTCGTTTTCATTTTCATTTCGTTTCATTTCAATTTTCGAGGACGAAAATTTTTCTTAGAGGGGAAGAATTGTAAAACCTGGAAATCTAAAACCTGATTAAAGACTAAAATACCCTTGGAATCGAAATTTATAAAATACGTAAAATACATTTATAACATTTAATGAAATTAAAAGTTAACTTGTGAATAATTAAAAACCTAACTAAAATATATTATGTGATTGATTTTGGTACGACGAAGATTTAACGTTTCGTAAATGATTTGGGTCGTGTTTGTTTTGCTTCGATGGACCTTGGTCGAAGCCCATATGTGTGTGTGTGTTTGGTGTGTTCGGTTGGGCCAAACCGAAACCCAAAGATCTCCCAAGCCTAAATCAAATATCACTACTATATATACAACACATAATCACAAAAGTGAAACCCTAGTTTTATTATTGCCTCTTTTCTTTTCTTTTGCTCTTGCTCGGCCGATTATCAAACACCCTTGGTGTCGAGATTTTTGCTCAACCAAGTCAAGGTATAACCTATTCTCGTCTTTGTTTGATGTACCTTGCGTTTGTATATTGTTATATGTTATGTTTTTGTCGAGTTTGTTGTTTTGTTTGTGACCGAACCGAATGGAAACCAAAACAAGGAAACCCTAATGATTAAACCTTACAAGTATTTAAGAGTTATGTACGTAATATGTATTATTGAATCGGGTTATGGCTATGTCGAGTTAATAAGGGCCGAACCATATGTAACTATAACCGAACCATGCATAACATTCGAATAAGGTATAAAACATGATAACTTGAATGAGTTAAGTATGTAAATGAGCTAGGACTTGCGTAAAACCTAATAGCCGAAAACCCTAATTTGAACCGAACCATGTATAAGGTTTGAAAGTGCATTAAGTAAGTAAAGGTCATGTTAATGTAAACCCTAGTTTTGATATGTTAATCGAATATGGTATGCTAAACCCTAATGGTGTAAACGTGTAATTAATACGAGTAATAAGTAACTTGTATGTCACATAAAATCATAAACGTATATGGTGAAACATAAAAGGAAAGATTATTTTGTGACGTGTTAGGTTAAGTAACGAGTCATTAAAAGACGTAACATGTAAGTTCATGCATATTAATGAGATATTAAAGAATAGAAACCCTAGAACATAAATGAGAGTCGATTAGGGTTTTGAAGCTAAGTATACTAAATCGTTATTTTATGTGTGAGTTATGACGTTTAAACTATTTTCACATTTAACCCTAAACTTTAATAAATGACATAATGAAACCTAATCTACGATATTAATTATAAAACATTTAAGTCTCATTTAATTATAAAACCCTAAAATATTAAAAGATCATTTCGACGATTATGGAATCATAAATAACATGTACGATCGTTAATGTGTATAGGTTCTGTGAAGAAGGAGTAATTCTTTGCTTTCACTGTTTCTACTTTTCGATCATTTGCTTTGGAATAAGGTACAGATATTCTGACCTTTTCAGAAAAGGTTTCTTATAACGTTTTCTTTTCGTTAACTTCTACATTAGGATTTCCTAAGCCTTTGCTATGAACCCTAATGTGTCTATTTGAGTCTGTTGCTTATCTCAACTTTGATTTTCGAATCATAAAACATTGATTTTGAACTATATGATATGAAGACTTTGATTTTGAAAACATGATTAAACATTTGATAAAATATGATCTATGTCAGTTATGACATTCTATTTGACCTAAGATAGTTTGACACCCGAGCCAATTGTTAATTAGTCATGGGGTTCCATGTCCGTGTCGTAAATGCACTTCTGACATGACTCTAGGGAGAGTGAAGTTCTCGCCACGCCCCTATCTGTTATTTGTTATGAGCTCAATTTATATTATATTATCAATGTATGTTTGTGGGGCGTATGGGTGCATCCTAGATCTGTTATATGTTATATATTATAAGTTATATGCTATATGTTATCTGATGATTGATGCTGCGTGCATGCACGTCCTTCATAACTCGGGTAGGTCTCCCCTACAAATGTTGCCTTATGTGAATATGATTATGTTTATGATATGGCATATGTATTTGGGCTCGAGGTAGTTAGCTATAAAACTTATTCTATTATCCTGATTTATCTTTTGAAATGATTATGATTTTGCTGTCTTTCTTTCACTTTATTTCGTATTCGCTCGTTTCAGTATTCGTTTGCTTGTATATCTGCTCACTGGGCTTTTGAAGCTCACCGCACTTTTCTTTCCGCTGCGTATCTAAGCATTGGAGCTGGGTATTGCTTTGGGATGAGTGATGTGTGGACTTACCTTAGAGATTTTAGCTTTGATCTTATGATGCCATTTAGACTTTATTTTTTTGACATTTCATTTGGAGCTTATTTTCCGCTGGGACCTATGTATTGAAGTCATTTTGACTTGGATTATTTCAATATTTATGTTGAGATTTCTTTTGGATATTTATGTTTGCTTTGATATGACACCATTACTTGTGATTCCTTTACCCTTGTCGGGTCGGGGCGTTACAAAAACCATACAATAACCTGTACAAAAACCATTTATTTACCATTTCAAACTTTAACAACCATACCATAACTTGCTACACGACAAGTAACCCGTTTGACCCCAAAATGGGTACAATTGGACTCTAATCGAAACACCTTAATCATTTACATATACTCTTTATCTCTTTACCATGACATCTCACATTGACACACACTTAGTCTTGACAAACACATACAAAGACATTGGCATTCGAAAAATGATATAATAATCATTTAAAAGACTCTCGGAAGTACAACCTTTAATCGAGCTCGGTATCTAACCTAAGCTCTACATACTTCAATGCTCTTCAAGGGCGCACTTTCAATCCTTAAGCCTTAATCCAAGCATACCTCCATTGAGGACCTACAAAATATTAACGTCTATAACGGTAAGCGATTACGCTTAGTAAGTAGTTGGTTAACACATTATTAACACGTCAATCATCACATTAGCAATATGAACAATTAACAATTAATCCTTTCACTTCTATACCTTAACATTATAACAATCACATAGAAGCATCATACATACCTTAATCCCTCCTTAATCAATAGCTAATTCTATCTCATCCATCTAGTCGGGTCTCTTAATTCGTCACACTTCTAAACAACTATAACATTTCCTTACACTAACATTTATAATCACATAACATAACAACTTTCATATTAAGTATATAGTAACCAAGTTACTTACCTTAGCATCCACGCTAAGCTAGCATCATAACCACATCATCATCATCATCAGTCCCCTTACTTGTAATCTAGATCAAATCATTATAGACATAAACAAATAATCAAATTACTAAAACGTGGTTAATACAACCATAGCTTATCTTTTAACATCTCAAATTATCATAATAATCATATATTGATTCATATGATAATTAATCCATAAATTTATTAACTTAATACCATACAACCTTATCTCTTAATTAATATAACCTTTTTAATCAGCCTTATAAACCATCTTTACCCAATTATCCCAATTAGGGTTCATAAACCCTAACTTCTTAATTCGTAATTAAACACAAATTAACTATTACTTACTTGCTATGATCATTGCTAATAACAACCCATTGGATTGTAACCCTTAAATCACCACCAAATCATCATAACTCCTAATTCTCTTATCTTTTCTCCTCTCTTAGCTCGACACTCAGAACACACCTGAAGTATGAGGAAATGTCCAGAAGTCTAAGATATAGTAGACAAGTGGTGACTCAGCAAAAAGGGCAATTTAGTCTTTGCTCATTAGAAATGTTATTTATTTATTTTATGACTTCTTGGACTTTTATCATTTAATTTATGTTTATATGTCTCTATTTATATTATTGAAGAATTGATTAAAGGGATTAGGGTAGTTTTGGAGTTGTGTTTAAGGTGAATTAAGTGGTGAAAAGTGTTAAAATATGGTTTTATGAAAAGTAAATTAGGGGTTGTTCTAAATAAAAAAATACGGAAAAATGGGCATTTTTTTATACTATTTGTAAAAAAATAATAGAAAATAGACTTTATAATGAAAACGTGGTTGTTGAAATGATGAAAACGGACTTAAAACAAAGAAGTTATGATAGTTCAAAGTTTTGACAAAATAAATTAGTTTTCCGAAAAATACTTGTTGTTAACACTTTTTACGAGGTAAAGCTGAACTTTAAATGACGAACCGGGAGGCCGAGACCTTAAAAATATGAGAGTATACATAAATACCTTCGCGAGAATAGGTAGAACGTTAAAACCAGAGTTATATTGAATAAGTTACGTGTAACACCCCCAAATCTGGTTTAGCGGAAACAGTCGGGTCATGGGGTGCTACTAAATCGGAGATCATAACACAAGTGATAAAGAACGGAATACATACTCCGTTTCAATTCATAAAATTGTTTTAAAACATTGTTTTACAATCATTGTTCAAATAAAAAGCACGACCCATAAGTTTTGTGGTCCCGATAATAAAACATCGATATGTGTAAAAACACTTCTTTTAAGAAAACTACGACCATTGCCACGCCTTGCCTTGAACCAAGATATCAAATCAAACACCTGAAAAAATATGCTAAAAAGGTCAGAAAAAAACTGGTGAGTTCATAGGTTTATAATTAAAACAGTAAGTATGGACCAAAAGCAAAGGCATATAATCATTACAACGAATATAATGACATATGAATGAAAGTCTATTACGCTAGCACTAAGTTCATGCAACCAAAACTACGACAGTTTCTGTATGCTAAATGAATTCAGACAATTTATGGGGCCCAATGTGAGTGTTTGTCCCTCTACACTCGATTCCGACATGGTATACGTTTCGCCTTGACCTAAGTATGGCCAACCGAACGGAGGAGTCACCCTCAATAGATCTATTTATAATATTCGCGCTTCCCAATGGGAACTGACGGTTCATGAATGGGGCATTTCTAGGGACTTAAGGGCTTAGGCTAAACCATGTAATAGTAATCATGCAATAGTTCAGGTCCATAAAAAAAGTTTTGCATATTTTCTCACCCCAAAACGTATAAAAATATTTATCAAGTAAAAGTGGGGCTATAAACTCACCTTGGCAACAAGTAGTCCGAAGGTGAAATTCAATGTGTGTTGTGGAACTGCACCGACACGCGACCTAAGTAAATAGGGCAAAATTTTAGTTCATTATTTTAGTTAAAACTTACTTAAAGTGGTTAAATTAATGTTGCCTTTGCAATGGCGCTAAGACCAAAATTACTTTTTAAATTATTCGTAAAGTTTTACTACATGGGGGGGGGGTATAGGAATAAGAACTTGGAATGTATCGACGTTGAACGAGTCTTCCATAAAATGACGAAGAATTATTGACGGGTGTGGTTTACACAATGAACTAGACCTTTATTAGCTTACTAATGAGAATGCACATGTATATACCTTTATCTCAAATTACACATAAGTATATTATCATAAATAAATAAGTTTGCTTTATCTTATAGACGTTCCTTGTTTTAGTGTATTCCCATATTAAGTTTGAAGGGTTTCAAAGTTATTCTATGTAAAAACTTTATAGTAATTGAGATGTATTTGACGAAATTTGGCACGGTCCACTTGAGAACCTTTATATGCCATATTGTTATATTGGACGACTAATTATTAAACATATGTTGAAAAATTTATAAGTGAGCGAAAGTATTTATCTACTTGTTGTATGAAATTTTAGGTAGAAAAATATATTTGATTAGTGGTTATGTTTTCAAGTCTTCATGATGCCGCGATGAATGTTCATGCATAGAATGACGTCGAGTTGCGAAGGTTAGATGACAATGTGCTAACTCGATGGGTTACCAATTTGGGGCTCGAAATATTTAAAGACTACTAGTGTTAGGCTCTCGGGAAGGCATCCTTATGCTTTATCATTTTACGAAAACTATATATATATACATACTTAGTCTAATATTTTTGTTATTCTAATTTTTATACCCAAAACACCATTTGGACCTAATGTGGACTGTGGCCCGCTAGACTAAATTAAGGGTGCCCATGTGGGCGTATAGGGTTGTGCCCCAAGAGTTTTCATAATCAGATTTTGATACAATTTTTTTTGGTTGGTATGACTTACTTCTATGTTCTTGTGCTACTACATTTTCTTCTTGGCGCAAGAGTTTCAGGTGAGGCATTATATATGCAAGGGATTTAAAACACACCGCTCTAGATTCAAAACGCGTCTCACTTAACCATGCCTAGGTCGTGAAGTCAAGGCTTCTCGACCGGTTAACAAGTATGCACGACCCGTGTTCAAACCCATTACCACCATTTTAGTAAATCAAACTCATTCCACTGTAGCAATAACCACAGTGAGTTTTTCGACCCACAATAAGGATCAAACACGACTCACGTAAGTGTGACCTATTCTAGACACAGCGCCGACACATAACAAAACCGTTTTCATGTTAAAGTCTAATTTGCGATGTATTTACTGCTACTTGCTACGATGCTAAATCTTTAACCTCGAGTTACCCTATCGATTCATAACTATAAATTTTCTCATGTTAACGATCTATTATTAACAAAATGATGGTTACTTTAGCGTATGATTTTTATCGACACGAATTTTACAACATAGTTGTCGACTGGTGAGAACCACGAGCATCAAAGTGGGTTCATAGTCGAGCCAAACAACAAACTTAACACCAAAGAATGATGATAAATTTAATAACAGAAAATCACAAGAATAAATCAATACAAGGTACCAAAATTTAACATCTCGTTATCAAGGTTTATAGTATAACAAATTTACAATAAGGGAAAAATGATGAACCTTATCAAAAGTGAGATGAAAAATGATGAGGATGAAAGCTAACTCGAGAACCCCACACGAATCGAATCCCAACCGAACCTGAGCAAGACTTAAAAAAGCTTCACAACACCTTCAAGAACACTATTCTTTGTGGTTGATTTGAGATTGGTTTTGTGTGGATCTCTGCCCCTCGAATAGCATAAAAAGAATTAAGGAAGAAAGTCTTTGCCATGACTTTCGGTATTGATAATTGAAGTGCTATTCCGGGAAACATCCTTCAAGGCTACGTTAAATTCATAACCGATCATGTGACTCCATCTGGGATGAAGGGAAAGTGAGATTGTGATGGCGTTCTTTGTACCGTTCCCTTGTTGATGACTCGTAGGGATGATGAGAGTGAAATTAGATGTGCAGGTTACCCTTTCTAGTTAACCTCCCTTCTAGGTTTGACCTAGATGAAAGGGATAGATGAGAAACTAGGATTGAGATCTGTGTTATTTGTGTGGGATCGAGAAAGCAGGGAAGAAAAAGAAAACAAACAAAATGGATAGGTGAAAAGATAGAGATAAGTATTATTAATACTTATTGATAATTTTAATGTATTGTGTACCCCGTGTCCCGCTGAAGCTAAAATGTATTCTTAGTATTACGGTTGGGTCAAATTCGCAAGGGAAGTTTATGGACACGTTACTGTGAAGATAACATAAAAAAATATTATCGCTTCTGGGGATTAATTATAATTTGATCTCGTCCGTCATTTCGAGTTATTTCATCGTAGTGTCGCTATAGGCGCGCCGATGTGTCGGGTTTTCAGTGGAAAACGAGATAACCTCTCGTTTTACAATTTAATCATTTAAAATTTTTCAGGAACTATAAATTCACAAATATCTGATCAGATTATGAATGCCAAAGTTATACAGTAAGCTACAGTGTGCGAGTTATCCACTCAAAATAGTCAAGTAAGCCAATGTATGCTTAATTTAATATGCTTATCAATAATAAACTATCATTTATTATTCAATATTAGTTGGAAAATTACCATGTGTCACAGCCTCCCCGCCTTAAAAGGAAAACCGTCCTCGGTTTTCAGTTAGAGTTGCTTGCTGAAGTTGGGAAGAGATGTGGGTATTTACGCTTGAACTCATCTTTACGTTCCCACGTGTATTCCGGGCCTCTTTGAGTGTTCCAACGGACCTTAAAAATATGGATTCGGCTTTGTTTGAGCCGCTTGATTTCTCGATCCATGATCTCAATGGGTTCCTCGACAAAGTTCAACCTTTCGTCGATTTGGATTTCTTCCAATGGAATAGCAAGAGTTTTGGCAGAAAGAAATTTCTTCAAGTTACATACATGAAATACGTTATGCACAGAGTTGAGTTCTTGTGGTAATTCGAGTCGGTAGGCTACCGGCCCGATTCTTGCGAGAATTTTGAAAGTTCCAATGTAATGAGGATTCAACTTTCTACGTTTTCCAAAACGGATTACGCGTTTCCATGGCGAAACTTTTAGCATGACTTTATCTCCCACTTGGAACTCAAGTGGCTTTCGTCTTTTGTCTGCGTAACTCTTATGACGATCACGTGCTGCTTGCAGTCGGTTTTTGATTAGCACTATCTTCTCAGTAGTCTCTTGAATTACCTCCGGACCAGTAAGTTGACTTTCTCCGACTTCGGCCCAACATACGGGCGATCTGCACTTCCGAACGTAGAGTGCCTCGTATGGCGCAGCTTTGATGCTTGTGTGATAGCTGTTGTTGTAAGAGAATTTGGCTAATGGCAAATGTCTATCCCATCAATTTCCAAAATCTATCACGCATGCTCTTAGCATATCCTCCAGAGTTTGAATGGTCCTTTCGCTTTGTCCATCAGTTTGAGGACGGTAGTGTGCTCATGTCAAGGTTAGATCCTAAGGCGTCTTGGAGTGACTTCCAGAAATTTGTAGTGAAACGGCTATCTCTATCTGAGATGATGGAAATTAGGACGCCATGACGTGCAACAATTTCTTTCAAATACAATTTTGCGAGTTTGTCCATACTGACATTTTCCTTCATTTGTAGAAAATGGGCTGACTTGGTGAGACGATCAACTATTACCCAAATAGTGTCGTAGCCACTGGAGGTCTTAGGTAGCTTGGTAATAAAGTCCATCGTTATGCGTTCCCATTTCCATTCTGGAATTTGGGGTGCACCAGTAGGCCTGAGGGTCTCTGGTGTTCCGCTTTTACTTTTCAGCAGGTTAAACACTGGCTAACATATGTCGCAATGTCTGCCTTCATGTTTGGCCACCCGTACAGTTTCTTCAGATCTAGATACATTTTGTCGGACCCTGGGTGTATGGAGTACTTAGATTTGTGGAGTTCGTGCATAATGATATCATGAATTCCTCCATAACGTGGGATCCAACTTCGATCCTTAAAACACAAGATTCCATCCGACCTTTTTACGAATCCATTTTCACTTTCTGGCATTCCGTAAAGGTTCTCTTTTGGGCGATTCTCTTCTTTGAGCGCTTTTGATTGAGCTTCAAGAATATTGGATGGAAGAGGTGAACTGATTGTCATACCTAAAGATCTGACTCTAAGGGGTTTTGGTCGCTCTTTTCTACTAAGAGCATCAGTAACCACATTTGTTTTACCCGGGTGGTATCGAATTTCACAGTCATAATCGCTGAGCAATTCCAACCACCGGCGTTGTCGCATGTTCAGTTCTTTTTGGTCCAAAATATGTTGTAGGCTTTTGTGGTCCGTGTACACCATAAACTTTGTGCCGTACAAATAATGTCTCCAAATTCTGAGTGCGAACACGACCGATTCTAATTCCAGGTCGTGCGTTGTGTAGTTTTTCTCATGGGTCTTTAACAGAAGCGTATGCTATCACTTTGTCCCTTTGCATTAACACAGCTCCCAGACCTTGTGTGACGCGTCGCAATAAACGACAAAGTCTTCACTACCCTCGGGTAGGGCCAAGATAGGTGCACTACACAACTTTTCCTTAAGGAGTTGAAAAGCTTCTTCTTCCTTTTCTCCCCAATCAAACCTGACGTTCTTTTGGGTCAGTTTGGTTAAAGACTTCGCTATCTTTGAGAAGCCTTCGATAAACCTTATATAGTATCCAGCAAGCCCTAAGAATTGGCGTATTTCAGCAGGTGTTGTGGGTGTCGCCCAATCCTTTATCGACTCGATTTTTACGGGATCTACATGAATACCCTGACTCTCGATTGCGTGACCAAAAAATTGCACGGTTGATATCCAAAACTCACACTTCGAGAACTTAGCATACAGTTCTTCCTTCTTTAGCAACTCTAAGATCTACCTAAGAAGATCCTCATGTTGTTTCACGCTCTTGGAATAAATCAAGATGTCGTCAATGAAGACAATTACGAATTTGTCCAGGTACGGTTTGCACACTCGATTCATGAGGTCCATGAACACTGCTGGTGCGTTGGTCAACCCAAAAGGAACGACTTGAAACTCATAATGTCCATAACGAGTTCTGAAGGCGGTCTTGGGGATATCTTCTTCCCAAACTCTTAGTTGATGGTATCCGGACCTTAGGTCAATTTTTGAATACACGCTCGAACCTTGAAGTTGATCGAACAAATCGTCGATTATTGGAAGTGGGTAACGGTTCTTAATGGTCAGCTTATTCAACTCACGGTAGTCGATGCACATTTTGAAAGTTCCATCCTTCTTCTAGACGAATAGAACCGATGCTCCCCATGGTAAAGAACTCGGTCTGATGAATCCTTTTTTCGCAAGTTCCGACAACTGGTTTGATAGCTCCTGTAGTTCAGTTGGAGCTAGTAGATAAGGTTCTCTTGCCACAGGTGCGGCACCAAGCACTAAATCGATTTGAAATTTGACCTGTCGGGCTGGCGGAAGTCCTGACAAGTCTTCGTGAAAGACTTCCTCGAAATTCTATCACTATTGGCACGCCCTCCGACGCTTTTTATTCCAGTTTCTTTTCCTCATTCCCGGTAACTTGTGCTAGGAAGAGGTGACATCCTTCCTCGGTACACTTCAACACCTTAGTGCAGGAAATGATGTTTAGCCTTGACGCGCTTCTTCTATCACTTCTGTCTCCTTCCACAGTTAGGACTTCATTTCCATAGGGTAGTCGGACGAGCTTCTCGTCACAAATGATGGCGGCATGGTAACTTGACAACCAATCCATCCTGATGATAACATCGAAACTACCCAGTTCTACTGGCATAAGATCGATGTTGAATGGGTGGTTTAACAGATTTAGCGTGCAACCTATTATGATGGTATCTACCTTTTCTATGTTAACGTTAGCTAGTTCCCCATTGTATGCATTGTCTAAAGTAGTCAGGGCAATCTCGAGTAGTAGACTAAATGCATTAGAAACAAAACTCCTATCTGCCCCCGTATCAAACAATATGGATGCATAACGGTTATTTATAAGGAACGTACCCATCACGACATTCGGGTCTTCCCGAGCTTCCACTTTGGTCACTGCATAGACCCTTCCACGAGTTCCTCCAGATTTCCCCGAGTATCTTGGCCCAACATTCCGTAATCCTCGCCATTTCCATGGCTTCCTTGGTTACCTTGGTTACTTTGATTTCCTCCGTTGCCTTGGTTTCTGGGTTTCCGACATTCATTCTTATAATGCCCTTTTTCACCACATCCAAAGCAAGTTATAGCAGCTTAGGGGTTCGGAGCTGGTGTTGTTTGAACCGTTGCCAAGGATTTGGACATGTAGTCCCTGGTCAAGTGTCCGATCTTCTGGCAATTGTGGCATTTGACCGTACACTGCCCCTTGTGGTGCAATTTGCGTCGATTGCACAATGGCGCAGTCCCTGCATACGGTTTCCTTTCTCCAGTTCCAGCTGCATAAGCTCTAGCAACAGTTTGCCTTTTGTTCTGGTTGTTGTTGTGGTTTCCACTTGTTGGAATCACTCCTAAACTTTATTTCAAGTGTTTGTAATCAATATGTAATAGGTTGCTTAATTAGGCTTTTATGTTAGTATTAATGGCAAGGCTTATGTAGAAAGCCCATAAGCCTTGGCCCAAGCCCATAAGGAAGGAAGGGAACTTGTTGTGTTGCCCTAGTCCCTTCCCCTATAAATAATGTTGTAAACCTTCATTTGAAGGTTGGTTGTTCACTTTGCTTAATATCATACGCCTAAACATTTCTTTACTCATTCGTGTATATTGATCTTAGTGTTCATCCGATCACTTCTTTATCTCTTTCTTATATATTGATGCTTGTGTTATAATATGGTGACCTAACAAAGGATATCATTCGCCATCTAGTTGGGTGAAACATATTTGTTTTTGAAGATTGTTTTCATACACGTGGTTTTCTCGTGTATAAACTTTCATACACAAAAAGCTTTCATTTTTTCACTTAAAAACTCAAGATTTTTGTGGTTTAAGGTTCTTTTAGTGTTAAAGTTTAAGTTTTTAGCATCAAGTTTGAAACTTTACGTGTGTAGAATCGTTTTTGAGCTTGGTTTTGAACGTATACTGCTCACGCGTAAGGTGAAAAAGTGTGTTAGATCATCAAGTTTCTAACTTTTGTGTTATTTTGGTGATATTGAAGCTTTTTCATCATAAAAATCAGGTTTCTAAACATTTTTGGGCATAAAATCAGTTTTTGGTGTAAGTTGGTACTTTCTACTCGTAAGAAAACCCTAGTTTTACTCGTAAGCTTCAACGTCTACCTAAGCATCTGCTTACGCGTAAGCTTCTCATCATTTGATCTTCAGTGCTATTGGTTTACTCGTTTTTCTTGCTTGATAAGCCGAAAACACTTCGACTTTGGATATCTTTTACACTAGTATAAGTGTAAAGGATTTTTGGGCAAAACCCTAGTTTTACGCCTAAGCTAAAATCTTACACGTAGAATTCTCTTTGCCTAAGCATTTTATTACGCCTAAGCCTGTCTTACGCATAAGCAAATATTACGCATAAGGATTCTACTGCTAAGCCTTTGGTTCACGCCTAAGCTAAGTTTTTCCTCAAGTCTACGCGTAAGCTATTCCTACGCTTAAGTTCTCTTCTACGCGTAAGTTAGTTTTTACGCATAAGGTGCTTTCTACACTAAAGCTGGTTTCTACGCATTAGGTTACTTCATCAACAAAGTTTCATTCGACTACAAAGATCCATCATCAACACAAGTTTTAAGATGTCTCAACCACTATACTCTAGCTACTTTCCTCATATGTATCCTCAACAACAACAAAAACAACAACAATTCTATCAACAATATCCTCCATCATCTCCACAACAAATGCAACAATTTCAAAAACAAGGAGCAATTCCTCTTCCACCACAAATGGTTCCGCCAAATCCTAGTCAACAAGTACAACACTACACATACTTCCAAAATCAGATCCAGCCAAGTATGCTATGAATGGTACTACACCAAAGGAACCGTCTTGGTTTGCAAAGATGTGTGAAGCTTTAAGTAGCCAACAATCCATTCATGAAGCTGGATCCCTTGATAGACCTCCAATGCTCACTCCTGGTAACTACGATCAATGGGTGATAAGGTTCTTTAGGTTTTGTGATCTAAAGAAGCCACATGGAAAGTTTTTGAAGAAGGTCATCCTTGAAGGTCCTTTTCAGATTCCTACTCTCACTATACCCGGAGATACGAATGCTAATCCACCAAGAGATGATATCACCAACTTTTTCGGTCTTGATCAACTTACTACTGACCAACTTCTACACTTAGAAGCAGATGAACTTGCAATGCAATACATCCTTTTGGGATTACCCAATCCGATACTTCGTAGTGTTGATGCTCAGAAGACTGCTAAAGCAATGTGGGAGCACATTCATCTTCTAATGGAAGGCACATAACTCAATCAAGAAGACATGGAATCCAAAATCTACTTAGCATATGAACACTTCATGATTGAACCAGGGGAGAAATTAGAGTCATATGATCATCGGTTCTCAGACATCATCAATGAGTTGGATAAACATAATATCATTATGCCAAGAATTGCAGTCAACACAAAGTTCCTAAGCAGTCTTGGTCCTGATTGGGAAAAGTATGTTATTTTCATCCGTCAAGCGAAGAATCTTCATGAAGCTACATACGGATTGTTGTATGACTATTTGAAGCTCCACCAAAAGAAAGTTGACAGAGAAAGGATCATCCGTGGAGTCCCTGCTTCGCCTTCACTCCCGGATAATCAAACTCCAGCTTTGTGGGCTCAAGCATGTTATCCTCAATTTCCAACCTTACAAACTGTCTTCACAAATCCTCCACAACCAACTGCTCAGATCATACCATACGATCCCTCACAACAACAACAATCACAAGAAAATCAACTGGTACCATACAACAGCAACAATGATCAAGCACTTTACAGCAAATCTAATGAGGATGTAGAAGCTTTCGATGCATTGCAACAAGGGTTTGTCATGATTGCAAGAGCCTTCGGTCGATACTCTAACAAATCCAACAATCACATTCGTACCTCATCAAACACAAGGAATCAAGCTGTTGTTAACAATGGACGTGTTGAAGTTCAGAATCATGGTAATGTTCATCAGATGGGTAGTGGTCAAGGGTTTAATGCTGTAACATATTGGATTTCACAAACACATCAATATAATAAATATGGGCGTATGATTATATGATTTTAGAGAAAGAAAGTGGGATATTCTAGTGAGAGAAACACATGGAAGGTTAGATTCCAAATGAACATCCAACCCTCTCCCTTGTGGGGAGAGGGATATTTATACAAAGTATTACGCCCTCCTTCGGGCTGTGGATCAGGCATACAGTGGGTAAAGACCCGTCCTTCCTCCACGGTGTTACACTACACTATACTATGCTAATAACTAACTACCAAATAACGTAATAAACGATATGTCTACGAGCTATCTTAAGCTAGATTATATTTGGGGTGACCGATGCTTCACTTATAGAATTTCCAATTCCTAACAATCTCCCCCTAAGGGAGGTCACCCCATGATTTACAATTTTGCATCCTAGCATTCTATTTATTCTTCACTCTTAAGCTCGTAGACTTCAATACATCAAACTATTCAGACTTTGTGTTTTTGTGGATATTTTTTCATAGTCCAACTACTATGTACATGAAGTGGAGGTTGTAGAGCTGATCCACATTTTGGTGATTGATTTGAGCCTGCTTTGAGATCATCAACCATCATAGATCTCTGACACATCCTTTGTTGTGTTGCCATCATGTGAGATTGTGACTTTTGGACCGACATGCTCACATTTTGGATCATGATATCTTCTCATCAAAGTTGCGGAAGCTTTTGTTGATTCGGAATATTTCCAGTAGCGTAGCAGAAGCATGGTTTGAAAATATCAGAGCCAGTTGATGAAGATATGCACTTATCATGATTTCTTTAATTGTGAATGTGATTGTGTGAGCATGCAGCTGTGGATTGACTCCTCAATTCTCGGAATCTGCAATCGTCGGGTGTGTCGCATAAAACAAGTTAGCAATAAAGCTCACAAAAGTGTCTTTGATCACTTTCGTTGAATTGAGGTACACGGCCCACGGTTCCCGTTGATCAAGCACAAGCATGGGCATCGATCGTAGAATTCAAGAATCTCCTTGACAGGGTTTCGCAGCTGTTCTAGCCTTTCTCAAACCGGAACGTCTCAAAGAAGACAACACGGAGTGAGTGAACCAACGAATTGAGATTCACTGATTGATGAAAAATGATTTGAAAAACAATCGTGTATTGCTTAATATAAAGGGTTTTTTCAATACAACGAAGGTTTTATGGAAAATCAATTATCAATCATAAATACCTTTTAAATTTTGAAATATGATACACAGTCGATGTGCTATAGAAAATAATTTATGAGCACAACGACCGGTTTTTTAAAGATATCCGTCAATCCATTTCCTGGACTAGGATTGATTCAATAATGAATCGTTCCATTGATTATGTCCAGATGTCACAAGCCAGTCTAGGCAGTACCACACGGATAATGCGTAGGACTTTCAAAAATACATTCTCACATTCCACATTGTGTGAAACTGTGAGTCTTCATTGATAGTTTCCTAATGAGATTTATTGATGATCTCGTGGCTCTAGACTCAATTGTGCACATTTGGTTTCCTATGTCGGAGACTAGGGAGAGGGTTTCCTTCTTCAATATCAACAGTCTCTAAGAGAGCGTCGATAGATTATGTAGGTTCACCATGAGAATGAAACAAGTCCTTTTAAGAGGAACTTGATTAGCTTGGGAAGTTGTAGTTCAGTGCGTCACTGGGTCCATGACGTCTTGTCTTCAATACCGGTATTACCTTGGTAAACACCAGTAGCATATGAATTGAACCCGGTTTCTCCCCTAAGGTTGAGATAATGGAGGGCTATTTCTTTTCACCCTTTTCACATTCATTTCTTTTTCATTCTTCAACCCCTTCAGTGCTTACCGAGACTTCATAACTAGAACCTTGTTGGGTTTATTCCAGTTCTAGCTCTATCTCAGTCCGCACTCTCCCCCTTAACATGTGCATCGAAAATTTGAAATCGTTTGGCACATGAAGGGAGGAGAGCTTGCTAAACACTTATAAAACCATTTATCGAATTATCAGTTTAAATCCAATTTAAATCACAAATTCTCCCCCGATCACAATTTTCAAATCATTTGAGATTTGTGATCTCTGTAGATTTAAATTGATTTTGAAAGCTTTTGAGGAGAATTGTGACTTGCATATGAAAACATATAACCGATAAGGATCAAATCTAAGACTTTAAACTCCCAAGATTAAACATGCTTGAATATCTTTTGAAAACATGACATAAACCTTGGTCTGAACCAATTGTAAACAAGTACAACACTACACATACTTCCAAAATCAGTATCCAGCCAAGTATGCTATGAATGGTACTACACCAAAGGAACTGTCTTGGTTTGCAAAGATGTGTGAAGCTTTAAGTAGCCAACAATCCATTCATGAAGCTGGATCCCTTGATAGACCTCCAATGCTCACTCCTGGTAACTACGATCAATGGGTGATAATGTTCTTTAGGTTTTGTGATCTAAAGAAGCCACATGGAAAGTTTTTGAAGAAGGTCATCCTTGAAGGTCCTTTTCAGATGCCTACTCTCACTGTACCTGGAGATCCGAATGCTAATCCACCAAGAGATGATATCACCAACGTTGTCGGTCTTGATCAACTTACTACTGACCAACTTCTACACTTAGAAGCAGATGAACTTGCAATGCAATAAATCCTTTTGGGATTACCCAATTCGATACTTCGTAGTGTTGATGCTCAGAAGACTGCTAAAGCAATGTGGGAGCATATTCATCTTCTAATGGAAGGCACAAAACTCAATCAAAAAGACATGGAATCCAAAATCTACTTAGCATATGAACACTTCATGATTGAACCATGGGAGACATTAGAGTCATATCATCATCGGTTCTCAGAAATCATCAATGACTTGGATAAACATAATATCATTATGCCAAGAATTGCAGTCAACACAAAGTTCCTAAGCAGTCTTGGTCCTGATTGGGAAAAGTATGTTATTTTCATCCGTCAAGCGAAGAATCTTCATCAAGCTACATACGGATTGTTGTATGACTATTTCAAGCCCCACCAAAAGGAAGTTGACAGAGAAAGGATCATCCGTGGAGTCCCTGCTTCGCCTTCACTCTCGGATAATCAAACTCTAGCTTTTTGGGCTCAAGCATGTTATCCTCAATTTCCAACCTTACAAACTGTCTTCACAAATCCTCCACAACCAACTGCTCAGATCACACCATACGATCCCTTACAACAACAACAATCACAAGAAAATCAACTGGTTCCATACAACAACAACAATGATCAAGCACTTTACAGTGAGTCTAATGAGGACGAAGAAGCTTTCGATGCATTGCAACAAGGGTTTGTCATGATTGTAAGAGCCTTCGGTAGATACTCTAACAAATCCAACAATCGCATTCGTACCTCATCAAACACAAGGAATCAAGCTGTTGTTAACAATGGACATGTTGAAGTTCAGAATCGTGGTAATGTTCGTCAGATGGGTAGTGGTCTAGGGTTTAATGCTGTAACATATTGGATTTCACAAACACATCAATATAATAAATATGGGCATATGATTATATGATTTTAGAGAAAGAAAGTGGGATATTCTAGTGAGAGAAACACATGGAAGGTTAGATTCCAAATGAACATCCAACCCTCTCCCTTGTGGGGAGAGGGCTATTTATACAAAGTATTACGCCCTCCTTCGGGCTGTGGATCAGGCATACAGTGGGTAAAGACCCGTCCTTCCTCCACTCCACGGTGTTACACTACACTATACTATGCTAATAACTAACTACCAAATAACGTAATAAACGATATGTCTTCGAGCTATCTTAAGCTAGATTATATTTGGGGTGACCGATGCTTCACTTATAGAATTTCCAATTCCTAACAATCTCCCCCTAAGGGAGGTCACCCCATGATTTACAATTTTGCATCCTAGAATTCTATTTATTCTTCAGTCTTGAGCTCGTAGACTTCAATACATCAAACTATTCAGACTTTGTGTTTTTGTGGAGATTGTTTCATAGTCCAACTACTGTGTACATGAAGTGGAGGTTGTAGAGCTGATCCACATTTTGGTGATTGATTTGAGCCTGCTTTGAGATCATCAGCCATCATAGATCTCTGACACATCCTTTGTTGTGTTGCCATCATGTGAGATTGTGACTTTTGGACCGACATGCTCACATTTTGGATCATGATATCTTCTCATCAGAGTTGCGGAAGCTTTTGTTGATTCGGAATATTTCCAGTAGCGTAGCAGAAGCATGGTTTGAAAATATCAGAGCCAGTTGATGAATATATGCACTTATCATGATTTCTTTAATTATGAATGTGATTGTGTGAGCATGCGGCTGTGGATTGACTCCTCAATTTTGATCAGCTGCAATTGTCGGGGTGTGTCTGCATAAAACAGTTAGCAATAAAGCGCACAAAAGTGTCTTTGCTCACTTTCTTAGAATTGAGGTACACGGCCCACGGTTCCCCGTTGATCAGTACAAGTACTGCCCGTGAACAGGTAGAATTCCGAAGAATCTCCTTGACAGGGTTTCGCAAATGTTCTAGCCGTTCTCAAACCGGAACGTCTCAAAGAAGACAACACGGAGTGAGTGAACCAACGAATTAAGATTCACTGATTGATGAAAAATGATTTGAAAAACAATCGTGTATTGCTTAATATAAAGGGTTTTTGCAATACAACGAAGGTTTTATGGAAAATCAATTATCAATCATAAATACCTTTTAAATTTTGAAATATGATACACAGTCGATGTGCTATAGAAAAGAATTTTTGAGCACAACGACCGGTTTTTTAAAGATATCCGTCAATCCATTTCCTGGACTAGGATTGATTCAATAATGAATCGTTCCATTGATTATGTCCAGATGTCACAAGCCAGTCTAGGCAGTACCACACGGATAATGTGTAGGACTTTCAAAAATACATTCTCACATTCCACATTGTGTGAAACTGTGAGTCTTCATTGACAGTGTCCTAATGAGATTTATTGATGATCTCGTGGCTTTAGACTCAATTGTACACATTTGGTTTCCTATGTCGGAGACTAGGGAGAGGGTCTCCTTCTTCAATATCAACAGTCTCTAAGAGAGCGTCGATAGATTATGTAGGTTCCCCGTGAGAATGAAACAAGTCCTTTTAAGAGGAACTTGAGTAGCTTGGGTAGTTGTAGTGCAGTGCGTCACTAGGTCCATGACGTCTTGTCTTCAATACCGGTATTACCTTGGTAAACACTAGTAGCATATGAATTGAACCCGGTTTCTGCCCTAAGTTTGAGATAATCGAGGGCTATTTCTTTTCACCCTTTTCACATTCATTTCTTTTTCATTATTCAACCCCTTCAGTGCTTACCGAGACTTCATAACTAGAACCTTGTTGGGTTTATTCCAGTTCTAGCTCTATCTCAGTCCGCACTCTTCCCAATCACAACTATTCAAAAGTTTACTTTTAAACCAAATCCAAATGGATATGGACCGAATCTTGCTGATTACAAACCACGGTTTTCACATAGAGCATTCAAACCAAATCCTCAAGTCTACAGTGCAGAACACAAAATTTATAATTCCATTATGAGTGTTGTTGAATATAATAATATGGAGGAACTAGATGCAGAAGACGAGAGTCGGTTAAAATTGGAAAATGTTGTCTATAACAAACCTTTTAACTATTCAAAAGCCATAACTTTCGTCACACAACAGGATAATTCTAACACACCTTGGGTTATCACGCCTACTTTTGAGTCTTCTAATGTTGGTCCCCAACCTAATTCTGCACAAATTAATGGTCCTTTACCTTCACTCAGTGAAGTAAAAACATTACCCGAACAATGCCAAATTCTTTCATATCAGACATCAAACTTTTGGAACGTGAAATTGAAATCAATTCTGAAATAAAAGTTGAACATTTTCAATCGCCTCATGCGCAAAATCAAAGAGATATTTTTCAGAAAAGAATTTTACCACATGTCCGAAATTTGAAAATGTGTGCAATATATTGGGAAAGGGATTTTCACAAGGAGCTTGGACTTATGAAAACAGTTTTCGAGAAAACAGAAACATCGATTTCAAATACTAAACATAAAAAGAAAATGTTAAGAAAAGATGTTGATCGACTCTTGGAAGATGTTATCTGTGCTGATACCATAAATGTTGTGTTACTTCATTCTGTTGCATATGCATTTGATTATATCGCTGTTGATTCTGTTGATTATGTTGAAAATGTTGAGAATATCGATAATGTGCAACAAATCAAATCTTTGAAAATTAAAAATGAGCGTCTGATCAATGAACTTTCAAATGCAAAACGTCATCTTCAATGGTGTCAAAAGGATTGTCAAAATCGAGAACTTGCTTTGCAAAACAAAATCAACTAGTTGCGTTCAAAATCTGTTGATCCAAAAATAAAAATCTGTCTTTATTTGAACAGTTGCCTTTTGTTCTGGTTGTTGTTGTGGTTTCCACTGTTGTTGCTGTGATTCCCATTGTTGTTGTAGCTTCGGGAGTGATCATCCCATTTTCTCTTGTTGTCGACCACTTTTTCCAAGGCATCCTCGATCACTTGATCCATAAGTTTGTTGGCCACTTCTATAGTCTCATGGAGATCAACAGCCTTAGAAGTAGTGACATTTCCTTTGATGGATGGGGGCAGTCCCCTGATGTACCTTTCCAGCAACCGAGTTTCGGTCCGAACCATCTCGGGACACAGTAAAGCCAACTCCTGAAAACATTGATTGTAGGCAGCCATGTTAGTGCCCTGAACCTTGAGGTTCCAAAACTCATGTTCCAACTTCTTTATCTTGTTGCGAGGGCAATACTTTTGAAGCACCATTTCTTGGAAGTTTTCCCAAGGCATTGCGTAAGCAACACCAATGATTGGGGACTTCAAGTAGTTTTTCCACCAGGTTAGAGCAGCATCCGTGAAAGTAAAAGATGCGTACTTAACATTGGCTTCTTCTTCATAGTTACAGATTCGAAACACAGTCTCAAGTTTCTCAATCCACCTGGTCAAACCAACAGCTCCTTCAGTTCCACTAAAACCTCTAGTCATGGTTTTGCGGAAATCCTGATAAGTACAACTGCGGCTATGTGTGGTCGGTCTTGAAGTTCCAACTTCAGTGGATGAGTGATTTGCCGCAGCCAAGGCAGCCAGGGCTGCATTCACTCGCTCATTGACCAATTGGTCTATCATTTTCTGATTCATAGCAGGCTGATTTGGTGCAGCCCTAGCTGGAGTTGGGGCATCAGCGGTTTGGTCGTGTGTGACCCTTGCTGGGGTAGCAATGTTTGTAGTTCAATTGCGAGTGACTCTAGCTGGGATAGGAGCATTAGCAGATCCACCACGGTTTCACCTGGTTGATCTTCTTTTTGGAGGCATCTTTCTGCATTATGAAAAGATGATGAAATATAAGACCTTTTAAACAAGGTAAGTACCAGGTAGTAATGTAAACATTGTAGATAGAACACACAATTTAATTATGAAAGGAAAGGACAATTGGATAGAAAATCGTGCTTGTTATAGATAGCAATTTTGGTTACAAGGTTCACAAAATACAAGCTGAAATACAAGAGTCATATCAAACACTAACTGTCATAACCCATTTTAGTGTACTACAACATACAACAAAGATCTAAGGATGATCGCGCTCTGCACGCAAACGCTCAATACTAGCAACAAGCTCCCGTTGGGTAGCCTCCAGGCTCACAATACGCCTCATCTGGGCGGCTAACATAGACTCTAAATCCGAGGTCCTCTGCCACTCAGCTCTAGCGGTGTCCCGGGCTATCCACTGGGTCCTCTCTAACTCCTCTAGTCTGCCATGCAATCTGGCCTATCCTCTGCCCAATGCTCGCGATCTGCTGTCCAGCTCCCTGACATCCTCAATCCGAGTCTCAAACCTGAAACCCAACCGAATCCGCTCTTGCCTCTCCAGATCCATGCTCTCAAATAAAACATCTGTAGTGCGATCAAGAGTCTCAACATGCTGCTCATAGGCCTGTAGGCGTGCTGGCTCAATCCTTTCCAGATGATCTGTATGGACTCCAAGTAAGTTCTCATGGGAGTCCAGCTGGATGAGAACTCTCTCAGTGAGAGCCAATTCCTCACCATCTGAGGACACTAGTGGATTTGGCACGGGCTTTCCATCACTCGGTACTGCTGTCACAAAAGTCTCAACCTGACCAGTAGAGTGAGCAAGACGCTCCATGTCCAAAGCAGATGGTATAAATGATGGAGACGATGGAGTGAATTCCGGACTCGCAACGTGTGGTACAGTATTAATCATGCAATCAACATTCTTCCACCTAACCTCATTACCCTTATCCTGACTGCGGAGCAAAGCAGCCCTCTGCCTTAGCCCCATCGGCACATCAATATCCATATCTTCACTCACCACCTGAGCAACCCTAGAGCTCTGTCCCAACTTATGGATACTATGAACAATCTCTACACTGTCCCTCTACTCAATCTGTGTATCCATGTCTACATCTGTACCTGTATCCCCAGGAATACCCTCAATTGGCGTAGACTTTGTCGACTCATCCTCTGGGTCTTCCTCTGAATAGGAGTCACTGGCTCTCCTAAGCCTCTGATGAGATGGTGACTGGGTGGATGATGATGATAGGGATAATAGGGTGGTAGAGGGACCCATGTAAGCAGTGCTGGTCCTCTTGGGAAGTACGAAAACCAAGGATGAATACCACTCACGGTATCCTGGTACCCTAACAATCATGCGGGCTTTACGCCTGCGGGTCAATAAAGCAGATGGAGCAATGGTGAGAGTGGGTATGGATGAAACAGGTGTAGTGTCTGGCTGAACTGATCGTACAGCTTGGATGTCCGGATCTGTAGGCATGAGTGGAGTCTAGTAAATAGCAGGTGAGTGAGCAGCAAGTAATATGTCTTCTTGGACATCACAGTGAATGGCAGGTGAAGGCATGGTCTGTGACAAGATGGTGCATATGTGTAAGTGTATGAAAAAATCCTTATAATAAATATGGGGTAGTGAATAAGTAAATAGGAAATATAACATGTAGTCATATTTAAATGAACCATAAGTAAAACAACAAGTAAGGCAAGCGGACAATTGACGATCGTAGAGTGATGTTTTTGTAAAAAGTAGTTATAGTTTAGGGTTTATATGTACCTAGTTCTCTATAACTTAGGCTCTGATGCCAATCTGTAACACCCCTAAATCTGGTTTAGCGGAAACAGTCGGGTCATGGGGTGCTACTAAATCGGAGATCATAACACAAGTGATAAATAACGGAATACATACTTTGTTTCAATTCATAAAATTGTTTTAAAACATTGTTTTACAATCATTGTTCAAATAAAAAGCACGGCCCATAAGTTTTGTGGTCCCGATAATAAAACATCGATATGTGTAAAAACACTTCTTTTAAGAAAAATACGACCATTGCCACGCCTTGCCTTGAACCAAGATATCAAATCAAACACCTGAGAAAATATGCTAAAAAGGTCAGCAAAAAGCTGGTGAGTTCATAGGTTTATAATTAAAACAGTAAGTATGGACCAAAAGCAAAGGCATATAATCATTACAACGAATATAATGACATATGAATGAAAGTCTATTACGCTAGCACTAAGTTCATGCAACCGAAACTATGACAGTTTCTGTATGCTAAATGAAGTCATACAATTTATGGGGCCTAATGCGAGTGTTTGTCCCTCTACACTCGATTCCGACATGGTATACGTATCGCCTTGACCTAAGTATGGCCAACCGAATGGAGGAGTCACCCTCAATAGATCTATTTATAACATTCGTGCTTCCCAATGGGAACTGACGGTTCATGAATGGGGCATTTCTAGGGACTTAAGGGATTAGGTTAAATCACGTAATAGTAATCATGCAATAGTTCAGGTCCATAAAAAAAGGTTTGCATATTTTCTCACCCCAAAACGTATTAAACAATTTATCAAGTAAAAGTGGGGCTATAAACTCACCTTGGCAACAAGTAGTCCGAAGGTGAAATTCAATGTGTGTTGTGGAACTGCACCGACACGCGACCTAAGTAAATAGGGCAAAATTTTAGTTCATTATTTTAGTTAAGACTTACTTAAAATGGTTAATTTAATGTTGCCTTTGCAATGGCGCTAAGACCAAAATTACTTTTTAAATTATTCGTAAGGTTTTACTACATGGGGGGGTATAGGAATAAGAACTTGGAATGTATCGACGTTGAACGAGTCTTCCATAAAATGACGAAGAATTATTGACGGGTGTGGTTTACACAATGAACTAGACCTTTATTAGCTTACTAATCAGAATGCACATGTATATACCTTTATCTCAAATTACACATAATTATATTATCATAAATAAATAAGTTTGCTTTATCTTATAGACGTTCCTTGTTTTAGTGTATTCCCATATTAACTTTGAAGGGTTTCAAAGTTATTCTATGTAAAAACTTTATAATAATTGAGATGTATTTGACGAAATTTGACACGGTCCTCTTGAGAACCTTTATATACCATATTGTTATATTGGACAACTAATTATTAAACATATGTTGAAAAATTTATAAGTGAGCGAAAGTATTTATCTACTTGTTGTATGAAATTTTAGGTAGAAAAATATATGTGATTAGTGGTTATGTTTTCAAGTCTTCATGATGCCGCGATGAATGTTCATGCATAGAACGACGTCGAGTTGCGAAGGTTATATATATACATACTTAGTCAAATATTTTTGTTATTCTCATTTTTATACCCAAAACACCATTTGGACCTAATGTGGGTTGTGGCCCGCTAGACTAAATTAAGGGTGCCCATGTGGGCGTATAGGTCTGTGGCCCAAGAGTTTTCACAATCAGATTTTGATACAAAATGTTTTTTTGTTGGTATGACTTACTTCTATTTTCTTGTGCTACTACATTTTCTTCTTGGCGCAAGAGTTTCAGGTGAGGCATTATATACGCAAGGGATTTAAAACACACCGCTCTAGACTCGAAACGCATCTCACTTAACCATGCCTAGGTCATGAAGTCAAGGCTTCTCGACCGGTTAACATGTATGCACGACCCGTGTTCAAACCCATTACCACCATTTTTTAGTAAATCAAACTCATTCTACTGTGGCGATAACCACAGTGAGTTTTTCGACCCACAATAAGGATCAAACACGACTCACGTAAGTGTTACCTTTTCTAGACACAAGGCACCGATTACATAACAAAAATCAGTTTTCTCGTGTTAAAGTCTAATTTGCGATGTATTTACTGCTACTTGCTACGATGCTACATCTTTAACCTCGAGTTACGCCATCGATTCATAACTATAAATTTTCTCATGTTAATGATCTATTATTAACAAAATGGTGGTTTCTTTAGTGTATGATTTTTATCGACACGAATTTTACAACATAGTTGTCGACTGGTGAGAACCATGAGCATCAAAGTGGGTTCACAGTCGAGCCAAACAACAAACTTAACACCAAACAATGATGATAAATTTAATAACAGAAAATCACAAGAATAAATCAATACAAGGTACCAAAATTTAACATCTCGTTATCAAGGTTTATAGTATAACAAATTTACAATAAGGGAAAAATGATGAACCTTATCAAAAGTGAGATGAAAAATGATGAGGATGAAAGCTAACTCGAGAACCCCACACGAATCGAATCCCAACCGAACCTGAGCAAGACCCAAACAAGCTTCACAACACCTTCAAGAACACTATTCTTTGTGGTTGATTTGAGATTGGTTTTGTGTGGATCTCTGCCCCTCGAATAGCATAAAAAGAATTAAGGAAGAAAGTCTTTGCCATGACTTTCGGTATTGATAATTGAAGTGCGCTATTCCTGGGAAACATCCTTCTCGTTTACAAATTCATAACCGATCATGTGACTCCATCTGGGATGAAGGGAAAGTGAGATTGTGATGGCGTTCTTTGTACCGTTCCCTTGTTGATGACTCGTAGGGATGATGAGAGTGAAATTAGATGTGCAGGTTACCCTTTCTAGTTAACCTCCCTTCTAGGTTTGACCTAGATGAAAGGGATAGATGAGAAACTAGGATTGAGATCTGTGTTATTTGTGTGGGATCGAGAAAGCAGGGAAGAAAAAGAAAACAAACAAAATGGATAGGTGAAAAGATAGAGATAAGTATTATTAATACTTATTGATAATTTTAATGTATTGTGTACCCCGTGTCCCGCTGAAGCTAAAATGTATTCTTAGTATTACGGTTGGGTCAAATTCGCAAGGGAAGTTTATGGACACGTTACTGTGAAGATAACATAAAAAAATATTATCGCTTCTGGGGATTAATTATAATTTGATCTGCCTATCGAGTGGAAAGTGCTCTGCAAGCGCGTGCGATGTCGGGTTTTTAGTGGAAAACGAGATAACCTCTCGTTTTACAATTTAATCATTTAAAATTTTTCAGGAACTATAAATTCACAAATTTCTGATCAGATTATGAATGCCAAAGTTATACAGTAAGCTACAGTATGCGAGTTATCCACTCAAAATAGTCAAGTGAGCCAATGTATGCTTAATTTAATATGCTTATCAATAATAAACTATTTATTATTCAATATTAGTTGAAAAATTACCGTGTGTCACATTACGTCCCGTCAAAGTATGAGCTGAAAAATACACTTTTATTATATTGACAACTTTTATTAAACAAAATAGTGAGATGTTGAAAATGTTTCGAGGTTGTTTTTTAGCGTCTTAGATTACAAACGAGCTAAAAATTCCTAAATAAATATTGTAGCGTTTTATATATACTTTATATACGAGTCAAAATTTTTCTAAAATATTAATTAACGAACTAGTTATGGTTATTTACGAGGGATACTTGGAAAATATTATAAGGTATGTAACGTAACTATTAATAGTAAACTTCGACGTGAACTATATTTTATTTACTAAACCTTAACGCAAACATGTACGAGTGATATACTATTTATAAAAGTGCATACTCGACAGTTCATTTAAATTCATAACCTAAGACGCAACATTATTTAACTTGGTTGCGGTTAGAGTTCTCGATCATCATTTTTCGTGCACACTTTCTTGTACCATAGTACTTATTGCTTGAGATGAGTTTCATAGCCCTGGTTTTATATTGTTTATACTTATTTTGAAACACTCGGGGGTGAGAATACTATGCTACCATTTTGTGGAAAACTAGAAGGGGGGGGGGGTTGAATACTGTTAATACAAATAAGCCGTAAAAACGTTTATTTATATTTTACGATCTTCTAATGTTTTGTCGATAACAAAAGTAAAATCATTTTAACGAAACAAATAAAATACGTAAATGGTTTGGACTAATAGTTTTCTAACACACTTACGCTTTCACATAAAACACTAAAACAAGTATAAGTGATTTTATGATTTAGATAGATATGTACAAAAACTAGTGTTTACATATTGGGTTAAACATATACTTAAACTAAGTATACTAAAATGGGTAAAAACTAAGTATATGCTAAAATGGGTAAATACAAGTATATACTAAAATGGGTAAATACTAGCAAATGGTTTTGACCCACAACCCATGGTTTTATATATACCACTTAACCAAGTTCATTGTATCCTTAAGATACATTGTACCTAGAAAGAAAACCATGGATCAACCCATAACCCATGACCCATAACCAAAAATACCCATGGGTAAAGAGGAGCGTACCACGGATCCCTAGCTTTGTGCTAGCCGGATCCCTTGTGGTAGGGATCCGTGGGATCCGGGAACAGAGGATTTTTCCTCTACAAATAGTGAGCCATGTCTTCATTATTTCTCACCCCTTTTGAATCCCTTTCTAACACACTTTCCCTCCTGAGTTAAATCTCACTAACCTTAGATCCAAGAGATCTATGTTTGTAGTTTTGTTTTGTGTGATCTTTTAGGTTCCTCTTAAAGGCAAGGTCACCACCTTTGAAGTTGAGCAAGCTCAAGTCCATGAGTTGCCATGCTTCTTCATCATCAAGGCTACTGAAGTATTCTTGTTGATGATTCCTTTCTTTCTTCAAAGAAGTGTAGTGTTGAAGACATTAGTGAAAGATGTCTCAAGAGTCAAGACGAAGATATTAGTGAAGGGTATCTTTCGTCTATAGGATAAAGCACTTGTGGTAGGTGCTTTGAAGTCAAGACAAAGAAGCATTAGTGAAAGGTGCTTAGAAGTCAAGACAAAGAAACATTAGTGAAAGGTGCTTAGAAGTGAAGACACAAGACATTAGTGAAAGGTGTCTTGTAGATCTAGTCAAAGGCATTAGTAAAGGTGCCTTAGATGTACATTCGATATGGTGTGTTTCGATGTACAAGATAGACTAGTATTAGATCCAAGGATATTGATATCCTTGATGATGTTGTAAAGGAGTAGATCTCCTTTGGGATTAGTCGTTGGTGTAGTGTGGTAGTAGTTCCTCCATTGCAATGGAACTAGGTGCTTAGCCTAGTACCTAATAAAGGGTAGGCGACGTTGTGAAGGTGTAGTTCACCTAAGGTGTGAAAGAACTAGGTGCTTAGCCTAGTACCTAATAAAGGGTAGGCGACGTTGTGAAGGTGTAGTTCACCTAAGGTGTGAAAGAACTAGGTACTTAGCCTAGTACCTTATAAAGGGTAGGCGACGTTGTGTAGGTGTGGTTCACCTTGGAGTGAAAGAACCCGGTGGTTAGCCTAGTACCGGAAAAGAGTAGGCGACGTTGTGAAGGCTTCTCCGCCATAAGGAGATTGGTGTAGTGATTACAAACTCAGTAGGTGATTCGGGGAGTGAAGTAGGGCAAGGAAGGTGACCTTGTAGCCGAACCACTATAAATACTTGCGTTGTGGTTTTGTGCTTCTTACTCTTATCTTTTCATTACTTACCTTTATATGTTTGTTTATCAACATCCAACACACACATCCAAATAGATTGACATAAGTCGATCTAAATAGATTAAAATAAAGTTTTAATTGGTAAAACTATTCAACCCCCCATTCTAGTTTTCCACAATTGGCATCAGAGCTTCGTTACCAAGTTTCTTGAAGTATATTGTAATTTAAAAACTTGATACGATCCATGGTTAATTGAAAACTACAAAGAAGGTTTTTCATAAAAGCAAACACCATGTTTTTCAAAAGTATATGTTTGGATGTTGACTTGATAAACCACATTTTTCTTATCTTCTTTTTCATTTAATTGTACTAATCTTCCTTGTCATGTTGATTAGTCAAAGCTCATACCCACCAAGCTTTAGGAGTCGCTTGGTAACAAGAATACCTTCCTTAGGAAGGTATCTTAAACGCAAAGGAACGGGAATCGTCTAAGTGACATTTGCTGTGTCATTTGTAAAGACATTCCTAAGTGCATTCGAGGTATGACTTTCCACTTATATCTAAATGATATTAGTTTAATAAATAAGTTTTATTTGTTAGGCATTTATTTGAGTAGATTTCGTGTTTACACATGTTTTACATGTAGCTTCATTAGGAAGTTGTTTCACACATATGTGTCACTCCTCCGTCTAGAAATCATGGTTTATAATAATTGTGTTTTATCTCACTTAATCTAAAAATCATATTTTCTAATAAAACAAAACACAAATCTCAAAATTCCTCCTTCCCCATAAAAACTCCCACCGTCGACCATCTTATCAAACCCTCATTTTTTTTCAAATCTTCCAATTTCAAAAAATTTCCTCTCATTCAAAAAACTTCATCTTCCTCCTCATTCCATCTCAATCGAAACCAAGAAGATCCATCATCAACATGGTTTACATCGCACTCGTGCTCATCGCTCTAACACTCATCGCACTTGTGTTCCCTATGATGAAGTTCACATATGGAGACATTTACTTTGTGTTGTTAATCTACATTGGGATCATATACCCAACCCTTTGTATCATCCTTAGTATTGAAATACAATATTATTAATAATCTAGTTTATCTAGGTTATTTTTATCGTAATGTGTTTGTCACTTATTTTGATTTATATGTTTTATATTCTTTCGTGATACATTATAAGTCATGTATGCATGCTAAAAGAAAATGTAGGATAAAACATATTTTGTGGTATAAAAACTGTAAAATCTATGTTTTTATCAAATCTGTTTATATTACTACAGATCCACGGATCCCGGAAGTTATACTAGCCGGATCCCTTTTGAAAAGGAACCGTGGGATCCGTCCTACTAGAAAACAGTTTTTCATGCAAATCAAAAACCTCTTTTCTTCTAAGAGTAATACTCCACTTGTATATCAAAACCATAAGTGAGTTAAGTGTATTTTTTGTTAAAAACCATTGTTAATAAAAATCTAGTAAAAACATTAGATTATCATAAGTTGACCACAAACATCTCCTTTTATTAACTTGTCATTTCTATAGGGTCAACTATGACGCATGAATATGAGTTTGATTTTTGACTCACTAGCGTCTACACTCCGAACATCTCTCTCGAACCCAACACGCCTGGCAATCATGTCCGTGGGTTCAATAATCTCAAAAACCGTCACTTCCACGAAGGACGTATTGTAGACACTTCTCTACAATTCGAAGAAGGTATCAATACCTCCTTCCGAGCCATAGGACTAGAATGTCTTCTTGAAATCAACGAAGATATGTCCAAGGTTCATAATGGAATTCTTCAGTCAAGTCGAACTCGTTCGTAACGAGGATCGTTCTTTATCTCTTTGGTTTTATATCAAAAACCAAAAGTTCACTCTAACCCTTGGGCATTTTGCTCACATCCTCCGGATTCCAAATCATGGACAATGTGCCTTCACCAAAGATTGGTCTCTTGATTCTCTCTTCAACTTTCGTGAAGAAAATAGTCCATATTGTTCACACATACCCTCTCCGGAAGATTTAAATCGCATAATATGCAAACCTCGACCATATTACTCCGATCCAAACATTATCTTTACAAGGGATATCCGAGAAGAGTACAAGCCTCTTGCACTCATCCTACGTGAAAATGTTTGGAGCCTTAGGGAAATCGAAATTCTTCCCGCTTTTTGTGCTCACATGTTGTATTGTTTGCTAACACAACAACCATACAATCTCGCCTACTTCTTCGCAAGGCGAATTGCAAATCTTCAAGGCTCCAAGAATAAACTCATCCCTTATGGAATGTTCTTGACACGCCTCTATCATAATGTTATGCACTTCCATCCTCAATTTCAAAGTCCGTTGCACGTACTTGTGAACAAGATGATGGAACCGCTAAACATATCCCTCATGAAGACTTTCTTCATTCTTGATTCCACCAACACTCATCAATCACATAATGATCCTCCTAGCGAAAACACTCAAGGAAACTAGTAGTATTCCAAAATAGGATCAAATCTCTTGTACTCGTGCTTTATCAATGTAATCCAATTTCTCTCATGAAATAAAACATCTTACATTTGATATCTTAGTATTAAAACTCTTTTTAGACTATCCTTGAGATATAATGCATTGTCAAGATCATTGCATACCTTTAGTAAAGGTTCTGCCTAGCAGATGGACGGATCCCAAATGTTGTACTAGACGGATCCCTACTCTTAGGGAACCGTGGGATCCGGCAAACAGAAAATGAAATTGCAAGCATTATGTTTCAAACATATCCTTAGAACACCTCACACACTAAGCTAAACATAGTGCCTTAAGGCAAAATTAAGTCCTTGTCAAGATAGGTTGATCTTTCCTACTCATACATAACTCACCTAGATCACATTCTAAGTCAATTGTAAATCTACCGTTTGGTCCTTAATCCACTACTCTTCCGCTCTTAAACTCACACTTCATTTTCTACTTGATCCCTCACATCTAGTCTTAGAAATCTTTCGATTATGGCAAGATTGATCATAAATCATCCTCACCTCAAAATTGATCAAAGTTGATCAAAATCTAGTTTTCTCATCTCAAAGCTTCTAGGATTTTTTCCAAAACACTATCCTAAGACACAACCTGATCTATAGGATCATTTAGCTTCAATTGACACTTCAAATCTTTAGTGTCATCCTTGCTCATCCATTGGTACTCTTGAAAAGTTCCAAATCCTTCCATAAATGACAATCATTCATTACCTTCAAGTACTCAAGCATCCCTTCATTTAAAACACTTAGGAGGACTGAAACACTCAAGATGATATAGGTCTTAGATCTTTGAAACATCATTTCCACTCTTTCATAGCTGCTGAGAGCCGGATCCCTAGGATTAGCCTAGACGGATCCCTCCGAGGAGGGAACCGTGGGATCCGGATGACAGTTTATGTCAAATCTTGCAAAAACAATCATTTCAACTTATCTTCCTAACTCAAACACTCCATATCATCTTAAATGAGTTCCTAGATCAGTGCAACCTCTGAAGTTGACTCTTGTGCATGTCAATCATCACATTTCAATGAATTCTAGTGGCTTAAGGCTTAAATACACTTGCCAAATCTCTTAGTTTATAAACCACCTTGTTAGGACCTCCATAGTCATCACTCTCATCCTAACTTTCAGCTCTTGCAAACTCTTGAAATCATCTCATCGTGAGGAAAACACCAAGTAGTAACTTATCCACCAAAGAACCACCCATGAAAAGAGCTCGTGTTATACACGAAATTTCTTCAACCGAATCATCTCCGGTCAAGCCAACAAATGATAGAATCTTTCATCATCCAATCAAACCAATTCCTAAAAGGATAGTACCCACAAAACTACCTTTACCAAACACCACCATACCTCCTAGGCCAAACAATATCATCTCCACCAAACCATCACCATTGGTTCCTAGAGCTATTTCATTTACATCCCCACTATCATCACCACACCTCTTCAATTTAGAGGACTTGCCTCCTAGGCCGTCTCATCCGCTTCCACCGACAACATTTTCCTCATTAGGAGGAATAATGGTTCAAAATCAAGGTGTTGAGTCAACACTTGCTCAGGCTTCCTTCTCGGCGTTTTCATCATATAATCCCATTTGGATTATGACAAATCATCAAAGTCAACCACCCGACCATATGGAAGTTGACACTTCTATACCACCACCATCATTCTTGGTTGAGTCATTCTTAAATGCACCTCCACCAATCCTCCATCTTTTGAAGCTCCATGAAGCCGCTTCACTTGAACCTTCGAATCAAGCCATTTCATTTCATCCACCACCACTACCTAGCCATGACAAAGATTGCTATCATTGTCAACATGTTGAAAGTTTGATACATGAAGTGCGAGAAGACCAACATTTCATGTTCTATCATCTCCTCGAGCGTTTCGACGAGATTAAACCTAAACAAAACTTGAGCTAGAAGATTATAGTGGTGTCTTAGCTTCAACCGTTAGGTGATCTAGAAATTACTAGTCATGTATTGTCTATTTTCTTGTTTTTCGAGTCATGTATATCATAACTCTTGTTTATTCTATGTAAATGAAATTATGCTAACTTGTATATATTATGATGCTATATGATTAGTTTATGTATATTTGATATAATTCCATATTGTATACTCTCTATTGATTATTAACATTTTTGCTACTATTTGTATACCATCTTTCTATGACATTTGTATTCATCGGCCATGCACGGATCCTGATTTGCCTAGACGGATCCCTACTAGGAGGAACGTGGGATCAGTGGAGCGAAATATTTCTTTCTACTAACTTGAATCACATTTGCTGGAAATTGTGAATTATACTTGATTTCTAACCTTTGTTTTGTAGTTATTCAATTTACAAATGAAGACTTTGACATCCTAAAGCTAGGGGAGCTTTATGTCAAAGCAATACATTGCAAATTAATTGCAATACTAGGTTTACATTTCATGACATCCTTTTGCAATAATCAAGGGGAAAAAGCACTGGTATTCGTCTCTTACGATATCTTTTGCAAACTTATTTGCAAACAAACTAGATTAGTATCATTTACTTGACGCCTTACATAGGGATGTACTCGTCAAGGGGGAGTAAAAGACGAGATCCTTTCCCGTTATTTGCTCTCTATTTCTTTTTACTTTTTTCTTTCACATGTTTTTCTTAAAAACAATGTGTTGCCTTCCTTCAAACACTTTTGTTTCGACAAAAGGGGGAGAAAAGTAAAACTACAAATTCAAATTTTTACGAATTTTAACTTTTTCCTTAAAATAATTTTATGTTTTGTCATCAACAAAAAGGGGGAGATTGTTAATACAAATAAGCCGTAAAAGCGTTTATTTATATTTTACGATCTTCTAATGTTTTGTCGATAACAAAAGTAAAATCATTTTAACGAAACAAATAAAATACGTAAATGGTTTGACCCAATAGTTTTCTAACACACTTAGCTTTCACATAAAACACTAAAACAAGTATAAGTGATTTTATGATTTAGATACATATGTACAACAACTAGTGTTTACATATTGGGTTAAACATATACTTAAACTAAGTATACTAAAATGGGTAAAAACTAAGTATATGCTAAAATAGGTAAATACAAGTATATACTAAAATGGGTAAATACTAGCAAATGGTTTTGACCCACAACCCATGGTTTTATATATACCACTTAACCAAGTTCATTGTATCCTTAAGATACATTGTACCTAGAAAGAAAACCATGGATCAACCCATAACCCATGACCCAGAACCAAAAATACCCATGGGCAAGAGGCGTACCACGGATCCCTAGCTTTGTGCTAGCCGGATCCCTTGTGGTAGGGATCCGTGGGATCCGGGGAACAGTAGGATTTTTCCTCTATAAATAGTGAGCCATGTCTTCATTATTTCTCACCCCTTTTGAATCCCTTTCTAACACACTTTCCCCCTGAGTTAAATCTCACTAACCTTAGATCCAAGAGATCTATGTTTGTAGTTTTGTTTTTGTGATCTTTTAGGTTCCTCTTAAAGGCAAGGTCACCACCTTTGAAGTTGAGCAAGCTCAAGTCCATGAGTTGCCATGCTTCCTCATCATCAAGGCTACTGAAGTATTCTTGTTGATGATTCCTTTCTTTCTTCAAAGAAGTGTAGTGTTGAAGACATTAGTGAAAGATGTCTCAAGAGTCAAGACGAAGATATTAGTGAAGGGTATCTTTCGTCTATAGGATAAAGCACTTGTGGTAGGTGCTTGGAAGTCAAGACAAAGAAGCATTAGTGAAAGGTGCTTAGAAGTCAAGACAAAGAAGCATTAGTGAAAGGTGCTTAGAAGTGAAGACACAAGACATTAGTGAAAGGTGTCTTGCAGATCTAGTCAAAGGCATTAGTGAAAGGTGCCTTAGATGTACATTCGATATGGTGTGTTTCGATGTACAAGATAGACTAGTATTAGATCAAGGATATTGATATCCTTGATGATGTTGTAAAGGAGTAGATCTCCTTTGGGATTAGTCGTTGGTGTAGTGTGGTAGTAGTTCCTCCATTGCAATGGAACTAGGTGCTTAGCCTAGTACCTAATAAAGGGTAGGCGACGTTGTGAAGGTGTAGTTCACCTAAGGTGTGAAAGAACTAGGTGCTTAGCCTAGTACCTTATAAAGGGTAGGCGACGTTGTGTAGGTGTGGTTCACCTTGGTGTGAAAGGTAAGCCTAGATAAGTAACGGCGTTAGCCTAGTGTAAGGGTGGTTAGCTGTGCGGAAAGAGTACGCGGCGTTGTGAAGGCTTCACCGCCATAAGGAGATTGGTGTAGTGATTACAAACTCTCGAGTAGGTGACTCGGAGAGTGGAGTAGGGAAAGGAAGGTGACCTTGTAGCCGAACCACTATAAATACTTGCGTTGTGGTTTTGTGCTTCTTACTCTTATCTTTTCATTACTTACCTTTATATGTTTGTTTATCAACATCCAACACACACATCCAAATAGATTCACATAAGTCGATCTAAATAGATTAAAATGAAGTTTTAATTGATAAAACTATTCAACCCCCCCCTTCTAGTTTTCCACAAATACTTTTACCGATTAAAACTTCGTTTTAAACTATTTAGATCGACTTATGTCAATCTATTTTTACTTGTGTGTTGGATGTTGATAGATAAGCATATAAATAAATAAAGCAAAGATAAAGAGTAAGAAGCACAAAACCACAACGCGAGTATTTATAGTGGTTCACATCAGGACACCTTCCTTGCCTTACTCCACTCCCGAGTCACATACCGAGAGTTCGTAATCACTACACCACAAACTCCTTGTGGCGGAGAAGCCTTCTGGCGTCGCTCTCCCGGCACAAGGCTAGACACCGGGTTCTTCCACGAGGTAGAACCAAACCTATCACATCGTCGCCTACACTTTATCTGGTACAAGGCTAGATACTTAGTTCCATTACAAAGGAGGAACTACTATCCAACAATACACAACACCTATCCCAAAGGAGATCTACTCCTTATAACAACTTCAACAAGGATATCAATATCCTTTGACCCAATACTAATCTATCTTGTACATCGACACACCATATCGAATGTACACCCTAGACACCTTTCACTAATGCCTTTGAGATGACTCCTAGGCACCATTCACTAGTGCCTTCAACACGGAATTTCGGCACCCTTTACTAATGCCTTCTATATGAAATTTCGGCACCTTTCACTAATGCCTTCTACACGAACCTTCGACACCATTTACTAATGTCTTCGACTCAGACCTTGGGCACCTTTCACTAATGCCATCAACACTACACTTCTATAGAGGAATAAAGAACTATTAACAAGAGAACTTTAGTAGTCTTGATGATGACGAGGCTTGGCAACTCATGGACTTGAGTTTGCTTGACTTCAAGAGGTGGTGATCTCACCTTTAAGAGGAACCTAGACAATCACACAAACAAAAACACAAAACTACATAGAAAGATCCTTTGGATCTGAGGTTAGAGGGTTTACAACACTAAGGGAGAATGTGTGTGAATGGGGTGAGTTGCAATGAAGAAATGGCTCACTCTTTATAGACAAAACTTTACTACTGTTCCACAGATCCCTTGATTGAGAGATCCGTCCAGTGTAATTCTGGGGATCCGTAGGACGCTCCCCCTAAATGGGTTTTGGGTCATGTATCATGGATCTTGGGTTGTAGACTTTGAACCATGGGTATCCAAATAGATACAATGTATCTAGAAGATGCAATGCATCTAGTCAATGGGTCATTGGTTAGCTCCATGGGTCATGGATAATACCCATTATGACTTATGCATGATGTCATGCAATGGGTCATGGGTTATGGATCATGCTCCATGGGTATGCGTCATGGACTTTGGGTTTTACCCAACTACATTCAATGTATTTAGTCAATGGGTCAAATACTTAGACTTCTACCCATTATATTACCCATTACAATACATATTAATTATGTATATATATATGCCCATTATGTAAACACTATGTGTTATACATATGCATTACTATAACATGAAAACACTATTACTTGTTTAACGTTTTTATATAAAAACGTAAGTGTGTTAGTAAACTATTGGCTCAAACCATTTACGTATTTTATTTGTTTCGTTAAAATGATTTTACATTTGTTATCGACAAAACATTAGAAGATCGTAAAATTTAAATAAACGTTTTTAAGGCTTATTTGTATTAACAATCTCCCCCTTTTTGTTGATGACAAAACATAAGATTATTTTAAAGAAAAACTAAAATTCGTAAAAGTTTGAATCGGAGTTTTTACTCTCTTCTCCCCCTTTTTGTCGATACAAAAAGAGCGTCGAAAAGAAACTAACACAAAGTTTTGAAGGAAAAGCATGTAAAAAGTAAAAATATAAACATTAGAGAGTTAGAGAGGAGAAGAGTTCTCGTCTTAGCTCCCCCTTGACGGTCCATCCCTTTGTGAGGGCGTCAATTAATTAGAGATACTAAGCTAGTGCTTTGCAATTAAGTTTGCAAATGGTTTCGTCTTATTGACGAACATGCTCCCCCTTGACGAGTGCTCCTTTGCAAGGAGGACGTTATGTAGTAATGGTAATCCAATGTGAAAGTATTGCAAATGTTTTTGCAATGTTTAGCTTTGACAAGAAACTCCCCCTAGCTAAGGGTGTTAAAGTCTTCATGTGTATATTGAAAATCTACAAAACAAAGGTTAGAAAACAAGTATATGATTCATATTTTCCTGCAAATAAGGCTCAAGTTAGTAATAACAATGTCTTCTGTTGCACGGATCCCACGGTTCCTCCCTTGGAGGGATCCGTCTAAGCTAAACTGAGGGATCCGTCTGCCTGTAAGCTTAAGACAGCAATGGTGATATAAAATGTGATGTTAGCATCAAAATGAGATATGTGTTAACGTACCAAACATATTCTCAAGACAATATGGCATAAAGCATGTAATCTCATTTAATAAAACTAGAGAAATGATGTACATAACTCCAAAAAAAACTAAGAAAATGAATAATACATGGATTAAGATTCCTAAACTATCTAAGTTAAGCTTAAGATTAGGACACCACTTGAATCCTTCCTCTTGTCGATGACGAGATAGTCGAAAGTGAGGCCATAGAAATAAAGAAAAATACAAACAAAGAAGATGAACCATTAAACAATGAAATCATCAATATTAAAGAGTCTAAAGATCACCCCGTAGATAAGGTCATAGGAAAGTTAAACGAAAGAACCTTAAGGTCTCAAGTCCAAAACCAAAGTAGCTTATTTTGTTTTGTCTCAACCATAGAACCTAAGAATACACAAGAAGCAATAAAAGATGAAAGTTGGGTAATGGCTATGCAAGAAGAGTTAAATCTAATGATGTTTGGACACTTGTCCCTCCACCTAGTAATAAAACCATAATAGGAACCAAATGGGTATATAAAAACAAGTTAGATGCAAACGGTGTAGTGTCTAGAAACAAAGCTAGACTCGTTGCCCAAGGGTATAATCAACAAGAAGAAATAGACTTTGATGAGACCTATGCCCCCGTGGCTAGATTAGAGTCTATAAGAATACTTCTTGCTTATGCTTGTGCTAAAAGCTCATGGTTTTTTAGGTTTTTTGACCTCATTGAAATGTTCGAGGAGGTGATTAAACATGACACGTTGCTCTTCACGTAGTTCATGTATCAAGCCTTCAACATGTTGACAATGATAGAAATCTTTGTCATGGCTTGAAAATGGTGGTGGTAGAAATGGAATGGCTTGAGATGGAAGGTTTGGTTGAGGTTCCACAAAAAGATGAGGGTTAAGTGAGGAAGGTTGAGGATTCTCAAAAGAAGTAGGGATTTGTGGAGGTGGTTCAACCAAAGGTGGTGGTGGTGGAATATGTGACGAGGATGGTGGTAGAGAGGTATCTACTTCCATGTGATCGGGTGGTTAACTTTGATGATTCCTCATAATCCAAAAGGGACTATTTGAGGATGACAGAGCAAAGGATACCGGTGCTAGTGTTGATTCAACACCTTGGTTTTGTTGTTGCACTATTTTCTCTATTGATGAGAATGTTGGCAATGGTGGAGGATGAGATGGCCTAGGAGGCAAGTCCTCTAAATTGTAAAGGTGTGGAGATGAAAGTGGAGTGGTGAATGATATGGATCTAGGCACTAATGGTGATGGTTTAGTGGAAATAGGAGTGTTTGGTTTATGAGGTATAGTACTATTTGGCATTGGTAGTTTTGTGGGAACAATCCTTTTAGGGATTGGTTTGATTGGTTGAGTTGGTGGAGGGGAAATCCTAGCGTTTGTGGATTTAATGAGAGATGATTCGGTTGAAAAAATTTCGTGAACAACACGAGCAAGTTTCTTGGGTGGTCCTTTGGTGGATGAGTTAGCACTAGGAGCTTTTCTCATGATGAGATGACAAAAGGTTAGTGAGATAGAGGCTTATAGTTGCTGAGAATTAAGTTGTAGATGATGACTTAGAAGTCCTAACAAGGTGGTTTATAAAGGGAAGGATTTGGCAAGTGCATTCAAGGCTTAAACCACTAAGATCCTTTTGTAATGCAATGATTTGCATGCACAAGAGTCAACTTCAGAGTTGCACTGATCAAGGAGGTTAATTAAGGCAAGATGGAGTGTTCAAGTTAGTAAGAGGAGCTTGAAATGATTGCTTTAGCTAGAATTAGCTGAATCTGTCAGCTGGTTCCCACGGTTCCCTCCAATGAGGGATCTGTCTAGGCTAATCCTAGGGATCCGGCTCTCAGCAGCTAAGAAATGAAAAAAAATGATGTTTTGTAAGGTCTAGTACTTATACATCTTGAGTGTTTCAGTCTTCCTTAGTGTCTTAAATGAAAGAGGACTTAAAGGATCAAGGGTAATGAGTGATGGTAGCTAATGATTACCTTTATTGAAGAAAATGTGACTTCATGAGTGCCAATGAATGATCAAAGATGACACTAGGAAATTTGAGAGTGTCAAATAGTGTTAAATGATCCTAGAAATCAGATGGAAACTTAGGATAAAATTGGAAAATTCCTTAGGAATTATAAGAAATGAAAAACTAGTTTTGATTCATTTTGAGGTAAGGATGACTAAAACAAATTTGCTAAAATTGAGAGAAATATTAAACTAGATGTGTTGACATGTGCGAAATGATGTGTGAGCATTGGAGGGGAAGGATGATGAGTTTTGGTGAATTGACTAATCAAAAGTACTTTGAATGTGATCCTAAGTAAGCTATGAGTGAGTGTGATACCTACTATGCTTGAGGAAGACGTAAGTGGTCCTAAGGCTTTATGTTTAGCTAGTGTGAAGTGGTCTAATGGAGTGGTTTGATGTGTGGAGGTATGAAAATTTATTGTTGTAATTATGTCTGCTCGGATCCCACGGTTCCCTAAATGGAGGGATCCGGCTCCTGCAAAACAGTACCTTCACAGAGGGTGTGTAAAAATTTCCACAAGGTATCGTATATTGATTCCAGTGATTTCTAAAGAATTTGAACATCTATATAAGCAAGACATCAAACGATAACTGTATTATTTCATGAGAATGATCATATTACAAAGATAAACGATGAATCCTTAAAGATTGAACCTATTTGGAGAGGAACTATGTTTCTTGAGCGTTTTCACTAGATGGATCGTCAAATGGATGATGAGTATTCGCCGATTCAGGAATGAAGAATGATGTGATGTGAGATGTGTTTAGAGGTTCCATCATCTTGTTCACAAGTACGTACAACCAGTGTTGCAAAAATCGGCCTAGGTGGATGATTAATCGGCGATTAATTGCTAGGCGGGGAATAACCGCCTCGATTTTCACTAATCGGCCTTATTAATCTGTTTGGTCAAAAATCGGTCAACAAAACGATTAATCGGCTAAAAATCGGCTAAATCGGGCGTAAATCGGCCAAATCGGACAAAAATCGGATAAATCGGTTACATATAGAAATCGGAAAAATGAGGCATCAATCGGCCAAATCGGTAAAAAAATCGGCTAGATCGGTCAAATCGGGCATATAGTTTCAAATTTTTATAATTTTATATATAAAAAGTCCAATCCGAAACCGATTAATCGCTAGGCGGTACCCGTCCGCCCAGCTACCGCCTAGCGATTTTTGCAACCTTGCTTACAACGAACTTTGAAATTAAGGATGGTAGTACATGATATGGTGATAAAGGTGTGTTAGGAACATTCCATATGGAATAAGTTTGTTCTTTCTACCTTGGACATTTACAATACGTCTTGCGAAAAAGTAGGTGAGATTGTATGGTTGTTGGGTTAGAAGACAATACATCATGTGAGCACAACAAGCCGGAAGAATCTCTCGATTACCCCTTAGACTCCAAACATTTTCACATAGAATGACAACAAGAGGTTTGAGATCATCTCGGTTATCACGTTTATAGATGATATTTGGATTAGAGTAATTGATTGAGGAGTGCATAACATGCGCTTTAATTCTTGAGGAGAAGGTATGTGTGAACAATATGGACTATTTTCCTCACGGTAGTTGAAGAGAGAATCAAGAGACCAATCTTCAGTGAAGGCACATTGTCCATGATTTGGAATTCGGAGAATGTGAGCAAATTTCCCAAGAGTTAAGACAACCTTTTGGTTTTTGATCCAAAACCATAGAGATAGAGATCGATCTTCGTTACGAACGAGTTCGACTTGACGGAAGAATTCCAAAACAAATCGTGGAAAAATTTTCTCGTTAATTCCGAGAAGACCTTCTAGTCCCATGGTTCGGAAAGCGGTGTTTATACCTTCTTGGTATAGTAGCGGTGAGTCAACAATACGTCCCTCATGAAAGCAACGTGTTTCGAGATTATTGAACCCACGAACATGATTGTCAGGTGTGTTGGGCTCAAGAGAAATATTAGGAATGTAGACCTGTGAGTTGAAAGTCGAATTCATACTCATAAGTCATGATGAGACCTATGGAAGTGAAATGAGCAAGTTAAGATAAAGTGATGTATTAAATGAGACGATATTTGATTGGTGAAAATAATCTCCTACTGTTTTCATTTGATTACCCTTATTTTTATTTACAATGACATTCTAGTGGGATTTTTCTTTTTATGGTAGATTTTTATGAAATTGTTTTTATGTTGCATGAGATTCTGTTTCCCAGTTTTACGGTTCTCACGGTTCCCTTCCAAGAGAGATCCGGCTAGTTGAAACTTGGGGATCCGTGGATCTGTAGTGACAAAAATATGATCTTGACGTAAAATGGATTTTTGCAACTTTAGGTTTATAAAAGTAGTTGTGTTCTATCAATATTTACTAGTTAAGCATGCATTGTAGGTTTCGAAAGTATGTTAAGGTGAAAGATACGAATGAAAAGAAAATGACAAACATATTATGAAACAAACGAGATAAACTAAGACATTTGATGCAGGTTTTACTGATCAGGTTTTAATATTTATATAGTCTCGTTATACCTATGGTCTACCCTAATGCATCCTTGGCTAGCGATGGTGTACCCGGGTATGGGTGTGTAGTGTAGTATTAGGTAGTGAAGCGAGTGCATCCCAAGAGCTATGTGAGTAGGATTCTTACTAAGTGTAGGTGTCACAGTTTTTAATATGATTTTGATAAGAAATTAATTAATTAACTACTAAAGCAGATAAAAGCAAATAAATGCAAAGGTTCAATCAATAGAGGAGAGTGGTGCTAACCTAGTTAAGCATGCATTGTAGGTTTCGAAAGTATGTTAAGGTGAAAGATACGAATGAAAAGAAAATGACAAACATATTATGAAACAAACGAGATAAACTAAGACATTTGATGCAGGTTTTACTGATCAGGTTTTAATATTTATATAGTCTCGTTATACCTATGGTCTACCCTAATGCACTAACGGGCAGTGTACCCGGTCGTGTGTAGTGTAGTATTCGGTAAAAGCAGGAATTAGTCGTCAAGAGCTATGTGAGTAGGATTATTACTAAGTGTAGGTGTCACAGTTTTTAATATGATTTTGATAAGGAATTAATTAATTAACTACTAAAGCAGATAAAAGCAAATAAATACAAAGGTTCAATCAATAGAGGAGAGTGGTGCTAACCTAGTTAATCATCCTAGCTAGTAATGTCTACGTCTAATTACTTCCAATTACTTCAGGTGGGGTCAAAGTCGAGAGGACATAATTTAGTCAACTCGCCATAACCTATCAACCCAAAGATGCCACCAACTTTGGAGAAGTCAGATGTCCCCTCATAAGTCCATTTGTTCACGGTCCCTAGCCGAGTCATTAAATACCGCTACATGCTTGATTTATAATAGTGAGTGCCCGGGCGTTAGCAACTTAAACCTCCCCTCTAATTCTTAAGTTCATTCAAACGGTAGGTGATCAGTTGGTCAAATCGCACAAGTAGAAAGGGTCGTCAGTTGGTCATGTCTTACCCTTCGTCTCGGTCTACTCACTTAGGAATCGATTGGTCATATCTCTAAGCAACTAGCCTCTACCTCCATTAAAACTCACAGAAACAAGGGTAGCTACCAATAAACTATGCATGCATACACTTAGAAATAATTAAACGAAGTAATGTAAGCATTGAACAAAACAATTAAGGATTCATAACTAGGCCAACACCAAGAGGTGCTTAGCCGCTCATATTAACTATACAAATCAATTCAATATTCAATGTTACGAAATACATGAATCGAAAGTAAAGAAAAGATAAAATGCTAACGCTTATCGTAGGGAGTGATTTCTCCACTTGGAGACACTCAGTATGCTCCTCTAGACCTGCCTTTGGCTTCTTCCCACTATCTTTGGTTGTGGTGTGTGGAATGGGATGCTTTGAAATGCTGGAAATCGTGGGGTATTTATAGGCGGGATCGGGTTTTCTGCGTAACTAATAGAATAGTTCGCCGTAATCTTCTATTTTAGTAATTTTCACTAGATCTACTGGTTACGGCATAACCTTATAAGTGGTTACGCCGTATCTTCAATTTTTCTTGGTTACTCCGTAGTTTAAACAAGAGTTACAGCGTAGTTATCAACGGCGTGGAACCTCATTTGACCTAATATAGTTACGTCGTAGTCTTAAGTAAGAGTTACGCCGTAATCTTCTGATGAGTTGGTTTTTTGAGTCACGCTTTAGTTACGGCGTAATGTGAGAGATGAGTTACGCCGTATCTTCTTCAAAGTGAGCATACTCTGATAAATCTTTGATAATTCTCCAATTCCGCGTCTCTTTAGCTCCAATGCTCGTAATTTACCTGAAAGTGGAAAACAATGGAAAACAAGCGTAAATCCATATAAATGATATAAATGATATAAATTACAAACATTACTTGGGAAAATTGACACTTAATATTCAGGACTATTTGATGTTATCAACATTAGTAATATTTCATTTCAATACAAAGAGCGATACAAAGGATTGGATAAATGATACAAATGTAGATTAACAACACAAAGTACATGTCACCATGAGAAAACTTGATCATGGGATACACGAGAGCGATAAGTGTCAAGACGATGATCACGAAGGCGATAAAAACCATGATGATGAAATTCTTCCTTGGTTTTGATTTGAGATGAGATGAGATGAGAAGGAAGATGAAGTTTGAATGAGAGGTATATTTTTGAAAATGGAAGATTTGAAAAAAATGGGGTTTGATGGTTGTGAGACGAGCGGGATAGGTTTTATGGGGAAGGAGGAATTTTTGAGATTCGTGTTTTGTTTTATTATTAGAAAGGTTTGATATTTTTGGTTAGGATAACACATATTTATATACCTAGATTTAAGCCGGAAGAGAAACACGTATGAGGGGAAGGTTTCCTAAAAACGCCACGTATATTACTAAAGCATATGATAAAACTAGAAGAGTAAAAATATAACTATATAGATTCCTATGCAAGCATACTTATTCTAAGCGAATGTTATTTAGAGATAGGTTTTAAGAAAGTCATACCTCTAATGCAATTATGAGTGTCCTTTTCTTTTGACAAGAAAAATGTCAATAGACAACTCCGGTTTCCTCGTGATCTAGATGGTAATTAAGATACCTTCTTAGAAATGGCATTCTTGTTATCAAGAAATTCCTATAGCTTGATTAAAATGAGTTTTAACTAAGCAAAATGACAAGAAAGGTTAGTGCAATTTAGTAAAATAAAATAAGAAGAAATATAATGTTGTCATCCAATCAACATCCAACAAAAGTGTTTTTAAGACATGGTGTTAGTTTTTGTAAAAGACCTTCTTTTTAGTTTTCAAGTATACACGGATCGTGTCAAGTTTTTAAAGTACAATATACTCTAAAAACTTGGTAACGAAGCTCTGGTACCAATTGTGAAAAACTAGAAGGGGGGGGGGGTTGAATAGTTTTACCGATTAATACTTCGTTTTCAACTATTTAGATCGACTTATGTCAATATATTTTTACTTGTGTGTTGGATGTTGATAGATAAGCATATAAATAAATAAAGCAAAGATAAAGAGTAAGAAGCACAAAACCACAACGTGAGTATTTATAGTGGTTCGACTACAAGGACACCTTCCTTGCCTTACTCCACTCCCCGAGTCACCTACTCGAGAGTTCGTAATCACTACACAACACAAACTCCTTGTAGCGGAGAAGCCTTCACAACGCCGCCTACTCTTTTTCCGGTACAAGGCTAGACACCGGGTTCTTCCACGAGGTAGAACCAAACCTATCACAACGTCGCCTACACTTTATCTGGTACAAGGCTAGCTACCGAGTTCCATTACAAAGGAGGAACTACTACCCAATACTACACAACACCTATCCCAAAGGAGATCTACTCCTTATAACAACATCAACAAGGATATCAATATCCTTTGACCCAATACTAATCTATCTTGTACATCGACACACCATATCGAATGTACACCCTAGGCACGTTTCACTAATGCCTTTGACACGACTCCTAGGCACCCTTCACTAATGCCTTCAACACGGACTTTCGGCACCCTTCACTAATGCCTTCTATATGAAATTTCAGCACCTTTCACTAATGCCTTCTACACGAACCTTCGACACTATTCACTAATGTCTTCGACTCGGACCTTGGGCACCTTTCACTAATGCCATCAACACTACACTTCTATGGAGGAAGAAAGAACTATCAACGAGATAACTTCAGTAGTCTTGATGATGACGAGGCTTGGCAACTCATGGACTTGAGCTTGCTTGACTTCAAGAGGTGGTGATCTCGCCTTTAAGAGGAACCTAGAGAAAAACACAAACAAAAACACAAAACTACATAGAAAGATCCTTTGGATATGAGGTTAGAGGGTTTACAACACTAAGAGAGAATGTGTGTGAAAGAGGTGAGTTGCAATGAAGAAATGGCTCACTATCTATAGACAAAACTTTGCTACTGTTCCATGAATCCCACGGATCCCTTGCTTGAGGGATCCGTCCAGTGTAATTCTGGGGATCCGTAGGACGCTCCCCCTAAATGGGTTGTGGGTCATGGATCATGGATCATGGGTTGTAGACTTTGAATCATGGGTATCCAAATAGATACAATGTATCTAGAAGATGCAATGCATCTAGTCAATAGGTCATGGGTTAGCTCCATGGGTCATGGATAATACCCATTCTGACTTATGCATGATGTCATACAATTGATCATGGGTTATGGATCATGCTCCATGGGTATGGGTCATGGACTTTGGGTTTTACCCAACTACATTCAATGTATTTAGTCAATGGGTCAAATACTTAGACTTCTACTCATTATATTACCCATTACAATACATACTAATTATGTATATATATGCTCATTATGTAAACACTAGTTGTTATACATATGCATTACTATAACATGAAAACACTATTACTTGTTTAACGTTTTTATATGAAAACATAAGTGTGTTACTAAACTATTGGCTCAAACCATTTACGTATTTTATTTGTTTCATTAAAATGATTTTACGTTTGTTATCGACAAAACATTAGATGATCGTAAAATATAAATAAACGTTTTTACGGCTTATTTGTATTAACACATTTTACTTACAGACACGGGTATATAAAACGTTACATATTGCTTAAGTTACCACATTGCTGTTAAAGTACCATTTATATCATGAACCATTAATTATTCTTAAGCGCAAGTGTTGTGAATAGATCTATTCGGTTAACACCCCCGTTCGAGTTGGTCGCTCCAACTGGGTTAAGAGACGCATAACATTTGGACTATACTGAGTGTATGGCAAATACTTACATGGGCAAATTGTTACCTGTGCTTGTTTGCATACATATAATGTTGATTTTCAAAGTCATGAGCTTAGGGCAATTTGTATTATGTTTCTATGACATTGTATTTGTTATAACTGCCATACATACTGAAATCTTGTGTTCCGTACCTGACTTTACATTATTTTTCAAACCTATGAACTCACCTACATTATTGTTGACCTTTTAGCATGTATTTATCAAGTCCTTAGACGATCATGCTCGGTTTGCATGTGGAGCATTCACTAGAGTCATATTTTGCAGTACCATCATGTCGAATTTTTTTGCTTCGTTTGACAAAGGAGGTCTAGGAGTGGAAGTCTCAAAGCTTTCAATTATTCTCTCTTATTAAAGTGGAGATGGCGTTTATTGAAGAATCCTGATGCGTTGTGGGTGAAAGTGAGCAAATCGATTCATAGGATAGATGCGGGGAAAAATATACATGAGTGTCAAACAAATGGTTTATGGGCTAGGATTATTGGCTCGATAAATCATCTTCACTCGAGTGGTCTTGTACCTCTAAGTTCTATTCGATACAAGGTGGGGGACGGGTCTATGATTCGATTTAGGAAAGATACATGGTTAGGAGATACGCCTCTTTGTGATAGTTTTAACACATTGTTCCACTTGGAGAAAAACAAAGATTACTTGGTTCGTGATCGCATTTTTAGTGGGTCTTGGACGTAGGATTGGCTTAGACCGATCAATGTTCGGAGGTCCCAAGATGATTTCATCCGTCTTTTAGAGGAGATAGGTTCTGTGGAGGTGCTTCTTTGTGGTGACACTTGCATGTGGTCTTTTTCTCTCAACGGTGAGTTTTCAGTGAGTAATGCGAGACACCATATCGACGACTGCATGCTTCTATGTCTCCATGTTCGAGATAGTGTAAGATTATTCTAAGGAAGGTTAATGTTTTTATGTAGCGTTTATTTTTGGACAGGTTGCCCCATCGGTTAAACTTGTCCTCTCGGGGATTAGATACTCATTCGATTACGTGTCCGATTTGTAACGAGCTAGTGGAGAGTATCGATCATGTATTCTTCTCATGTGACACGGCTTGGAATGTTTGGAGGTTTATTCGTTTATGGAGTGACTCGAAGACCCCGGTTTTGAACTCTCTTGAGGACTGGGATAATTGGATTGTGTTTTGGCATGCTTCAAAGGAGTCTAAAGATCGTGTGTATGCCATTTTTGCTTCGACTTGTTGGGAGTTATGGCGCTATCGAAATAATGTCACTTTCAACTCTTATTGTTTAAAGAAAGTGTGACATTTTTTATAACATCTGTTTTTTTTTTTGTTTTGGTTTAAGTATGTAGGTAAACTGTAGTAAATGTAATGATTAGTGAAAATCACCTTTGTAATTTGCAAGCTACTTGTTAAATTTTTGTTTAATATAAATCGCTGCTAAAAAACAATATGGCATTTTTTAAACACCCTTTATAAACATAAACTATATGAAAAAAGGGAACTTTCTATATTATATGACTAAAATTAAGTACCACTTTTTGCTATCGAATATTAATCATTAGAATTAGACATGAAATCATAAAAAAATGGTGTTAGAGCATAGATTAATTAATCGGCCACACCCACCAAAAAAGAAAACGAATAAACGTGGTGAATGGCTTTGGCCCTTTTGTTGACTTGCATGGACATCTGCCTACGGAACGCATCCACCATCTCCTAAAAGTTTTTATTTCACACGAAATTATCGAGTCATTAACAGTTTAATAGTATGAGAGAAGATAAGAATTATTTGACTTTTTAAAGCATAATAAAAGTTTATTATAACTAGTTTTAATATTTTGTAAACTTTTCTAGACTAATATAGCTATACGTTTTTGTATATGTGCTTCGATAACGTATGGCTGATCAGTTTATAAATTGGTCTAAAAGAACCTAAATATTGCTTGATTGATTTAATTGTCTCAGTTTAGTCATGATGGTAGATAAGGATTTATTCATCACTAACCGATAATAAAAAGAGTCATGCGGAGTTGCATACAAAACACATAACAATTGTTTATTTACAAACAAACATCATTTATTTATGCACGCAAACGATATTTGAAATAACGTTATAAAATAAAAACAAATCAAATAGGTTACTACTGTGAGTTTGTTTCATTCTAGATAAATGAGTTCCATTAATTAGGTTTAACATCAATTATAGAGTAAAATTTACATACTACTTACTATCTATTTGTACATAAGTAAAGACAAAAGAGTTTTAATCATAAAAACATAATGGAGCAAAACGTGATAGTCCGTACGTTATTTTTATAAAAAGAAGTTTATTGGAAAACTTAAACAAAAAGAAAGTTACTGTAGAATTAACGATCATACCAAAGTAAAGTTGGTTGAGGTGGTTATAAATAGGGCAAAAGTTTTATGAGTATAGATACTTACACCACAACTTTTGATACTTTCATCACAATCTGTGCATTACAGTGTTGTATGCTGTGCTATACAATTTGTATAAAGTGATGTAACTATCAAATAAAATGGTGTGAGTATCAACACCCAAGTTTTATAAACGTATGGTACTTGTCATAATTTCTTTTTTTTAATCAAACTTTTTTTATTTTTTTATTATTATTATTTTTTAATTTATACGGATACTTATCTTTTAAATTCGGTATTTTTAAAGTACTTTGTGATATTTTTGTCCTTCAAATTATTAAAACTTCTATTAGATAAGAGGGGCAAAAATGTCACAAAATACCCCAAGAAGGCCGAATTTGAAAGTTTAGTACTCGTATAAGGAAAACAAATCGTTCAATGTCGAGAAAAAGAAGTGCTAGCAAGTATGATAATAGAGGCACTTTATTTTGCATACTCAAAAATCTTTGCATACTAAGGGATAAATCATCACCTTTCATCTAGTTTGATTTAATGGTGGTGATTAACCTAAGATTTAATATGTCAAAAACTAAGTTCATGTTTTTTTCTTGTCTATTTCTATTCTTTTTATCTTTCTTATTTATTTTTGTTATGGATAATTATTAGTGGATGTCCATATAGTCCATAAGAGGCCCATAGCCCAATTAGAAATTAGGGTTTTTACCCTACAGTTTATTTTATATATACCATGTATACATTATGAATCAATAGAAAAATACTTTTCATTCCATCAATTCTTGTTCACAACACGTTATCAGCACGCTCTAAAATAACTTTGTTTTTTTTCTTTTTGTTTCTCAAAAAATTCCTTATTAAAGAGAGACGAAGGATTTATTAAACAAGTTCGGTTTACGTTGGCGTCTCATACAATAATTTCTTTTGATTCGAAAAGGTACGTCCATATTCAACCTCATCCATATATTAATATTTATGATCTGACCACATATTTGTAATTCAATTAACAAAAAATCAAACACCGGGATAATGGGTTTATTATTTGATATCTTTATTGAGAGTAATATTAATGGAACCTATGACGCAATACAATTAAATCAAACTATATAGAAAAACGTGAATTTTGTGAATATACTGAGAATGAAGCTAATCCAAAGTTCCAAACACCCCGTACTAGCTTTAATATAGTCACGCAACGAACATGTGGTTTATGGAAGTCATCACTTCACTAATTATCTACTTTTATATGTATGTAGTAATATTAATATCTGTTAGCGAACCTCTATCTTCTTTGTTTGTGATGTGATATCATGTAAATTTAGATATGATATGCAGAAACACGGTGTTAACAACCTTTTTATTGGCCTTGTGTAACAAATTCTTTATAAATTTAGGACTGTGGGTATCGCTTTATAGGATTTATGGTTTACTGCATACGTTTACGTTTGTAGAATACATTTTACATTGTTAAACAGTACTAAAGTGAAGATTGAAAAATAACTCTCATGTTGGTGCTATGTGATGTTGATCTTTGGTCCATTA
>OU343222.1:127738781-127787123 GCA_910596185.1 Chrysanthemum makinoi
CGACAAGAGTGGCCCTGTTTTTCATCAGATTGTAGATTTTCTAAACACTACTCATGTAAGGTATGCTTTACTTCTTAATCCCACAATCTATATCTCTCAAATCAAGCAGTTTTGGAACTCTGTTAAGTCCATCACTGTTGAAGATGGAGATACACATGAAACAGTGGATGCTCTTCGAGCCACAGTGGATGAGGTAACTATTGATGTTACTGAGTCATCCTTGAGGAGAATTATCCAATTGGATGATCTCAATGGTATCATCACATTACCTATGCCAGAAATTCATTAACATCTTTCATCCATGGGGTATGATACCACTGACAAAAAGGGTACTTTCAAAATGAGTGGTTTCTGTCCTCATTGGAGATTTTTAATACATACTCTATTACATTGCCTAAGTCCTAGGAAAACATCTTATGAACAATTCAGTTCAACAATGGCTTACCCTTTGGTTTGTCTAGCCACAGATAGGATTTTTAATTGGACTAAATATATTTTTACAAGTATGCAAGGAAATGTAAAGAGTTCAACAAAATTTTTGATGTATCCAAGGTTTGTGCAAGCAGTGTTAAATGAATTTCAACTGCAACCCCATACAAGAGTTTATAAAATCCATTGCCTTAAGCCCAAAGTTTTTCAAAACATGAATAAGGATGGCAATATGGTTGTTAAACCACTTTTTCCTCAAATGCTTGCAAGAATTGCACAGGTACAGGGTGAAGATGCAACAATCCCAGTTGTATCTCAAAACACACCCTCAATCACAGTTCCAAACATAACCTACACTCCACCAGTTACTCACACTTATGAGAGGAGGCAAAAATAGCCAACTCCTCCCATTACAACACAACATGTCCCTGATCCTTTTGGTTTAGGAACAAGCAGTGGTGGTTCCAGGCTTCAACCTAGTCCAACTAGGAGTGAGTCTGAGCCAATGCCCTATGATTCACCTCTCCCAACAGGTCACACAGTTGGAAGTGTTGAGGGTAGTGAGCAACCTATGGAATTGATGGAACTATGTACCAAGCTAACTAAGAAGGTTGAATCTCTAGAGAAAGACTTGGCACAAGTAAAGGAGGAACATGCCAAGGATATTACAAAATTGCAAGAAGAGATTCAGACTTTGAAGAAAGAGTTGCAGGGGTTGAAACAGAAAAGGAGACCTGCAAAGATAGTGATGTCATCTCCATCCTCACCTCATGATGGTGACTTAGAGGAATTCAGTGAAGATTTTGGGAATTCCCCCAAATAGGGGAGGAAAACTGATGCTGATACCAAGGGGAGGAAAATTGATTTTGGAGATGAAGGTGATTTAGATGCAGATTTTGGATTTGATGAGCCAAGAGGTACTGAGGAAGTTGATACTCAAGAAGAAGTTCCTCAACAGCAACCAGAGCAAGCAACTTCCACTACTGCAACCACTGATACCATTCCCACTGCAGAGTAAACAGTTTTCACTATTGGACAAGAAATTACCACTGCAGAGGAAGAAATTGAAAAGAATAAGAAGGTGAAAGGTAAAGCGCATTGTGCAAAGTGAATAGCAATCAAGAAGGAAAGTTTCAAAGAGAGAACAAGCTCAAATTGCTCATGATGCAGAAGTTGCTAGAAAACTCACTGAAGATGAAGTTGCAAACAAGAAAAAGCTAGATGAACTAGAGATTGCAGATTTCATGGAGGCTAAAAGGCTGGACATAATGGAAACCACTGATCCAATGGATGAAAATCCACTTTCCACTGTTCCATCTACAATATTCAAAGAAAAGACTCCAGAGTTTAGCTATGTACCTAAAGAACAAGAGATTGAGTTCTTGATTACTAATGATCCAGTAGTCAAGAAGAAGGCAATTGACCTAGTTGTAGATAAGTCTTTAACTGCAGAACAAAGAACAACACAGTTGAAGGACTTCATTAAAATGAAGAATAATCAAGCACTTCAGGATGCAATTGGTTCACCAAAAGGGTCAAAAGAAACCAAGACAACCAACCAAGGCACAAGTTATCTCAATGATGAAAGCTTATCGTTGCAGTGTTGGTGGTGGAAAAGAATCATTCAAAGGGATGACTGATGATCGGTTGAAGGTATCTACTACAGTGGTTAAAAGACAAAATAATGACTTTATTCCTATGAATTCAAGAAGAAGAAAAAGATATCCTCATCTCAAAGAGAAAAGCCAAAGATAGTGAACCTCATACTTAAGAAAACAATATTTGCTAAAGAACAAGAAGTTCAATCTGAGAAATTCACCGAAGAACAGCTGACTGAATTGATTTTGATTGAAGAAGAAGATTTTTATCCTGACCCACTGCAAGTCATACATCCTATTGTTGATTGGGAAGTGTATACTGCTAGCAATTTTGCTCCAACATGGAAGATTACAAGGCTAGGTGGTGAAACTGCATCATTCATTCAGTTTGAAGAACTCATCAAAGTATGTGACAGAGTTGATCTTGATACATTGTGGAGATTAGTTCAAGAAAGGTTTGATGCTGACAAGCTTAAAGACATGAAGGAAATGCAGTAATGGGTTGATCTAAGAAGGCTCTATGAACCAGATGCTAATGATAATTTTTGGAAGTTTGAAGCCCAATGGTTTGGTACTACATGGACTTACTATGATTCATATGAAGTTCATCATGTTTCTACAAAATAAGGAGTGGATGTATTTATGTTTGCTGAAAAAGAATATCCACTCAGAGCTAGAGTTCTCACTGAGATGTTATCTACAATATTAAGGGTTCATGAAGATAATGAGAAGGTCAGAGCTTTGATACATAGGATTCAAGATCAATGTTCAAGAGCTATTCAGGCTTTAAAAAGAAAGTGAAGTGTTTGGAAGAATTTCCCAAATCCTTGCAGATGATGAAGATTGAAGAAACTTATTGATTTACAGAGAAATCATAAGTTTAGGGGAGGATTGTTGGGAATAAAGTTAATAGTTACCACTGATAAGCTTGTGGAAGACACTGCTGAAGAATGCACTAGCAGTGGAAACACATTACCACTGCTAGTACATATTATTACCACTGCTATTAGGATAATTGTTATGTATTCGTGTATAGATAAGTATAGAAAAGATCTTGTGTATATTCTATATAGTTAACATTATACTTATCTTTTAAAGGACTTCTTGTGCTATAAAAGGAGGTCCTAGGTCATTTTTCTAGGTACGTATGCTTCAAGGTGTAACCCTAGTGATAAGCAAGATCACTCGTATTATTCTTAATAATATTGAAGCTTTGTGTTATACTGTTCTCACTTACATTACATCATACAATCCATATTCTGAGTATTACTAAGTATATTCCGCGTACTTATTAATATAATTCAAAGTATCACTAACACAAGGTGTGTGTTTAGATCCATCAGAAGTATAGATTAATCAAAAATCAAAAAGAGTTTATGATTCAATTGGTTTGAGTGGTAAAACTTCAAATCCCTAATGAATTGAGGTTTTCATTTATGGGTTGTCTTGAATACCTTCTAGGTTTGAACTCTATTGAGTGTATCCATGACACACACAATTTATAACCTTGATATATTTTGGAGGTAGAGCAATTAAAGCTATCATGAACCAAATAATACGAATAAGGTTTGATCCAATATATTAGACATACTATAATGAAGTGGTATTCTATGCGTATTAGAATTGTGAAACTATATCAGAATTCCATAGATAACTTAATTCTCTTTGGACCAAATACTTGTCAATTGGGTCGAGCCAAATTGCATATAAAGTAGGGAAAATGACGCAAATAGACCACGCGCCCTGAGGCTTATCACTTTCCGGACCACTTTTATTTTATATTTGAAAATAGACTGAGGGCAACCGCTGTCATTGGGCAACTCAACCACATTGCGACAAGTGTCCCGTATGTGTAAGGTATTGTTTTTTGGGCAACCAACGTTCGCTGGGCAACCGTATATGTTTAAAAAGGTTTTATCGTCATTTTACGTTACATAAAAAGTACACATTTGAATAGTGAAAGTACAGTGAATTTATATTCAAAATCCAATACTCACTCGTCTTCATCATTCGTCTTCTTCACTCTCTATGTTTTTTTGCTTCTCGCATAAAAACATTCTTAGTTACTTTTTTCACAAATCAAACCGTCTGTTGCTTCTAACGTATACTGTTCATAGCAGCCGAATATTTCCGTTCGTTACATTTTTTTACAAGAAAACCACCTTCGATTGCTCAATATTTTTGTTCCAATAATGTGGCAAAGTATGGTACGTAAATATTTTTATTGTTGTTCATTACATATGATTTATTTCCAATTCATTCTATGTTATAATGAATCGTTGTTGTTATTCTATTATTGCCTATGTTACACACGTTTTAATTCCATTTTACAATCCATTGCTCTTTTTTATGTCTGTCTGATTCATAATTATGTAGTCTATAATACATTAGATGTAGTTAGTTAAGTATCTAACATGTAGTGCCAGTTTGTAGACCAATAAGGAGTTGTTGAAATGGGTCCAGGTCCAGCCATTGCATTTTTTGATATGAGTATGCTATTGTTTACGACGTTGGTATACATTCCTTCTATGGTCTGAATTAATTTTTCGTTTTTGTTGACCGTTTTTAGTACTATGAATCTAAGTTAATCACTACGAGTATACTGAACCACTTTTCGTTGATAAAGCAAAAGTTAGGCCCAAAACGCCGCATCTTGTTTACGAATACCTGTTTTGGAAGAGTGATTGATCTCTTGTTTGTTGAAACTGAAACACAGATCATTGATACAGGTGAAGATGCTCATTATGATATGCCCTTCATTTATTACAATCAAGGGCATGCTTTACATTTTGGTCGTCGTGCATTTTTAACTAATGACAGTGCTGCGGCTTGGATCTGTAAGTTTATGTTTCTTTGTCTTAATTTTGTTTATTGTTATAAAAAATGTCCTTTTAAAAATGTCATGTTTGGTGGGTTAAACATCCAAACGTGAACCTTTTTTCAAAGGTAAGCCTGTTAAACTTTGTGGTTATTTATTACTTGTTTATAGGTACAAAAGTAAACAAACACAGAAAAGTAGATGTTCCATTTCCACCTATTTAACTTAAGGCATATGCATAAATACTAAAAAGATCTACACAAATAGTCACAGCAGATTTCAGGTGCACATATTATAGATTAAACATATAACAACCATTCCAGTTGTTTTAGTACATCAACAAACCAGTAGATAAGGTAAACAGATGTTACTTGTAAGACATTTTTATTTTCCCTTTGCCTTTGCCTTTGTCACGCCTTCGCATCTGTGGAGGGATTATTTATGTCTCTTTTATATCAGCCCATGTTTGTTTATTTGCAAGTCCTATTACCAATCCTTTAGCCGAGAGGTTCCGACTTTCGGCATCACTAACTGAAGGCTTTTTTTCCTCAAAACTCATAAACGTTGCCCTTTTCAACGACGGTCGCGTAAGCTACCACATCGGTCTGTAATAGTCACTTGAGCTGTAGGTAGACAAATAGCTGGATATAGAGCTTGAATCACTTTCAGAGGTTTCCGCATTTGGGAAGTATGAAACCCATGGATTACATGGCTGCATTGTAGCTGAAGTGCTTGAGGACAATGTTATGCTTGAATCAGAAGAGATTGTTATGATATCTGCAAAATAAACAAACTCTTTAAAGATGCGTGAAACCAAGCTTAGCATTAGCAAAATAAGATTTACAGAAACATAAACCCACTACCTTTTTTTTAGTCATTTTGACTAGGGTTTTGCTGATATGTGTGTGTAAAACCAGTGTTAATGTGCGTCTTTTTATGACTGCCTGTGACTATAAATCTCACTATAAAAGAAAGCCTCTACCTAACCGCATTTAAAAGCATTAACATCCTAATAAATGCTAGGTTGTTAACCTTATCCCTTAACTTTGAAATTATAACTAAAGGTTGTGCTAGAGCTTAGTTTTGCACCATCCTATACATCCTAACACAATTACAATAAAACTTTTGTGACCGTCATACATGCATTTGTAACCCTGTTCAGGACTGTTTACTTAAAATCAGCACTGTACATGCATTTGTAACCGTTTATTACTTGGTCTTCATGACTGGCAGTATTAACTTCCACTTTCAGTTTATGACTTTAATTACATATCCCTTAAAAAATTATGTCTTATCTCACTATGTATTGTTTTTTTATGATATGCAGTATTTTAAATATTGCACACGATCGTATTTAAACTGTTGTTTTTCAACACATTATCAGCCAATGTTGCATCTTTATATGTTTATGGTTGTTTTTTTTTCTTTTTCTTTTATCAATACAATCTACTAAAACATAAGCATCAGTTACAAATAACTCTAGTATTTGTCAAACTCCAGCAGTATTCTAGAATATTACAACTCAAACCGACCTACAGAATAGTAGCAGTTGTTCAAACATAGTAGCAGTAGTTCCAATCTTATAGTAGCAGTGGTATATCTTGAGCAGTCACTCTATCCTCATAACCATAACCAAAAACCCAACAATCCTCCCCTAAACTTGATATTTTCTTTCAAAAAATCATCCAGTTTGTATTTAGATTACACTGTCTTTAACTGGAGGATGTATCCAAACACCCAGCTGACCCTTGAACTATTTTTTTTATAGCTACAGGACCTTGGAGATAATATTCGCAATCTTCAAAAACAACTGGTCAATCATTGGATTTGTAGGCTTGGTACCCTGTGGATCTAGCTTAGCTTCCAACATCTTTCTTGCAACATTCTTTGTCAGTGGATAATCTTTATCTATGAACATGAATATCTTCTCCTTTGTCTTCTGAATAGCATGCAATCTACAAGTCTGATAAAGCATCCATCGTACCACTTCACAGTCTTCCCAAAACTTGTCTTCAGGATTGGGTTGAAACATACTCTGCATAGCTGTGCACATAGACCTTGCTAATGACCCAGTTGGACCAAGCTTTCCATATCTAAAATCCATGACCTTCCACAGCTGTTCTAGATCTTTCATCGAACTAGACCACAGCATACACCCTAAATTGAAGTGTTTTTGTTTACATCCATCTTCTCTTGTGATTTCAATGACTTCTCTATCATTTGCTGTAACAATTTACCAATCTAGAATTGGATGTACAGATCTTAATGGTGTAGGATTAATAGGCTCTTCAGGTTGATCACACACCATAAGATACTGTTTCACTCTTTCTTCCTTCTCCATTTCATCATCCATCTTTTGTTTCTTGGAACTAGACTCCTCCTGATTAGGTCCTTTTCTTTTTTGATGGTTGTTCCCCCACAACTCATATTCTCTCTCAGAATTCATATCAATGAAATCATCATTGATTCTTCTGCACCTATTAAAAATCTTCACAACCCTCTCATAGGCGCAATTCCTCAAATTTTCAGAAACATGTATCCCCGTATGCCTGATATATTTCATCATATAATTCCTCATTTCATTCTTGGTTGGAGTTTTATTCTTAGTTGCTTGATAATATCTAAATTATCTTTCTTGTCTCATCTGTCTCACACTCTCAGAAGCTTGGAACACTTGTTGTTCATTTTTCCATGTTTCAAGCAGTTTCTGAGAAGCTTTCTCATCTTCTTGCTTTTTCTTTTCCCTAGCAATTACATCAGATTTAGTTCCGATGTACTCTAAGAGCTTCTTCTTCATCATAAGCCTCCTGCTCATGTCTACTTTTAAACTTCAAAACTGGTTCTGCAATTCCTTTACCCTTTCCAATATCTGGTTGACCAACAACTGACTTCACAGGCTCACCAATCTTCAAACTTCCCAAGGGTTTAGGTGCAAAAGGTTTAATTGTAGCAGGAATGGGTGCAATGATAGGTTCAGGGATTGGTAAAGATTGCTTTAGGTTTAGCATTTGAATGGCAACCTCCTTTTCAACTTCTTTTGACTTTGGTGGTGATGTAACAGTGGTTGTGATTGTAGTAGCAGTGGTTGTGATAGCAATGGGAATATCTAAAGTAACAGTTGTTATAATTACCTTAGAGGTGGTTCCATCAGTGGCTTCTTCTTTAAAAGCAGTGGATGCAACAACATAGGCAGTGGTTGTTGCCTGCACCACTTCCTTCTCTTTTTCTGCACAAGTAGCTTTCAAAGCATCATTTATCGCTGCAGCTTTTCCTTCCATGTCAGTCACCAGATAACAATCCGATACCACGACTATCCAAGTCCAAAACCACATATAAATTCACATCCTCCCCTGAATCTATGCTTTTACTCCTCCCCTGTTTGGATGCATCCTCTAAAATCTGATCCTTTGATGAGCCAGCCTTCTTTCCCATCCTTTTGACGCTTCTATATGCAGCAACCCCTGGTCTCCTCATTCGCTTCGAAACGTTCAGCCTGTGCATCAACCTTTTAATATTTCCAGCTTGAGAGGTTGTCAATTCCTGAAGACCAAATATTTTAGACTCCATCTTGTCACATTTATCCGTTAATTCCTTTAAAAGTTCCATTATATCCTCACGACTTCGACCTGTGTTAACTGGTCCGAGAGGTGTATACTGAGAATTGTCATTATGCACAAAAGTATCATTACCCGTCAATTCATGTTTAGTTTCATGTCTATCCTCATTACTCCGAGCTGTGTGACCTGCTCCGAGAAGCGAATCATAGGATGTGAGTACCATGGCATCCGACCGAGCCTCAGTATCCATGTACCCCAAGTTAGCCTGTTGGCTGGGGATTCCTCCACGTGTTGAGCTCGAGTGAACTCTCCACATTAGGAGTTGCCAGTGGTTGGGTCTTACTTAGGTTTTCACTTACCCGTGTGTCTGCCTGAAACATTAGTGAAACCCCTTCCACTCATGTCACCTCCCACACCTGTTACACCCTCCTGTCCTTCACCACTACCACCAGCCTCAGTAGGTGAGTGCCCTTCTTCCTCATTCTAGTAACTAAAATACGTTGGGGTTCAGATGTTGAAGGTAAGGGTTCGGCAGTGGGTTGGGAAGTGGTAGCAGGGGGTTCATCAGTGGATAGATTGGTTTGTGGATTTTCCTCCTCTATAAGTCGTGGCAGATTTAGCATGTGAGGAAACAAAGGTGTTATGGTTCCTGAAAAATTTGGACTCTTTTTCCTCATATGGGCAAACACCTTAGGAACCATATGTAAAACATCATACTTTCTCTTATGGGGAATGGGTTCTGGTATTTGACTTTCTGCTATCAATTGAACAAACCTAGGATAGAGGTAGTATTTGCCCTGTTCTTTAATGTTCTTTTGAAAACCCTCAAAAATCATTCGAGACAAGTTAAAACCCCTTTGTTGAGATAAACAGATGACAGCAGTTGCAATCTTTGACGGAAACTCATCAAATCCAGTTGTTTTATTGCTTACACACCTAAGCAAGGTATGGATTAAAAACTTCCATTGCGGAGAAAACATACCTTTGTGAAACTTTATACGATCTCCTTTTCTCTCATAACCCATTCTTTCTAAACCTTCAAATATTTCAAAGATCAGACATATTAACAACTCCTTCAAAGATCCTGAAGCTTCAAAACACCTCTAATCACCTCCTCTGTGATCGTAATCTCCGTTTCATCAACAACCGCCCTAATAACCTCTTCTCCACCTCTTTCTTTAATTTCAGCAGTCCACCAAAATTGATGTATATAAGCTTTAACAATGGGTTCTACGTTAATGCATAGTGTATGGGACTATGTTTGATGAAATCAATCATCTCATAAAAACCTTCAGAATGGTCGTTCTTGACTAGGTATGCGACTAAGTTGTGGGTTGTGGAATATTCAGTTGCCATTGTATGTTGAAAGTGAATGTGATGTGGGATTTGTGAAAATTATAGTTGGGAGTGGTTAGGGTTTGTGTTCACCGCCAATTGGGAGTGTTTAAAAGATCAATTAATTGATCGACAATGTATTGGGGAATAAGTACGGTACAGAAAATGTTTCACAAAAGCCCCTTGTTTCCATACTCAGCAATTCGCACTAGCAGTGTATTTACCATAATGGCAGTGGATAGAGCAAACCAAAGAAAACATCACTAACTATCCCATCCTTTGACCAAGGCTACGGCTGCAAAGTCGTTGTAAACAGAATGTGATGATGCATAGATTTGAAGGATTACAAACTTACACTAAAGCAATGTTCTGTGTAGATGATGATGAACCTACAATTTTCTTTTCAGACTCATAGACCTTCAAGTTGTTGTAGAGATTATCCAAGGTCATCTTTTCAAAGTCATCTTTGTTTCTCTAGACAACAGTGTGCATAGCCCATTTAGGTGACAAGCTTGTAATGAACTTAAGATTGATGTCTTATAGAGCAACTTTATTCCTCGCCGATTTCAATTGATTCTCTATGGCACCACCAACCAGTATAATTAATACACTAGCAGCATTTTCGCTAACACATGCACTTGTTCGTGTTAGGGAGTGCTGTGTATGTTGTTATTATAACACAATCATTATGTTATGTGTTTTTCTTAATTTTCTTTTTTGGGGGGGGGGGGGTGGTTTAATTTTCATTATTATAACCAAAAAGATATTATACAGTTATGGACAACATTAACAAGTTTACTATCGTATGTAGAAATGGATCTAAAATTTTCCCTTCTTCCTCTGCAATACATATGACTACAATTATGGACAACACATACATAAATAAACTTATAATTTCTTATAGTTTGTGACCTTACACCATGCTTGTGAGTTGTGACTAGTTGCCCATTATTTGTGTCAAGTTGCCCCATAAAAAATTTATTGTTGGCCAAAGTTTCTTGGGTGTTGTGTTGTAGCAGTTTGACTTTCAGTTTTGAAGACACTAGTTCCCTTCAAGTACATGACACTATTTAGGACCTTCCTTTTCTATACAACTATTCACCATTAATAAACTTTCCCACTTTTTTTAAACCCCTTTTTTTGTTTACCACTGTTAGCCTTAATAGTTTTATTAGAAGTGATGGTCATTCACATTTAGGAACTTTGTAACGTGTGTTAGATATCGTGATAGAATAGTCAACGGGCTCGTGGATTGGGCTAAGCTAAATGGCTAATAGTTGAGACTTGCTAGCCGTTTATAAGCTTAAGCGTGTCAAATCCAAAGCCCAATCCAGCCCACGAAAAGCCCAAGCAAAGCCTTTTAGGGCATCAAGTCCCTTGGACTATAAATACCCCTCAAATGGTCATTTGAGGGGTGTGCTTGAAAGTGTGTGTGTGTGTATTTTTCCTTTGAAGTAATACAACATATTGTGTTTATCTTATCCTCTCACATACACGAATATTACATCAAGTCACCATCTTTCTCATCTTATTTCTAAGCTTTGTTTGTGTTTGTGTTTCACGTTTTATACGCGTAACTTGGGTTACGTGTGTTGGGTTTGCTTGGTAAATTGATAAGGTTGATATATCTAAGGTCCTACAATTGGTATCAATCGCCTAACAATGGTTTAGGAGTGTTTGTGTTTGTTTTGAAGGTTGGTACTATACGCGTAGCTTTGTTATAAATGTTGTCACGCTTAAAGCTTTAATTTTTGCACTCAAAAATTCAAGATTCTTGTGGTTTAAGGTTTATTTGGTGCTAAAGTTTCAATTTTTTGCAAAAAGTTCGAAGCTTTACGCGTTTTGGTTAAGTTTGAACTCGTGTTTTTGAAGGTGGTCATTTCTACTCGTAACTTTTCTAAGCACTTTGGGTGAAAAAGGTCAACATTTTTGGGTTATTCAAGTATTTTTAAGGATATCTCGCAAGAGACATCATTTGAATCATTGGAAATTTCTTACGAGTAGAAGTCAACAAGTCAAAACCCTAGTTTTCTACTCATAACTTTTTGGTGCAGATTCTTCGAGCTTAACGGTGACTCGGTTTCCCTCACTTGGATAAGTTTGTGGAACACTTCGACTTTTGGATATCTCTTACACTGTGATAGTGTAAAGGATTTTTGGGCAAAACCCTAATCTTACGCGTAAGTTTCGACTTACGTAGAATACTTTTACGCATAAGCATTTTTCTTACGCCTAAGTTTTCCTTACGCATAAGCTAAATCTTACTCATAACTTTTTCTACTCGTAACTTTAAACTTACGATAAGATCCTACGCCTAAGGAATCCTACGCCTAAGATTCTACGCCTAAGGAATCCTACGCATAAGCTTCCTACGCATAAGATCCTACTCGTAACCATTTCCTACTCGTAACTTCAGTTCTCTACGCCTAAGCTCTTTGGCGGGAAAACTTGAGTAAAATTTAAATTTTTGAGGATACTAAACGTTCAAGTTTTACGCGAAATTCAAATTTTGGTTTAACTGTGAAAATTTTGGTCAAAAATTCAAATTTTTGGGCCTAAATTCAAATTTTTCGGGTCAAATTTGGCGTCAAAATTGTCATAACTCAAATTTTTCATACGTCCTTAGCATTGATTTTTATAGTGAATTTCAAATTTTGGGCGAAATTTTTTAGAACCAAGGTTACGAGTACGACTTTCAGATACACCTCAACTGAGCTTAATCTTCATCAACCACAACTCCTTTATCGTTGAATCAATCCTACATCAACTTTTATCGATCATACCTTCATCAATGGCAACTCAACAAGATATTCATGCAACCGTGCTTGAAAACCGCCCTCCTATGTTGGAAAAGGTGGTTATCTTCAATGGACAAGTCGTATGCTTCGTTACATCAAGACCAAACCTAATGGAAAACTCATGATTAAATCCATTCAGGATGGACCCTTCATACCTTGACAAGTCCAAGACCCGAAATCCCGATGCAACACCTCCCGCCCCACCATTTTTTCGTCTTCAAAAGAAATGAATACTCAAGAGGATCGAAACAAGTCGGGCGATGACATGGCAATTCATATTATACAACCGGGTTTACCAAGAGACATCTTTGTCTGCCAGAGACAGTTGTGAAACTGCTTTCGACATGTGGGAACGTGTTAGACGACTTTGTCATGGAACATAAATCGGTCAACAAGACACAGAGAACAAGTTGCTAACTGCATGGGAGAAGTTTACATCTACTCGAGGAGAATCCATTGAATCCTACTATGGAAGGTTTTGTACTTTAATGAATGAGTCGAGAAACAAGTTGACACCCAGAACTATCGTGAGCAACATCAAGTTCCTGAACAATCTACCATAAGAATGGGGACGATATGTCACTATTGTCAACCAAACAAAGGACTTACATCAAGTAAACTTTGATCAACTCAACGATTTTTCGAAACAAAACCAAAATGAAGTGAATGAAGTCGTCAGCAAGAAAGATTAGCAAAGAATCATGATCCATTGGCACTCATTGCAAAGACTCAACCTACAGTGAATACACAACAACAAGCTTCATCATCTTCCACTAACAACAACTTGCAGCAATACATCCCTCAACAACAAAACTATCCACCTGAACAACAACATTACCAAGAACAAGGAATCACCGATCTTGAAATGGAACCGAAGAAGCTTTGTCACAAGCATTTGTATTCTTGGGTAAAGCATTCAGAGGTCGCTATTCCACACCAACTAACAACAACCAAAGGATATCATCAAACACTCGCATAAGGCAAATTACACACGGGTGTGAACATGGGCAATCAAGGTCAAATGGTTGGAGTTATTGGGAATCGCAGGATATGCTACTAGATTTCGCATGGGTAATCAGCGGTTTCAATCGGGTAATCGATGGGTCGAATGTTGGAAATAGAGTAGTGGGTAATCGAATGGGAATGTTGCAGCCCAAAGAGTTGGGAATTATGGAAATGTGAATCGTGGTAATCGAGTTAAGTGTTATAACCGGGTCAAGGATTGGGTCACATGGCAAGGAATTGTCCAACTAAGCGAAAAAGAAGGATCTTTGCGTATCTCGTGAAAAGTTATTCTGCTGGCACAAAAGGAACAATCTGGACTTCAATTGAGTGCCGAGGAACATGACTTCATGGCTATTATGGATGATTTGGAAGACCTCGAAGAACTCCATGCAAATTGCATCTTCATGGCAAATCTTCAGGAGACTAAGTACGACACTGATTCTGACGCACCTCCCGCTCTATGACGCCAACGCAGATCCGAGGTACCAATCACCGATCCATGCTATAACAATGTCATATTTGATGTGTTTACTCATGACGAACAAAATTCTGTGACATCAGCACCTACTTATGATACATATATGGACAATCCGAGTTGTAGCAATACTAACTCGAGACTCCGATGTGGATCCTAGTGGAGGCTGTGTGGCACAAAATACTGAGACTGATGAGGAAACTCGTGCTTATTTTGAATCATTAATCAACAACTGTGGCATTGAAATTGAGAAAGTTAAAAAGGTCAATCGCGATGTTAAGGCCGCGAATGCCAAATTGACCGCTGAGCTTGAGAGTTACAAGGAGAACGCAAAAGCCTTTGAATTTCGTAAAAACAAAGAATCAGAATTAGAAATTGGTTATCGAAATTTGGTTTCTAAAGAAAAGAATTGCAAATCAAGTATAACACACTTGATGTGAATTCGAACTTGAAAATTAAATCTCTAAACAAGGAAATTTCTGATTTAAATAACCAACTTTCTAAACAAAAAGAAATGTTTTCTAATATTGAAAAAGAAAAGAAGCAGCTTGATTATCGATTTTTCAAAACGAAGATTCTCTTCTTGATGAAATTCTTGATAAGAAAGAAAAGATAAAAACTTTGGAAAATTTGCTTCTTACAACGGGTCATTCTGCTCAAACAATCAAGATGCTTTCTAATCAAGTAAATCCGCGTTTTCATACTAATAATAGAATGGCACTTGGTAACGACCCTTCCTTGTTCCTCAAGAAAGCTCATAAATCTCTAATGTGTTAAACAATGGAAAAGCTTTACATGAACCCATTATTGTTCGTGATTCTCTTGAAACGTTAGAACTATCTAAGGAGAGTAGATCAAAAATGAAACAAAAGAATCCTGAAATCAAACCTATTGATTATAACAAATGGAACAAAATTAACGGAATTACTTTTGTCAATCAAAAGAAAAGTCAAAGTTCTCCATCACACAAAATGTTTCAAACAAAGAGTCAACACTGCTTCAAAATCGTTTCAAAACCGTTGTTGTCTCCAATTCTCTTTCGAACATTTAACAAATGTCTTCAAACAATCCTTTTAACACAAGTGATGCTAGAAGTATTTTAGAAAATGTAAAAACTAGAATTGTGGATCTTCAAGACAATGTTAAAACTAAAACCACTATTACACCTAATAACCGGTTCTCTAGTTTTGATATTGAACAGAGAAAGTTTTTTGAAACTCAAATTGCCCCTCAATGCCATCAGCTGCAAGGGTAATTCATTTTGAACAAGCATTTTTGAAAGAAACAACTGACTTTGTCAAGGACCATAAAACCCTCGTAAAGCAAGCTAACGACTGTGTTGAACAAATCAAAGTTTTGGAAACTTTAAATGACTCTCTCTTCGAAGATGTTCTGACTCTCTCTTCAAAAATAATGTCTTCATTCCCGAAGGAGTGAAGAACAGGAGAAGCCACGGGATAGGTGAAAAAGAGAAAGAAAATCATGATAAAAATCTTGACTAACTCATCATCATCAGAAGGAGAATTCATAATAGCATGAATTTCATCATTTAAGCTCAATTGGTCTAGACATATCCCGAGTGTGTCTAGATCAAAGTAGAAGTTATCATACTCCGGTGGAGATATGATATGAGTGAGTTCACTGTGAGAACTCCTCAAAGGTGAATGATTCATATTCGGGATTGATTTGAGTGAGTTCACTAGGGAACTCCTCAAAAATGAATGATTCATAACCGGGGAGAGAATTATGAGAATGAGAAGTGGTAAAACCACTAATCTTCTCTCCCATATGATCAAAATTGAACGTTTGAAATTCTGGAATAGAATCATCGAACAAAAGTTCACTATCCTCAAAGGGGATAGAATATGAAGTAGGCTTTTCATTAAAAGCCTCGATTTTAGAAATGAGAAGATTAACATTCAATAATGTAAGACGAAGAGCTTCGTCTTGGATTATTTCTTTATCATTCTCTTCTCCTGTCACAAGCTCGAAGGTAATTCCCCACATAACTTATGTCTCCACAAGATAAAGAATAGTCCTCATCGTAATCGAGAACATCTCAATATGATCACTTTGGAAGACAAGAGGAGGAGGGATATCACACACATGATCAAGAATTTCCCGCGACTCTCTTGGGATTGGGACAAGGTTCTCAACACTAGACTTTATGAATTGGTCCATTCCTTTTCGTGAACAAGGTCAAGATGCTCATCCCCCATGTTTAGAGAGTGAGTGGGAATATCGGGTGTGATAACAACAGAATGAGGGAGTTGAGAAGGACTAGCATACATATGTTTTATACTTTCCATTTGTGCTTCTGCTAGTAATTCCATCATAGTCTTTTCTCCCTGATTTTTCATGGAAGGAATTTCAACCGAACTTGATGAACCTGTATAAAATTGACGAATATCAAGGGTAACTTCATCATCATCGTCATCAGGAATGAAACGGAATCGAGAGCTAGATTTGGCTGCTTTTTCTTTTGCAATTGATTCCCTAATAGATTTTTCAAAGGCAATTTGGGAATCTAATTTAGCAGCCCGTTCCTTCGCTAACAATTCTTCCATGGATTTTTCATTTGGATTATCTTGGGAATGTTTACATTCCTTCAAATCTTTCACTAAGTCCAAAAGATCAAGGAGAAGATTTTGAGGAAGTGGCTCAGGCTGAGGTGGTGCCTGATTCACTTGGTACTTTAGAGGTTGGTCATGATACGAAGAGCCGTAATTGTTACAAGGAAATGGATTCCTTGTTTGACAATCAGAGCTAAAGTGAGGACCGCCACAATACTCACAAGAAAACTGATGTGGTGTGAGTTATATGTGTTGTAGTCATAATTGTTATCGGAACCCGCTCATAGACAAGCGTGTTTCCCGATTGACAATCGAATCGTAGTGTGAACCACCACAGATACTCACAACAAAGAAACACGAGTCTCACAGGTGGTAGCTGATGGAATAAATCGTTGTGTTATGGTAGGAATAGGGATCCCGGTTATAGACAGCACCCGCTTCCCGACTCCACCATACTACAATGGGCAATTGCCACCATTATAAGGACCACCACACCATTGACAATCAAGAGGGTGATGATAAGACATAGAAAGAATCAAAGGTTTACAGAGGGGTTGGGATGAAGAATCAAAGATGTGAGAGGGTAAAGATGGATATTTTTGGATTTTTGGTTAACATTTTGTAAAAATAAGAAAGAAAATCCTTTTGGGTTTTTGTGTTTGTTGAAAACTTGAATAAAAAAAATGTTTTTGGAAATCGATCCGTCAAACGAATTAACTTCACGATAATTTTGGTTTTATATGAAAACAAGGACATATGGACAAAGATGGTAAATATACAATGGGTGTATATTCAACAATCACTGATGCTTCAAATTCGTAGTAACGCAACACACCTCCCGCTACCAAAATTTGATTGGGGGCAAACAAATTTTGTCACACAAGCTAACCACTTGTGAATGGTCAACCGTAATAAAAGTCCCCAAACCAATACAATTAAGTCCAGAGAGTTTAGTGTTTCCTGTGTCGTTAAGTCCCAACGAGGTGTGAACACTGTAATAGAACGAATTTGTGATCGGGTGATATTGAATGGGAAAAGGTTTGTGAATTTGGAATAATTATACCTAAAGAGAAAGTTTGTAAATTACAGGGCTTAAATGCAAATTAAAGAAAATTAAAAAGCTAAAATATATTAAATAAACGCCACTATTTTAAAGTTGATTTTTCTTGATTTATAAAACAAAATAACTTAAATAAACTATTTTAATTAAAGCGTAAACCTAAATTATATAAAAACGTGTCCTAGAATGAAAACGCTATATATATATGTAAAATTACGAAAGCAAAAACGTAAAATTTGTAAAATAAAAGTCCTACAAGTGTAAAAACAATTTTCTTACTTAATATATGACAAAAGAAAATTTTAGAAAAAAGATTTATATTTTTTTTACTTTTATATTTTTATTATGAATTAAATACTATTTTAGACTAATTAAATGATTAAAGATACTAAAACTATTTAGAAAATTCAAACTTTTTAGAAAATACTTTATATCAATACAAGGCTAGGAAAAATACAAAAGAGGTAACAACTTATTTGAATAAGTCAGAAATAAGCTTATAATAAGCTAAAATGGAAAACAAGACTTATGTATTAAATTGTGCAAACCATAACCAGTCAAAGACCCAAGGGCAGATGGTATGTGTGTGGTGTGGTGAGCTGGGTGGCCAGGGTTCGAATCCCAACAATGGCTTTTTGCAAAATATTTTATTTTTTTGATTTTTTATTTCTTTTTGGACTTTTTCTTTTTAAAACTGATTAAGCTACTAAATATAAACAACTTTTAAAAAGACAAACTTTTTAGAACTTAAAAATAAGCTCAGAATAAGCTTATTTAGCTTAACAGTACACTATATGAACTTTTTAAGACTAGGATTCATCAAATTAAGCTAAAAGTTGGAAAATAAGCCAAGAGCTTATGGAAAAAGCTAAGATGGACTGAAAGAACTTTAAATAAGCTAAAGGAACTAGAAAAAGCTAAGATAATAAGTCAGAAATTGAAAAATAAGCAAATAAGCAAATCTAATCCTAACTGTGGCACAAGCAGTGTCCGCAGTTCTTGATAGCCCAAACAAGCTTATCGGATAAGCTTGAAAAAAATGAGCTTTGATCCAACAAGTTGGGATGGTGGGGTTTAAAACTAAAGCTCTCACCGTGGTGTGTTCGGTGAGCTTATAATGAGCTTATGAAAAAGGGACTAAACATTGAGTGATCTTTGTACTAGTTAAAATGGACAAAACAAAAAGCACTTAGCAGGCTTATCAAATAAGCTAAGAATGGAAAAACTAAACTTGGAACTTTGAGATGGCTAGGTGGGCTTCTCAAAAAGACAAAATACACAAGTTAAAGCTTACTAATGAGCTCTGAATGAGCTTGAGAAAAGCTCAACTAATCAGGTACAGTGGCATGTTTCTAGAAAAGTGCTTAAAAGAAACAAATAAATAAGCAGTTTATAAGCTAAGTAGTGATAAACTAATATTTTTCTAATTAAGATGAGCAGCTAAATTTTAATATCCCAAAAGATGATTAGCTAAATCTTAATATTAAAAACACAATTCTAAAGTTTATTCAAAAACCTAATTGAGAAATTTTGACTTTTTAAATTATAAAGCAGTTTGACTTTTATGAGATTTGAATCCAATTTGTTAATTGAGAATGTTGTAATAAGCTATACTAAAGCTAAAAGAAGCTACTCTAATGAATTCTAAACACAAATCAAGCTAATGATCCTCTAATTCCTATCTGATAAGCAAATTAAGACAGATTTGATTAAATTTTGACTTTTAATGGAATAGAGTGCAAAGAGTGGACTGATTTGAGTTTATTATACCTAAGAGAGACTTTATCAACTGAGCTTATCCCTAAAACTAACTTTAAACACAGATTTGTGCAATGAACCAAACACTACTTTAAAACTTTCAAATAATAATTTTAGCTATCAAATTCTATCCTACTTATGCAGAGATTCAAACAAGTTTATAACTGATATCCCAAAGCTATAATAACATCAAATCTAGCATCAATTACAAGCAACCATGATCATATTCATACTAGCAACAATAGCTTTGAAAAAGGTTTGGCACCAAAACTTACTTGATTTCCAGCTCAATTTGGGCAGCATATCAATACTAAACCAAGATTAAAAACACCAACCAATACCCAATTCAAAGATAAGAATCAACCCAATTCCATTTTCACGACCAATATCACCAGTAGCTGACTTTCATTGACCAAGGTATTTTTGAGAGTAAAATTTGAGTAAGTGAGTTTCTCGAAAATAATAAGCTAAAGTGAGCTTATAAAAGCTTATATAAGAACTTATACAAGCTTAAGATTCCTTATCAACTTACAATCACATATACATGAACTTGAAAATTGCATAATATAAATTGCACTTGAAATTGAAATTGAATACTTAAAAAGGTTTGTATTACACTGAAATTACATAACAAAGTACTTGGAAGCTTAAACATATACTGAAAAGTTAAAATTAACTAAGTCGACACTACCTAAACTAAAATTACACTACTACTCTCTCTACATTGCTCCCTCTTTCTTTTTATTGATCTTTTTCATCTCATCGACACCTCTCGAAGTCTTTCCCACTCATTTCCACCATTGATCTTCACAATTCATCATAATCGACAAGTGGAGTTTTTGGCGGAAAAGTCTTAAAGCGTGTTTCTTTTAATTAATGCATTTTGTTGATGGGAGGTGGAGGGGGGTTGGTATACAAATGGGAGGAGGTGGAAAGGTGGAAACAGTAAGGTGGAAGAAAACCGGTGGTTTTGGAATTGCAAGGTGGTGAGGAAGAGAGAACAAGACAGCGGTTTTATATTTAAAACGTGGTTTGGGCTTGTGACTAGATTTGGGCTTTGGGTTTTAATAACACAAAGGGTCCTGGTATGTTAGCTTGAATAACACAAGGACCATTCATGTAATTTCTGCATTTTTGAGGGGCTGATCCTCACAACAATCCAAAGTTATCACAAGGACCTATCTTGCCATTCTTTAATAGTACAAGGACCATATTTGATAAAATCCCATTTTTTATAATTCCAAGGACCAAACCGCCACATTTATAACTCTAGGGACCAAACTTGTAATTTTCTCAAAACTTATCATAAGGACCAATTTTGCCATTTATGAATAGTATAAGGGTGTAGTTTGAATAATTTCCATTTTTAAACACCAGTGGACTGATTTTGACATTTTTGTAAAGTTGAGGGACCAAAGTTGTAAATTGAGATTTTTAAACTTTGAAGGGTTTGTTTTGACAACTTTTGAATCCCATGGACCTTAAATGATATTTTTGCTTAATTTTGATTTTCCAGGACTATTTTTGACAACTTTTGAAACTTGGGGACTAAAACTGCCAATTATGCAAACTTGATACGTTTTTCACCCGATTTTGGTATTTTTGCATTTGAAACACATAAAACACTTATTTGTGATATTTTTATCATTTTGAAGCATTTCGAAAGTGTTTTCAGATGTTTTTGGCAGACTAAAAGGTATAAAAATGATGAGTATTTAGACACTCATCAGTGATCAGGGCATGATAAACAGAAGAATAAAATCAGGCCGTATGATGAAGTAATAAGGTGATGTTCACACACCTTAATTGGGCTCATTTTATTGAGAGCCTTCTCCTAGCTGGACTGCTTTATCTTTAAATTGTGATAATATTTGAAACAAAATTAAAACACCTTTTCTCAAAAACAAAACAAAATAAAAAGAAACCAAATTTGTTATGATACCACCAATGCAAGTATTATGATAAAGGAGAAGAACAGCTTATATTACTTTTCTTGGAGCAATTTATATACAACCAGGAACTTGGGTGCTATATCCACTTGGACTCATGAAAGGCACCAAATAAGGAGAAATTTGTAAGACTTGATAAGAAAAAAGTTGTTAGTTATTCAATGAAATATATACTGTAAAATATTCATTCAAACTTGATAAAAGCTTAGGACTAATGTCTAAATGTCCTTCAAAAACTAACGAAACACAAATTTTGCAGCCCATAATAAAAGGAAACATAGGATGACTATGACAATATGTAACTTTATGTCCAAATCGCGACACGGAGAAAATGCACCAGCCTCATCTTATCAAGTACATTACATGATGCCTCGGTCTAGATATGAGCATCCGATCCAATCACATGACCCAACCGATAAAAAAAATAATCTAATAGGTGATTTAATAGATCAACCCAATTAAATTTAAGCTAAAGGATTTGACTCAAAAGGAAACAGGTTGAAAGTTAAACGCCAAGTAGTTTAATGTTGAAAACATTCTAATCACTTCATAGAAAAGGTAACATATATTTAATAATGATATAGTTTTGTAGTCATATTAGCATTCCTTTCTTAAAGCCTACTTGATTTGATCAAATATATAAATACATCGTTGTATCTATGAAATGAGTAGTTAGCAACATTAACATGACAATAGTTATACATGTTTTAGATGGTTGAAATGGATCTTGAATCATTGTCGAGTACCTTTTTCAGGAGACCCAACAACATGTCATTGCAAGGGATCTCTCATGAGCTTCATCTACCATAATCACACTGAAAAACAACATACTGATGTCAAGTAACAAAAATAGAGGTCGCTAAAATGCAAAACAAAAACATTGTAACCATTACAATAAATGTGACTCATGTTCCCCTCACTATGGATCGTTCACCCTTAGCTCAAAAAATGTGATATTACAAGGAATAGTCAGTTATAACCAACACATGTCCTTGCTAAGAAGAGGACTGACCATCATTTCTATATGTAACTCTCCATCGGTGAGAAATTTGATCCTTGTTAAGTCTTGCGCTGCCAAAAAGATTATATAAACAACTTTTGAACCTTAATTGAATCATCGTATAACCAACTTTTCAAACTTGACTCTTTATTCTTCTTATTTATATTTTGTAGTTTCACTCCACATGGGAATTAACAAACACAAGAATTAAAGCTACAGTATGTAAACACGCATGACTTATGCAATCCATCCTATTCATATAGCGTCTATGTATGTTAGGAATTAGAAAATTCAGTCATTAAAGTGTCGGTCACCTCAAGTATATGTAATCATTAGAAAGCTCGTAGTCGTAGTTATTTAATGCTTTGTAAGAAATTAGTTAAGTAAAACTGTGGAGGACGAACGGGTCTTTACCCATCTGATGCCGATCCACAGCCGTAGGAGGCGCTATTGTAAACACTATAAATACCTCCTCCCAAGGTTGGAGCTTTCAATACCAATTTTCTTTTACATAGTTCCCAACTCTCTTCCCTTCTCTCTAACTTTTCTCTCTAAACATTGTGAACGCCCCATATGGTTTGTGCTTTAATGTGTTTGTGAAATCCTATATCTTACAATTGGTATCAAGAGCCATGGTTTGATCACTCATCTTTCATGCTCTTTGTTTTGGTGGATTTCATAAGGTTTTTAGGGTTATAAGTGTTTAGGAGAGTTTGAATCATTTGGACAATTTCTAGTGTTAAAGTTAGAATTTTGATTGTACTTTTGTATTTAGGATCATCATATGTGTTTAGGTTTTTAATTGGAAGACTTAAATCATTGTGGTTTGGTTGTTTTTGATTGAAAAAGTGTGTGGAAAACTAGAAGGGGGGGTTGAATAGTTTTGCCAATTAAAACTTCCTTTTAATCTATTTAGATCGACTTATGTCAATCTATTTGGATGTGTGTTGGATGTTGATGGATAAGCATATAAAGGTAAGTAATGAAAAGATAAGAGTAAGAAGCACAAAACCACAACGCGAGTATTTATAGTGGTTCGGCTACAAGGACACCTTCCTTGCCCTACTCCACTCCCCGAGTCACCTACTCGAGAGTTCGTAAACACTACACCAATCTCCTTATGGCGGAGAACCCTTCACAACGTCGCTTAACCTTTTTCCGGTACAAAGCTAAATATCGAGTTCCTTCACACCAAGGCGAACCACACCTAACACAACTTTGCCTACCCTTTATAAGGTATTAGGCTAAGTACCTAGTTCTTTCACTCCAAGGTGAACTACACCTTCACAACGTCGCCTACCCTTTATTAGGTACTAGGCTAAGCACCTAGTTCCATCGCAATGGAGGAACTACTACCACACTACACCAACGACTAATCCCAAAGGAGATCTACTCCTTTACAACATCATCAAGGATATCAATATCCTTGGATCTAATACTAGTCTATCTTGTACATCGAAACACACCATATTGAATGTACATCTAAGGCACCTTTCAGTAATGCCTTTGACTAGATCTACAAGACACCCTTCACTAATGTCTTGTGTCTTCACTTCTAAGCACCTTTAACTAATGCTTCTAGATTTTACTTCTAAGCACCTTTCACTAATGCTTCTAGTCTTGACTTCTAAGCACCTATCACAAGTGCTTATGATATAGACGATAGATACCCTTCACTAATATCTTCGTCTTGACACTTGAGACATCTTTCACTAATGTCTTCAACACTACACTTCTTTGAAGAAAGAAAGGAATCATCAACAAGAATACTTCAGTAGCCTTGATGATGAGAAAGCATGGCAACTCATGGACTTGAGCTTGCTCGACTTCAAAGGTGGTGATCTTGCCTTTAAGAGGAACCTAAAAGATCACACAAAAACAAAACTACAAACATAGATCTCTTGGATATGATGTTAGTGAGTTTTTAACAGGGAGAAAGTGTGTTAGAAAGGGGTGAGAAATAATGAAGAAATGGCTCACTATTTATAGAAGAAAAACTCTACTGCTCGATCCCACGGATCCCTTCCATAAGGGATCCGTCTAGCAGTAAGCTAGGGATCCGTGGACGCCCCTTTACCCATGGGTATTTTGGTTATGGGTCATGGGTCATGCGTTGAACCATGGATTTTAGCTAGAGACAATGTATCTTTGAGTGCAATGCACTTGGTCGTTTGGGTATGGGTTGATCCATGGGTTATGGATATTATCCATATATGATATAAGCATGATGTCATGCAATGGGTTATGGGTCAAGCTCCATGGGTCATGTGCTTTGGGTTGTACCCAACTACATTCAATGTATTTGCCCAATGGGTTATGATACTTAAGTTTCTACCCATTTATATTACCCAATATACTACATACTAGTTATGTGTATATTATACCCAAATATGTAAACACTAGTTGTTGTACATATGTATTACTAAATCATAAAATCACTTATACTTGTTTTAGTGTTTTATGTGAAAATGTGAATATGTTAGAAACTATTAGTTCAAACCATTTACGTATTTTATTTGTTTCTTTAACATGATTTTACGTTTGTTATCGACAAAACATTAGAAGATCGTAAAATATAAATAAACGTATTTACGGCTTATTTGTATTAACAATCTCTCCCTTTTGTTGATGACAAAACATAAAATTATTTTAAGGAAAAGCTAAAATTCGTAAAATTTGAATTTGTAGTTTTTACTTTCTTCTCCCCCTTTTTGTCGAAACAAAAAGAGCTTCAAAAGAAAACTAACACATTGTTTTAAGAAAAACATGTGAAAAGAAAAAAAATAGAGAGCAAGTAACGGAAAGGATCTCGTCTTTACTCCCCCTTGACGAGTCCATCCCTATGTAAGGGCGTCAAGAAAGTAATACTAATCTAGTTTGTTTGAAAATAAGTTTGCAAAAGATTTCGTCTAAGTGACGAATGTGCTCCCCTTTGATGATTGCAATTTTGCAAGTGGATGTCACGAATGTGCTCCCCCACGAAATGTAAACCTAATATTGCAAGTAATTTGCAATGTATTGCTTTGACATAAAGCTCCCCTAGCTTTGACATAAAGCTCCCCTAGCTTTAGGATGTCAAATTGAATAACTACAAAGGTTAGATAACAAGTATAATTCACAATTTCCTGCAAACGTGGTCAAAGTTAGTAGAAAATAGTTTTCTGTCACACGGATCCCATAGTTCCCTCCTGATAGGGATCCGTCTAGGCAATTATGAGGGATCCGTATTAGCTGATTAATTTCAGCAAAGGTGATATAACAAGTAATGTTATCACAAAAATGAGATATGAACACAATGTAATCATATGCTCAGGAATATAACAAGTAACATGTAATTTCATTTAATAAAACTAGAGTTATGATATACATGACTCTAAAAACAAAGAAAATACATGACTAGAAATTTCTAAACCGACTATCGCTTGATGCTAGGACACCACTAAAATCTTATAGATCAAGTTTTGTTTAGGTTTTCCTCGGAGGAGATGATAGAACATGAAACGTTGGTCTTCTCATACTTCATGTATCAAACTTTAAACATGTTGACAATGATAGCAATCTTTTTCATGGCTAGGTAGTGGTGGTGGAAGAAATGAAATGGCTTGATGCGAAGGATCAAGTGAAGCGGCTTGTGGAGCTTCAAACGATGGAGGGATTGGTGGAGGCGCATTTGAGAATGGCTCGACCAAGAATGATGGTGGTGGTAGAGAAGTGTCAACTTCCATATGGTCGGGTGGTTGACTTTGATGATTTCTCATAATCCAAATGGGATTATATGATGGAAACAACGAAAAGGAAGCCGGAGCAAGTGTTGACTCAACACCTTGATTTTGTACCATTATTCCTCCTCCTAATGAGAATAATGTTGTCAAATGGATGAGACGGCCTAGGAGGCAAGTCCTCTAAATTGTAGAGGTGTGGTGATGATAGTGGAGATGTAAATGAAATAGCTCTAGGCACCAATGGTGATGGTTTAGTAGAGATAATATTGTTTGGCCTAGGAGGTATGGTGGTGTTTGGCATAGGTAGTTTTGTGGGTACTATCCTTTTAGGAATTGGTTTAATTGGTTGAGGGAGTATCCTATCATTTGTTGGCTTGACCGGAGATGATTCGGTTGAAGAAATTTCGTGTATAACACGAGCCTTTTTCTTGGGTGGTTCTTTGGTGGATAAGTTACTACTTGGGGTTTTTCTCATGATGAAATGATTTCAAGAGGTTTGTAAGGGTTTCTAAAATGCTGAAAGTTAGGATGAAGGTGATGACTATGGAGGTCCTAACAAAGTGGTTTATAAACCAAGAGAATTGGCAAGTGCATTTAAGCCTTAAGCCACTAGGATTCATTGGTATGTGATGATTAACATGCACAAGAGTCAACTTCAGAGTTTGCACTGATCTAGGAACTCATTTAAGATGAGATGTAGTGTTTGAGTTAGGAAGATGAGTTGAAATGATTGTTTTAGCAAGATTTGACATAAACTATCATCCGGATCCCATGGTTCCCTCCTCAGAGGTATCCGTCTAGGCTAATCCTAGGGATCCGGCTCTCAGCAGCTATGAAAGAGTGGAAATGATGTTTCTAAGATCTAAGATCTATATCATCTTGAGTGTTTCAGTCCTCCTAAGTGTCTTAAATGAAGGGGTGCTTAAGTACTTGAAGGTAATGAGTGATGTAGCTAATGATTGTCTTTTATGGAAGGATTTGGAACTTTCATGAGTACCAATGGATGAGCAAGGATGACACTAAAGATGAGAGTGTCAATTGAAGCTAAATGATCCTAGATATCAGTTTGTGACTTAGGATAGTATTTTGGAAAATATCCTAGAAGCTTTAAGATGGAAAAACTAGAATTTGATCAACTTTGATCAATTTTGAGGTAAGGATGATTTATGATCAATTTTGCCATAATCGAAGGATTTCTAAGACTAAATGTGAGGGATCAAGTGAAAATCGAAGTGTGAGTTTAAGAGTGGAAGAGTAATGGATTAAAAATGAAACGATAGATCTACAAGCGTCTTAGAGTGTGATCTAGGTGAGTTATGTGTGAGTAGGAAGGATCTACCTATCTTGATAAGGACTTAATTTGCCTTAAGACACTATGTTTAGCTTAGTGTGAGATGTTCTAAAGATATGTTTGAAATATAATGCTTGTTGCATTTTGCTTGTCGGATCCCACGGTTCCCTAAGCATAGGATCCGCTAGCACAAACATTAGGATCCGTCCATCTCTGCAGTAACCTTTACTAAAGGTACGCAATGATCTTGACAATGCATTATATTCCACGGTTAGTTTAAAGGGGTTCTAACACTAAGATATCAAATGTAAGATGTTTTATTTCATGAAGGAAATAGGATTACATTGATAAAGCACGAGTACAAAAGGATTGATCCTATTTGAAAGACTACTAAGCTGCTTGAGAGTTTTCGTTAGAAGGATCATTACGTGATTGATGAGTGTTGGTGGAATCAAGAATGAAGAAGGTCTTCATGAGAGATATGTTTAGCGGTTCCATCATCTTGTTCACAAGTACGTACAACGGACTTTGAAATTAAGGATGGAAGTGCATAACGTTGTGATAGAGGCATGTCAAGAACATTCCATAAGGGATGAGTTTATTCTTAGAGCCTTGAAGATTTACAATTCGCCTTGCGAAGAAGTAGGCGAGATTGTAAGGTTGTTGTGTTAGCAAACAGTAAAACATGTGAGCACAACAAGCGGGAAGGATTTTCGATTTCCTAAGACTCCAAACATTCTCACGTAGGATGAGTGCAAGAGACTTGTACTCTTCTCGGATGTCCCGTGTGAAGATAATGTTTGGATCGGAGTAATATGGTCGAGGTTTGCATATTATGCGATTTAAATCTTTCGGGGAGGTATGTGTGAACAATATGGACTATTTTCACTTCAAAAGTTGAAGAGAGACTCAAGAGACCAATCTTCGGTGAAGGCACATTGTCCATGATTTGGAATCCGGAGGATGTGAGCAAAATGCCTAAGGGTTAAAGTAAACTTTTGTTTTTTGATATAAAACCAAAGAGATAGAGAGCGATCCTCGTTACGAACGAGTTCAACTTGACGGAAGAATTCCATTATGAACCTTGGACATATCTTCTCGTTGTTTTCAAGAAGACATTCTAGTCCTATGGCTCGGAAGGAGGTATTGATACCTTCTTTGAATTGTAGAGAGGTGTCTAAAATACGTCCTTCATGGAAGTGACGGTTTTCGAGATTATTGAACCCACGGACATGATTGCCGGGTGTGTTGGGTTCAAGGGAGATGTTCAGAGTGTAGACGCTAGTGAGTGAAAATCAAACTCATATTCATGCGTCATAGTTGAACCTATAGAAATGATGAGTTAAAATAATGTTTGTGGTCAACCTATGATTATCTAGCGTTTTTATTATATTTTTATTAACAATGGTTTTTAACAAGAAAGACACTTAACTCACTTATATTTTTGACATACTAGTGGAGTATTACTTTTAGAAGAAAAGCGGTTTTTAATTTGCATGAAAAACTTTTTTCCAGTAGGACGGATCCCACGGTTCCTTTACAAAATGGATCCGTATAGTATAACTTCCGGGATCCGTGAATCTGTAGTAACTTAAACAGATTTGATAAAAATATGGGTTTTACAGTTTTATACCACGAGAATTGTTTTATCCTACATTTTCTTTTAGCATGCATACATGACTTCTAATGTATCACGAAAGAATATGCAAAGATATAAATCAAAGGAAATGACAAACACATTATGATAATAATAACTTAGATAAACTAGACTATTAATAATATTTCATTTCAATGCTAAGAATGACACAAAGGATTGGGTATATAACCCCAATGTAGATTAACAACACAAAGTAAATGTCTCCGTATGTGAACTTCAGCATAGGGAACAAAAGTGCTGATGTTATGACGATGAGCACGAGGGCGATGTAAACCATGTTGAAGATGATCCTTCTTGGTTTCGGTTGAGACGAAAATGGAGAGGAAGATGAAGTTTTGAATGAGAGAAATTTTTGAAATTGGAAGATTTGAAAAAGTGAGGATAGAGTGATTGGCGGTGGGAGTATTTATAGGTAAGGAGGAATTTTTGAAATTCGTGTTTTGTTTTATTATTGGATTAAAAGAAATAAAACATAAGTTTTATATACCACGACTTTAGATGATAAAACTAACACGTATGTGAGAAAAAGACTTCCTAATGAAGCTTCATGTAATACATGTATAAGCACAAAAGATAATCATATAAATACCTAAATAGGCATACTTAATTATCAAGCAAAATAAGAAAGAAAATCATACCTCTAGCGCACTTAGGAATGTCTTTACAAATGACACAAAAAATGTCACTTAGACGATTTCTCTCCCTTATGTTTAAGATACCTTCTTAAGGAAGGTATTCTTGTTACCAAGCGATTCCTATAGCTTGGTGGGTATGAGCTATGACTAATCAACATGACAGAGAAGATTAGTGCAATTAAATGAAAAAGTAAATAATAAAGAAAATGTTGTTATCAAATCAACATCCAAACAAATAGTTTTCAATTAACTTCCTTTTATGAAAAACCTTCTTTGTAGTTTTCAATTAACTATGGATCGTATCAAGTTTTTAAAGTACAATATACTTCAAGAAACTTGGTAACGAAGCTCTGATACCAATTGTGGAAAACTAGAAGGGGGGGTTGAATAGTTTTGCCAATTAAAACTTCCTTTTAATCTATTTAGATCGACTTATGTCAATCTATTTGGATGTGTGTGTTGGATGTTGATGGAAAAGCATATAAAGGTAAGTAAGTAATGAAATAAGAGTAAGAAGCACAAAACCACAACGAAGTATTTTTAGTGGTTCGGCTACAAGGACACCTTCCTTGCCCTACTCCACTCCCCGAGTCACCTACTCGAGAGTTCATAATTACTACACCAATCTCCGAGGAGAAGCCTTCACAACGTCGCTTAACCTTTTTCCGGTATAAAGCTAAATACCGAGTTCCTTCACACCAAGGCGAACCACACCTAACACAACGTCGCCTACCCTTTATAAGGTACTAGGCTAAGTACCTAGTTCTTTCACTCCAAGGTGAACTACACCTTCACAACGTCGCCTACCCTTTATTAGGTACTAGGCTAAGAACCTAGTTCCATTGCAATGGAGGAACTACTACCATACTACACCAACGACTAATCCCAAAGGAGATCTACTCATTTACAACATCATCAAGGATATCAATATCCTTAGATCTAATACTAGTCTATCTTGTACATCGAAACACACCATATCAAATGTACATCTAAGGCACCTTTCACTAATGCCTTTGACTAGATCTACAAGACACCCTTCACTAATGTCTTGTGTCTTCACTTCTAAGCACCTTTCACTAATGCTTCTAGATTTGACTTCTAAGCACCTTTCACTAATGCTTCTAGTCTTGACTTCTAAGCACCTATCACAAGTGCTTATGATATAGACGATAGATACCCTTCACTAATATCTTCGTCTTGACACTTGAGAAATCTTTCACTAATGTGTTCAACACTACACTTATTTGAAGAAAGAAAGGAATCATCAACAAGAAGACTTCAGTAGCCTTGATGATGAGGAAGCATGGCAACTCATGGACTTGAGCTTGCTCGACTTCAAAGGTGGTGATCTTGCCTTTAAGAGGAACCTAAAAGATCACACAAAAACAAAACTACAAACATAGATCTCTTGGATCTGAGGTTAGTGAATTTTTAACTCAGGGAGAAAGTGTGTTAGAAAGGGGTGAGAAATAATGAAGAAATGGCTCACTATTTATAGAAGAAAAACTCTACTGTTCCCCGGATCCCACGGATCCATTCCACAAGGGATCCGTCTAGCGTTAAGCTAGGGATCCGTCTAGCGTTAAGCTAGGGATCCGTGGGACGCTCCCTTTTACCCATGGGTATTTTGGTTATGGGTCATGGGTCATGGGTTGAACCATGGATCTTTAGCTAGATACAATGTATCTTTGAGTGCAATGCACTTGGTCACTTGGGTATGGGTTGATCCATGGGTTATGGATATTATCCATATATGATATAAGCATGATGTCATGCAATGGGTTATGGGTCAAGCTCCATGGGTCATGGGCTTTGGGTTGTACCCAACTACATTCAATGTATTTGCCCAATGGGTTATGATACTTAAGTTTCTACCCATTTATATTACCCAATATACTACATACTAGTTATGTGTATATTATACCCAAATATGTAAACACTAGTTGTTGTACATATGTATTACTAAATCATAAAATCACTTATACTTGTTTTAGTGTTTTATGTGAAAATGTGAATATGTTAGAAACTATTAGTTCAAACCATTTACGTATTTTATTTGTTTCGTTAACATGATTTTACATTTGTTATTGACAAAACATTAGAAGATCGTAAAATATAAATAAACATTTTTACGGCTTATTTGTATTTACAAAGTGGTTGTTTTTGAAAAGTGTACGTAGTGAGTTGCGCCACGGTGTTGCATTTCTTGGAAGCGAGTTGCTTTGTTATTGAAAGCGAGTTGGTATAAGCGACTTGGCTATTAAGCGAGTTGTATTAGCAACAAGTTGGTATATGCGACTTGGTTATTGCTTGAGTTGTTTTCTTTACTTTGAGTTTTTAAAAGTTTAGCTATTAAGCGAGTTGTAGTGTCAACGAGTTGGTTTAAGCGACTTGGTGGTTAAGCGAGTTGTCACTGTATGCGACTAAGCTATTGCGAGTTTTTTTCTTACGACTTGAGTTTTGCGACTTGTCTTTTGCGAAGCGACTGCTCAAATGAGTTGATACCAAAGCGAAGTTGATGCTTAGCTACTTGTCTATTGAGACTTGTCACTTCTTCGTGCTACATTTTACGGTTGTTCTTTTGGTTTAGTAAAATCCCGTGAAAGAATCAATTTCCCTGTTTAATCAAAGAATAGTAAAATCCCGTAGAACTTGTAATCATGTCAAACATCGTACCTACTATCGCTTCTTCTAGTGAGTCGGTACCGCACCTGGATCGATACTCATCCACCTATGCTTGACAGAACTGATTATGACTCATGGGCTCAAAGAATCAGGTTGTACTGTTTGGGAAAGGAAAATGGGGTCAACATTCTCAAATCAATTGATGAAGGACCTTATTAGAATGAGACTACAAGAGACATAATTGATACTGCTGCAGATGGAACAATGATCTTTGGATTGGACAGACCAACGACGTATGATGAGCTCAGGATAAAGAGAAAGAGATTCGATGTGATATCGTGGCTTCAAACATTATAATGCCGTGGTCTTCCAAAAGATATCTACAAGCTTATCAATCACAACACTGAAGCCAAGGCGGTTTGGGATAAGGTCAAGATGCTTCTCTCGTGTTCAATTAACTAAGGAAGACAGAGAATCGCGAATCGTATGATGAATTTGAGCACTTTAAGATGAAACCTGAAGAAAGTATCTATGAATATTACGTGAGATTCCACAAGCTTGTGAATGATATGAGTTATATCAAAATGACCATGCCAAATATTCAAATGAATTCAAAGTTTGTGAACAACATGAATCCCGAATGGCACAAATTTGTCACCTCCGTGAAGCTAACCAAAGGATTAAAGAACACCAACTATGATCAACTGTATGCCTTCCTCGCCGAATGAGAGACATGCCATGTTTGAGCTAATGATTATTGATCAGTTCAAATCTAAACAGGGAGAATCAAGCTCATCAATGATCTCAAGCCTTTTACACCAATGTTGGAATTACCACCAAAGCTTCTCAAGTCATACCCACTGGTAATGGTAATTACAAACTCATTCCTGATCCAAGATATAAGCCTCCACTCAAACACACTCATGGAAAACTTTATCAATCAATTGTCTCTCATGGTTAGTCAAAATATGAATTCCATTCCACACACCAACAATAACCTCATAACAGCATCCAACCCACACAATCAAGCTACAATCGAGATGGGAAGGTTATAGTGCAACCAGCTCAAGTAAGGCAAGATGAACAGGAAGAGGTGGAGTAGTGGAGGGGTATGTGGCTAATCGAATCGTGGGAGAAATGCCAATCACGACAAGTGAAGCCACCAAGTGCTACAACTATGGTGATGATGGGCACATTGCAAGGAACTGCACATATCCAAAAACGCCTCAAAATGCAGAGTACTTCAGTGACAAGATGCAAAGCTTAGGACAATGGAGCAGCTTTGGATGAAGAAGAGTTGTTTTGCCGAGGGAAATGCCAAAACCTATGATGCGATGTGGATGAGCAACCAATTCAGATATTGGTCACAATCATCAAAATGCTTTTCGCCGCCGTGGATGCATATGACTCTGATGTCGATGATGAACCTATCGCCGCATACAATCTTCATGGCTAGCATTTCTCCAATGGTCTCTCCAAAGGTCTCATCATCTAAGCACGTCCGGCCAAAGAATCAATCATCTCTGAGGTATTAAAATTATATGATGAAGTTGATGAGCAAAAGATACATGATAAAGTGCAATCACATGAAATTTGTGAAACAGATATTGTTAATATGGGTAATAGTAATATTGTCCCATATGATTAATATGTGGTCCAAAGTGAAAATGTGATTGAACCAAGTGATGCATCTTCTGCATTCAATGATGACTATGTTTTTAATGAATTCACCCATGCCCCTCGATGATTCTCATATCTCTCAACTTAATGCCTATAAAGAACAAATTGCCATTTATGAACAACGCGCTAAGTTTGAGTTAACCACTAGTGAGCAGGAAATGGATGACCAAATGCGTACAATTATTAGAAAAAGTAACTTTAGGGAAGAAATACTAAAACAAGAGCTAGATTCCTTAAAAGAAAAGCTTAATAAAACCGCTAAGCAAAAACAAGAACTTCAAGAAAATGTGAAAGTGCTTAAGCATGAATTTAATGCTAAGGAATCAAAACTTTTAAATGAATTTTCCAACCTAAAAACTTTGAAAAACAAACTTGAAAACAAATTGTACGCACAAGGAAACACCATTCATCGCTCACATGATCACTAAACATAGAGTTCTAAGTGACAAACATAGTGTTGCATTAGTTGATGAACCAAACCCTGAGGCCTGTAAGAAAGCTAGAGAAGCACAAAAGGTAATTTATGATGGCAATGAAATCCTTAAGCCTAGACAGAAACCTAGTTGCGCTGAGAATACTGAGGAAGATAGGCAGTTAGAAGAAGTCACTAGAAAGAAATTGGATGAAAAACTTAAGAGCCCTTCATGCATAGAAAAGAAAATCAGTTATAAAACACCCAACTATGCTAAAGATAATTGGATTGCATTTAACAAGTTTAGACCTCAAACACAGCTGACCCCTGAACAAGTGTTCTGGAAAAAGGATATGGACATGAAAAAAGCTGATGAGTTTGTTGAACAGAATCCCCCATGTAGGATAATGCTTCCTACCACTGTGTATCCCCTCAATACACCAATGCATTTAGTCCCTAGATATATTCCTACTAAGAGCAAGACCTTAATCAGTTAGTATGTCATTTATCAATTATTTGTTGATTTTGAGAAGACATGTAAGAAAAGGATCACACCTACCGATAACTGGGAGAGGGTTTTGAGCAAACTAAAGAATGCTATTTAACTGAGGTCATGCCTTTCTTTAAACAATTAAAAGGTCAATTTGAGAGTCTTAAAAGGGGATGGATTCAGATATTAAAGAAATGGAAAAGGAATTTGATGCAATGATAGTTGAGGTCAATAACTATGAGCGAGAATTAAAATATAATGAGATTGAGAGGAAAAACTTGCATACCTTAAATGAGAATCTGATTTCTGAATGTATCATTCAAGATGTGTTTTACACTGCCACAAATTGTTCAATTAATGCATCTCAATTTCATGAATTATCTGTTGCTCTGAAAGTCTCCCATGATCGTGTCATTGAGCTTGAGAAAACTTGTTGGGATATGAAAGTGCTGAAGACATGAAAGTACTGAAGATATGAAAGTACTGTAAGCTGCAAAGTACTGGGAAAAGTCAAAGAGTCAAAGTACTGCTAAAGACAAAGTCAAAGTACTGCACCTAAAAGTCAAAGTACTGCAAGAACAAAAGAACTGTTATTCGCTTATGGAAAGTATTGTATTCTATGTTTAGATTACTTGTCGTAGAAGGCTATCAATTGTAAACCGACTAGGATATCCTTGAGCCTATAAAAGGACTCCTAGATTGGCATTAGATGTACGAGTCTATGAGTTTTAGAGTTTACAAATTCACAAGTTAATTAGTGTTTTAGAGAGAAGTTCGATTATCTTAGATTTGTATTAGAGTATCTCATAATAAGCGATTTAGAGTTTATAATAAAAGGTTATTCTTCTTAGCTTTGTTAAGTAAATTCCGCGTACTTGATAAAGATTTCTCAGTGTTTCTTTGTTAATAACTTAGGATTTATCCGAGGTTATTAAACCTTAACAAGCTAGTTAAGATAGTTTGATTAAAGTATATCGATCCAACAAGTGGTATCAGAGCTTGTGTGGAAACTCTGACTAAGAAGAACCCCTACTACAACAATATTCAAGATGTCGACTGAAGCTGCATCAACTCCTATCACAGAGGTATGTTCTAAGTGTCATGATTTTTATCAAAAAGTACTTAATGCTTATGTTTATGAAAGAGATAATTGTGTTAAGGCTAGGTCTGAGGTAGCAGGTTATCAAATAACCTTAGAATCTATGGAAGCCAAAATCTTAGCACATGCAAAATAATGAAGTAGCTTGAAAAAATATGAACAGGATTACCGCTAAAACTTAGTGAATGGAAATTAAACCTGTAAAATTGCTCGAAATTGAGAAATTAACTAAGGAAAGAGATGATTTGTTAGCTAAGTTTGCTGCTTGGTGAAGCCGTCTGTCACATGTTTCTTATGTTCAAAAACAGCAAAGAGCCTACCTTAAACTGGATTAGGTTTTGGAATGGATTTTAGTAAGATAGAAGAAAACCAATCTAGTAATCAGGATGAAAGTGAGTATGAGGATATAACCACTAGTGATGAAGAACTCATTAATTATGTAGATACATCTAGTAATGATGGTTCAATAAGTGACTCACCTCCTGAATATAAGAAAGCTAATGATTATCATGTTGCTCCTCATCCCACTGGCATTCATCAACCCCCTAGGCCCTGATGTTTCTTTGGAGTAGACAGTCTAGAGTTTAGGAAAAAGCTAGTTGCTCAATCTAGGACTGAAAAACCCAAAGAACCTGTTGAAAATAATGTTCAAAATCAAGCAGATCAAATCAAAGTACTGCTTCACAAGCAGACTTCTTCAAAACCTTTTCAAACAAGACTCGCTAAACCTTTTGGGATAATTTTGGTCAAAACAAGTTTAATCACTCACCAAGAAGGCAAAATAATTTTGGGCATAGACAGAGAAAATGTCACTTTGACAAGATGGGTCGAAACCTGTTTTGTGTGTTTTAGTTCTACTCATCTAATTAAAGACTGTGAACATCACTCAGCATACCTTAGAAAATTTCCAAAGAATAGGACTCCAACCGTAAACCTAGAGAGCACAAACCGCTTTGGAATAATTCAAATAGGACAATCAAGAAATTTCTCACCGATCATAGATACCCACACCAGAGAAAACCTTTTCAAAACCTTCAAGATCTCACAGACTTTCCAAAGTACCAACCTGGCCCAAGATTTTCTCAAAGTACTGCTCTGACAAAACAAGGTACTGATCACACTACTTGGTATAGGAATCCTAGGAGATCTCACTATCAACCTAGAAGGTATTACAATTTACATAGGAGATTTAGACAGAACCAAGTGTTAAAACAGAATGAAAGAAGAGGAAAGTACTGCAGAGGGACGCATACAAAGACTTTCAACCAAAAGTGAATTAGATGTTTTGTGACGTAAAAGAGAGATTTGTTAAACCGTAAAGTTTTGAAAATCCACATGCTAAAGATCAAAAGATAATTCTGGATCATCATTTGAAAGATAGTGGTAATTACATACTCAAATAATTTGAGTTTGTAACTTCACAAGGGGGAAACACAAGTCGGCTTGGGTTCCTTAAAAGTTTTAACCTTTTCTTTATTAGACAGGCAACCCGCAGAGGAACTTAAAGATCATATTATTGTTGATGGTGGTTGTTCTGTTAGCATGACAGGAGAAAAGGAGTTTCTGTCAGATGTTTTGGAGTATATTAGTTAGTGTAAATTTAAGGGGAGGACTATTTAGTATATGTATAGTCCTCGTTATGCTTGAGGGGAGGATAGTTATGTATACTTAGTTCATATGGAGAAATTGGAAAAGTAATTGTTTTTGTTAAAGTACGCTGGAGTAATCTTGGGAAAGTACCGCTTACGTGGAAGAACACTGTTGTCTTATTAACGCATCTTCCAACGGTTATCTTGAGGGGTAATTTAATGCTAACGGTAACAATGTTATTTTTAGGTGTGATTTTTCAAATCTCACCTATAAATACCTACTTTCCGATTTTCCCTTTGATACATTAGAATCTTTCCATCTTTCTCATCATATTCATATTCTTCGAGTCAAATTCTTTTGTGCTTACATAATCGCGAATCGTCCCTACTGTTTCTAAGCATAATATGGTTGCTAATTTGGATAAGATGACGCGGAATATATACTTTTCACTATATAATTGATTATCTTACCTGTTCGTTCTATCGCTTATGCTCTTTAGTGAGCCGATATTATTGAGCCCGGATTCAAGAATTTTGGGCTAATGCTAGAGATAACATGGAGAATGATGAATATTATATTAGATAATCAGCTTGTCGGAAAAACCACAGATTACGAAGACTCCATTCGAGAAGATTTATTGTTCAATGATGCGATGGGGGCTTTAAGGTTTGATACAGTTGATATGGGATACTTTTCATATTGGCTATGAAGGATCTTTTGAATGAACAAACGTAGAAAACAAATTATTTTGTCCGATTGGAAGTTTTGGTTCATGTGTTGCTCCATTGCATAAGTGCTAAGAGTACCTCTTGGGAGCAGTTTGGGTCAAATATTGTTAGGTCACTAGTTTTACAACACAAGCTTATAAGAAAGGGAGATGAGTTTATTGAAGAATCAACACATATAACGAGTAAGAGAAACGTTAGGCGTGAGATATGTGTGAAAGAAAATAACTTGAACAACCAACCTTCAAATGAAGGTTTACAAGAGGTATTTATAGGAGGGAAACTAGGGCAACACTCCTAGATCCCTTCCTATCCTTTATCGGCTTGGGTCAAGCTTTGGGCCTTCTACAAGCTTTGACCTTTAAAACAAACATATAGGCCATAATAAAGCTACCTATTACATATGTAATATAAATACTTGAAATACTGTTTAGGAGTGATTCCAACAATATCCCCCTCAAGTATATATGAATGAAAACGTGAAGCAAGTGATGAATAGTAGCAAAGGAAGTCTTCCGACATTCTTCTTCTTGTGAGAAGAATTGCCTTGATTCGAACAATCTCCGTAGAGAGAGATAGTTATCTTTGAACAGCTTATGTTTTGACGCCATCATTAACTTTGTTCTTCATTGTTCTTTGGTGGTGAGAGGATAGTATGTTGTTGTCCCTGATCGGCCCGGCCTCAGTCTCCGCTTCGTTGCTCCAGTTGTTCCACGTCATTCTTCAACATGCTCACACGCTCTTTGACGTTGGAATTCAATACTGATGAAGTTCTTTAGGTCTTTAACTTTGTAGATTCTTTGGTTTGACGGAAGAATCATTCTCGACGGTTGTGTTGCTTTTGAATAGAACTTCCATTAGTGAAGATGTTGGCGTGAGCATGAGAAGAATCAGATGTGATCATCCCGGCCCTGAGCTTCCATAAGAAGAAAACATTTCAAACGGTTAGTAATAAGCGGTTTCCGTCACTTACAAGTTTGAACTTCGGAGTGTCAAACAAAGATAGTGTGAGGGCACAACTCTAATTCTAATAAAGGCCGCTCCTCAATCGAGTCCCACAAGACAACGATGTACCGAAGTACACCTACGAGCTTCCAGATGAGTCGCTGAGGTACACAAGCCACCTCAACGACCGTAGACCGCTTGAGACACACCGCTGTAATCCATGGGAGTTACCGCACCACATTGTGGTCGCTTTATGTTGACCCTGGCAGAGTTTCCATTCAATCACTCGAGGATCAAGATGTGAACCTCTCATAAATGTTCTCGACGATTGCTAAGATCGTGAAGGACTCGAGATATGAACCACCGATGATCTTATTAGTTGATCATCAAGTGATTAAATGTCAAGTGTTCCTAAGAGATCTTTGATAAACTCGCGGGCTCTAGACTCAATAGTGCTTTTGGTTTTCTTCCCCGAAGACTAGGAGAGGGTCTCCTTCTTCAGTACCACAAAGAATCTCAGGGAAAGTCGAGTTTCCGTAGGGTTCTCGTGAGAATGAAACAAGCTTCATGTGAGAGAAACTTGAGTGGATAAGAAGGTTTAGTGCATGCGCCACACCGGGTCCATGACGACTTTTAATCTTCTTCAATACCGCGCCACCGGTTGACAACCAAATCCGTATATGAATTGAACCCGTCTCCGCCTCTAAGTTGAATAACTGAGGGCTATTTCTTTTCACCCTTTGCATTTTAATTCTTCAACCTTCTTTCTCCGACATTCTCCTTTTTACAATGGTCGGTAGAGGTTTGGTCTGTTTGGCCAATGGTTCGTCTGTTAAAGAAGTATCGGAAGGGAATCCGTGGTTCGTCTGTTTGGCCAATGGTCGGTAGAGGTTTGGTCCAATCGGTGTAGTATGGAGGGTTGTCCCTTTGTGTTAAGTCAATGTTTGCTTCCGATTGAGCCAATCCATGTCGTTAGACATAGCTCAGCGATGTTCTCAAGATGATATTCACCGACATACGCTTTGAGCAGTTTTAAGAAGTTGGAATGCATCATTCTTGATTCGCTTCAATTCGATTTCGCTATTTTCTTCACATGGAACTTTTCTTGCAAAAGTTTTGCGTGCTCCAATGTAGAACCGCTACCAATTCTTTCATCAGGGTAGGAGTTTGATTGACAAGTGTGGAGAACCATTCAAACTCGTTCGCTTTTATCATTCTAGCCATGAGACAACTCCTCGGCCGAGTCGCCTTCTTCTTTTTGGCCCGATGATGATAATACGGTTTCTGCACTTGTTTGGGTGAGGTGGGTTGTTGTCGCTCAAGGACCTTCTTCATCGCCACCACCCGTATACTCAAAGTAATCACCGTTTATGAGTCGTGGGTGGTAACTCTAATCGCCCGAGGTTTATCGTAGAAGACCGAGGTGGAGGAGACTTTTGTTGAGAAGAAGTTCGTGATGGAGGAGGTGGCATAGATGTAGATTTACCGCATCGCCGACGCTTAGGTGCGTATTCCTTATCCTTATCATCGTCATCTCTTGGTCGTTTGGGTTGATCGGTGACCTTGCATGATGATCGAGTTGAAAGTCAAGTAGATTTTCGAAAATTTAGCTTCATCCGGGTAAACTTTCCAGATCGCTTTGACATTTGTATCACAAGTTGAGCCATTAACTCGCATTCAGAGAGATCGCCTTCTTTGGCCATTGTATTTTTAACCAATGCTAACGATGTGAGTTGTCCGAAAATATTCTAGTCACACCGGGGACAAAGGTCAAGAAACTTGTGAGTTTGATCTCTTTGCCGCCTCTTTGGATTTTAGGAACGATATCCTGAAGGTACTTGTTAGTGTAACCTTCGATCATTTCGTTCAGTGCCTCTTTACGATGACTCTTCATGAACTTCTGAACAAATTCCCTTTCTTTCTCCATCTTGTTATGCTCGTCATACATACATATGTATGTGATCAAAGAAATTTAGCTTTTGATGAGCACGCTTTTCTTCCTGACTTGTTTGACAGCTTTGTGAATCCTTTTATGAGCTTGAGAAATCCAAGATCGAGGTGGTTTCTTCACAGATTTGGATGATGATTTTGTTGATCTTTTTGATGGTGGTTGTGATGAATGAGATGATGAGTCTGATGATGAGGAGACATGTGGAGACTTCATGTCCGGAGTTTCGAGGTTTTCCTTTGAGTATGTTGGACTGTCTAGAAGAAACTTAGTATAATCATCTCGCCATCCTTAGACTTTCTTTCTCGGTTCCTGTTTTTCAAAATCATACTCAATAGTGTCCTCATAGGCTGTTGTTGTTGCGAGTGGTGGCACCATCCCTTATCGGGTCGATTAACCGCATCAGGATCTGGGGAGGAGTGGGCAGCTCCACTTGATCCTCCTGGGCCACCCATTTGATCTTTAGCAAATTCTTCGGCCTTATGAAGATGTCTGGCGATGTGAAACTTCTTCATGTATGATTTATCCAATTGCTCTTCTCTTCTTCAGAGCTTTCATCATGAGACTCAAGTACAGGAGTCTTTCCTTTTCCATGTTCGGCTATTGGACTTGTAGATTTAGTTGCTGGAGGAGGGGATAACGCTTGCATCTGCAGGAGGTAATCTCTTCATCCGTGTCAAGATCAGAGCTTTCGGCCCACAAGCTTTGCTGTTCGGTTTGGGAATTGGGATGGGAGCACTTCCTTAGATGGAACTCCTTCTTTGAAGGAGGGTTCCTCTTGGGGAACTCCTTTGACTCACAGACTTGGCGTACTTCCTGACTTCCTCTTTTGGTTCTTCTTACAGTGAGTTCCGAGAAGATTTTCGTCGAGATGACCAACTTTGCCTTGTCCTGACGCTTGTGATACCTTTTGTACGTTTCAAGCTTTCTCGACATCTTCGCTAGAAGGAAATCCGCAGCCACACCTTGTTTCTTTGTAGACGTTTCCTTGATTCTAACGGATAGAATGGGTTCCGTCAACATGTCGTGATTATTGGGGTCATTGAGCCTCGGAATGTCGATGAAGTCCAAGTGCTCTCTGGATCAACAATTTTGTATATCCGATGTAGGGAATCTTTGAGCCAAGTTTGTTGAGAAATGACATCATGTCATCCCAAATCGAGCTCGAGAATGTGTTTCTTGTTGACCAATGCCAGAATTATGCAGTTCTATGAGCTTAGGGTGCTCATAGCCACACCTTAAATGACAGTGATGATCATGTAGAGTGTTCTCCGTGGTTGAGGAATACTCTTAAGCTCACGTGAGAGTGCTTGGTGATTACTCCGTAGCCTCTCGCATAACCGACATATTGATTAAGAATGGAGAGTGAGCTCTTCAACAGTGTGGCATATAGTTTGGTTGGATCGACATCAGGAATTAGGAGAACAGCTCTTAAGTCTGCATGTGTAATGGTGACTTGTTTGTGATTCAGAGTCACCGCCACAGCAGCTTTGTCCTTTGACCCTTTCCATAGTGTTCCAGAACTGTTGGATGTAGATCTCAGTAACAGTTGCAGAGTGTGAAAGCATGTTCTGATACGGATGAGTCCTCGAGAATGTCAATAGCAATTAAACATGAAGATTCAGCAAGTGAGGTTGTCAAAGTCAACACGGAGATTATTCTTTCCTATCTTCATTGGATAGCCATGAGGATAGATATCAGCAATGGAGAGAACTTTAGGTGCATCCATATTCATTTGTTCACCATGTCGTGATCCAAATAACATTAGCCAAAAGAACCAACATATCGAAAGACATAATGTTAGTCAACATAAGGTCTTATTGTCTAGTTATTGAATGTACAGTGTCAATGATTGTTACGAGTCCTAAGTCACTTGTATATTCAATAGTCCAATGACGGCGTGAAATGTTTCGTGAGTTAGTTAACTTTAAGTTTTAAAGTTTATTTTATCACTTATTGTTCACAACATATCAAACGATTTCAGTTTATTAGTGACATTTTAGGATTCGTGATGATATGATTAGTTTATTTACAAGTTTGTACACGTAACAAATCATCATGAAGGTCAATCCAGGGTTAAGCGTAGTATTGGCAAAGATACGCGTAGATAGGAATGATATATGCTTAGGCGTAAACTTACGCGTAGAATTTAACAACTTACGCGTAAGAAATGTTACGCGTAGGAAAAGGAGACCTTATGCGCGAGGCTTATGCGTAGGCATATATTAACCTTACGCGTAAGGTTACTCGTAAGAGTTGACCTGATGCGTAGAGGTTACTGCTACGCATATCCTTCAAGGATACCGTAGTCCATTGTAGAACCTTACGCGTAGTTTATGCGTAGGATTTCTTACGCGTAACATAACTACGCCAGGGTAATCCTTATGTAGATTAATCAAATGACCTTGATTCTGAATTCTAAGTGTAGCAATCCTGAAATAAAACATCATATCATCAAAGTTAAACACATATCATTCATTTTATCAACAAAACATGGTGTGAATCATTCATGTGCAGCTATGTAGAAGTCATACGCGTAAGTCAAAACCCTAAGGGTTATGAATTACGCGTAAGTTTTCTAACCATAGGATTTGCACCAAACTTGTTTCTGTTTCTAAGAAGAGAGTCGTAGAGCTGATATATACCAAGTATTAACATCTAACTCATGGTGAATCAAAAATGCCCAAACTTATGAACCTTAAACCCTAATTTCAAAATCTCAATTAATCGTATCGGGTAGTTATAGAGCAAGGATATGATTAATTCAACATCATATATACATAACCAACAATATTTAGACCAAAAACTTCACATTTGGAAAGAACCCAAATCCACGCATAAACCCTAAGTTTCAAAATCAATCAATTCATGTTTCTGGGTAAGATTTGAGGATAAAGATATTATCATTGATGCTAAAAACACGTTTGACACAATCTTTTAACCACAATCATAACTTGATTATGTGTTCATACGCTTATGCGTAGAACACAAAACCAAGATTATACATCTTTTTGACCGTTGGATTCACGTGAAAATCAAAACCAGTGTTTGAAAACATGTTAAGATTATGAAACAACTTACAAGATGATGATCCAAAACACAGATTTGAAGATTGATGCTTATGCGTAGGATATGGTTTGTTGATAATAAATGAGAAGAGTTAAGTTAGGTGGAGGTTTTATTTAAAATAGCTTTAAGTTTTTGACAGTTTTGGTCCCTCCACCTTTTCCATTTTCATCCAAAGCCTTTTAACTTCCAATTTTGGTTACCAAATGAAGATTTTTTTGAAAAACTTGACGACACTCCCCCTCGACTTGAGAAAATAATGAAAGGTTATTAATTAAACCGAGGAGTGTCAATAAACCGTGAAATTTACCACCATTTGTAAAAGAATCAACCGAGATGTGATAACATGCAAGTACACCGATGTTTTGAAGCTTATGGATATTTTTTTCCCCTCAACACTTGATCGTAAAAATAATGAATTTTGAAAGATTAAAGTGTTGACGGAAGAAATGTACTTGCAATGTTGGAAGAAAAGTAGATTAGAAGAATATTTTTGTTGTTTTATCGTGTTTTATAATTTTTGTATTTTGTTTTTTAAAAAGTATTTACAAAAAGATGTTTTGGTGTTTGATGTGTTTTAAGATGCTTTAGGAGGTCATCCAATTCCTCTTGAGTCAAACACCTCATACCAATCCTGTGGACCAACTCATTAAACCTAGCGGGAGGCAAGGCTTTGGTGAGCAGATCAGCCAATTGGTATTCAGCACTACAAAATATAATTCAACAGCACTGCTCCACGGATCCTTGATGAAATGATATCGGAGATCGATGTGCTTTGATTTCGAGTGCCAACCGAAGTTGCACGAGATTGCAATGGCACTCCGATTGTCGCAATACATCGGGATTCTTTCAAATACGTAACCATAGTCTTTGAGTTGTGTTCTCATCCATATGACTTGAGCACAACACGCTGACATGGCTACATATTCTCGCTTCGGTTGATGACAATGTACAATCCTCGCGCTTCTTGCCAAGACACCGCTTTATCACCAAGAAATTGTAAAGCTCCCGGTGCTTTTCCGTGAGTCTAAGCATCCTCGCGCGGGTCGCAGATCCCAAAAGCGATTAGTTCAAAACCGAATCCTTCGATACCGGATCCCCAAGTTAATGGTTCCCTTGATGTATCGGAGGATTCTTTTAGCCTTTGAGAGGTGGGTTTCTCTGGTCGCGATCGATAACGGGAGCATAGATAAACGGCAAAGACAATATCGTGTCCGCTAGCTGTTAGATACATGAGAGACCCAATAATACTACGGTATTTTGTAGGGTCCACCAATTTCCCATGTAAATCAGCGCCTAACTTCTTGGTATGAGCCATTGGTGTGGCATAGGTGTCACATGTTTTCATTCCAAATTTGTTTAACAATTCAAGGGCATATTTGGATTGACTCAAGAAAATACCACGGGTGATTGATGAACTTGCAGTCCTAGAAAGAACGTAAGTTCACCCATCATGGACATTTCAAAATTTTTCTACATTAGTTTTGCAAAAGCTTATTGAAAACTTTTATGTGTAGACCCAAAAATGATGTCATCCACGTAAATTTGAACAATTAAGATATGTTCCCGTGATATTGTATAAAAAGAGTTGGGTCAACCGAACCTTTGGTGAAATTATTAGCAATGAGGAAAGATGATAGCTTATCGCACCATGCCCGAGGAGCTTGTTTGAGACCATCATGAGCTTTGTTCAGCTAGACATGATCGAAACTCGTGATCAACGAATCCATCCGGTTGGTCGACATAAACCGCTTTTAAGTTGTCCATGAGAAACGCAGCTTTGACATCCATCCGATAGACCGTTATATTCATATGAGCCGCGAATGCTAGAAATATCCTAACACTCAAGACGAGCAACCGAGCAGCAAAAGATTCTTCAAAGTCTAACCTCTTCCCGATAACCCTTAGCCACCGACGACTTGTTTCGGATGACGCCTTCAAAGATCCAATTTGTTTTTCCAAATCCATTTTAGACCAATGACGAGACTCGTTGGTCTTTCAACCGCCTCCCATACTTCAAGCGCTTTGGTTGAGTTCTTCTTGCATGGATTCAATCCGCTTGTCTTTTGTCATTGCGCCTTTGATGTTTTAGGTTCAGATTGGCAGACAGCTGAGTGCATAAATGCAATGTTCACCGCCCGAAGACGCTGTCTCAGAACGATCGGGTTGATTCGGGTTGCCAATAATTTTCCAGGATGGTCTTTCGTCCATCTATGTGTGGAGGGTTGATGTTGGTATACATTGTGCAGATTCTGAGGATTCAAATGGTTTGTGGAAGATTCCGCGACATCTGGCGCAGCAGTCTCATTAGCAAACGGGTTGAAGAACGCATTTGGATCAAAATCGCAGTGGGGTACTTCATTCGTAATATCATCACCGTTCATCATTGTTGGAAGCGGTTTGTTCAATTATTGTGTTGGAGTCAACTGGTGGTGCTTCTTCAACAAGAGTTGTTGTAGCAGGTGTATCGTATAGGAATATTATCGGTTGTGCAATGAAAAACAAATGATACACCCGAGCACGCTCATCAATACCACCGAACAAAGGAGCAAATAACCTTTCCATTTGTTGACGAAAGTGTTGAGGGCTTCTTAATGATGATGGGGTTTGAGGGAAGTTTAAGCGGTTGTGACCGGTTCTAAGTCGTTATACCGAAGCCATTTCCGTAGTTCATCAAATGAGCATGAATCGCTTCATCACCTGCTTTGTAATGCATTCCGCATTCGAAACCTTTGGAATTATCACAAGATCCCATAAAGACCCAATGTCACTTTGGCTTTGAGCTTTCCAAAGTCATCACGATCATTATTCGGATAGCAAAAGAGATCCAAATACATGAAAGTGTTTTAGATTCGGTTTTCTAGCAGGACAAGCTCAAAAGGTGTTTTGTTGTATGCTTGGTGATCATAGAACGGTTTTGAGTATAGCATGCAAAGATACGCCCATAAGTAATCTGAAGTTTAGCATTTATTAACATTGTTCTTGCAGCTTCCACTAACGCTCGTTTTCTTCAACAACTCCGCTTTGTTCGTGTAATGCAATAGATGTTTGATGCTGAATTCCCACTTTCTCATAGAATTCACGAAGGGTATTGTTAACAAATTCAGCCTTTGTCTGCTCGATGATTCTACTGCGTTTCGGAGTCAACCTGTATTTTGTGAGAAAGGTGATGATCATTTGTGGAGCTTGGTCTTTGCTACGAAGAAAGTAGACCCAAGTCCATCATGAGTAGTCATCAACAATTACTAAGATGTAGCGTTTGCCATTGATCGCTTGCACACGCATCGGGCCACACAAATCCATGTGAAGAAGATGAAGCACATGCCGAGAGCGTGTTCCACCTTTGAAGGAAAATGAGCACGAGTGCTTTTCCCTTGTTCACAAGCTGAGCAAAGGTGATCTTTTGAATACCGGAACCGTGGGAGTCCTTCAACTAGTTTGTGTCGAGCAAGGTTGGTGATGGTTTGAAAGTTTAGATGAGAGACGACGTGCCATAGCCAGATTTTGTTGATGTTGCCTTAGAAAGTAAGCAAATGGGAGAGGAAGCAACCATGTCTCGCATAGAGATAGTGTAGAGACTAGAATTACGAGCCGCATATAAGGTCATTTCCTTGTAGATCACTTAATGAAACAAGTTTTCCCTCAAAGCAACCTCCAAATCTCCATCACAAAATTGACCTAATGAAAACGTGATGAGACCGAGGCCTTCCACATAGTAAACCCCGCTAATTTCGATGTTCCCATTGACATACTCCTCGTGATGATAGTCGCGAAGTGATCATTCCCTAACCCGACAAAGGCAATGAACTTTGCACAAAGTTTGATAACAGCTTTAAGATTGCCATATGTGTCTGGGAACATCCGCTATCAACAACTCAGAGAATGATCTCAGACACCGCGATTACAATAATGCATAACACGATGGAATAGAAGTAGATGTGAACCCTAAATGTTAGAGGGTTCATAGCGCTTATAGTAGATATACACACATCAATAGCTTTAGGTATCCACTTAAATCCTAGTGTGTGTTATATATATATCCATGCCATCTATAACTACTTTTGCTTTAGTCTTAGTGACCCACTAGGTGGTACTACATTCC
>OU343222.1:127787223-128128882 GCA_910596185.1 Chrysanthemum makinoi
TATGAAATTTTCTTTTCAAGTTTTTCAAGAGTTTTCAATATTTTGAAACAATTTCGAGGTCTCATCACCTCAGTTCCTTTCAAGATCTTCAAAACTAATATGTTTGAAAATAATACATAATATCGAGAGAGTCGAACATCTTCGAGAGAGAGTCATTTAAAGTTTCCAAAACTTTGATTTGTTCAACACAAATTGCTAGCTTGTTTTACCAGGATTTATGGTCCTTGACAAAGCAGTCAAGCTTTCAAAAATGCTTGTTCAAAATGAATTACTCCCCGTAATCGATGGCATTCACGAGGGGCAATTTGAGTTTCAAAAAACTTCTCTCTGCTCAATATCAAAACTAGAGAACCAGTTATTAGGTGTAATAGTGGTTTTAGTTTTAACGGTGTCTTGAAGATCCACAATTCTAGTTTTTACATTTTCTAAAAATACTTCTAGCATCACTTGTGTTAAAAGGATTGTTTGAAGACATTTGTTAAATGTTCGAAAGAGAATTGGAGACAACAACTGGTTTTGAAACAGATTTGAAAATGTGTGTGACTCTTTGTTTGAAACATTTTGTGTGATGGAGAACTTTGACTTTTCTTTTGATTGACAAAAGTAATTCCGTTAATTTTGTTCCATTTGTTATAATCAATAGGTTTGATTTCCGGATTCTTTTGTTTCATTTTTGATCTACTCTCCTTAGATAGTTCTAACGTTTCAAGAGAATCACGAACAATAATGGGTTCATGTAAAGCTTTTCCATTGTTGAACACATTCTGAGATTTATGAGCTTTCTTGAGGAACGAGGAAGGGTCGTTACCAAGTGCCATTCTATTATTAGTATGAAAACGCCGATTTACTTGATTAGAAAGCATCTTGATTGTTTGAGCAGAATGACCCGTTGTAAGAAGCAAATTTTCCAAAGTTTTTATCTTTTCTTTCTTATCAAGAATTTCATCAAGAAGAGAATCTTCTCGTTTTGAAAAATCAGAATCAACTGCCGCTTTTCTTTTCAAGATTAGAAAACATTTCTTTTTGTTTAGAAAGTTGGTTATTTAAATCAGAAATTTCCTTGTTTAGAGATTTAATTTTCAAGTTCGAATTCACATCAAGTGTGTTATACTTGATTTGCAATTCTTTTCTTTAGAAACCAAATTTCGATAACCAATTTCTAATTCTAATTCTTTGTTTTTCTGAAATTCAAAGGCTTTTGCGTTCTCCTTGTAACTCTCAAGCTCAGGGGTCAATTTGGCATTCGCGGCCTTAACATCGCGATTGACCTTTTTAACTTTCTCATTTCAATGCCACGCTTGTTGATTAATGATTCGTAATAGCACGAAGTTTCTCATCACCTCGATTTTGTGCCACACAGCCTCCACTAGGATCCACATCCGAGTCTCGAGTTAGTATTGCTACAACTCGGATTGTCCGTGTATGTATCATAAGTAGGTGTGATGTCACGAATGTCGTTCGTCATGAGTAAACACATCAAATATGACATTGTTATAGCATGGATCGCTGATTGGTACCTCGACATCGCTTGGCCATATAGACAGAGGTGCCAATCGGTCATATCGTACTTAGTCTCCTCTCAAGATTTGCCATGAAGATGCAATTTGCATGGAGTTCTTCGAGGTCTTCCAAATCATCCATAATAGCCATGAAGTCATGTTCCTCAGCACTCAATTGAAGTCAATATTGTTCCTTTTGTGCCGTATAACTTTCTCAAGATACGCAAGATCCTTCTTTTTCGTCTTAGTTGGACAATTCCTTGCCATGTGACCCAATCCTTGACAGTTATAACACTTAACCTCGATTACCCTGATTCATTTCCATAATTCCCAACCACTGAGTCAACATTCCCATTCTCTCGATTACCCACTACTCTATTTCCAACATCTGACCCATCTGATTACCCTGATTCGAACCACTGATTACCCATGCGAAATCTAGTAGCATATCCCTGCCGATTCCCAATAACTCCAACCATTTGACCTTGATTGCCCATGTTCACACCCGGACCGTAATTTGCCTGCTATGAGTGTTTGATGAAATCCTTTGGTTGTTGTTAGTTGGTGTGGAATAGCGACCTCTGAATGCTTTACCCAAGAATACAAATGCTTGTGACAAAGCTTCTTTTGGTTCCATTTCAAGATCGTGATTCCTTGTTCTGGTAATGTTGTTGTTCTCGTGGATAGTTTTGTTGTTGAGGGATGTATTGCCGCAAGTTGTTGTTAGTGGAAGATGATGAAGCTTGTTGTTGTGTATTCACTGAAGTTTGAGTCTTTGCAATGAGTGCCAATGGATCATGATTCTTTGCTAATCTTTCTTGCCTGACTTCATTCACTTCATTTTGGTTTTGTTTCATAAAATCGTTGAGTTGATCAAAGTTTACTTGATGTAAGTCCTTTGTTTGGTTGACAATAGTGACATATCGTCCCCATTCTTCTCGTAGATTGTTCAAGAACTTGATGTTGCTCACGATAGTTCTGGGTGTCAACTTGTTTCGATCGACTCATTCATTAAAGTACAAAACCTTCCATAGTAGGATTCAATGGATTCTCCTCGAGTAGATGTAAACTTCTCCCATGCGCTAGCAACTTGTTCTCTGTGTCTTGTTGACCGATTTCTGTTCCATGACAAAGTCGCCTAACACGTTCCCACATGTCGAAGCAGTTCACAACCGCTCTACGCAGAAAGATGTCTCTTGGTAAACCCAGTTGTATAATATGAATTGCCATGTCATCGCCGACTTGTTTTCGATCCTCTTCGAGTATTCAGTTTCTTTTTAGAGACGAAAAAATGGTGGGACGGGAGGTGTTGCATCGATTTCCGTGGTCTTGGACTTGTCGAGGTATGAAGGGTCCATCCTGAATGGATTTAATCATGAGTTTTCCATTAGGTTTGGTCTTGATGTAACGAAGCATTCGACTTGTCCATTGAAGATAACCACCTTTTTCCAACATAGGACGGTTTTCGGCACCGGCTGCATGAATGTCTTGTTGAGTTGCCATTGATGAAGGTATGATCTGAAAAAGTTGATGTAGGATCGATTCAACGATAAAGGAGTTGTGGTTGATGAAGATTAAGCTCAGCTTGAGGTGTATCCAAAGTCGTACTCGTAACCTTGGTTCTAAAAATTTCTACCAAAATTTGAAATTCACTATAAAAATCAATGCTAAGGACGTATGAAAAATTTGAGTTATGACAATTTTGACGCCAAATTTGACCTGAAAAATTTGAATTTAGGCCCAAAAATTTGAATTTTGACCAAAATTTTCACAGTTAAACCAAAATTTGAATTTCGCGTAAAACTTGAACGTTTAGTATCCTCAAAAATTTAAATTTTACTCAAGTTTTCCCGCCAAAGAGCTTAGGCGAGAACCGGTTACGAGTAGGAAATGGTTACGAGTAGGATCTTATGCGTAGGAAGCTTATGCGTAGGATTCCTTAGGCGTAGGATCTTAGGCGTAGGATTCTTAGGCATAGATCTTATGCGTAAGTTTAAAGTTACGAGTAGAAAAAGTTATGCGTAAGATTTAGCTTACGCAGCGAAAACTTAGGCGTAAGAAAATGCTTATGCAAGAAGTATTCTACTGCGAAGTCGAAACTTATGCGTAAGATTAGGTTTTTGCCTAAAATCCTTTACACTATCACGCTGTAAGAGATATCCAAAAGTCGGCGTTCCACAAACTTATCCAAGAGGGAAGCACCGAGTCACCGCTTAAGCTCAAGAATCAGCACCAAAAGTTATGAGTAGAAAACTAGGTTTTGACTTGTTGACTTCTATGTAAGAAATTTCCAATGATTCAAATGATGTCTCTTGCCGTATATCCTTAAAAACACTAATAACCCAAAATGTTGACCTTTTTCACCCAAAGTGCTTAGAAAAGTTACGAGTAGAAATGACCACCTTCAAAAACACGAGTTCAAACTTAACCAAAACGCGCAAAGCTTCGAACTTTTGCAAAAATTGAAACTTTAGCACCAAATAAACCTTAAACTAAGAATCTTGAATTTTGAGTAAAAATTAAAGCTTTAAGCGACAACATTTATAACAAAGCTACAGATAGTACCAACCTTCAAAACAAACACAAACACTCCTAAACCATTTTTAGGCGATTGATACCAATTGTAGGACCTTAGATATATCAACCTTATCAATTTACCAAGCAAACCCAACACACGTAACCCAAGTTACTGTATAAACGTGAAACACAAACACAAACAAAGCTTAGAAAAAAGATGAGAAAGATGGTGACTTGATGTAATATTCGTGTATGTGAGAGGATAAGATAAACACAATATGTTGTATTACTTCAAAGGAAAAACACACACACACACTTTCAAGCACACCCCTCAAATGACCATTTGAGGGGTATTTATAGGCCAAGGGACTTGATGCCCTAAAAGGCTTTTTTGGCTTCTACGGATTGGGCTTTGGATTTGACACGCCGCTTATAAACGGCTAGCAAGTCTCAACTATTAGCCATTTAGCTTAGCCCAATCCACGAGCCCGCTGACTATTCTATCACGATATCTAACACACGTTACAAAGTTCCTAAATGTGAATGACCATCACTTCAAATAAAACTATTAAGGCTGGCACAAAACAAAAAAAGGGGTTTAAAAAAAGTGGGAAAGTTTATTAATGGTGAATAGTTGTATAGAAAAGGAAGGTCCTAAATAGTGTCATGTACTTGAAGGGAACTAGTGTCTTCAAAACTGAAAGTCAAACTGCTACAACACAACACCCAAGAAACTTTGGCCAACAATAAATTTTTTATGGGGCAACTTGACACAAATAATGGGCAACTAGTCACAACTCACAAGCATGGTGTAAGGTCACAAACTATAAGAAATTATAAGTTTATTTATGTATGTGTTGTCCATAATTGTAGTCATATGTATTGCAGAGGAAGAAGGGAAAATTTTAGATCCATTTCTACATACGATAGTAAATTGTTAATGTTGTCCATAATCAGATAATATCTTTTTGGTTATAATAATGAAAATTAAAACCACCCCCAAAAAAAATTAAGCATTGTGTTATAATAACAAATAACCATAAGCACTCCTAACACCGAACAAGTGCATGTGTTAGCGAAAATGTCGCTAGTGTATTAATTATACTGGTTGGTGGTGCCATAGAGAATCAATTGAAATCGGCGAGGAATAAAGTTGCTCTATAAGACATCAATCTTAAGTTCATTACAAGCTTGTCACCTAAATGGGCTATGCACACTGTTGTCTAGAGAAACAAAGATGACTTTGAAAAGATGACCTTGGATAATCTCTACAACAACTTGAAGGTCTATGAGTCTGAAAAGAAAATTGTAGGTTCATCATCATCTACACAGAACATTGCTTTAGTGTAAGTTTGTAATCCTTCAAATCATCATCACATTCTGTTTTAACGACTTTGCAGCCGTAGCCTTGGTCAAAGGATGGGATAGTTAGTGATGTTTTCGCTGCTGGTTTGCTCTATCCACCGCCTTATGGTAAATACACCTTAGTAGTAATTGAAAGTATGGAAACAATTTGTGAAACATTTTGCTGGTACCGTACTTATTCCCCAATACATTGTCGATCAATTAATTGATCTTTTAAACACTCCCAATTGGCGGTGAACACAAACCCTAACCACTCCCAACTATAATTTTCACAAATCCCACATCACATTCACTTTCAACATACAATGGCAACTCAATATTCCACAACCCACAACTTAGTCGCATACCTAGTCAAGAACGACCATTCTGAAGGTTTTTATGAGATGATTGATTTCATCAAACATAGTCCCATACACTATGCATTAACCAGAACCCGCCATTGTTAAAGCTTATATACATCAATTTTGGTGGACTCAATGAAATTAAGAGGTGGAGGAAGAGGTTATTAGGGTTGTTGATGAAACGGAGATTGATCACGAGGAGGTGATTAGAGGTGTTTTGAAGCTTCAGATGTCAAGGAGTTGTTAATATGTCCTGGCGTCAAATATTTGAAGGTTTAGAAAGAATGGGTTATGAGAGAAAAGGAGATCGTATAAAGTTTCACAAAGGTATGTTTTCTCAGAATGGAAGTTTTTAATCCATACCTTGCTTAGGTGTGTAAGCATAAAACAACCTGATTTGATGAGTTTCCTCAAAGATTGCAATCTCGCCATCTGTTTATCTCAACAAAGGGGTTTTAACTTGTCTCGAATGATTTTTGAGGGTTTTCAAAAGAACATTAAAGAACAGGGCAAATACTACCTCTATCCTAGGTTTGTTCAATTGAAAGCAGAAAGTCAAATACCGTAACCCATTCCCCATAAGAGAAAGTATGATGTTTTACATATGGTTCCTAAGGTGTTTGCCCATATGAGGAAAAAGAGTCCAAATTTTTCGTGAACCATAACACCTTTGTTTCCTCACATGCTAAATCTGCCACGACTTATAGAGGAGGAAAATCCACAAACCAATCTATCCATCGATGAACCCTCACTACTACTTCCCAACCCATCCAACCCTTACCTTCAACATCCTGAACCCCAACCGATTTTAGTTACTAGAATGAGGAAGAAGGGCACTCACCTACTGAGGCTGGTGGTAGTGGTGAAGGACAGGAGGGTGTAACAGTGTGGGAGGTGACATGAGTGGAAGGGGTTTCACTAATGTTTCAGCGCAGACACTGCTGTGGTAAGTGAAAACCTAAATAAGACCCAACCACTGGCAACTCCTAATGTGGAGAGTTCACTCGAGCTCAACACAGGTGGAGGAATCCCCACCAACAAAGCTAACTTGGGGTACATGGATACTGAGGCTCGGTCGGATGCCATGGTACTCACATCCTATGATTCGAAACTTCCGGGCGGTCACACAGCTCGGAGTGATGAGGATAGACATGAAACTAAACATGAATTGACGGGTAATGATACTTTTGTGCATAATGACAATTCTCAGTATACACATCTCGGACCAGTTAACACAGGTCGAAGTCGTGAGGATATAATGAAACTTTTAAAGGAATTAACGGATAAATGTGACAAGATGGAGTCTAAAATATTTGGTCTTCAGGAATTGACAACCTCTCAAGCTGGAAATATTAAAAGGTTGATGCAATTGCTGAGAACGTTTCGAAGCGAATGAGAGAGACGTGGGTTGCGCATATAGAAGCGTCAAAAGGATGGGAAAGAAGGTCGGCTCATCAAAGGATCAGAGTTTAGAGGATGCATCCAAACAGGGGAGGAGTAAAAGCATAGATTCAGGGGAGGATGTGAATTTATATGTGGTTTTGGACTTGGATAGTCGGTAATCGGATTGTTATCCGGTGACCTGACATGGAAGGAAAAGCTGCTGATAAATGATGCTTTGAAAGCTACTTGTGCGAAAAAGAGAAGGAAGTGGTGCAGCAACAACCACCGCCTATGTTGTTGCATCCTTTGCTTCTAAAGAAGAAGCCACCGATGGAACCACCTCTAAGGTAATTATAACAATGCTTACTTTAGATATTCCCATTGCTATCACAACCATGCTACTACAATCACAACCAATTGTTACATCACCACCAAAGTCAAAAGAAGTTGAAAAGGAGGTTGCCATTCAAATGCTAAACCTAAAGCAATCTTTACCAATCCCTGAACCTATCATTGCACCCATTCCTGCTACAATTAAACCTTTTGCACCTAAACCCTTGGGAAGTTTGAAGATTGGTGAGCCTGTGAAGTCAGTTGTTGCTCAACCAGATATTGGAAAGGGTAAAGGAATAAGTTTTGAAGTTTAAAAGTAGACATGAGCAGGAGGCTTATGATGAAGAAGAAGCTCTTAGAGTACATCTGGAACTAAATGCTGATGTAATTGCTAGGGAAAAGAAAAAGCAAGAAGATGAGAAAGCTTCTCAGAAACTGCTTGAAACATGGAAAAATGAACAACAAGTGTTCCAAGCTTCTGAGAGTGTGAGACAGATGAGACAAGAAAGATAATTTAGATATTATCAAGCAACTAAGAATAAAACTCCAACCAAGAATGAAATGAGGAATTATATGATGAAATATATCAGGCATACGGGGATACATGTTTCTGAAAATTTGAGGAATTGCGCCTATGAGAGGGTTGTGAAGATTTTTAATAGGTGTAAGAATCAATGATGATTTCATTGATATGAATTCTGAGAGAGAATATGAGTTGTGGGGGAACAACCATCAAAAAAGAAAAGGACCTAATCAGGAGGAGTCTAGTTCCAAGAAACAGAAGATGGATGATGAAATGGAGAAGGAAGAAAGAGTGAAACAGTATCTTATGGTGTGTGATCAACCTGAAGAGCCTTTTAATCCTACACCATTAAGATTTGTACATCCAATTCTAGATTGGTAAATTGTTACAAAGAAATGACAGAGAAGTCATTGAAATCACAAGAGAAGATGGATGTAAACAAAAACACTTCAATTTAGGGTGTATGATGTGGTCTAGTTCGATGAAAGATCTAGAACAGCTGTGGAAGGTCGTGGATTTTAGATATGGAAAGCTTGGTCCAACTGGGTCATTAGCAAGGTCTATGTGGACAGCTGTGAAGCATATGTTTCAACCCAACTCAAGACAAGTTTTGGGAAGACCGTGAAGTGGTACGATGGATGCTTTATCAGACTTGTAGATTGCATGCTATTCAGAAGACAAAGGAGAAGATATTCATGTTCATAGATAAAGATTATCCACTGACAAAGAATGTTGCAAGAAAGATGTTGGAAGCTAAGCTAGATCCACAGGGTACCAAGCCTACAAATCCAATGATTGACCAGTTGTTTTTGAAGATTGCGAATATTATCTCCAAGGTCCTGTAGCTATAAAAAAAATAGTTCAAGGTGGTCATGGGTGTTTGGATACATCCTCCGCTTAAAGACAGTAATCTAAATACAAACCTGGATGATTTTTGAAAGAAAATATCAAGTTTAGGGGAGGATTGTTGGGTTTTTGGTTATGGTTATGAGGATAGAGTGACTGCTCAAGATATACCACTGCTACTATAAGATTGGAACTACTGCTACTATGTTTGAACAACTGCTACTATTCTGTAGGTCGGTTTGAGTTGTAATATTCTAGAATACTGCTGGAGTTTGACAAATACTAGAGTTATTTGTAACTGATGCTTATGTTTTAGTAGATTGTATTGATAAAAGAAAAAAAAACAACCAGAAACATATAAGGATGCAACATTGGCTGATAATGCGTTGAAAAACAACAGAATAATCGATCGTGTGCAATATTTAAAATAATCGCATATCATAAAAAACAATACATAGTGAGATAAGACATAATTTTTAAGGGATATGTAATTAAAGTCATAAACCGAAAGTGGAAGTTAATATCTTACCATCATGAAGACCAAGTAATAAACGGTTACAAATGCATGCAGTCGATTTTAAGTAAACAATGCTGAACAGGGTTACAAATGCATGTATGACGGTCACAAAAGTTTTATTGTAATTGTGTTAGGATGTATAGGATGGTGCAAAACTAAGCTCTAGCATAACCTTTAGTTATAATTTCAAAGTTAAGGGATAAGGTTAACAACCTAGCATTTATTAGGATGTTAATGCTTTTAAATGCGGTTAGGTAGAGGCTTTCTTTTATTGTGAGATTTATAGTCACAAAAGTCATAAAAGACGACATTAACACTGGTTTTACACACACATATCAAGAAAACCCTAGTCAAAATGACTAAAAAAAGGTAGTGGGTTTATGTTTCAGAAATCTTATTTTGCTAATGCTAAGCTTGGTTTCACGCATCTTTAAAGAGTTTGTTTATTTTGCAGATATCATAACAATCTCTTCTGATTCAAGCATAAAAATGTCCTCAAGCACTTCGCCTACAATGCAGCCATGTAATCCATGGGTTTCATACTTCCCAAATGCGAAACCTCGAAAGTGATTCAAGCTCTATATCCAGCTATTTGTCTACCTACAGCTCAAGTGACTATTCTGACAGACCCGATGTGGTAGCTTACCGCGACCGTCTGTTGAAAAGGGCAACGTTTATGAGTTTTGAGGAAAAAGCCTTCAGATTAGTGATGCCGAAAGTCGGAACCTCTCGGGTAAAAGGATTCAGGTAATAGGACTTGCAAATAAACAAACATGGGTCGATATAAAAGAGACATAAATAATCCCTCCACAATGCACGAGCTTACCGACAAAGGCAAAGGCAAAGGGAAAAAAAAATGTCTTACAAGTAACATCTTTTACCTTATCTTGGTTTGTTGATGTACTAAAACAACTGGAATGGTTGTTATCTGTTTAATCTATAATATGTGCACTTGAAATCTGCTGTGACTATTTGTGTAGATCTTTTTAGTATTTATGCATATGCCTTAAGTTAAATAGGTGGAAATGGAACATCTACTTTTCTGTGTTTGTTTACTTTTGTACCTATAAACAAGTAATAAATAACCACAAAGTTTATGAGACAGCTTACCTTTGAAAAAGGTTCACGTTTGGATGTTTAACCCACCAAACATGACATTTTTAAAAGGACATTTTTTATAACAATAAACAAAATTAAGATAAAGAAACATAAACTTACAGATCCAAGCCGCAAAGACGTCATTAGTTAAAAATGCACGACGACCAAAATGTAAAGCATGCCCTTGATTGTAATAAATGAAGGGCATATCATAATGAGCATCTTCACCTGTATCAATGATCTGTGTTTCAGTTTCAACAAACAAGAGATCAATCACTCTTCCAAAACAGGTATTCGTAAACAAGATGCGGCGTTTTGGGCCTAACTTTTGCTTTATCAACGAAAAGTGGTTCAAGATACTCGTAGTGATTAACTTAGATTCATAGTACTAAAACCGGTCAACAAAAACGAAAAATTAATTCTGCACCATAGAAGGAATGTATACCAACGTCGTAAACAATAGCATACTCATATCAAAAATGCAATGGTCGGACTCGGACCCATTTCAACAACTCGTTATTGGTCTACAAACTGGCACTACATTTTAGATACTTAACTAACTACATCTAATGTATTATAGACTACATAATTATGAATCCATGCACATAAAAAGAGCAATGGATTGTAAAATGGAATTAAAATGTGTGTAACATAGGCAATAATAGAATAACAACAACGATTCATTATAACATAGAATGAATTGGAAATAAATCATATGTAATGAACAACAATAAAAATATTTACGTACCATACTTTGCCACATTATTGGAACAAAAATATTGAGCAATCGAAGGTGGTTTTCTTGTAAAAAAATGTAACGAACGGAAATATTAATTTTGCTATGAACAGATACGTTAGAAGCAGCGAGAGGTGTAAGCATGACGGTTTGATTTGTGAAAACAGTAACTAAGAATGTTTTTATGCGAGAAGCAATAAACAGAGAGTGAAGAAGACGAATGATGAAGACGAGTGAGTATTGGATTTTGAATATAAATCCACTGTACTTTCACTATTCAAATGTGTACTTTTTATGTAACGTAAAATGACGATAAAACCCTTTTAATAATATACGGTTGCCCAATAACGTTGGTTGCCCAAAACAATACCTTACACATACGGGACACTTGTCGCAATGTGGTTGAGTTGCAATGGCGGTTGCCCTCAGTCTATTTTCAAATATAAAATAAAAGTGGTCCGGAAAGTGATAAGCCTCAGGGCGCGTGGTCTATTTGCGTCATTTTCCCTACTTTATATGCAATTTGGCTCGACCCAATTGACAAGTATTTGGTCCAAAGAGAATTAAGTTATCTATGGAATTCTGATATAGTTTCACAATTCTAATACGCATAGAATACCACTTCATTATAGTATGTCTAATATATTGGATCAAACCTTATTCGTATTATTTGGTTCATGATAGCTTTAATTGCTCTACCTCCAAAATATATCAAGGTTATAAATTGCGTGTGTCATGGATACACTCAATAGAGTTCAAACCTAGAAGGTATTCAAGACAACCCATAAATGAAAACCTCAATTCATTAGGGATTTGAAGTTTTACCACTCAAACCAATTGAATCATAAACTCTTTTTGATTTTTGATTAATCTATACTTCTGATGGATCTAAACACACACCTTGTGTTAGTGATACTTTGAATTATATTAATAAGTACGCGGAATATACTTAGTAATACTCAGAATATGGATTGTATGATGTAATGTAAGTGAGAACAGTATAACACAAAGCTTCAATATTATTAAGAATAATACGAGTGATCTTGCTTATCACTAGGGTTACACCTTGAAGCATACGTACCTAGAAAAATGACCTAGGACCTCCTTTTATAGTACAAGAAGTCCTTTACAAGATAAGTATAATGTTAACTATATAGAATATACACAAGATCTTTTCTATACTTATCTATACACGAATACATAACAATTATCCTAATAGCAGTGGTAATAATATGTACTAGCAGTGGTAATGTATTTCCACTGCTAGTGCATTCTTCAGCAGTGTCTTCCACAAGCTTATCAGTGGTAACTGTTAACTTTATTCCCAACAATCCTCCCCTAAACTTATGATTTCTCTGCAAATCAATAAGTTTCTTCAATCTTCATCATCTACAAGGATTTGGGGAATTCTTCCAAACACTTCACTTTCTTCTTAAAGCCTGAATAGCTCTTGAACATTGATCTTGAATCCTATGTATCAAAGCTCTGACCTTCTCATTATCTTCATGAACCCTTAATATTGTAGATAACATCTCAGTGAGAACTCTAGCTCTGAGTGGATATTCTTTTTCAGCAAACATAAATACATCCACTCCTTATTTTGTAGAAACATGATGAACTTCATATGAATCATAGTAAGTCCATGTAGTACCAAACCATTGGGCTTCAAACTTCCAAAAATTATCATTAGCATCTGGTTCATAGAGCCTTCTTAGATCAACCCATTACTGCATTTCCTTCATGTCTTTAAGCTTGTCAGCATCAAACCTTTCTTGAACTAATCTCCACAATGTATCAAGATCAACTCTGTCACATACTTTGATGAGTTCTTCAAAATGAATGAATGATGAAGTTTCACCACCTAGCCTTGTAATCTTCCATGTTGGAGCAAAATTGCTAGCAGTATACACTTCCCAATCAACAATAGGATGGTTGACTTGCAGTGGGTCGATAAAATCTTCTTCTTCAATCAAAATCAATTCGGTCTCTTCTGGTGAATTTCTCAGATTGAACTTCTTGTTCTTTAGCAAATATTGTTTTCTTAAGTGTCTGAGGTTCACTATCTTTGGCTTTTCTTCGATGAGGATATCTTTTTCTTCTTCTTCGAATTCATAGGAATAAAGTCATTATTTTGTCTTTTAACCCTGTAGTAGATACCTTCAACCTGATCATCAGTCATCCCTTTGAACTGATTCTTTTTCCAGCCACCAACACTGCAACAATAAGCTTTCATCATTGAGATAACTTGTGCCTTGGTTGGTTGTCTTGGTTTCTTTTGACCCTTTTTGACTGAACCAATTGCATCCTGAAGTGCTTGATTATTCTTCATTTTAATGAAGTCCTTCAACTGTGTTGTTCTTTGTTCTGCAGTTAAAGACTTATCTACAACTAGGTCAATTGCCTTCTTCTTGACTACTGGATCATTAGTAATCAAGAACTCAATCTCTTGTTCTTTAGGTACATAGCTAAACTCTGGAGTCTTTTCTTTGAATATTGTAGATGGAACAGTGGAAAGTGGATTTTCATCCATTGGATCAGTGGTTTCCATTATGTCCAGCCTTTTAGCCTCCATGAAATCTGCAATCTCTAGTTCATCTAGCTTTTTCTTGTTTGCAACTTCATCTTCAGTGAGTTTTCTAGCAACTTCTGCATCATGAGCAATTTGAGCTTGTTCTCTCTTTGAAACTTTCCTTCTTGATTGCTATTCACTTTGCACAACTGCTTTACCTTTCACCTTCTTATTCTTTTCAATTTCTTCCTCTGCAGTGGTAATTTCTTGTCCAATAGTGAAAACTGTTTACTCTGCAGTGGGAATGGTATCAGTGGTTGCAGTAGTGGAAGTTGCTTGCTCTGGTTGCTGTTGAGGAACTTCTTCTTGAGTATCAACTTCCTCAGTACCTCTTGGCTCATTAAATCCAAAATCTGCATCTAAATCACCTTTATCTCCAAAATCAATTTTCCTCCCCTTGGTTTCAGCATCAGTTTTCCTTCCCTATTTGGGGGAATTCCCAAAATCTTCACAATTTCTAAGTCACCATCATGAGGTGAGGATGGAGATGACATCACTATCTTTGCAGGTCTCCTTTTCTGCTTCAACCCCTGCAACTCTTTCTTCAAAGTCTGAATCTCTTCTTGCAATTTTGTAATATCCTTGGCATGTTGCTCCTTTACTTGTGCCAAGTCTTTCTCTAGAGATTCAACCTTCTTAGTTAGCTTGGTACATAGTTCCATCAATTCCATAGGTTGCTCACTACCTCAACACTTCCAACTGTGTGACCTGTTGGGAGAGGTGAATCATAGGGCATTGGCTCAGACTCACTCCTAGTTGGACTAGGTTGAAGCCTGGAACCACCACTGCTTGTTCCTAAACCAAAAGGATCAGGGACATGATGTGTTGTAATGGGAGGAGTTGGCTGTTTTTGCCTCCTCTCATAAGTGTGAGTAACTGGTGGAGTGTAGGTTATGTTTGGAACTGTGATTGAGGGTGTGTTTTGAGATACAACTGGGATTGTTGCATCTTCACCCTTTACCTGTGCAATTCTTGCAAGCATTTGAGGAAAAAGTGGTTTAACAACCATATTGCCATCCTTATTCATGTTTTGAAAAACTTTGGGCTTAAGGCAATGGATTTTATAAACTCTTGTATGGGGTTGCAGTTGAAATTCATTTAACACTGCTTGCACAAACCTTGGATACATCAAAAATTTTGTTGAACTCTTTACATTGCCTTGCATACTTGTAAAAATATATTTAGTCCAATTAAAAATCCTATATGTGGCTAGACAAACCAAAGGGTAAGCCATTGTTGAACTGAATTGTTCATAAGATGTTTTCTTAGGACTTAGGCAATGTAATAGAGTATGTATTAAAAATCTCCAATGAGGACAGAAACCACTCATTTTGAAAGTACCCTTTTTGTCAGTGGTATCATACCCCATGGATGAAAGATGTTAATGAATTTCTGGCATAGGTAATGTGATGATACCATTGAGATCATCCAATTGGATAATTCTCCTCAAGGATGACTCAGTAACATCAATAGTTACCTCATCCACTGTGGCTCGAAGAGCATCCACTGTTTCATGTGTATCTCCATCTTCAACAGTGATGGACTTAACAGAGTTCCAAAACTGCTTGATTTGAGAGATATAGATTGTGGGATTAAGAAGTAAAGCATACCTTACATGAGTAGTGTTTAGAAAATCTACAATCTGATGAAAAACAGGGCCACTCTTGTCGTTTGACTTTTTCAATTAGGCTACTTGGTTATGCTCATCTCAGAAAAGTGATTGGCGCCATAGTATCATTTGATGAAAAATATGTTGTGTTAGTATGAATTGAATAACGAACTCGCCAATTGAGAGAAAAAGATATATACTATTAGGGTTTAAGAGTTTTGCGCAAGAAAGATTATCTAAGAAAAAGATTTATCTTAAGAGAATAAATTGCAAGTAGGAAAGAAGATAATCTTCTAAAAATTTTACCCTATTAATATAGAAAGTAGTTACTCTCAACGGCTAGTAAAAAATTGTCTTGACACAAGTTGTTAACGGCTAGTTCAACAATGGTAAACATAACACCGGCAAGTGGAAACGTGAACTAGCAGTGGTAATTTTTCACAAAAATTTTCAAGAGCAGTGGTAAGTAAAACATATGAAAAATTGGACTGCTCTTATTATAGTTTTTAGCAAACTACCAGCTATCAACGGATTTGATATGTCTTTACCATGAGCCGTTTGCTATGGACTAGCCAACTCTTAATCATATAGAATATGGTGAGTTGATAACCATATAGTTTTTGGTAAACTATCAACCATAAACGGATTTTTTAAGTCTTTACCAAGAGCCGCTTGCTCGGACTAGTTGATTCTTATGTGGATTAGACATGGTGAATCAATAACCATTTGTTGTGTGTCTCAGTTACACACTTTTTATGATCAACTCCCAGCAAAGATTGGTTATGTACCTGCAAGTGTTAGTATAATACAAAGAATAGTCATAACCAACTTGTTTTAACCAAAGTTACTTTTAACCAAGTCACTATTCACAAATATCATCCCAAAGTCAACCCGATAATATCTATATTTACTCTTCAACCTACCAAAATAGGTAAAAATAAATATCCTCTTTAATGAACCCTTTTGATCGACTTTGCCTATAAAAAGGGGCTCGACACTCCATAATCTTTATCAAAACACATTCTAACTAGCACAACATCCCTAACAATCACCATGAGCAATCTTCCTAACATAATTGACATCACTTCTGATTTTGACACAGAGATTGTGATGGCATCTGAGTCATCTTCAGAGGCATCAGGGTGGGCAGGTTACATTCCACCCTTTGCTACAAGCTCTTCTTCCAAAAAAGCCAACTAAAAAGACTGTCAGACATGTTGCCAAGCCTGCACCTTCTCTTGAGTTCTACTCCAGCTCATCAGATGATGATGATGATGATGATGATGATGAGACCTATTCCTTGTCCAAGGAGTTGCCAAGTGCTCTGACAAAGGCTTTGGGAGTAGCTCTCTCCAACATGAATCAAATCTCCATACCAAAGAAGCCTGCAATGCTACCAAGGCCTCCTCCACAAGTTCTTGGTCTTGCTTGTCCAAGAATGCAGTCAACCTTTGAGAAAAAAAAAGAAGAGTGCACAGAAGACCAATCACAACTATCAGGGCAAGGGCAAGAAGCCAATGGAGTAGCGTGTGTAGGGTGTAGGGGTGTAGGTTGTTTTAGGTTTTTATCTTTTGTGTTTTGATGGTGGATGTTAGTACTCTCTGCTTTGAATGTAATGAATTTCTTCTCAATGAAATTAAGTTTCTTTGTTTTACTTTTTCCACTGTGAGAGCAACTTTTACCACTGCTTGCATTTTAGTTTCCACTGTTAGCCTTATTTTCTGCATAAACGTTAGTGGACAAGCAAAAATACAAGCAAACATATACAAACTAATACAAACTTATACAACAATTTTAGTACCAAAAACCTCCCCTCAACACCAAAGACCATTAGACACAAAAATTTATGGATTGAGCATTCCAATACCTGTTACCAAGTACTGAAATCTACCCACATCAAGTCCTTTTGTTAATAAATCAGTATAGTTATCATCAGTATGGATTTTGACAACTTGAATTAGCCTTTTCTCATAACAATCTCTTATAATATGGTGTCTAATTTCAATATGTTTAGTCTTTGTGTGTTGAACTGGATTCTTAATTATGCAAATGGTACTACTATTGTCAATATAAATGATGGTATTCATAAAATTGTACCCATAGTCCAAAAGTTGATTTTGAAGCCATAGAACTTGAGCACAACAACTTGCAGCAGCCACATACTCTGCCTCAGTTGATGAATTTGCCACCATTGTTTGTTTCTTGCACTACCATGACACCAATCTATTTCCAAGAAATTGGCATCCACCTGTTGTAGATTTTTGATCCAAACTAGCTCTAGCATAGTCACTATCTGAGTAAGTAACTAGTTCTAGAGGTGATTCTCTAGGGTACCATAATCCCAGATTAGGAAATGCTTTAAGATATCTGAAAATCTTCTTTACAACAGTCAAGTGTGAGAATGGGAGTGACACTGAAACCTTGCACAAGTACATTATAAAACATAATATCGGTCTAGATGATGTAAGATACATCAAAGAACCAATCATAGATCTGTACATGTGCACATCAACTGCTTCACCACTATTCTCCTTCAAAAGTTGATGTGTAGTCTTGTCTGCAGGGGTGCTAGATGACTTTGCATGAGTGAACTTGAACTTCCTTAGTATGTCAGCCACATATTTATCTTGATTGATGAAAATACCATCTAGCCTTTGTTGTACTTGAAGTCCCAAAAAGAATGTGAGTTCACCCATAGAACTCATCTTGAACTCGTCCTTCATTAGCTTCTCAAACTCTTTGCACATCTCTATCTTTGTAGAGCCAAAAATAATATCATCAACATATACTTGAACCAGCAAGATAGCATTCTTTTCTTTCTTGATGAACAAAGTTTGATCCACTCTGCCTCTATGAAACCCATTATCAAGAAGATAAGTAGTTAAGGTCTCATACCATTTTCTTGGTGCCTGATGCAAGCCATACAAAGCTTTAACCACCCTGTACACTTTTTTTGGATAGTCAGGGTCTTCAAAGCCTGGAGGTTGTGAAACATATACCTCCTCATCAATTTGCCCATATAGAAAAGCACTCTTTACATCCATTTGATAGACTTTAAAGCCCATAAAAGATGCATAGGCTAAGAACAGCCTAATTGCTTCAATTCTTGCAACTGGGGCAAACACTTCTTCATAGTCAATACCCTCCTCCTGAGTGTATCCTTGAGCCACAAGCCTAGCCTTGTTTCTTATAACAATTCCTCTTTCATCCTTTTTGTTTCTGAACACCCATTTAGTACCTATTACCTTCTTGCCATGAGGTAAATTGAAAAGCACCCAAACCTTTTGAATCTTAAACTGGAGCAACTCTTCTTGCGTTGCTTCCACCCAACTTTCATCTTCAAGTGCCTTGTATACATTCATTGGCTCCATTTATGACAGAAAACACATGAAAATACATTCATTCTTGCCTTCATGATTCTTAGATTCATAGATTTCACTAATAAATCCATGAATATCAGGAAATTTTGATTGTCTTCTAGTCTTCACTGGTGAATTTACATCCCCAATCACATTTTCAAGAGGATGTGATTTATGAATTGAGGTATGGGGAGTTTGAGGAACTGCAATCTCATTTGGCATATTTGAGATTTCAACATCATCGGCTTGAGCTTCCTCAGAATCGGAGTTGTATTTTCCACTTCGGTGTTGCGTGGAAACTTCGGCATAGCAGTGGAATCAATTTCCACTTTGCCGGATTTCTGATGTTCATATTGCAGCTCCTTCTTTTCCAGAATCATTAGAAGGTTGAGCATCTTCAGTCCTTAGAATATCATCATTATCTGCATAGTCCCAAAGTGGCAAAATGAATTCATCTTGATCATCTGCTTGATCCTTGCTTGCTTCATCATCATCAAGAAACTCTTCTGAACCTGCAAAATCATAAGTAGATGTACCTGTAGAGATAGGTACATAGTTCATGGTATGGGTAAGAGTATCAAGATCAAGCGCCTTTCGGACCAGCCTTTGACATTTACCTTGTTTTCTAGGAACTCAACATGCAGATTCTCTTCAATCTTTTGGGTTCTTAAGTTGAATACTCTAAAAGCTTTACTAACCATGGAATACCCAACAAAATACCCTTCATCAGATTTTTCTTCAAATTTTCCCGGATAATCTATGGTATTGAGAATATTGACATGACATCCAAATGGTCTCATGAAGTCTAGGATAGGGGTCTACCTCTAAATAACTCATAAGGTGTCTTGTTCTTTGTTTTCACTACTAAAACCCTGTTTTGCACATAACAAGCTGTGTTAACTGCCACCGAAAAGTGATGGGCAATTTTGAATCTGCCAACATGGTTCTAGCAGCCTCTATTAGTGTCCTATTTCTCCTCTCGGCAACACCGTTTTGTTGAGGAGTTCTAGCTACACTAAATTCTCTTTTAATACCTTTATCCTTGCAAAAATCATCCATAACTCTATTCTTAAACTCTGTCCCATTGTCGCACCTAATGATTTTAACTTTCATATCATATCGGTTTTCTACTTCTGCAATGAAGGTCTTAAGGATGCCAGTTGTTTCATCCTTAGTTCTAAGAAAGAAAACCCATGTAAACCTGTTGAAATCATCAGTCACAACAAGACAATACTTTTTAAGATTTAAGCTACTCACAGATGTAGGACCAAACAAGTCCATATGTAACATATGAAGTGGGTGAGCAATAGAGTTAACCAATTTAGACCTGCAAGAAGCTCTGTGTTATTTGCCTTTATGACAAGCAACATAGGTTTGATCATTTTCACATCTTTTTTGAGGCAAGCCTCTTACCAAACCATCTTTAACAATCTTATTTATGGTTTTGAAATTAATATGACCAAGTCTTCTATGCCATAACATGGATTCATCCACTGTGGCCTTTGCAAGCAAGCAAGCATAATCATCTTTAGCAACAATGTTGTTCATATCAAAGCTATATAAGTTGCCTTTTCTAGGAATCTTAAGAAGAATCTGACTTTCATCAGGCATCTTAAAATCCTTAGAGAGAACAAAACACATATCTTCGGTAAAAAGAACATTGTTTTTCTTGTCACACAATTGTGACACACTAAAAAGATTATACTTAAGCTCTTTTACATAGTACACATGTTCAAAATCCAAGTTACCAGTTTTGATGACCCCTTTACCAGTAACTTTTCCATTAACTCCACCTCCAAAGCTGACAAACTGTCCATCATAATATTCAAAATTTGAGAGATAGGACTTGTTGCCAATCATGTGCCTTGAACATCCACTATCTGTGTAGCCTTGATCTGATCTTTTTGTCCTTGGATGTTTCTGCACATATAAGAAAGGAGTTAGTTTCCTTTGGAGACCCAAGCCATGATTGACTTCGATCTGCCTCATGTATCAATATAGTTATATCTATCAAAGGTCATTGATACACCATTAGGATTGGTTGTTGAGGTAATTCCTTTAGGTTTCCATTCCCAACGTGCAGAGGCCTTCACAGCATTTCCCATTTTACCCCTGTTCTTTTTTACAACCCTTGTAGTGGAAACTTTTGACTGAGCAGTGGTAACTGAAGGTTTAGTTTTTGGTACCCATTGTTGGTTATATTTAACCCTTTTATTAGAAAAAGACTTTTTCCCTGTTTGTGCAGATTTTACAAAAGTTGTTTTGGATTTTGCACTTGTACAGTGTTTTAGGGTGAGCAGTGTTAACAGTTTTAGCAGTGGCAAAAGTTTTAAGTCCACTTCTTAGTTGAACTGCTCTTGGGATCATGTTGCTGTGTGAATTAGGGTGTATATTGTTTTGAAACCTGTTTGACTCCACCCTTTTCTTCCTATAAACTTCCCTTCTCCCAACATGATAGTCACAATTAGCATGTAAATGTTCAAAGCTACCACAAATATGACATGCTTTATTGTTCATTACAAATTCACTACCTAGTTGTTGAGATTTTACATGATTCCAACTCCTCTGGTTACCCCTAGGAGTTGATGACTTGTTTCTATACATCTCAGCATACCTTACAGTTGATCTAGGTTTATTAACTTGTTTCCTAGGTTCCTCTGTAATAGTATTTACAACTTGTGGGATAGAAGCCTCTACATTCTTTTTAACATTCTCATCTACAACAGATGAGTCACTTGCACTTTCAAAAACATCAGATTCATGCTTAACTTCTTCCTCACTTTTCACAAATTTAGGAGGACCATATTCAAGATTCAGTTCCTGAAATTCTTCTAGACCTGTATGAGCTAAATCTATGCCAGGAGGTGATGGAACACCCCTTAGTGGTGGAGGAACTGTATTGTATCCCATACCAGACTTAACTTTACTAGTAATTTAAGCATTCCAAATTTTATCAATTGACTTAGACTGATAATAACAGGTGTCAACAGATAAATTGACATTCTCATTTATCTTTTTAAGTTTTTCAAACTCTTCTTTTAGAGCCTCATTCACTGCTATCTTATGATCTAACTCTCTTCTAATAACAACCATATCATCATTATATTTTGTCTCATTTGCTCTATAATGCTCTAGTTGTTTTTCCAATACAGATATGCCTCTTCTAAGGTTTGACACATTATAATTAGCAGTAAACAACTCTGTTCTTTGGTTGTCATATAATTTATTAAGCCTTTCACATTCTCTAGAAGCACTACATGTTTTAGAACAACTTTCAAAGTTTTGTACCTCAGAGTCAGAGAAGGCCATGAGAGCATGTTCTGTAGCAATAAAAGCAGCATCTGAAGGTTGTTCCTCATGTCCATCAGCCATGAAACTCCAATCATAGCTCACACCATCAATTGCCAGCATTGCCTTTGGTTCCTCCACAATTGGTTCTTTCTTTTGCTTGTACCAAGTAGACCTATTATCCTGCTTCCTTGGTCTTCTGCATTCTCTAGCAAAATGCCCCAACTTGAAACACTCTACTTTCTTTTTATCAAACCCTGCAGTTTCATTACCATTGATGTGAATTGGCTTGCCAGTCTTATTGTAGAATTTGCTAGCCCTCATGCTAAGAAGAGCTATTTGCCACTTTATGTCCATCTCCTCCAAGTCATCATCATCAATTTGCTCTATGTCTTCATGAGTTAATATAGAGCCATTAACTTGAGTGGAGATAAAAGCATAAAAGGTAGGATCTCCAATACCAGCAACCTTCTTATTTGAACTTGCAGTGGTAACAATAGCATTACCAGTGGAAACTGTAGAACCAAAGTGGCAATATCATCATCCTGTCATCTTCGAATCATCACTGTCAACAGAGGTTGACATCAATGCCAAGCTTCTAGAGCTTGTACCAAGTTTTCCTGCCTTCTTCAATCTTTGTTCAATGAGTTTGAAGTTGTTGTAAAGATCATTGAGCTTCATAGTTTCAATCTCTAGTTTATTTTCCCAGACTGTAACATTAGTATGAAACTCAGCAGGCAAACTTCTTAGAAACTTCAGATTGAGGTCTTCCTTATCTACCTCAATTCCAAACACAGTCAATTGTGTGACAATATTCTGGAGTTTGGTGAAGATGCTGTCAAGTGATTCATTGCTTGAAGCAGAGAAGTTTTCATAACTTTGCTTCAACAATGTCTTTTGAGTCTTCTTAGTAGCATCATTGCCACCAAACACTGAGCAAATCTCTTCGAAAAGTTCTTTTGTTGTCTTGAACTTGCTGAAAGCAATGATCTGGTCTTTCATCAGTAGTAGAAGGTGCAGAAACTGTTACAACTTCTGTGTCACCAATTTTCTTAGTCTGCTTCCTTGGCTCGAAGGAGTCACCATTTAAGATGATCTCCCACAGAGCATAGTCTTGTATGAGAAAGTATTGCTCAATCATTATCCTCCACGTTTCAAACTCATTGAGTTTGAGCTTAGGAAGCCTTGGAGCAGATTTGGACTGGTTTTCCATCTCCATTGATTTGAGTGAGTAGGGTAAGCTTATTCCTTGGATCTTCTGAATCAAAGTATTAGAACCAAAGCTCTGATACCACTTGATGGATCTAAACACGCACCTTGTGTTAGTGATACTTTGAATTATATTAATAAGTACGCGGAATATACTTAGTCATACTCAGAATATGGATTGTATGATGTAATGTAAGTGAGAACAGTATAACACAAAGCTTCAATATTATTAAGAATAATACGAGTAATCTTGCTTATCACTAGGGTTACACCTTGAAGCATACGTACCTAGAACAATGACCTAGGACCTCCTTTTATAGCATAAGAAGTCCTTTACAAGATAAGTATAATGTTAACTATATAGAATATACACAAGATCTTTTATATACTTATCTATACACGAATACATAACAATAATCCTAATAGAAGTGGTAATAATATGTACTAGCAGTGGTAATGTGTTTCCACTGCTAGTGCATTCTTCAGCAGTGTCTTCCACAAGCTTATCAGTGGTAACTGTTAACTTTATTCCCAACAACTTCCTAGCTTGAAGATTGTAGTTTTAGTGTTCTTCCTCGCTTGACGAAACACAAAACTATTGCTAGAACTTTTGGTTAAAAAGTGATACTAAATTAGAGTTTTTCCATAAACCCTAATTTTAGTTGTTGGAAGGAATTCCATTATGTCTTGATTTAAGTTCTGAATTTGTTAAAATCTTATGAAGCATTTTATTAACAAATCTTGAGATGAGAAATAAAAATGTATTTTGTGGTTCCCCATAAAGAACAATTCATTGTTGCTTAAATACTTAGTATTTAGAGAATTGTCTCTACTTACAAAAGTAAGTGGGAGCATATACAAATCTCAAAGTTTTGAGAAAAAAATACTTAACCTTCTAAAATCCACTTATTAATGTCATACTAAGGTTAAAACATGAAAATGTAGACCGAAGTATAATGATTACTCTCATTCATAAATCCGAAAGGATGCCTCATCACTTGAGTGATATTTTATATCAATGCTGGGGGATATAAGTTAGAAGATTATTGTAAATCAGCTAACTAATAAAATATACTATCACATCTTGAATCTGATAAATGTTTTAGAACTATGAATGATAAGATGCAATCCTTAAAAGGCAAATCGAGTTTTGAGTTTGATTGATATTTCACCTAACAGTTAACCTATGAGGTTGAAATGAGTTTCTTTTGAAGAAAAACTCACAAGGACAAAATTGTATACATATTAATGCTTGGCATTTAATAAGAAGTTTTTAATCATACTTAAGTAATTGACTGTGATTATATAATATATGCATTAATTATATAAAGGTATTTAATTGTCATACATGTGATTTGTATGTTGAATATGACAATTAAGATTTTATAACTCTTTCTTTATGATTACCTTTTGTGAGGACGGTGTGTAATTAAAAGGGTTATGAATCTACATAATCTTTATGTAATATACAAATTTAAGCAATCCAAGTTTGGATTGTATCGTGCATCTAAGAGCTGAGATCTTGAATTTAATTACAATATGAGTCTGATTGAATTAATATATCTCTTGATTATATCTGACATTGAGTGGGAGCATTGTGTTTTTTCTTAAAATTTACATGTTGAAGATATCATTCTATTTAAGCTATATATTGATCCTTAAGCTTGGAATGAAACTTCACTTGGAATTTAGGGAATAAAACAAACAACCTTGGAATAAATGTTTATCTGGAATAAACAAATACGAAATATAAGTCTAATACAAATGCAATATATCATTTGAGCAAGTCTTAAAATGGTATATTTCACTTGGAATAATTTACATGGATGAAAACCTTGTGTTTTTAAACTAAGGGTTTATCATGTATATATTATATTGTGTATAAGACTAGTTGTTGCTTTTGTACAAGAACAAGATGAGCTGACAACAACAATATCTAATTGAGAGTGTTTAGATTATTGTTTTTATAAATGTTTACGAATTATAAAACATATTGTTGTATAAGTACAAATGATGCTAGAGGATTATTTATATTAGTTGTAGTAGAATTTTATCATTTGTGATAAATCTGCTAACTAGCTATGCTCAACATATAGCATTGTTCCATTACATATTAAGGAATAAGAATACTTTACACTTTTGGAAACTGTAAAGATGACTGATACGCGTACAACGCGCGTTCGGGGTCAAAGGAAACTTCCTTTTCTTCGAGCAAGTTTTTCAACCACCTGGGCAGTGAACCTAATCGTTGTAGTGTAGTATTAGGGTAAGCCTCGGGATTGATATCGTTCTCTAGGGGAATAGGAATGCTAGTGAGAAGTTACTACGCTAAGGTTGGGGTTGAGGAAGATTATTTTTTATCTTTTTATATTTTTTAGAAAATTGAAATTACGAATCTCGGGGTATTGAATTTGGGGGGTGGTACTTCTACCGATTACTCTACTATCTATTTATTTAATTAACTAAGCTAAGGGGTAGTCTATGTCTAATTGATGTGTGCTCCTATGATGATTAAAGATGTGTTGACCTAGATGCTATTACTCCCTAGTTATCTCCTATTGATGGTTGAATTGTCACGTCCTTATTCTTAACGCGTTGGGTCTTCTAAGGTCGTAGGGTATGCTTTCTTCCCTAACTCTTTGAGACTACCTTAAGGTTATTGCCTATGAAATCTCTAGGATTCATAAACTAATTGATACATATTGGATTTCACATACACATCATAACACAAACACAAGTAGGCGTATAGATGATTTTCTAGAGAGAGAAAGTTAGAGGTTTAGGAACTTTAGTGAGAGAAAGAAAAATCTTATTATGAGCTCCAACTCTCTACCTTGGGAGGTAGAGAGTATTTATAGTCTTAATACAAATCGCCACCTAACGGGCTATAGATCAGGCATACAGTGGGTAAAGACCCGTCCGTCCTCCACGGTATTACTAAACTAAATACTACTTAACATTAAATAACTATGACTATGAGCTTTCTAACGATTACAAATACTTGAGGTGACCGACACTTTAATACATGGATTTACTAAATCCTAACAATCTCCCCCTAAAGGAGGTCACCTCAAATTACATAGAATACTAAACGAGATATTACATTGAGATTGTTCTTGGATTCTTGTTCATGTTCTTTGTTCTGCAGCTCGTAGTCTTTGATTCTTCATTTTTGCATGTTTGGATAATCTGAGTGGAGGTCTTTTACTGATCCACGTGATTCGAGTTTGAGCCGCTTTGAGATCATCGGTCATCATAAATCTTTGACTCATCCTTTGTGGTGTTGGTATTATGTGATGTTGTGACTTTTGGACCGACATGCTCACATTCTGGATCATGATATATTCTTATCAGAGTAGCGGAAGCTTTTGATGATTCGTGATATTAGCGTAGCGAAGCATGGAGTGAAAATATCAGAGTCATTGATGCACTAATCATGATTTCTTTAGATATGAATGTTTTGTGTGAGCATCCGGCTATGAATTGACCGCTCCATTCGATTAGTTTGCAAACGTCGGGTGTTCCTGCATAAAACGGTTAGCAATAAAGCACACAAGAGTGTCTTTGATCACTTTTGTTGAATTGAGGTACACGGCCCACGGTTCCCGTTGATCGATACAAAGTACGCTTTTGTGTGATCAGTATAATTCGAAGAATTTCCTTGACAGGGTTTTAAATGCTCTAGCCGTTCTCAAACCGAAGCGTCTCAAAGAAGACAACACGGAGTGAGTGAACCAACGAATTGAGATTCACTGATTGATAAAAAGAGATTTGAAAACAATCGCGTATCGCTCAATAGAAATTGTTTTTGCAATACAACGAAGGTTTTAATGAAAATCAATTATCAATCATAAACACCTTTTATTTTGAAATATCTGTACACAGTCGATGTGCTAAAGAAAAGAGTTTTTAAGCACAACGACCGGTTTTTCAAAGGTATCCGTCAATCCATAACCTGAACCAGGATTGATTCAAAAGATTGAATCGCCCCATTGTTTATGTTCAGTTGTCACATGGTTGATCTATTGGATAGATCTCACATGCCACCCACCAGGAGCTTGTTTGATGTTGGCTCCAGAAGGCTTTCCATCTTCATGGTGAATATGTATGCATATCACTCAGATGTTCTGGCAATACCACCAGGATAATGCGTAGGACTCATAAGATATAATCTCTCTTTCCACATTGTGTGAAACAGAGAGTCTTCATTGAAAGTTTCCTAATGAGATTTATTGATGATCTCGTGGCTCTAGACTCAATTGTGCATATTTGGTTCCTATGCCGGAGACTAGGGAGAGGGTCTCCTTCTTCAATACCAACTATCTCTAAGAGAAAGTCGATAGATTATGTCGGTTCCCCTTGAGAATGAAACAAGTCCTTTTAAGAGGAACTTGAGTGGCTTGGGAAGTTGTAGTGCGGTCGTCACTTTGGGTCCATGACGTCTTGTCTTCAATACGCGTTACCTTGGTAACTACCAGAGCATATGTATTGAACCGTTCTTGCCTCTAAGGTTGAATTATTGGAGGGCTATTTATTTTCACCCTTTTCTCATTCCATTTCTTTTTCATTCTTCAACCCCTTCAGTGCTTACCGAGACTTCATAACTAGAACCTTGTTGGGTTTATTCCATTTCTAGATCTATCTCAGTCCGCACTCTTCCCATATCTCACTTTTCTCCTTTTTTCATCATACCTAAAGACTTCTACACTATCTAGTGGATTGTCCCTGTGTAGATCCCTCCGGTTTCACGGCGGATCATGGGAACAAATACCTAACCTTATCAACCTTATATCACCATACATAAAGTAAATTTGGTCGGTCTATTTGGTATTGTTCATCTGCCATTGGAACCAGTTGAAAACCATTTTGAAAATCAATCCAGATACTTGTGATATATTATCAAACTATTTTGTATCTTAATTGTTTTTTATATTTTTAGAAATAGAGCTCCCCCTCAACATTTGCATCAATCATCATTTTGTAATAGAAATTATTTTCATCTTTGAGGGTTTGGCTTACATCTAAGAGTAGCTATATAAAAATGTGTTTTTCAAAATAGTTGCTCCCCCTCAATATGTGCATAGAAATTTGAAAAAGTTGTGCACATATTAGGAAAAGACTGCACATTGAAATAAATTGATCGCGTTTCAAATCTTTGTGGTTTAAGAGAGATGCTCCCCCTCAACATGTGCGTGGAAATTTTGAAATCGTTTGGCACATGTGGGAGGGAGAGCTTGTACAACCTTATAAAACCATTTACCGAATTATCAGTTTAAATCCAATTTTGAATCACAAATTCTCCCCCGATCACAATTATCAATACGTTTGAGAGTTGTGATCTCTGTAGAGATTTAAATTGATTTTGAAAGCTTTTAAGGAGAATTGTGACTTGATTATGAAAACGTTTTAACTGATAAGGATCGAATTTTAAGACTTTAAACTCCATTGATGAAACATGCATGATTATCTTTTGAAGACAATTGTATGACAAATAACCTTTTGATTTAATTGAAATCATTCTCCCCCTCAATCAATGACATAAGTTGTTGATTGAGAGATATATGTTTTTGACAAATGTTAAGTCCAGATGATTTTCAAAAATAGAGTCCGAGTTATTTTTCAAATCAATTAGTTTTCATTAGATAGTAAGTAATTGTTTATAGAATCAGAGCAAGAGATTTGAAAAACCAAGATAAAGCATGGCTCTGTTCTTTCATTGAAGAGCGGGTTCTTTTGAAATGACAATAAACCATGGTTTTACTTTCTTAAAAAATTTTCTTTCTCTCAATTTTTTTTTTTAACATTCGAATAACATCTAAAGTCCCGTGTCATTCTTTGAATGACATCACAAACACCGTAGATATTATCGAATCAAGGAAAACATGACAAAAGGACAATAATTTTGGATTTTTTGAAAGTTTTCAATTTTTCTATTTGCTTTTTGAAGGTTTTGTAATTTTGTATTTTGTTTTTCGAATAGATATTTACAAGAGATAGATGAAGGAAAACCTTTTACTCCTCTTCTTCCTCTTGAAGACGTTTGAGTGTTTCCGGTTGTAGGCTCTTAAGACCAAGTCGTGGAAGGATAAACTCAAAACGTTCTCTAGGAAGAGCTTTGGTGAAGATGTCTGCTAACTGGTATTCAGTCCTCACAAAGTATAGTTCCACCACACCGTTTTCAACTTGCTCCCTGATGAAATGATGTCGAATGTCAATGTGCTTTGCTCTTGAGTGTTGTACGTTGTTGCATGAGAGAGCAATATTACTTTTATTATCACAAGATGCAGAGGGATTTTGTTGAATTCAAAGCCATAGTCCGATAATTGGGATCTCATCCATAGAATTTGAGCACAACAAGATGACATGGCTATGTATTCAGCCTCTGTAGAGAAATAGAAGTACTCGTTTGCTTCTTTGAAGACCAGCTCACAAGCTTATCACCCAAAACCGAGCACCTCCGGGCGTACTTCGGCGTGTATCTTGACATCCGCATGATCGGCATCTGCATAGATGTTAGTGACATACCGGTGTCCTTCGGGTACCAAAGTCCCATGTTGATGGTTCTTTGGAAATACCGAAAGACCCGTTTAACCGCTTCAAGGTGCTTTTTGGTAGGCTTTGCACGGTATCTAGCACACATGCAAACAGCGAACAAGATGTCTGGTCTACTAGCCGTGAGGTACATCAGGGATCCAATCATACTACGATATTTTGTTTGGTCTACCATGATCCCTGAGTGGTCCTCATCCAGTTTAGTACGATCAATCATGGGAGTGTCAATGGTCACAGAATCAAATCCAAATTTCTTTAAAATCTCATTTGCATATTTAGATTGATTTATAAAAATGCCTCCAGGGACTTTGTGAAATTTGTAATCCCAAGAAAAATGACATTTGTCCCATCATTGACATTTGAAATTTAGAACCCATTTCATTTGAAAAACGGTCACACTCATTAGGGTCGGTCGAGGCAAAGATAATATCATCAACATATATTTGTACATGAATTAAATGTTTGCCGACTTTACGGTGAACAATGTCGGATCAATGCTCCTTTGTGAATCCATAAGATAGAAGAAACTTTGATAGCGTATCATACCATGCTCTAGGAGCTTGCTTCAAACCGTAAAGGGCCTTTTCAAGCGATAGACATGAGTAGGATGCTCTGGATTCACAAAACCCTCTGGTGGTGGACGTAAACCACCTCTTTCAAATCTCCATTCAGAAAGGCGGTTTTCACATCCATCTGATATACAACCATATTCTTGCTAGCAGCATTAGCCAAGAAGATTTTGATTGCCTCGTCGAGCAACAGGAGCAAATGATTCTCCAAAGTCAATACCCTCCTCTTGACGGTATCCTTTTGCAACCAATCTAGCCTTGTTCTTTAAAACATCCCCATGCTCATCAAGTTTAACTTTGAATATCCACTTTAGAGAAATGATCATAGCACAATCAGGAGCAGGTACTAATTCCCATACATCTAGCCGATCAAACTCATGAATTTCTTCTTGCATGGCATTGAACCAGCTGTCATCATTCATTGCAGTTTTAACATCTTTTGGTTCGACTTTTGAGAGTACAGAATTGAAAAAGCACCATAAGGCATCTTTTGGTTCGACTTTTGTGTCAAACATTGCTAAAACAATCATTTCAACTCAATTTCCTAACTCAAACACTCCATCTCATCTTAAATGAATTCCTAGATCAGTGAAACTCTGAATCTCAACCTTATGCATGTTAATCATCACATTTCCAAGAACATTAGTGGATTAAGTCTTAAATGCAATTGCCAAGTTCTTCCCTTTATAAGCCATGTGCTAAAAACACTTTAGTCATCAAACACAAACACAATCATCAGCAATTGCAAACCATTTCCCTTAGTCATTTCATCATGAGAAAGGCTCTTAGTGCTAACTCATCCACTCAAGAACCAACCAAGAAACTTGCTAGAATCATACATGAAGTTTCCTCAACCGAATCATCTCCGGTTAAGTCCACCAATGCTAGGATTTCTCCCACACCAAGGAAACCAATCAAACTAATTCCCAAGAAGATTGTTCCCACTAGGATTTCATCACCTAATTCTACTATACCAAACATACCCTCCACAACTCAACCAACATCATTAGTGCCTAGAGCCACCTCACAATCATCTCCACACTCTCACAATGTAGAAGATTTACCTTCTTGGCCATCTCATCTTTCACCATTACCAACAAATTCACTTGAAAAGTTTGAGGAACAAAATCAAAGTGTTGAATCAACACTTGCTCCAAAAGTAAACTCTATCATTCCTCCCAATAGTCCATTTTGGATTATGAGAAGACATCAAAGGCAACCACCCGACCACATGGAAGTTGATGCTTCTTTACCTCCACCCTCAAACATTGTAGAGCCATCACGTAATGAGCCTTCACCAAATCCTCCTTCATTTGAAGATCCTCAACCCACTTCACTTGAACTTCCACTTCAAGAAACTTAAAACCATGACAATGATTGCTATCATTGTAAACATGCTAAAAGATTGATACATGAACTAGAAAGATTGATACATGAACTACAAGCTCAAATTTAGAATGTTTGGGAAAACTCATCTCATCATTTATCGTCATTAAGCTTTTAGTTGAATCTAAAGTTTGGATAACTCATTAGCATTAGTAGCGCTTGTATGAATAGTTCATTCTTTTAGTTTTAGAGATTTGGTTGATCATCTCTTGTTATTATTGAATGAATTTTTTTTTGTCATAGTTGTTATGTGTTTTATGTGTTTGATATATCATATCTATCTCACATATTCATTTGCATTGATTGAAACACACTCATTGCTGAAGAAACTGTCAACAGACAGCCGGATCCCTCCATAATGCCTAGACGGATCCCTTCAAGAAGGGAACCGTGGGATCCGTGGATCAGAAGCACAAATTTCTACTAACTTGAGTTTTACTTGCAGGAAATTATGCATTATACTCTTGTTTTCTAACCTTTACTTTGTAGATTTTTCAAATTAGCATATGAAGATTTTGACAGCATAAAGCAAGGGGGAGCTTTGTGTCAAACGAAATTGCAAAAACATTTGCAACTTAATCCGATTTTGGACTATACTTCATGACACCCCATTGCAACTTTGCAATCTTCAAGGGGGAGCACGTTGTCATCATTTAGACGAACCATTTGCAAACATATTTGCAAACACACTTAGTTTATTTTACGTCATGTCCTTGACGCCCTTTCAAAGGGATGGACTCGTTAAAGGGGAGTTAAGACAGTACCACCCCGTCACTTGCTCTCTTTAAATTTTTTTTACACACCTTTTCTTATAAAAATTGTGTTAGTTTCTTTTAACACTTTTTGTTTCGACAAAAAGGGGGAGAAGAAAGTAAAACTACAAATTCAAACTTTTACGAATTTTAGCTTTTTCTTAAAATAATTTTATGTTTTGTCATCAACAAAAAGGGGAGATTGTTAATACAAATAAGCCGTAAAAGCGTTTATTTATATTTTACGATCTTCTAATGTTTTGTCGATAACAAACGTAAAATCATTTAAACGAAACAAATAGAATACGTAAATAGTTTGAGTTAATAGTTTCCTAACACATTTACGTTTTCACATAAAACACTAAAACAAGTATAAGTGATTTTATGATTTAGATACATATGTACAACAACTAGTGTTTACATATTGGGTTAGCATATGCTTAAACTAAGTATACTAAAATGGGTAAAAACAAGTATATACTAAATGGGTAAAAACTAGCAAATGGTATTGACCCATAACCCATGGTTTTATATATACCACTCAACCAAGTTCATTGTATCTAGAAAGAAAACCATGGATCAACCCATAACCCATGACCCATGACCCATAACCAAAAATACCCATGGGCAAAGAGGAGCGTTCCACGGATCCCTAGCTTAGTGCTAGCCGGATCCCAAGTGGAAGGGATCCGTGGGATCCGGGGAACAGTAGAGAATTTTCTCTATAAATAGAGAGCCATTTCTTCCTTTCTATGCACCACTTTACACACATACTTCCCCCAAGTATTCTAACCCTCTAACCTCAGATCCAAGTGATCTATGTAGTTTGTCTTTTGTTTTTGTGTGATCTTCTAGGTTCCTCTTAAAAGAGAGATCACCACTTCTTGAAGACGTGCAAGCTCAAGTCCATGAGTTTCCAAGCTTCGTCATCATCAAGACAACTAAGGTTCTCTTGTTGATAGTTCTTCCTTTCTCCATAGATGTTGGATTGAAGGCATTAGTGAAGAAAGCCGAAAGTGTCAAGATGAAAGCATTAGTGAAAGATGTTCATCATCCATGTCTAAGCATTATTGAAGAATGCTAAAGGTGTCAAGACGAAGGCATTAGTGAAGGGTGCCAAGCGTTGTGTCAAAGGCATTAGGGAAGGATGCCGAAGAATAAAATCAAGTAGCATTTGTGAAGAATGCCTAGGTCGTATAATCGATGAGGTGCATCGTTATACATATAAGTATTTGTGTATTTACAAGGATGGAGATATCCTTGATGGTGTTGTAACAAGGAGTAGATCTCCTTGAGATTAGGTGTTGTGTTGTGAAGGGTAGTAGTTCCTCCATAGTAATGGAACTAGGTGCTTAGCCTAGTACCTAATAAAGGGTAGGCGACGTTGTGATAGGATTAGTTCTCCTTGGAGTGAAAGAACTCGGTGGTTAGCCTAGCACCGTATAAAAGGGTAGGCGACGTTGTGTTAGGTGTGGTTAGCCTTGGTGTGAAGGAACTCGGTATTTAGCTTTGTACCGGAAAAAGGTTAAGCGACGTTGTGAAGGCTTCTCCGCCATAAGGAGTTGGTGTAGCGCTTACGAACTCTCGAGTAGGTGACTCGGGGAATGGAGTAGGGCAAGGAAGGTGTCCTTGTAGCCGAACCACTATAAATAACTTGTGTCGTGGTGATGTGCTTCTTACTATTTATATTTCATTACACGTTTATATATCTATCTATCAACGTCCAACATAAACAATCAAATAGATTGACATAAGTCGATCTAAATATTTAAAGGGAAGTTTTTAAATTGCTAAAACTATTCAACCCCCCCCCCTTCTAGTTTTCCACGGAAACTTAAGTACAAGTCGCTAACAAAATTGAAAGCAAGTCGCTACCTTCACCAAGTCGCTACCCGTAGTGGAGAATCCACTAAGTGTACTGTTTGTCGGCTTGTCTCAATAGACAAGTCGCTAAGCTCAAATCGCTACCACTTCAACTACAAATCGCTACCAACTTACAAAGCAAGTCGCTACCAAGATTAAAAATCCGTGACTCAAGTCGCTAGCAAGAATATTTCAAAAACACCACTTTTCAATCCAAAAACAACTCAACCACGATGATTCAAGCCTTCCAAATCACAATCTAAACACTTATGATGATCCTAAACACAAAAGTACAATCAAAATTCAAACTTTAACACTAGAAATGAACCAAATGATGCAAAAACCACTAAACTTTTTCAAACTCAAAAACCAACTAAAAACCACTAGAAATCCAAGGATATGTAAGAGATGATCTAACCATGGCTCTGATACCAATTGATACATATTGGATTTCACATACACATCATAACACAAACACAAGTAGGCGTATAGATGATTTTCTAGAGAGAGAAAGTTAGAGGTTTGGGAACTTTAGTGAGAGAAAGAAAAATCTTATTATGAGCTCCAACTCTCTACCTTGGGAGGTAGAGAGTATTTATAGTCTTAATACAAATCGCCACCTAACGGGCTGTGGATCAGGCATACAGTGGGTAAAGACCCGTCCGTCCTCCACGGTATTACTAAACTAAATACTACTTAACATTAAATAACTATGACTACGAGCTTTCTAACGATTACAAATACTTGAGGTGACCGACACTTTAATACCTGGATTTACTAAATCCTAACACTAACTCTAAGGTTTTCTTTGGATTTTTAGCCTACAATAACTCTAGGCGATTATAAACTAATGTTCACAAAGATTACTCAAGCATTAAAAACACAACGAATGACCTATCACAATCCTAGGTCAATTACAATTAAGATAAGAGACAACCAATCAATATTCAATACCTAGGTTTCATAGATCTAAGCAAACACACAAGTAAATTAGCAAGACATGGAAAACATGCAAGCATACATACATACAATTGAAGACATAATTGAATCAATGAAGTAAATCACTTATCTTGTTGTAAAATAGGGTATGAGAACCCTAAGATACTGCCCAAGACAGCCAAAAATCGTTATTAGGTTTTACTCCACAAAACTACCTCTCTAAAATTCTGAAAATTCGAATTCTATTCATAGAGTTACAACTTGCGAAGGCGTCACTCTTTAAATGTGACGCCGTCGGATCGCCGCCATTAGGGTTCCGTCTTGACCACGTCAACCTTGTGACGGCATCACCTTATAGCTGTGACGCCGTCGGCTTCATCTTCTGACGTCGTCGGGATCTGAATCTAGGCCGTCTGAGTTGTGACGCCCTACTCTTTAAAACCTGACGTCGTCGGGTACAAAATAGTAATTTCGCTACTGAGCCGTCACAAATTTGGAGCACGTTGCGATGGCGTCGCCTTCTAACTGTGACGCCGTCACCTTCAATTCTAGCAGCTTGAGTGTCTTGATCTTGACTTGGCCATTTTCTTCATATATTCACGCCTTTTCGTCCGAATAAGTGTCATTCTAGCAATTTGCCTTCAAGAAACCTAAAAAGTGAAAAGGAACGAAATTAAGCAGTAACGGATATAAAAGTGGTCGATTAAGGGCTTAAATGACCCCTCAAAAGTGTACATTTTAAATCCTTACCAAATATCCCTACACTTGGTATTTGCTTGTCCTCAAGCAAATGTGCTTTTGGCCAATTAATTTATAAGTTAGGGGTCATGAAGCATTAGTTTAGAACAATTCACAACAACTATAAGCCACGCAAAAATCATAACAAGCACGGAAATTACATACTAGCACCTCACAAGTGGTGTTTGGATACTCTCATCTCTCGGGTGTATATGAAATATATCAAATTGAAAATGGAAGATAAACACTCATTAACCGGTCCTAGTACATAGATTACCATAGGCTTGAGACTAGATCAAACCTCCATGGCTTTTGCGTAAGAACCTAGGAAAAAATATCTAAGAGTTCTTTTAAAGGGTTGTAATGTTAGGCTTACGGTAGGGAAACAAAGGGTTTGGTGGGATAGGCGATTTAGTGGTGGCAAGTCAAAAATCTTTATGTTATAAGCATGAGAATAATGGCGTTGCTAAGCTAAGACTCGACACTCTAAACTCTAGATAACTTTGAAACAAACAAACATAAATTTAAAGATAGATGTAGGATGGAAGCCCGTATGTTTTTCATTTTTTTCATTCATTTTTTTTAATAGGGATTTATAGGCACATCCCTACACTTGAGTTTTTATTACTCTAACACTAATTTGACCTGAATTGAAAAGATCAAAACACTTGGAGTACATTATTACGTAAATAAAGGGAATTTGAATTTAACGTTCCTTCCCGTCACTTCATAAAATTTAACTTTTCCCATGAGTCCCAATCGTCCCAAAACTGTGTACAAAGGATATGACTCGACTTAGCAACTTATGCAAGCAACTAGATAATTGAACTAAGGGTTTAGTATAATAACAATAATGCACTAAAAGTGAGTGCATACAAGGTAGGCTAAGGCGATTTGGGTGTACATTTGGGGGTGGATTGTAAACAATGCTCTTCATTGATATTCCGGAAAACCGAAACATCACGAGAACCGCGAAAAGGATAGGCTCTGAGGGGTTAACTAGGGGTATCATATACTAAAGATGAGTACAACGCAAGGGTGTGGGGGGAATTACTCAACCGATGTGGAAGAAGTAATTATAATACGGGTATCAAACAAGGGTTATCGTAATGCCTCTTATCATTTATTTATTCCTAACTACACAAGTGTAGTCTCACTAGCGTCTCAGAATGCATCACAAAACAAGTTCTAGAATCTATTATACTACAGGTACACTCTCGAAGCATTAAAGATGAATGCTTTAATTCCTACAAATCTAAGGGCGATCCTCACATTTTTGGTGGAATTTGAGTAGTAAAGGGTTTTGTGCTAGTCATATAACTTCCTATCCATGAGACGCTTTATTAAGACTAATAGCCCACTCTTACATGTCATGAAAATTTTTAAATTTGGTGCCAAAATTACCCTAACCGATATTTCTCATGGTTTATTACACAAATGATATTGGACAAGGAAAATAGTCAAGGATAAGCATAGTTTCAAAGTTCCCGTTTTATTTTCCCTCCCTACACTTAAACTGAACATTGTCCCCAATGTTCCCCGAAAGTATCAAAGTTATGATAATGGAAGGTAATTAAAAACGAAATAAACTAATACTCCCCTGATTAGCTCGGTAGGATCCGTGTGAAGTAGTGGTTAAATCCTTCTTCAAGAAGAATGTATGCGTGAAAAGCTCCATCCAATCTTATGTATCTTCTTCTTGATAAATAAAACCTGCACACTTGAAGAAAACAAACGAAACCTTCGCGTAAAATCGGCGGTAACACTATATATAACTCTACTAAACTAGGATATAATGCTTGTGGAATTGATGTTTACAGATTTTCTGGAAAATTAAGACCTGAGAAATTCCAAAAATTTATAAGTAGCACAGAAAACGAGAAAAAGTTATAACCTATTTCTGCTCCTCCTGATGCCGTCAGGTTGCGATCCTGACGCCGTCAGGTTGCGATCCTGATGCCGTCAGGTTATCCTGACAGAAACTGGTCTGCGATTTTCTGGAAAATTTATATCTTTAGAATCTGGAAATATTTCTGCAAAACATCCATTATGAATCGATACAAGCATTTGACTCTAACAAACACACATGTATATCTTTTGAATAATTGTAATTCTCGTGTTCACGTTCTTTTTGAAAACGTGTGTAATCCTCCCTACACTTATCCCTTTTGTAAAATACCTTTATATGTAATTAAGGCGAGGTTAAAGACAAAATAAAGCATTTTTACAAATTCAAACATGAGAATAAACAATCAATAAAAGATGTACGACATACAAACAAGCAAACAATTAAGCATGAGTTACCTCCCACGAAGCGCTTTTCTTTATTTATGAGTCTTGTAGCTAAACTCGAAGTCGTTCCCCTACGTACCTATATAAGTAAGCTTATCCTCAAGAATGTCATAAGGATCAAACTTATCATTTAAGTTCCTAGTGGTACGCTTAGTTCGGTATGCCTTTTCAAACTTTTCTCCGTCGGGGTCATAGATCGTTATCCTAATGTGCCACTCTCCATTACCATCATTAGGAGGTCTATCCCAATTCCACTTATGCTTAGGCTTATCGCTCTCAACTTTCCACTTATTCATGACGAGGTTGACGGGCAAGCTTCCTAGGAACTCGGTCATCTTCCTAAACACTAAAGCGTCCTCGAACGGGTTCACTTCCATGTCCCTAGCCAATTCTTTTTCATGGAAAGTTGCTTTACTAGCAAAGGCTTCATCTAGATAGAAAGGTCGTTGGGGACCAATGAAGTCCTTATTAATCCAAGGTCCATATCTAGATGGCGTACTATCCAACCTGATCTCATAGGGGATTTCCTCTTCCTTGTAGTAAATATGCTTTACGACATCGTAAATTGACCTAGCACTCCCTTCTCCTACCACTATTTTAGACATCTTACAATCAATGATGGCACTAGCGGTAGCTAAGAATCCCCTTCCTACTAACAATGGGCATGTCGGGTCCTTATTCATGTCTAGCACATGGAAATCCGCCAAAAGAGTCAATTCTCCTACGTGTACTACCATGTCTTTTACTATCCCTACCCGATATGCAATACTACCGTCCGCTAGACCTAAGATGGTTTCCGTTGGTTCTATCTTACCTAAGTTAAGGCTTCTATGGAGGGACAACGGAATAATATCGATGCATGATCCTAAGTCGGCTAGAGCATCGAAAGGTTTGGAGGTTCCAAGCCTACATGGAAGAGTGAATAGCCCAGGATCATCTAACTTTTTAGGTAAGTTATTTTGCACAAACGCGGACCCATGTTTTCCAAGTTTTAGTTCTCTCTCATATTTTTCTTTTAAAGCATTGTAATAAGGTGCATGAGCTAAGACTTCAAGAACCAGTTTTTCTTAGTGGAGTTCAGATTAGGTTTGGGTTCTTGGTTGACGGGTTTCTCAAGAGTGGGTTGTACCAATGGTGCGGGTCCTTGGTACCTCATTTGGGATCGCTTGGAACCCTTGTTGATAGCATTTACCGAGTGGACCTTTGGGTGTGAGGGGCATGGATGTGCACTCTCCCATGGTGAACAAAAACATGAAGTCGATGAAAACTAATTCACTTTTGGGTTCTTTATAGTATCACTTGGGAGTGCTCCAATTTCCCGGTCATTGAAGGCTTTTAAGAGGGCGTCAAGCTTGTTTGTCATTTCGCCTTGTCGTTGCTTGAAATCGGCTTCAAGCTTAGTCAATCGAGTTTCTTGAGATGACATGAATCTAGACGCAATTGCCTCAAGACTAGTGGGGTTCTTTGTGTTTGGAGGGTTGAACCTATTAGGTGGACTAGATGAGCTTTGGGGTGGGTTTTAATTTTAGTTCCACTTAAGGTTAGGGTGATTCCTCCATGAGGGGTTATAGGAGTTTCCTAAGTTGTTTTGTTCGGGCTTGAAAGTGTACCATTTCTCTCCCGCTCTGTCGGTATGCGTGGAGGCGTAGTCCGCAAAAGCTTGTTTGGGGAGTCTTGTGCAATCACGAGTGTCGTTGGGACCACTACACAACTCATAAGGTAGAGTTATTTTGTTCACTTGATGGGAAGACTTAGGATTTTTGTAGGAGCTCATTAGGAATTTGACTTGATCTTCAAACTCGAGCATCCTACGGTCGGAAGGTTGTGAGTCAATGGGAGGCAAGGAGATTGCCTTTTCGTTGTCATAGAGAGCAAGGTCCTCTATTATACCCAATGATTCTTCCGCGGTGAGATCACTAAGTTTACCACCGGCCACTTGGTCAATGGATCGCTTAGTTGGGAAGTTGACATGATCATAAAAGAGTTGGACTTAAAGCCAAAGATCAATGCCGTGATGAGGGACTCTATGGAGTAAGTCCTTGAATCGAGTCCATGCTTCGTAGAGAGATTCACCTTGACGTTGTTGGAACATAAAGATTTCATTCCTAAGCTTAGTAGTTCTCCCCGGTGGGAAAAATTGGGCAAGGAAACGAGAGGTGAGATCATCCCAACTTGAGATGGAGCCGGCAGGAAGTCGCTCAAGCCAATTACTAGCTTGGTCCCGTAAAGAGAATTGGAAGAGACGCAAGCGCGTGGTCTCCCGAGTAGTAGCATCGAGGTCGATGGAATCGACGATTTTAAGGAAATCCTTAAGATGTTGATTAGGATCTTCGGAACGAAGTCCAAGGAATGCACATCCGTTTTGCACCAACCGGATGGTGTCGGATCGAAAGGCCATAGTTTGGGCTTGGTCGGGAAGATCAATGGTGTTCCTATAGCCTAGGTGGCTTGGTCTTGAGTATTCACCAAGAGTACGGCCTCTTGGTGGGTCATTTGGTGGTGGGTTGATGAGTGGGGGTTGATAATCACCTTCCATGATGAAAACTGATAGGATTACTAACAAAGGTCACGAAGAAGGGGGATAGACTACGAGGAAGCTAAAAATGAGAAAAAAATCTTACATGATAGGAATCAAGCAAGGGAACCTAAACGAGGTGGAAATCTAACTAGCTATTTTATTCCCCGGCAGCGGCGCCAAAAACTTGATACGCGTACAACGCGCGTTCGGGGTCAAAGGAAACTTCCTTTTCTTCGAGCAAGTTTTTCAACCACCTAGGCAGTGAACCTAATCGTTGTAGTGTAGAATTAGGGTAAGCCTCGGGATTGATATCGTTCTCTAGGGGAATAGGAATGCTAGTGAGAAGTTACTACGCTAAGGTTGGGGTTGAGAAAGATTATTTTTTATCTTTTTATATATTTTAGAAAATTGAAACTACGAATCTCGGGGTATTGAATTTGGGGGGTGGTACTTCTACCGATTACTCTACTATCTATTTATCGAGTTAACTAAGCTAAGGGGTAGTCTATGTCTAATTGATGTGTGCTCGTATGATGATTAAAGATGTGTTTACCTAGATGCTATTACTCCCTAGTTATATCCTATTGATGGTTGAATTGTCACGTCCTTATTCTTAACGCGTTCTGTCTTCTAAGGTCGTAGGGTATGCTTTCTTTCCTAACTCTTTGAGACCACCTTAAGGTTATTGCCTATGAAATCTCTAGGATTCATAAACTAACTCTAAGGTTTTCTTTGGATTTTTAGCCTACAATAACTCTAGGCAATTATAAACTAATGTTCACAAAGATTACTCAAGCATTAAAAACACAACTAATGACCTATCGCAATCCTAGGTCAATTACAATTAAGATAAGAGACAACCAATCAATATTCAATACATAGGTTTCATAGATATAAGCAAACACACAAGTAAATTAGCCGGACATGGAAAACATGCAAGCATACACACATACAATTGAAGACATAATTGAATCAATGAAGTAAATTACTTATCTTGTTGTAAAATAGGGTATGAGAACCCTAAGATACTGCCCAAGACAGCCAAAAATCGTCATTAGGTTTTACTCCACAAAACTACCTCTCTAAAACTCTGAAAATTCGAATTCTATATATAGAGTTACAACTTGCGACGGCGTCACTCTTTAAATGTGACACCATCGGATCGCCGCCATTAGGGTTTCGTCTTGATCACGTCAACCTTGTGACGGCGTCACCTTATAGCTGTGACGCCGTCGGCTTCATCTTCTGACACCGTCACGATCTGAATCTAGGCCGTCTGAGTTGTGACGCCCTACTCTTTAAAACCTAACGCCTTTGGGTACAAAATAGCAATTTTGCTACTGAGCCGTCACAAATTTGGAGCACGTTGCGACGGCGTCGCCTTCTAACTGTGACGTCGTCACCTTCAATTCCAGCAGCTTGAGTGTCTTGATCTTGACTTGGTCATTTTCTTCATATATTCACGCCTTTTCGTCTGAATAAGGGTCATTCCAGCAATTTGCCTTCAAGAGACCTAAAAAGTGAAAAGGAACGAAATTAAGCAGTAATGGATATAAAAGCGGTCGATTAAGGGCTTAAATGACCCCTCAAAAGTGTACCTTTTAAATCCTTATCAATGATTGTCAGTATGTCGTTGATTTTTAATACCTGATTCAAGGTAAGACGACATCTCCATACTATAATTCTTGAAATAGTATGAGCATATGAGATAAGACACTCATCTTATATTTCAAATCACTCACTGCATGTGAAATTTGAAACAAGTATTCGGAAAGTTTACTAAGATAACTATTTAGTTTTTCTTTTAAAGAAAGGTTGAAAATGTTGGAAACATTAGGGTTCAACTTACTAAATGAGTTTCATGCATATCTGTTTTAGTATTTGGATAATTGGGATTGATAGACAATTTTTACATTATGATGAATAAAGATACTTGGTATTTGTTATTCATTCATATAATAATTGTTATCCTATATTTGCATGTTCAATCCTTGAATGATTTTATTATTCTAAATATGTCTATTGTCGGTTAACAATATGGGAATATTGTTATGTTAGGCAAATGTGAGTGTTGGTTATATTCTAACGAGAATTTGGATTGTTCCCACCAAACTCATATGTATTCACTAGAGATGCATATTGGATTCCCCAAGTTTCAAAAATTTACTTTTGGATCCTTGTCATAAGTAAAATATTGAAAATGGTTTGCTATCTTCGTCCTTAGACTTGAGATGCAAGCAAGTTCTGTTATGTGTGGATATCATTTTTTGTAAGTATATGCAAAACGTTATCTGAATAAGGTAGTTATAAAGGCCATATTTCGGAGTGATGTGAAGCAGCATCTACAACACTTGTAGTTTGTTAGGATCGTATATATGGATGATTTGGTGAATCGGGAGGTCTAGGAAGATGAAAGAACATCTTTATCATGTTAGAGAGATAAAGTATAAAGAGAATGGAGAGAACTATGTGTTTTATTATTAATGAAAGGGAAAATACACTAAGAGTCTCACCCTCTTAGGAAAGTCTAGGAGGGTATTTATAGCTAAACACTTACAACTATGGCTATATGATATAACAAGCCCATGTGTTTTAGCTAACAAGGATAGAAAATGTAATCCCGTCAATGTCGTTCCATTTACGAGTTAGGAGCGATTCCAACAATCTTCCCCCAATGGGACGACATAAGGGATTACTTACAACATTTACTACAAGTATAAAAAAACAAATAAAGAAAGGTCTTCATAAGCTCTTCAAATGCTAAGGATGATGAAAGTTTACGCTCTTTGTCTTCTTCTTGTACCTCGACTTGAGAACCGTTTTCTTCACTTGTAGGCAAATGATCTAATATGCATGAATTGGATTAACTTTCCCCCAATTCATGTTGCATGTCTTTAGCAGCTTCTCCATACACTCCTTTTGGCGAAGTTTCTGAATCAGCTTCCCCCCAAACTGACAACCGTCTTCAGCAGATTCGAAACTTTGATGTAGTGAACATTTTCTCTAACTTTTGACGTTTTCAGTACGCAACGGAATTTGTAGATGAGCAGTAAACCACACAAGGTAAATCTGACTTATTGCGGAAAATCCGTTCGGGGGTAACATGCAAGAAATCAGCAAGATCTTCTCACATATGTAGATGCTTCACAACAAACAATCCGCGAAAGACGAAATGAAATGACTTCCCCCTGAATGTTGCGGTCAATCGAAATAATAATCACTTGTGAATATGCTAGGGGTGAGCAAAACCGACCGAATCCCGAATCCCGTCCCGATCCCGAGTCCCGAATCATGTTAGTCGGGCTTGTCGGGGTCGGGAGTCGGTTTCTATTTTCCGGTTAGTCGGGTTCCGGGCTTGTCGGAATCGTGTCGGGACGGGCCAAAAACCAAAAAACAACAAACAAAACCGATCAAATCCCGAATCCCGTCCCGATCCCGAGTCCCGAATCATGTTAGTGATAACGCTACACGCGTCGTTCGGGGTCAAAAGAACTTCCTTTTCTTCGAGCAAGTTTTATAACACCCTAGGCAGTGAACCTAATCATTGTAGTGTAGTATTAGGGTAAGCCACGGGTATTGTTATCGTTCTCTAGGGGAATAGGAATGCTAGTGAGAAGTTACTATGCTAAGGTTGGGGTTGAGGAAGATTATTTTTTTATCTTTTTATGTTTTTTAGGAAATTGAAAGGTACGAATCTCGGGGTTTGGATTTGGGGGTTGGTATTTCTACCGATTACTCTACTTATCTAATTATCTAATCTAAGGTGTATGTAGTCTATGTCTAATTATTGTGTGCTCGTATGATAGTTTAAAGATGTGTTTACTTAGGTTTTACTATTCCTTAATTATCTCCTATTGGTGGTTGAATTGTCACGTCCTTATTCTTAATTGCGTTGTGTGTCTAAAATTTTAGGGTATGCGTTTCTCCCTAACTCTTTGAACTTACCAAAGGGTCTCGTCTACAAAACCCACTAGGGATAATAAACTCTTACTCTAAGGCACTCTTTGGATGGTTTAGCTTACAACTACTCAAGGAGTTATATTCTAAGGTTCACAAAGATTTAATCAAGCATTAAGTACACAACGAATGACCTATCGCATTACTAGATCATTAACAAACTAAGATAAGAGACAACCAATCAATATTCAATAATTAAGTTTCATATTCCCTAAGCAAACACAAAAGTAAATTAGCCGGACATGGAGAACATGCAAGCATACACACAAATAATCAAAGACATAATTGTATTAATGAAGTAAAGCACTTATCTTGATGTAAGATAGGGTTTGGAACCCTAAAATACTGTACAAGACAGCCTTGGTTCGGTTTAGGTTTTTACTCCAAAAGACTACACACAAATACTGAAAAATTCGGATTCTATATATAAGATTACACATGCGACGGCGTCACCTTATGTTTTGTGACGCCGTCGGATCGCCGTCATTAGGGTTTCGTCTTGGCCACGTTAGACTTGCGACGGCGTCACCTTATGATTGTGACGCCGTCCTCTTGACGCCGTCTGGATTGAATCTAGGCCGTCTGAGTTGCGACGGCCTACTCTTTTATAACTTGACGTCGTCACTTGAAAATAAGAGTTTTGGCTTCTGTCCCGTCACAAAATCCTCCGACGGCGTCGCAGATAAGCAGTGACGCCGTCACCTTATGTTTTCAGCAGCTTGAGTGTCTCGATTCTTGACTTTGGCCATTTTCTTCGTATATTCGCGCCTTTTCGTCCAAATAAGTGCCATTACAGCAATTTGCCTTCAAGAGACCTAAAAAGTGAAAAGGAACGATATTAAGTAATAACGGATACAAAAGTGATCAAATAAGGGCTTAAATGACCCCTAAAAAAGGTACATTTTAAAACCTTATCAAATATCCCTACACTTGGTATTTGCTTGTCCTCAAGCAAATGTGCTTTTAGCCAATTAATTTATAAGTTAGGGGTCATGAAGCATTGGTTTAAAATAGTCCACAACACATATAAGCCCCGCAAAAGTCATAACAAGCACGGAAATTACATACTAGCACCTCACATGGGGTGTTTGGATACTCACATCTCTCGGGTGTATATGAAATATAACAAGTTGGAAATGGAAGATAAACACTCATTAACCGGTCCTAGTACATAGATTACCATAGGCTTGAGAATAGATCAAACCTCCATCGCTTTGGCGTAAGCACCTAGGAAAGACTATCAAAGAGGTCTTTAAAGGGTTGTAACGTTAGGCTTACGGTAAGGAAACAAAGGGTTTGGTGGGATAGGCTTTTTAGTGGTGGCAAGTCAAAAATCTCTATGTTAAATGCATACGAAGAATGGCGTTGCTAAGCCAAGACTCGATACTCTAGACTCTAGCTAACTGAAACAAACAAACATAAATTTAAAGGATAGATGTAGGATAGTAGCCCGTTTTTTTTTTTTTTTTTTTTTACATACAATTTTACTCTAACATCCTCTACGGTAACATCAAAATGATAGGGATTTATAGGCACATCCCTACACTTGAGTTTTTATTACTCTAACACTAATTTGACCCGAATTGAAAAGATCAAAAACACTTGGGGTATGTTATTACGCAAATAAGGGAATTTAACGTTCCCTTTCAATCATTTTATAAACTTTAACTTTTTTTTCCATGAGTCCCAATCGTCCCAAAACAGTGTACAAAGGATATGACTCGACTTAGCAACTCATGCAAGCAACCAGATAATTGAACTAAGGGTTTAGGTTGATAACAAAAATGCACTAAAAGTGAGTGCGTACAAGGTAGGCTAAGGCGATTTGGGTGTATATTTGGGGGTGGGGTGTAAACAATGTTCTTCATTGATATTCCGGAAAAACCGAAACATCACGAGAACCGCGAAAAGGATAGGCTATGAGGGGTTAACTAGGGGTATCGTGTACTAAAGATGAGTACAACGCAAAGGGTGTGAGGGAATTACTCAACCGATGTGGAAGAAGTAATTATATTACGGGTATCAAACAAGGGTTATCCTAATGCCTCTTATCATTTAGTTATTCCTTACTACACAAGTGTAGTCTTACTAGCGATCTCGGAATGCATCACAAAACAAGTTCTAGAATCTAATATACTACCGGTTCACACTCTAAGCATTAAAGATGAATGCTTTAATTCCTAATAATCTAAGGGCGATCCTCACATTTTGGGTGGAATTTAGGTGGTAAAGGGTTTTTGTGCTAGTCATGCAACTTCCTATCCATGAGACGCTTTTGTTAAAACTAATGGCCCACTCCTATACGTCATGAAAAATTTTAAATTTGGTGCCAAAATTACCCTAACCGACATTTTCTCATGGTTTATTACACAAATACACTTGGACAAAGCAAATAATCAAGGATAAGCATAGTTTCAAAGTTCCCATTTTATTTTCCTTCCCTACACTTAAACTGAACATTGTCCCCAATGTTCCTCGAAAATATCAAAGTTATGATAATGGAAGGTAATGAAAAACGAAAGAAACTAATACTCCCCTGATTAGCTCGGTAGGATCCGTATGTGAAGTATTGGTTAAATCCTTTCCAAGAAGAATGTGTACGTGAAAAGCTCCTTCCAATCTTTTGTTTCTTCTTCTTGATAAATGAAACCTTCACATTTGAAGAAAACAAACGAAACTTTCGCGTAAAATCGGCGGTAATAATATATATAAGACTCTACTAAACTAGGATATAATGCTTGTGGAATGGATGTTTACAGAATTTCTGGAAAATTAAGACCTAGAAAATTCCAAAAATTTATAAGTAGCTCAGAAAACGAGAAAAAAGTAATATGATGTTTTTACTCCTTCCTGACGCCGTCAGGTTGCAATCCTGACGCCGTCAGGTTATCCTGACAAAAACTGGCCTGCGATTTTCTGGAAAAAATTCTGGAAATTTTACATCTTTAGAATCTGGAAAAATTTCTGCAAAACATCCATTATGACTCGATACAAGCATTTGACTCGAACAAACACACATATATATCTTTTAATGAATTGTTATTCTCATGTTTACGTTTCTTTTGAAAACGTGTGTAATCCTCCCTACACTTATCCTTTATGTAAAATACCTTTAGATGCAATTAAGACGAGGTTAGAAACAAAATAAATCATTTTTACAAATTTAAACATGAGAATATTCAATTAGTAAAAGATATATGACACTAACAAGCAAACAATTAAGCATGGGTTGCCTCCCACGAAGCGTTTTTCTTTATTTAAGAGTCTTGTAGCTAGACTCGTAGTCGTGCCCCTACGTTTTCCTTCTCTTAGAGGCCCACTCTATTATCTCAACTCTATTTTCATCACGAATATATTCAGGGCCTAACTCTAGACAAGCAGTATAGTGAATCTTGTCTTCCCAATCAACTTCAAAGGCCGGAATGCTGTCTACATCGAGATCATCAATACCCTCGAACTTCTTATTTTTGTAGGGCATTATATACTTAACACATTCGGTCCCATTTGAGAATTTGACTATTCCTTCCTCTTGATCATAAACCATCCTAGACTCTTCAATAAATGGTCTCCCAAGTATCACATATCCTAAAACTCCATCGATAATGCCCTTAACATTTTCTAGGATCATGAAATCACACCTATATATGAAGTTTCCTGTGAAGACATGCAATCCTTTAACCCTCCCAACATAGTCACTCACCTTCCTAGGGTAAAAGGGATCCCTCATGGGTCCTAACTTTTCACTCATGATCCAATTGTAGTAAAGCCTAGACATTATGTTCATAGGTGCCTTATAATCTATGTAAGTGTGATCCCTATATAAGTATCCAATCATGCACGGTATCTTGATATTTTTAGGGTTACCACTTTTTAGGCATGGGTCGAAGGATGGTCGTGGAAAGTTAACTACGTTATGGTGATAATCAGTTTCCTTCCCATTAGGGTATGAATCGAAATACTCCCTAAGTTCCTCCTCCTCCTTACTTCCATCCATAATCTCCAGAACCTTATAATCTCCTTCCACAATTTCATCTTCTGAATCACTTGAGGTCGAATCACTATCTAGGGTACCAGTGGATTCCTCAAGAGCTTTTTCAAGTGCACTTTCATTTATCCTATTAAGTTTTTTAAGTTCTCCAATTTCACTAACAATGCGAGATCGGAGTTGGTTGGCAAAAGTTGGATCGAGTGGGGGGTATTTGTTTGATGGTAAAGTGTTGTTTGGTGGTTTATCACCTTCCATGATGAAAAGTGATGAGGTTACGAACAAAGGTCACGAAGAAGGGGGATAGACTATGAGAAAGCTAAAAATGAGAAAATTTTACTTGATAGGAATCAAGCGGCCAAAAACTTGATAACGCTACACGCGTCGTTCGGGGTCAAAGGAACTTCCTTTTCTTCGAGCAAGTTTTATAACACCCTAGGCAGTGAACCTAATCGTTGTATTGTAGTATTAGGGTAAGCCACGGGTATTGATATCGTTCTCTAGGGGAATAGGAATGCTAGTGAGAAGTTACTACGCTAAGGTTGGGGTTGAGGAAGATTATTTTTTTATCTTTTTATGTTTTTTAGGAAATTGAAATGTACGAATCTCGGGGTTTGGATTTGGGGGTTGGTATTTCTACCGATTACTCTACTTATCTAATTATCTAATCTACGGTGTATGTAGTCTATGTCTAATTATTGTGTGCTCGTATGATAGTTTAAAGATGTGTTTACTTAGGTTTTACTACTCCTTAATTATCTCCTATTGGTGGTTGAATTGTCACGTCCTTATTCTTAATTATGTTGTATGTCTAAAGTTGTAGGGTATGCGTTTCTCCCTAACTCTTTGAACTTACCAAAGGGTCTCGTCTACAAAACCCACTAGGGATAATAAACTCTTACTCTAAGGCACTCTTTGGATGGTTTAGCTTACAACTACTCAAGGAGTTATATTCTAAGGTTCACAAAGATTTAATCAAGCATTAAGTACACAACGAATGACCTATCGCATTACTAGATCATTAACAAACTAAGATAAGAGACAACCAATCAATATTCAATAATTAAGTTTCATATTCCCTAAGCAAACACAAAAGTAAATTAGCCGGACATGGAGAACATGCAAGCATACACACAAATAATCAAAGACATAATTGTATTAATGAAGTAAAGCACTTATCTTGATGTAAGATAGGGTTTGGAACCCTAAAATACTGTACAAGACAGCCTTGGTTCGGTTTAGGTTTTTACTCCCAAAGACTACACACAAATACTGAAAAATTCGGATTCTATATATAAGATTACACATGCGACGGCGTCACCTTATGTTTTGTGACGCCGTCGGATCGCCATCATTAGCGTTTCGTCTTGGCCACGTTAGACTTGCGACGGCGTCACCTTATGCTTGTGACGCCGTCCTCTTCAGCTTCTGACGCCGTCTGGATTGAATCTAGGTCGTCTGAGTTGCGACGGCCTACTCTTTTATAACTTGAAGTCGTCACTTGAAAATAGGAATTTTGGCTTCGTCCCGTCACAAAATCCTCTGGCGGCGTCGCAGATAAGCAGTGACGCCGTCACCTTATGTTTTCAGCAGCCTGAGTGTCTCGATTCTTGACTTTGGCCATTTTCTTCGTATATTCGCGCCTTTTCGTCCAAATAAGTGCCATTACAGCAATTTGCCTTCAAGAGACCTAAAAAGTGAAAATGAACGATATTAAGTAATAACGGATACAAAAGTGATCAAATAAGGGCTTAAACGACCCCTCAAAAAGGTACATTTTAAAACCTTATCAGTTAGTCCGGCTTGTCTGGCTTGTCGGGGTCGGGAGTCGGTTTGTGTTTGTCGGCTTTTTGGGATTCGGGCTTGTCGGGATTCGGGTCGGGGTCGGGATCGGCCCGATGCTCAGCCCTAGAATATGCAGTTACTCGATAAAATGACCGTGTGTAAGGCATCACAACATCATATTTAGGTAACTTCACACACGATAACTCTGTGAAAGTGAGACGATAACATCAACTTGAGAAATTTGCACCACAGATAGTCTCATTTCTTCCCCCTGATTGAAGAAATTCATGAAGGTAAACGGTTTTCGAAAAAAATCCAAAAACATCAAAGAAGCAAATGCCACCTATACTCTCTTCCCCCCGATGTTTTCAATGAATCAGAATCATACACCACGTATGTTGATGATGAATTGGAGACAGCGAAACAATGTATGGCCAAGTAATCAAACAATTGTGAAGTACCATAAATATCTTGTGAGAATCAATTGCTGATAAGACTTCTCTACTCGTGTATACTCTTCTCAACTAACTCTTTTACCGACCCCATTATCATTCTGATGGATTTTTGTAGTGACTACTGATGAAGAAAACCCAATATGAAGAACTTGAGACTGAAGTAAAATAACCCCGAACTTGTGACTTAAACTTGCACTATTGTCAGACGAATAACCCTTTTCCTTACCGGGTTGATTACCTGATCGAAAAGGGGTAAAATTAATGTTTCTCGAATTATCCACAACTTTATGTGACACTTGAGCACAACAACGTAACTCCTTAAAAGTGATAGCTATACGCTGATAGCACAACAACGTAACTCTTTACATCAGGTATGACTAGACAACTCAAGTCTTTGTCATTCATAACGGTTAAAGCTCGAACAAGGATCTCGAAGAATCATGCATCCAACCAACCCCGATATCTTCAGATACTAAATACACGCACTCGTGATATCCCACTTCAACCTCAAATAAATAATAGTGAATTCACGCCGTATTCACATCTTACGGTTAAATTCCCAAATCTAGCCTTTGTTAACGGTTTAAAATGAGTTTGATAATGGTTTCCCGATCTTGTCAAAAAAATTGTATCCTCGTGAAACATTTTGTCATAACCAAAATACCACTCGTTTACCACATATTATACCAAAAATGCACCCAATACATTTGATACTTAATAAAATTTTCAGCTCAATGTCTTGATATAGCCCAAAGCCAACAATTAAAAAAAATTGTGTGATATATCATTTAAGGCCCAAAAGATTATGGATCTATTTTTGGATAAAGCCCAAAGCATGTGAGAACAACACCAGTCCAATAAAAGAATACACGACCCAAGAAAATAAATACCCAGTCCAGCCACACTTTACAACCAAGCCCAATCCAAATGACTTATCCGGGTCACAAGCAGTCCAAATGATCCACTAACCCGGTCAAATAAACCAAATCCAACACCCGGTTATAAAACCATGCTTACCCTAATTATTTGTATCATTTGTAAACCTAATCTCTAAATCATCCGCCCCCACACATACCAGTCACCAAACAAAACCTATCTCATTCTAATTACAAAAAAAACGCAGCTATCACAACATAAATGTATCTCCTAAGATCTTCTCTCCTCAAATCATACAGCCTCATCTCCATTATAACATCTGCAATCCGTATCAAACTTGAACACAAGCGTAACCATACCGTAGCCTTGATGACAATTTCAGCACTAGCTGAATCAAGAAAGCATTTGTGAAGGCTTCAAGATTGAATGGAGAGACACGGTAGGTTTTATACGTGTGATAGTTTTTGTTATAACCGAATATAGAGAAAGATGATAACAAATTTGTTATTGTATTTTCTTTTTAATTTTATCGGATATTAAATGAAGCTAAGAGCTTCAAAATTAGATCAATGATGTGTATTTTATGACTCTTTAAGATTTGTTAAAGATTTATGAGAGAGTAAAAACCAAACTGAGATCAAACCAATATTTCAATTTTGTACTTGTTTAAGTCGAGTCTTGGATGGTCTGAACAGTGGGATGGATATGAGATGTGTAGGTAGATGGTGGAGTATGTTGTAGATGATGTTGGGTTTTGCCATAGGAGACTGTTATGGATGTGGGTAGTATCGGTTTGGGTTGATTGAGTCATTTTATTCATTTCCTGTTCAGATGCCATGGACTGATGATGTTAATCTTAATACTGAGGTCGTGGTTAAGTGTGGTATATTGGTGTTGAAGTCGAGTCTTATCTGTTTATTCTTCTTCATTTTCTTATCTTACGCGTAAAAAAAAAGAAAAAAAAAAACTTTATGCGTAAAGCAACAAAGCTTTAGGTGTAAAGATCTTAAATCTTATGCGTAAGAAAGGTCTTAAGCGTAAACAGCCTTACTTGTAACTTTTGCTTAGGCGTAAAGCAGGACTTATGCATAAGAAAACTTACTCGTATCGTTTTACTACGCGTAAAGAGGGTCCCTACGAGTAGCTTTCCAAGTTACTCGTAAATGAGTCTGTAGATGAGTCTTAAGCGTAAAAAAGGGGTTTTGACCCTTTTTGACTTTTTCTGGCAATGTTTTTCGACCAATTTTCCACTCAGATTCATAAACCAAGAAAGATGGTATCAAAATCACTCTTTTTGACCCATAAAATGACTAAAAAGATTTAGACTTAACCCGTTTGACCACAAGATAATGAGCATAAGACCACAAAAATTGTTACAGAATGGTACAAAAAAAGCATAAAGTTGCGGTTTGGACATGAATTGACACAAGACAGTTATTGCAAGCTTTTGACATTTTTTTACCAAGGATACAATAAAACTTGTACATAGAAAACTGTTAAACACAAAAATATGTGAAAAAGTTAAGAACTTTGTTAAAAACAGATTTCAATGAACGAATTTTTACAAGATACATCACCAAAAATCAACCATGACTAAAATCGACCTTGCTCTTGATACCAATGTTAGGATCGTATATATGGATGATTTGGTGAATCGGGAGGTCTAGGAAGATGTAAGAACATCTTCATCATGTTAGAGAGATAAAGTATAAAGAGAAGGGAGAGAACTATGTGTTTTATTATTAATGAAAGGGAAAATACACTAAGAGTCTCACCCTCCTAGGAAAGTCTAGGAGGGTATTTATAGCTAAATACTTACAACTATGGCTATATGACATAACAAGCCCATGTGTTTTAGCTAACAAGGATAGAAAATGTAATCCCGTCAATGTCGTTTCATTTACGAGTTAGGAGCGATTCCAACATAGTCAATAATGGATGTGTTACTCCACTTGATATGTGCAAAAAGATACCATGGCGCCTCTCCAGCTTTAATCAGATAACTATCTGGCCAGACCCAAAGGGTAATGCAAGATGATTCTTGATTACATTTGGTATATCTAAATTAAAATCTATAACGAGATTCTAAATGGTTAAACTATATGGAATGATTTAAGATCCATATCCATGGTTTAACGATATCTATAACAAATGATGATTACAGCAAGACATTGAATGACCATTGTAGGATCGTATATTTTATGTTTTTTAGATGATTCGGGTGGTCTAGGTAGATGATTAAACAAGATAGCCATTTTAGAGAGATGAAGAGAGGAGAGGGTGTTTTCTAGAGAGAGAAATAAACAAACAATGAAAGGTTAGATTAATGAAGCACCACCCTTCCCATAAAGGGAAGGGTATTTATAGTTACAAACAAATACGTTCTCCTGACGGACTGTGGATCAGGCATACAGTGGGTAAAGACCCGTCCTTCCTCCACGGTGTTGCACTAAACTAAACTAGGCTAATAACTAACTAATAGACTAACTAATAACATAACAAACGATATGTCTACGAGCTAGTTTATGCTAGATAATATTTGGGGTGACCGACACTTCACTTATGGAATTTCTAATTTCTAATTCCTAACAATCTCCCCCTAAGGGAGGTCACCCCATGTTTTACATTTCGAATCCTAGCATTCTATTTTATCTTCAGTCTTGAGCTCGTAGACTTTAATTCTTCACTTCCGCAATCTTTGTGCTTAAGTAGTGCAACTTCAAAGTCCGAATGCTTTGTACTTTAAGTGAATGCCTTTAACTGATCCACATCTTTGATGATCTTCGAGCTTTCATTGAGATCATCAGCCACATTAAATCTCTGGATCACCCTTTGTAGTGTTGCCTTCATGTGATGTTGTGACTTTCGGACCAACATGCTCACACTTTTGGATCAAGACATCTTTTCATCAGAGTAGCGGAAGCTTTACTGGCTCATGATATTTGCAGCAGCGTAGCAGGAACATAATATAAGAATATCATAGCCACGTTCTGTAGATATGCACAAGTCATGATTTCTTCAATTAGGTGTGGATGTTGTGAGCATGCGGCTTTGGATTGACTTCTCAATTTTGATCAGCTGCAACCGTCCAAATGTACCTGCAAACAACAGTTAGCAATAAAACACAGGAAATTGTCTTTGATCACTTTCGTTGAATTGAGGTACACGGCCCACGGTTCTCCGTTGATCAGTACAAGTACTGCCTGTGATCAGGTATAATTCCGAAGAATCTCCTTGACAGGGTTTCGCAACTGTTCTCAAACTGGAACGTCTCAAAGAAGACAACACGGAGTGAGTGAACCAGCGAATTGAGATTCACTGATTGATGAAAAATTGATTTGAAAACAATCGCGTATTGCTGGAAGAAAGATTTTTGCAATACGACGAAGGTTTTATGAGAAAGATCAATTTTCAATCAAAAATACCATTTGTATTTGAAAAGAGTACACATTCGATGTGCTAGAGAAAAGAAGAGATTTGCACATTGAACGGTTTTTCCAAAAGTATTTTTTCAATCAGAGATACTTTTTGAATTTGAAAATGAATACACATTCGATGTGCTAGATAAAAGAAGATTTGCACATCGAACGGTTTTTCCAAAAGTATTCGTCAATTCATTTCCTGGACCAAGGTTGATTCAAGAATGAATCTCCCCATCGTTTCTATCCAGTTGTCACAAGCTTGACCTTATAAAAGATCTCACATGTCACCCACCAAGAGCTTGTTTGATGTTGGCTCTAGAAGGATTTCCATCTTCATCGTGAATATTTTTACATATCACTCGGATGTTCTGGCAATACCACAAGGATAATGCGTAGGAATCTCAATATATACTTACTTTCCACATTGTGTGAAACAGCAAGTCTTCATTAATTTTGTGTCCTAATGAGATTTCGTGGATGATATCTTGGCTCTAGACTCAATTGTGCACATTTGGTTTCCTATGCCGGAGACTAGGGAGAGGGTCTCCTTCTTCAATATCAACAATCTCTAAGAGAAAGTTGATAGATTACGTAGGTTCCCCATGAGAATGAAACAAGTCCTTTTAAGAGGAACTTGAGAAGCTTGGGAAGTTTAGTGCAGTGCATCACTGGGTCCATGACGTCTTGTCTTCAATACCGGTGTTACCTTGGTAACCACCAGTAGCATATGTATTGAACCCGGTTACTGCCCTAAGGTTGACTTATTGGAGGGCTATTTTTTTCACCCTTTTCTTATTCATTTCTTTTTCATTCTTCAACCCCTTCAGTGCTTACCGAGACTTCATAACTAGAACCTTGTTGGGTTTATTCCAGTACTAGCTCTGTCTCAGTCCGCACTCTTCCCATTTCTCACTTTTCTCCTTTTTTCATATTACCTAAGGACTTCTACACTATCTAGTGGATTGTCCTTGGGTAGATCCCTCCGGCTCTGGCGGGATCGTGGGAACGAATACCTAACCTAACCATCCTTATAACACCATGCATAAAGTAAATTTGATCGGTCTTTTGGTATTGTTCTTTCCTTCATGAAACCAATTGAAAAATCATTTAGAAAATCAATCAAGGTACTTGTGATATAATATCAAAGCATTTGGTACCTTAATTATTTTTGATCATTTAGAAATGCTCCCCCTCAACATGTGCTCATATGATTTTGAAATTGTTTAGCACATGGAGGCAAGAGTTCTTTGAAATGATTTCTTGATCACAATTTCCTTAGAAAAAGCCATTTGACTTTCTTGGTAAATTCTCCCCCTCAATATGTTCGTTGGATATTTCAAAAACATTTTGCACATAGAGGCAAGAGGTTTTTGAAGTACTTTTCTCGATTGCCAATAGAAACCATTCGCTCCCCCTCAATATGTGCATCGATATACGAAAGGGTTTAGCACATATTAGAGAGAACTTGTACTTTGAATCAAAACGATCATCTTTTATCAAATTTCATATTAAATCACAAATTCTCCCCCGATCAAAAATATCAAACCCTTTGAGATTTTGGATCCCAAGTGATTTAATAAGGTTTAGAAAACATGGGAGAAAATGTGCCTGATTTAAAAGCTCTTATGGTTTATGGTTAAATACTCCTCCACAATCATGTGCATTATGTATTTCAAAATCGTTTGGCACATGAAGGAAGGAGTGCTTTTGAAACAATCACCCTTTAAAACCGATTTAAGATTTAAATCACGATCTCTCCCCCGATCAAAAATTTCAAACCAATTGAGATTTTGGATCCCGATTGAATTAAATCATTTAAAAATTTTAGGGGAAAGACGTGGCAAGATTTAATTTTTGAAATTGACTGATGAGGACTAATTATAGACATTAAAGATTGTTAGTGTCAGGTATGATAGTTTTTAAGAGATCTTTAAGTAAAATAAAACAATTTCACAATCAAACAAGAACAGAAAAAATTTCATTTTGAAAGATCTTTGGGTTTTAAAGAAAATCATACCATGACATAACATTAAATCTTTAGATCACCACTTTGTTATTGTACAAACCGGACTTTTATGAAGAAATATCGTTTGAAAATATTTTATTTTAAATCACTCTCCCCCTCAATCGATGACCGTAGTCGATGATTGAGTGACTTAAGTTTTGAAAAAAATGAAGTCCGGTGATTTCCAAGATTAAGTCCAATTTATTTTCAAAACCAATATTTTTCCATTTTTCAAAACAATATTTTCAAAATTGTTTAAAACAAATGGTATTATTCACTACTATCCTGCACAAGATACGATAGGTGGTTGAGCTGCTTCTGTTGTTGCTGTAAGGTATGAAGAAAACCATCTGCACATGCAGTGAGACCTCTGAAGTTGCATCTATCGTGCCAACTATCCATGGAGAGATCTGATTAAGCTCTGTTTCTTCTTTTGTCGACCCAAGATATAGTTACCCTTTCCTTTCGGCATCCAATCATCTTCTATTGTGGGATCCGGATCGGGAACATTCTTATAACCATCTTATCTGCATACGTTAGTCAACACAAACAGATATAGGGTGGTCGACAACACCCAAACAGCAATCGACTAATAAAAGTCAATTCAACATATCAATCAGAACATGTACAGGCATGGGAATAATGTGTTCATCAAACTCTAATCATCTAATCCTAACAATCATATCCTAGGCACCTAGTCCTTCAACGTAGGTTAACATCATTTTCAGTTAAGCATATAGGATAATTAGATAATCCCGATAGATGATATAAATTTGAAAAACATTCTCCCCCTCAATCAATAACTCATTTTCTGAAAAGTTTTAAAAGCACTGAAGTCATTGATTGAGTTTGCAAATTTATGAACATTCTGATACTGATTGTTTTTCAAGCAACTCATTTTCCACCAATTCAGTTAAAACAAATATTTTTCTGAAGAATTTTAGAAGGAAAAATATTTGAGTAGGAACAGCAGTCCTTCGACATACTTTCCTTAATTTGTTTTTAGGATAAGTGCACGAAATATTTAAAAAATTTTGGTTTAGCGTAGCACTTTCCTTTCTTGAAGAACGGGTTGCTATCAGAAATAATAGCAAGTCATTGTTAAAGCACGGGTTACAGTCTGAAGTATCTGCAAGCCATAGTTTTAGACATGTTTTGAAAAAGAATATTTACACCTCCTGCTCGAACTTCATCTATGATCCCGTGCCATTATTGAATGACATTTCTAAGACCATAGATGTTATCGATACCAGAAGACATGTCTTGAGAGAACATATTTTTGGTCTTTTTCAAATTTTATAATTTTTATGGGTTTTTGAAATTTTCTATATTTCTATTTTCTTTTTGTTGGTTTTATATTTTTGTATTTTGTTTTAGATAAATATTTACAAAGATAGATTAGATGATATAGTTTAAGAAGATGATGATACGAGTACCGAGATAAGGATATTGAACAGCCCCGTTGTAGAAGATAGAAATCGATACCAGACTACAACCAATAGCAGCATACTGCACAAAAATAATATGCTGAAACCATATTCAACCACTTTCAAACATGATGAACATGATCCAGACAACATAAAAACAGCAGCAGCACCATATGCACATCAAAACATCAAACTTGATATAACACATGAATCTACCAACAACCAACCATCACTTTGTAATCACAACCCACATGACACAAACCGCATCCAAGAACGTATTAACAAACCGCATCATGAGTCACATAAAAAACCATATGAATCATCAAAAACAACACAACCTAGGCTCTGGTACCATTTGTAGGATCGTATATTTTATGTTGTTTAGATGATTCGGGTGGTCTAGGTAGATGATTAAACAAGATAGCCATTTTAGAGAGATGAAGAGAGGAGAGGGTGTTTTCTAGAAAGAGAAATAAACAAACAATGAAAGGTTAGATTAATGAAGCACCACCCTTCCCATAGAGGGAAGGGTATTTATAGTTACAAACAAATACGTCCTCCTGATGGACTGTGGATCAGGCATACAGTGGGTAAAGACCCATCCTTCCTCCACGGTGTTGCACTAAACTAAACTACGCTAATAACTAACTAATAGACTAATTAATAATGTAACAAACGATATGTCTACGAGCTAATTTATGCTAGATAATATTTGGGGTAACCGACACTTCACTTATGGAATTTCTAATTCCTAACAACCATGCTACTGAGAAACTTTTACGAAACTATTCTCTCGGACACTTTTAGTTAAAAAGCGAGTGAGAGCGTTTGCTAGACGTTTCCGTCGTTAGTTTTGTGTGCCATTCGACACACCAACTCCCAAGTGGGAGTTTTTGGTTTGTGGAAGTTGAAAACACGACAAAACGATTAAAGGTGTGTGAGCCGATGGGGGCACACGCGATAAACACGAGTATACGTGTCGAACGTAATATATAACTTGAATAATATATACCCGATATGATGTAACTTGTCCCGATCATTGATTCGAACCATGGGCTGTTCTTGGATATGACATGGGACGAATTGGGTTTTGCCTTGGGCCTTGATAACTCCACTGATCGGGCAGATAAGAGTGTTTGGGTTTAGACTTGTCGAACAAGTTTTTGACTCCATCTAGGAGTCGGTTTGGTTTTTGTATAAAATCAAACACACTCTTTATTCCAATCTAATGCAATACACGACATCAAAAACTTATCCCTAAACCAATTTGTTGCTGCTCTCATAATACCCAATCGGATATTATCATAATCCGAGTAGGGTTTTGTGTTTGGTTTATTGAATCTCATTTTATTACCTGATTTGATCCAAGATAGGTTATAAGATTGTTGTTTGCTGTTGATTCCTTGTTCTTGAATAGCAACAGTAAAGGTTTAAGTTGATGTTCTATTTGTTTCACTTCTTGGACAACAAGCAGTAATATATCGGACGCTTTATCCGATATCGGGTAAGAAGCAAATAGCTTCTTTGGTTGTTTTCTCTTTCTCGTACAGAAGGACTTTTGAGCAGGAAGCAAGTATTGACTTCAGTGGTTTTCTTGTTTGAATTATTCAAATGTTGGTCAATTGTTGATTGGTTAATTACGTTCTCGACTAGCTTTCTTTATCGAACGTATACGGTTATCGGGTTTGTGTGTGATACTCATTGAGGTATCTAATTTAGATACATGGGTTTCGTTTGGTTTCTTGTTCGTTATTAAAGTCCAATTGCCAAGCAAGGTTAGGTTTTCTTTTATCCATTTAATTAATTATATATTTATTAATTAATTGTTTATTAATTACGTGTTTAACCTAATTGCGATTACTAGATCCTTATTCGTTGCATACACGTAAAGGTTAATGGTTAACTTAGTTCTAAAATTCCAACATACTTAGGCTATGTTTGGCACATAAAATTATGAAGAGATTATGCTTATTTTTTTAAAAAATAAGCTACTTAAAAAATAATCTTTGTTTGACAGACATAACTTATAAAACATTATACGAAAAATAATTTTCCATAATCTCTGAAAATAAAAGGTTACTTCATGTAGCTTATAAAAATAATCTCTTCTTATAATCTTTTTTAGCAACAGCATTCAGCATCAGTCAGTCATACCAGACCAGCATCAGCACCAGCACCAGCACAATCTATTTTTGCCAAACATACACTTAATCTGTCAAAAAAGAAGAAAAAAATTTGTGTTTCTAATGCATAAAATTTCATATAATTAATCATGTATATTGTAACTGGACCATCATTTTGTGTCTAACAAACATTAAGCTACTATATCTAATAACTAGTTGTAAATTTTTATTTTGGCCTATTAAAGCCTGTCCGGGTTACTTTACAAATTCTATTTATGTGATTTTAATTTTAATATACGTATGTTACTTTACATATCATCACTTGTCCCTTTCAGATTATTTATATTTTAATTCAGTGAATTAAAATGGAATAAATTACTTATACTATAATTCCACCATGTGAACCAACCAAAACACAACCTAACCACGAACTGACCTTTTTATTTTCTACGAACAAAAATCCCTTCCATAGACGATACTCAAACGACCTCAAAACTTGCCCGAGAAAACGAACAAAAGAAACAAAGTAGGTAGAAATATATATGAAAGAGATTCTCAAGTGGCCAGATTCAAGCAAAAAATGAAATAACCTAAGAAGTAGAGGTCTCCCTTCTATAGGAAAGACGAAGATCTAACTTTGAAGCTGTTGTTTTTATATGCTTTATTAAGCAATCAAGTTAACTTACATCTTAACTTTGCCATTTCCGATTTTGAATAACAAGTTTAGTAAGAGTTACAACTTGGAATAACGATAGCAATTCTTCTTTAATTTTGGTCTATCTCCTCGTTGTTTGTCACCACGCGCCGATGTGATACCGGAGTAAAAAAATTATGTTGAAATATCATTGTAATAATTTGGTCTAGCAGAACCAAATTAAAAATTTAACAACTTTTTAAAAAACATATTTGAATCTAGCCCAACTCGCAAAAGTTTGTAAAATGAGAAGATTTTTTTTTTTCTTTTTTCTTTAAAAAAAAATTGAGAAATCAAATTTTTTGTTGCACTCAGTAGCCTCCTATTGGTATTTTGCTTAGCAATTGGAAGATACCGCTGCAACAACGTAATGCTACTCTCAATTTAACTTAACTAAATACATAAAGTATATAAAGTAAGCAAAGTTTCTTTTCTTTAACCATGTGGGATTGAAATTGAAGACTCAAAACTTTGCAACAACATTTGAATTTAACAAATTTTGAATCTAACCCAACTCGCAAAAATCTAGAGAGTTGATAATTTTTCTCACATTGATAAATCTCCTATTGATATTTTGCTTATCAATAGCAGATTCACGTGGCGACAAAGATAATAAGCAAATCTCATGTTAACTGAACTAAATACATAGAGTATATAAAGTTAGCAAAGTTTCTTTTCTATACCCATATGGGATTAAAAGCTCAAAACAAAAGTTGAGTTTGAGTAAAGGAAGCAAAATACACACAACGTATTTTAACTTGATGTATAACATTAGTTACTCATAAATATAACTCTCTAATCATAAACAGTCCTACCAAGTTCCTTAACGATTGAAATCTACACTCTACACCAATTATTTTGAATCGTAACTTTTCATCTAGACAGAATGCTACCAAGTAGACACTTTTAATCTATACCAATAACAACTAACTTACATTGCGCGTTAAACTAATCTCAATCATTTTTTTCATTAACAAACAACTCATTTTCAAGAACCCAATCTTCAATCATAGCTTAAATATGTTATTAAGTGGCCCTTGCTACATAAGTCTTTGAAGAATTAATATTTCACTAAAATTGGTTGAACAAAAAGTTTCAATTCATATGTCTAAAAAGGGAAACAAGGTTCAGTGAATTAGAAATTCTCAAAAAAGGGAATTAGGCCTCCTAACTTTTCGATATTAGTAGGATCTAATCTCAACCATGAGATGGCATCTTGTTATTTGATTCCACTTACAAAAATTCTAAACTCTTGGTTTGGTTTATGATATTAACCAACAATTTATTCATTTACGTACAGGGGTGATACTCACATCATATTTTTTTATGCATATACCACAATTTATGCATTATAATATTGTATGGTACAAACTGTAATGCATAAATTGTGGTGCATGTATAAAAAAATGTGGTGTGAGTATCAATTCTCTTTACGTAAAGATATGACTAATAATTCTATTGGAACCAAGGTTATAAATAGCGTGAGGCGTGGCATGGCGGCATGACCAAGCCTCACGCCTTTGCGCCCAAGGCGAAGCTTTTGCGTTTATAAGGCGTGACATAAGGCGGCAGAAAGTATGAAAATATTTATATATTCATATCATAATTCATATATATCGAGTTTACAAAAACATGTGGCATAAAGCGGCATAGCGTGGCGGCATGACGAAGCCTCACGCCTCTGCGAGGCCTTTGCAGGGCTTTTGCGAGCCTTTTAAAACAGTGATTAGAACACATAATATAATGATTGCTTAATTTTTAGAGAAGAGCAATAATTGTTTGTTTGAGTGACGTGTAGGTTGATATGAAATGAACACGGTGTTTGATCGAATAAATTTTATTAGATTTGGTAATTACCAAAAGAGAAGCAAACTATATTGTGCTGAAAGTTTAATTTCCTTAAAATTTTGTACATCGTGCTACAAAGAGTGTCGTAACTTGTAACAAGTAATTTATGTGTTGTTTGAATTTAACTTAATTGTTTTAATTTGAAAAAAGAAAACTAAATCTAAAAAGTCATTTTATAGCAGTTTATTTATGACTTAATAGAGAAGAATAATTAAAAACAAAAAGTGATAAAATAGATGATTTTTGCATTAAGTCGACTCTTGTTTAAACATTAGGCTGCCCTCAGTAAGGGGATTCAATCCTCTTACTTTTCACTGCTACGTCAGCTTTCTCTCTCCAGCGACCTTCAGGCGATTATGTGCCCCAGTAAGGGCGACCAAGTTTTTTTTTTTTTTTTTTTAAACATTTTTAACACAAAATAAAATTTCATTAATAATTAAAACGTTACATAATAATTCAAATAAAATTAAAACATTACGAAACTTATTAAAACATTACAACACTTATTAAAAATATAGGTTGTGTCGTGCCTTGATCGCGTCTTTGATTTTCTGCATTGTTTGTTGTTGTACTGCGGGCAAAGATTGGTCAATTGGCGTGCAATAGAATATGAGATCCGTATCATATTTCTTTTGTCACTCAAATTCAAGTTTTTGTTCTTCTATGCCAATTTCTTGTCTTCCCTTTCTTCTCTCTTTTGCTCGATCTCCAACACCAGTTGTCGTTGTTCTAGCTCTTTCTTCTTCAAATCATAGTATCCGTCTGCCAGCTCCTTCTTCTGTCCGAATGCCTTGGACTTGATGACTTTCCATTTCTCGGCAACACCTTCCATGTAGGTAGCTTTCGAAAACTCCGGAGATTTCTTTTTATTCTTCTTTGCGGTATCACAACCAATTGGTCTACCATGCACAGACGCAGGCACATCCGAGTCGGTTGAAGTCCTTGCTTTTTTGCGACCCTCATCTTGGCTTAAAAAAGCCGGCATCTCATTATCCTTCCAAACAGAATGGTCCCTCAAAATCTTCCAACAATGCTCCAAAACAAACGGATGATTACACACTAGTTGGTATTCATCACACGCTCGTGTATAAACAATGAGGTCATTCTCACCACTTTCGTAATTCCTTTGAGCATTGTTGTAAATGGCACAAAATTGACCAACTCTAGGACGAATCCTATTTTTCCACTTTGTAATGATAGAGTTGTACGTTCTTTCTACACCAACCTCCTTCTCAAAGTAAGCAATGACTTTCTGCCAAAATCCTTTAGCATTTTGGTTGTTTCCCGTTATACTATTCTCGGATACATCACACCAAGCGTTGCACAAGGCAATCTCTTCTTCTTTTGTCCAAAGCGACGAATCATTCTTGGTTTCTTTCTCGACAACCTTCGTATTCGCCTTTGTAGCTCGTTTCTTCGGTTTCACCGGTGACGTCTCTTCTCGACATTCTTTTTCTTCTTCTTCGTCATCAATGTTAACCGAATCGTGATACGATCCATGAGCCGAACCGGTACCCGAACCGTGATACTCTTGTGCCGGATAACCCGAACCGGTTCCAACAAAAAAATCAGGATTGGTGTATAATTGATCTTCGAAATCAAAACCCTCAAGATTGATACGGTTAACCGGATAATATTGTTGATCATTTGAATATGAAGACGTTGATGAATCCATTGTTGGACGGTACACAGATTCGGGTGACCCATACATAGATTGGTTGCTTCGACGGGAGTGGCTTTGTTGTTGTTGTTGTTGGATGTTTTGATACGGTGGAACAAATGGACGATTCATAAAAATTGGATTGTTAGTTTGTCGTTGTAGAGCTTGTTGGGATTGATATTCGAAAGCAGGGGGTTGGAAATTGATTCTTGGTGAGACACCGGTTAACCGGAAATTCGGATCCGGTGTTAAAATATGCGGGGCGTTTTGTGCCAAACGGGATTTTCGGCCTTTTTGTTGTGGTGTTTTCTTAGACATTTTAATAGAGATAATTATGAGATTTTTGATAGAGAGGATTGTGAGATTTGTGAGTTTAGTGTGTAAATATGTTGTGTATTTATAGGATAGTTTTAGTATTTTTTTTTTTACCCAACGGTTAAAAAATAAATTTTCAAACGGTTTGATTTTTTATTTTTTTTGGACTTGCAACGGCTAGCAACAAAAGTGGAGTGTTTTTGGTTTGTGGTGTCGATCGAGCAGACGACCAACATAGTTTTTTTTTTCGGCGATCGACTATCACCACAACAACACGATCGATTGGAATCGATCGGCATATCACCCTCGATCGATTGGGGATCGAGTCTATTGTAAGCAGCCTTACGTAGTAAAAATTTAAACAAACATGCCAAAAGTTTATTGCATAAGTACAAATTTATTTCTTTGTGGCTTAGATACGCATTAATTTGCTGAAAATTTTCTTACGTTATGAAGCACCCCCATTCTTCTGAAGGTTGTACCTTACTGTATTCACTAAATGAGGAGACAAGGTAGATGGTACAAGTAATAACTACTGCATAACCAGTGAAAATGGTTACCTCTGTACTTTTTGTAATACAGTTGATAAAAGTGGATATTGAAAGTGAGTTATATGAGTATTGCCATTATGTTATGGACCAATTGGTGAAATAAATAGAAACGTGACATAAAACACAAGTAACTTTTTGTGTTGGACCTCACTAAAAAAGTTAATGATAGTAAGTAAATTGAGATAAGATGATTTTGCAAGGTTTTCAAATCCAGATCCGCTCACGATCACTTTCGTTTATACAAGATCAAAATCGTAGGATCAGGTTTCTAAAATCTTAGCATAATTTTATTTTCTTAATAATTTTTATAATATTATTCTAATTTACAAATTATTATGTATCATAAACGCCAAAATATACTATGAATATGTGTTGTCATAAATTATGAATATCGAATGTTTAAGATACATGTTGTTTTTAAAATTATATAAAACATAATACATTATTTTGTTCGTTTTTAGCTTGCGGTTTGAGAAAAATAAGATTTGATTAGATTATATCTTAATATCATATGGTTAAGATCGAGATCTTATAAGCTCTTAAGTTTGCTAAGATCTTTAGTAAGATCCGGTCTATTTTCGCTTTGTAGTATCGTGATATCGTAATATTAAGATCAGTATCGAGATCTTCAACATATCTATGATTTTGGAAGGCATTAAATGCTACTTTTTTGTTTAAAAAGTTGCTGAATTTTTGTTTTGAAAATATGGTGCTGTAGAGGTGAATGTTTGGTTAACTCTGCAATTAACCATATCATAATTATGATCTGATGTCATAATATTTTACATTTACTGTAATGTTCATGATCTACGCATACAGTGTCTTGTATGGATACGCAGGAAGGGTCGAGGGACAGTAAGGAAAGTGACATTTTGAGTATATAGGCAATCATAAACACTGTCTATCATCTTTTGTTACATCAGCGTCATATCAGTTTCATTTTTTTAAAACTAAATTCAATCATAAGTTGTTAGTGATGACCACATTTATTTCATTGCTTTGTTTAATTAAATAGTCGTATCTAATGTTCAAAAATCATCACATTTACTCGGTTGAGTATCCAGCAATAACATATGAAAAGTTTGGTATTTGATCTGTTGCATTCGGTTGAGCTAGTGGACATAACTCAATCACATACTCAATTAAAGAGCAACCAATCAAGCAACTAACCTTTTATTAGCATTGACCTAAAAAAAGGTATACAAACGATATAAAGAGTACATTTTAGTATATCACCATAATGAAGACAATCAATGATGATTCTTGAAATATAAAGAGTACGTTATAGTCTTGTTGTCTTTTTGCAATGTTGGGCTTATAATTTTATAACGAGTAGATAGGCATTCGTGTGTTGCGGTTGAGTCAAGTTGTTGTCGATGCATGTATTTTTTGTTTGCAGAATTGTCCTTTTATAAGACTTCTTTTTAGCTCTACATTTTATATAAAATCATACATAAGTCAAAAGTATTGTACATTAGGCTCATTTTATTCGTAATTTGAATGTCTTTTCAAAAACATATTTTTTATAAGAAATAAGTAGATATTCGTTAGATGTGTGATAAATAAAGTGTGTTATTAAAAAAATTATAAATAACTAAAAATACGGGGTGGTTGTTGTAACTTCTTTTATTAAATCTATTTTAAAATAAACTTTAGGCGTTTTAATAATTATTAGGTAGGTTAAGGGTGTGTTTTAATAGTTTACTTTCTATTTTCTTTTTTTACTTTTCTTTTTCCAAAAATATATATTAACATCTTTTATAAAATCGTACGTATGTTAAAAGCATTTCAAAATTGGGCTCGTTTTGTTTGTAATACAGAGGTCTTTTCATTGGTATATTTTTTTTAAAGAAATCGTTAGATATTTGATAAATAAAGTTTGTTATATAAGATATTTCGTAACTTGTTGTATAGTTTGGGGGGATATTTTGTAACTTTTTTTAAAAAATTGTTTTTGGGCTTCATTGGGCTGTAACTTATTGTTTTGGGGCTTAATTGTAACACTTTCAATCGACTTCCGCTGCTAGACTGATTTTGATGCTATGGCAGTCATTCCCCAGGTATTTCATTCCGCTGCAAAACAGGTAATTTAGGGGTGTGACATTAATTTTTGGGCTTATTCTACTTTCACATGAAACGTTGTTGTTACATGTGAGTAATGGAATTTGTTAAATAAAAAAGTCGTAAATAATCAAAAGTTCAGGATAGCTTTTGCAACTTGTTGTATAGTTTGGGAATGTTTTGTGATTTAAAAAAAATGTTTTTGGGCTTCGTTGGGCTGTAGTTTATTGTTTTGGGGCTTATTTTTTGGGCTTATTATATTCACACATGAAACGTTGTCGTTTCATGTGGGTGATAGTATTTGTTATATAAAAATGTCGTAAATAGCCAAAAGTTCAAGGTAGCTTTCGTAACTTGATGAACAGTTTGGGGCAATGTTTTGTAATTTTGTTTAAAAATTGTTTTTGAGCTTCGTTGGGATGTAACTTATTGTTTGGGCTTATTCTATTCCCACATTAATTGTTGTTTACGTGGGTAATACCGTAAAAGGGGATCGAGTTTGTTTATACAACTCTAGAACTGATGATTAATGAAGTTATGCATGAAGTTATTCAGTATACACCAGTTTCTTTCTCTATGTTCCTGATGTCCTAAGATCATCCAACCTTTATACTAACATTTACTGGTTTCTTATGGCAACCTTTTCTTACAAATTATAGTAATTGCATATACATCTGTGGGAAGAGATCTATTGAGAAGAGAAATTAAAATAAAAAGAATGAGAAGAAATTTGAGCCACACATTTCAAATAAGAAGAAGAAATTTAGAGGGATATGCATCTATTTCTTTAGGTGCATCTGAAATGTGCGGCTATGGTTTCTTCTCAGCTTTCTTATTTTAATTTTACTTCTCATTTGATCCTTATTCATATATCTAATATACAAGTCATAACACTTAAAAATTATACTTGTAACATTTTAGCCATCTTATCAACCCAGACGCTGAAACAATTGTTAACATAATGTAATAAGTCGGCTGTTGTTTTTTATTTATTTATTTATTTTTTATTTTTATTTTTTGCATAAGTACATAATCATTTTTACATAAATTATCTTTATATACTAAAAAGCGTACAACTTGCTTCACCAAACAAAGCATTAAATGCAAACTTTCCAAACTTGGCAAAAACAGTCTCTGAGGTTTAAGTGGCGCTACAAAGTAAGTCCAAACATTAAATGCAAAGTTTCACAACTTGGCAAAAACAGTCCTTGAGGTTTAAGTGACAATGCAAAGTAAGTCATGTACCATTAATTGCTATCTATAGCAACTTGGCAAAATTAGTCCCTAAGGTTTACGTGTCGTTACGAAGTAAGTCCTTTGAAGCCAATCACGCTGCATCGCGCGGGTTTCCACACTCGTTACATTTAAACGTAAATGTCGTAATATTATATCTTAGATTAGCACAATAACATTTAAGTATTAACATTTGTTATCAACACTCAAAAATACAGACGAGACTATTCCTAAACACACATAGTACATATTAGTTTTATATCTGGCTCTTTGTAGCATGATTGATTTTCTCCATGGCCTGTTATTTGTTCTTTATTGCAGCTATTTTCGCACTTCAAATCACTTGAACAGACCCATTACCCGACAGGTTTGACTTATTTGACTCGCACATGATTTCCCATCTTAAATACTTTGTAACTTAGCATATGCAAAATGAAAAACAAACTCTGCTTTTAAAACTTATTTATAGAAGAAGAAAAACTATAAGGCTACCCCCAATGCTACCGAATCGCTGTCGATCGTCCATGTGCTCGATCGAGTAAGGTGTCGATCGCCTCACTGCCAAACCCAATCGATCGCCTCCCTTTTTACCAATTAGAACGTGTAGCCGATCGACAATTCCAAAGCTTATCTTGTGTACGTTGCAATCCAAAACAAAAACAAAAAATTTACCCTATAAATACAACTAAAATCTCATCACAAATCTCACAACATTTTACACACTAAAACTCAAAAATCTCACAATCATCTCTATCAAAAATCTCACAATCTTCTTTATCAAAAATGTCTAAGAAAACACCACCAACCAAAGGCCGAAAATCCCGTTTGTCACAAAACGTCCCGCATATTTTAACACCGGATCCGAATTTCCGGTTAACCGGTGTCTCACCAATAATCAATTTCCAACCCCCTGGTTTCGAATATCCATCCCAACAAGCTCCACAACAACACCCTAACAATCCATTTAGTATGAATCGTCCATTTGTTCCACCGCAACAAAACATCCACTACCAACAACAACAACAAAGCTACTCCCGTCGAAGCAACCAATCTATGTATGGGTCACATGAATCGTGTACCGTCCAACAATGGATTCATCAACGTCTTCATATTCAAATTATCAACAATATTCTCCGGTTAACCGTATCAATTTTGAGGGTTTTGATTTTGATGACCAATTGTACAACAATCCTAATTTTATCTTTGGAACCGGATCGGGTTATCCGGCTCAAGAGTATCACGGTTCGGGTACCGGTTCGGCTCATGGATCGTATCACGATTCGGTCAACCTTGATGACGTAGAAGAAGAGGAATGTCGAGAAGAGGCGTCACGGTCAAACCAAAGAAACGAGCTACTAAGGCGAAGAAGAATTTTGTCGAGAAAGAAGGCAAGAATGATTCGTTGCCTTGGACCAAAGAAGATGAGATCGCCTTGTGCAACGCTTGGTGTGATGTATCCGAGAATAGTATAACCGGAAACAACCAAAATGCTAGAGGATTTTGGCAGAAAGTCATTGCTTACTTTGAGAAGGAGGTTGGTGCAGAAAGAACGTACAACTCTATCGTTACAAAGTGGAAAAATAGGGTTCGTCCTAGAGTTGGTCAATTTTGTGCCATTTACAACAATGCTGTCAGGAATTACGGAAGTGGTGAGAATGACCTCACCGTTTATACACGAGCGTGTGATGAATACCAAGTATTGTGTGGTCATCCGTTTGTTTTGGAGCATTGTTGGAAGATTTTGAGGGACCATTCTGCTTGGAAGGATAATGAGATGCCGGTTTTTTTAAGCCAAGATGAGGGTCGCAAAAAGCAAGGACTTCAACCGACTCGGATGTGCACTCGGATGTGCCTTCAGTTGTGCCTAATAGACCAACTGGTCGTGATGCCGCAAAGAAGAATAAAAATAAATCTTCGGAGTCTTCGAAAGATAGGATTATGGAAGGTGTTGCCGAGAAGTGGGGCAAGATCAAGTCCGTGGCATTCAGGCAGAAGAAGGAGCTGGCAGACCTGCACTATGGTTTGAAGAAGAAAGAGCTAGAACAACGGCAAATCGAGTTGGAGCTACAGCAACAAAGAGAAGCAAGGGAAGACAAAAAATTGGCACTAGAAGAACGAAAAGTTGAATTAGAGGCTCAAAAGAAATATGATGCAGATCTCATGTTCTATTGCACGCCAATCGACCCATCTTTGCCCGCAATAGAACGCCAAACAATGCAGAAACTCAAAGAGGCGATCAAGGCACGCCACAACCTAGATTTTGAATAAGTGTTGTAATGTTTTAATAAGTTTCGTAATGGTTTAATTTTATTTGAATTATTATGTAACGTTTTAATTATTAATGAAATTTTATTTTGTGTGAAAAATGTTTTTTTTTTATTTAAAAAAAAAAAAAAAAAAAAAAAAATTGAACTTGGTCGCCCTTACTGGGGCACCTAATCGCCTGAAGGTCGCCGGAGAGAGAAAGCTAACGTGGCAGGGAAAAAGAGGGGGATTGAACCCCCTCATTGGGGCTAGCCTAATGTGCGAATTCAGGTTATGTTTCCTAATGATAATGGTGTAAGGGAGTAAGATGGTGTAAATTGTAAAAGGAGGTTGTAATGTAAGAGATAAAAAAGATGAATAATTATAGTGATAAAACAATAGGTTGTATAGTTGTACTAGATATAATGCCCGCGCACGCGCGGGGTTTTTTATAATTTTGTGAATAATGTATTTTTTTCTATTATAAATCTATTTATTTGTTTTGTTTTTTTGTTAATTATTGTTTGTAATTTTTAAGTATTGTCTATTGTTGGGAGAACATCCTCTCTTTGTTTCATATTCATCAAATGAATGTTAGTCATCGTGAAGCATGGGTAATAGCCGTGGCCAGATCGTTGTATATGTCAATTAAGATCCATGTTTATAAAAATGTTTAAAAGAGGCTGTAATACGCGTGTTTTCATTGTTTGTGAGTGGCTTTTTGTTAATCATGTTTTTTGCATCGTTAATTTAGTTATACGAATAGTTTACTCTTATGTATTCTCCCTTTTATATGAATTATATTTTTGTTGTTATAATGTATATAAATAAAAGATAAGCAACAACCAGTAAATAACTATTTATCTTTTACAACTTCACACAACAAAAGCTCCTCCAAAAACCACTATATAATCACTTTCAATAGGTACATCCAAACACTCCTTTATATTAGCTAAATAGTGAAACTTCCTTGTATTCCAACAAAACTATTTCATATCACTTATCGCAGTTAAAAAGCAATGTAGGAGTACCTTAGTGCGTGAGTATATTTGTAACGCCCCGACCCGACAAGGGTAAAGGAATCACAAGTAATGGTGTCATATCAAAGCAAACATAAATATCCAAAAGAAATCTCAACATAAATATTGAAATAATCCAAGTCAAAATGACTTCAATACATAGGTCCCAGCGGAAAATAAACTCCAAATGAAATGTCTAAAATATAAAGTCTAAATGGCATCATAAGATCAAAGCTAAAATCTCTAAGGTAAGTCCACACAGCACTCATCCCAACGCAATACCCAGCTCCAGCCTTAGATACCTGCCGCGGAAGAAAAGAAATGCGGCTGAGCTTCAAAAGCCCAGTGAACAGATATACAAGCTAAACGAATACGAAACGAGAACAAATACGAAATAAAGTGAAAGAAAGATAGCAAAATCATAATCATCTCAAAAGATAAATCAGGATAATAGAATAAGTTTTATAGCTAACTACCTCGAGCCCAAATACATATGCCATATCATAAACAAAATCATATTCACATAAGGCAACATTTGTAGGGGAGACCTACCAGAGTTATGAAGGACGTGCATGCACGCAGCATCAATCATCAGATAACATATAGCATATAACATATAATATATAACATATAACAGATCTAGGATGCACCCATACGCCCCACAAACATACATTGATAATATAATATAACTTGAGCTCATAACAAATGACAGATAAGGGACGTGGCAGAACTTCACTCTACGGCCCTAGAGTCATGTCGAAGTGCATTACTCGACACGGACATGGAACCCCCATGACTAGTTAATAATTGGCTCGGGTGTCAAACTATCTTAGGTCAAATAGAATGTCATAACTGACATAGATCATATTTTATCAAATGTTTAATCATGTTTTCAAAATCAAAGTCTTCATATCATATAGTTCAAAATCAATGTTTTATGATTCAAAAATCAAAGTTCAGATAAGCAACAGCTCAAATAGACACATTAGGGTTCATAGCAAAGGCTTAGGAAATCCTAATGTAAAAGTTAACGAAAAGAAAACATTATAACAACTCGTAAATTTCCCTTCCGATTATCGCTGCTATATTTTTTTTTTCTTCTTCGTTTCGAACTCTAAACACGACAAGTCACGGGATATTTTTTTTTTCTCTCGCATCGACCTCGATAATAAATTTTTATAGAATAAATATATAATAAACTTTTATATTTCATCTCGTACCGGGCCTCTAAGCCCAAAACCGATCCAATCCAATTCATTTTAGTTTCTTGGGCTCCCGTATACTCACAAGTCCAACCCAAACCCTTTGTTCTTCTTGGTCCTAGCCCAAACCCAATTCACTTCAATAATATTATGTAACACTAAAACTTTTAAAAGTAAAGTGGAATCATATTTCTATGTGGCTGTGACCCCAATGAAAACCACAAGCAAAACACAATGTCATGCAAGTTGGCTTGTAATATTGTGGTGTCTTATTCTTTGGTTTCTGTGACTCCAGCGAAGCAACCAAAACACAAAAACAAACTTCACTTTGGTCTTCTACTTTTTTTAATATGTACATTCATGTATATGTAGTTCAAAGAGGAGACAAGAACACCCAAGCTAGCCACCCTAAACTCATATTATATTAAGTCTAAAACACATGTAACCAAGCATTATGACACATTTTTCTTCCCTTTTGTCCTTGGCTGCCGTATACCTCCCAAATACCACAACCCATTTGCTTGTTTCCCCTTAATACTACCTAGAGTCAAGTGTAATCAAGTTGCATGTATCAAGGCTCACATAAACCCTTGGTCATTAACCAAAAGTCCTTCTCCCCTTCCTTCTTAAAAACCAACGAGCCACAAGACTCATCACTTGCAAAAATCTCACATAAACCTCTAAGAGTATTCAAGATTAGTCTTGGAAGATTGGGTAAAAAGTCTTGGAAATAAGCTAGGGGCTTGGAAGCAAGTTTTGGGTTATAAAGATTGTCCTTGGTTTCTTCCTCCTCAGTCGTCTCTATCTCGAACCTCACTGTGAGCATTCACAACTCTAAAACTCGTTTATAATTTCATCTCCTTTTTACACATACGTATACATATTTATACAAAAATACTACATGCATTTTTGTAAGTTGGTTGTGTGCTTGAAAGCTTATGCGGTCATTTATTTGAAGTTTTCAAACTCAAAACAACATGAAGAAACGCAAACATAAGTTTTGGCTCGTATTGGAAAGACGCTAAATTACTTATTTCGACTTATACATATTCGGCTTATTCTTGGGTTTATTCCGTTTTGGTTTGTGTTGTCGTCGGGCCAATGGTTGGACCGAGAGAGACCCAAGTCGGGTCTCCGATTTGATTATTTTGAAACAACTTAACTAAGTGCTTACTATAAGCTTTTGAAACTTATAAACTCACTGATGGTGTCCAAGAAAACCAAGTCCAAACGCATGCACGTAACACTGTGAAGCATATAACAAATGAAATCAATAGTTGATAGTCCCTTAAATACCAAACGTATATAAAACATAACACAAAAGATCCCTTGGCTTAGATGGTTGCACCGTTTTGCTTGTCACCAAGAGGTCGCGAGTTCGAATCTGGGCGCTGCCCATTTGATGCTTTTTATTTTCTTTTGTTATTTCTTTTTACAACTTTCACCTTTTGGCAGATTCAGCCCTCCAAATTCAAATGATTTGCTATTTTCCTAAAACTTATATAAAGTATATAACTTGTTTAACTTCTACAGTTCTAACCCTTCAAGTTTAATATTTGACATTTATTTATATATACTCTTATATGTAATTGTACGTCTGTCCAAGAGCCAATACTTACAAAACACTTTGAAATGATTTAAACGTAAACTCTGTCACACAAGCAACATTAAACACAACCACTTGTAAACACTTGACCTTATTTACACACTTCGAGTCGTGAGTACACAAAACTGCAAACTGAGACTTGCCATATTATATCTAGGTTGCGTGTTGGAGCTACTTGTTACTTGATCTCTTTGTGCTTTATTCACCGAACTGCTAAGGTGAGTTTATAGCCCCACTTTTACTATTATTACTTGCTTTATAAAACTATGGGGTGAGAAACATGCAAAACTCTTTTCGGACTGAAACGAAAACACTATTACGTGAAACAACCTTGAATCCCAACTATGCTACCGTTAGTTCCCTTTGGGGAGGCGCGATTGTTATGAATAGATCTATTGGGGATGACACCCCCGTTCGAGTTTGACCGGATAGGCAAACGTCGGGCGTATATCATATCGTATTGATTGAGTGTACTGGAAATACACTTGCTGGGCTTTTATTTATCATGCTTCTAGATGCATGCACACTGTCATAGTTTCGGTCGCATGAACTTGGTGCTAGCGTAGTAGCCTTTTTGCATATAGTGTCATTCACGGAGATGCTATATGTGGAACTGTGGTCCAACTTGAAAACTTGATTACTTAAACCTATGAACTCACCAACCTTTGTGTTGACATTTTTAGCATGTTTTTCTCAGGTTTACTTATTGGCGTGGGCAATGGCAAAGGCATTCGTTGAAGACTGGCATCCGAAGTGTTTCCAAACATTTTAATACAACTTTTAATGGGACAACATATATTTTATGGGCTTTACTTCCGCACTTTGAAACAATGATGTAAAACTATTTCTTAAATTAATCTATATTTTGAAAATGGAATAGAATTTCCATTCTTTATTACCTTGTGTTGTGTATATTGATTTAGTAGCACCCCATGACCTGAACGCTTCCGCTGTGAAATTTTGGGGGTGTTACAGATTGGTATTCAGAGCCTAGGTTATAGAGAATTAGGTATTTTTCAAAACCTAAACTATAACCACATTTCCTTAAAAACACTTCAACGCCGCCACAACTGCCAATGTCTGCCATGCCTTGCCTACTGTTACACGATGTAGTCGTGCTATGTGTTACTGCTGTATCTTAGGTTCGTATAAGCCCTTATTTGAATTAAATTAGTTATTTCTCAAAATCATTAAGTTTCTTAATTAACTCATATTTAAACTTTAAGGCTGTTCTTGTTTGATTGGGTCGCGAAGTTTAAATGAGAATAATGTTGATGTAACAAACTGAATGAAATTAAGGAATAATTAATTTAAGGATAGTGTAGAGTAGACTACGAATGCTTAGACTTGTTAACCCTCTATGTTAAACTGTATAACATGCCCACTATTGCAATATCGCACTATGATATGCCTCTAATTGCTTCTATGTTATTTCTTTGTGTAACATACAACTACTTGATTTATATCATTTTCACACATATATCTAAACCACCTCTGTCATTGGTCACATCCTCTTATTTCACTCATATGTTCTATCCTTCGTAAACCCCATAGGCCACTACTCTTTCTATTCTAAACTCAATTATCGTCTTTTCTTGTATCGTAGAAGATGGCTAGGAGAAACTCAACAAGAATCACCCGTGGCCGACCCGCCGCTACTCCCACTCCTGCTCCTGTTCCTACCGGGGCTGCTGCAAACCCACCTGCTATGGATCAAGCTATGATTGACCAATTGGTCAATGAGCGCGTGGCAGCAGCGCTAGCTGCGATTAATTCGAACAACTCAACCACGATCTTTGGAACTTCTAGGCCTACTGGTAATAGCGTGGCTGCATGTACAAGGAGTTCCGTAACTGTATGGTGGCGGTTATAATGGAACGGAGGGAGCTGTTGTTTTGACCAGATGGATTGAAAAGCTAGAAACTGTGTTCAGGATCTGCAACTGTGAAGATGAAGATAGGGTGAAGTTTGCTTCGTTCACTTTTCAAGAGGTTGCCTTAACTTGGTGGAATAATTACCTGAAGTCTGCAGGCATCGATGCTGCTTATGCCATGCCTTGGGAAGAATTCAAGGATATGGTGCTCAAGAAATATTGCCCTCGCAATGAGGTCAAGAAGCTAGAGAATGAGTTCTGGAATCTCAAGGTGAAGGGTACTGATATGGCATTCTACAACCAACGTTTCCAAGAGTTGGCCTTGTTATGTCCAGAGATGGTACCAACTGAAACTCTCTTGATAGAGCGATACATCGGAGGGCTACCTCCATCTATTAAAGGAAATGTGACTACCTCCAAGGCTGCTGACCTTCACGAGACTATTGAAGTGTCAAACAAGTTAATGGATCAAGTGATTGAGGATACCGCTGAAGCAGCAGATAACAACAAGCGGAAGTGGAGTGATAACTCCAAGGACAACAACAACAATCAAAACAAGAGGCAAGAAGTATCTAAGGTCCGCTCTGCTAGAACAGAAGAAAAGAAGGGCTACGAAGGGAAGCACCCTTTGTGCAACCGTTGTAAACTCCACCCGGTGGTCAGTGTACTGTGAAATGTTGCAACTGCCAGAAGATTGGGCACATGGCCAAAGACTGCAAGTCAAAGGATCTTGCTAACATAACTTGCTTCGGGTGTGGAGAACGAGGACACTACAAGAATGAGTGTCCCAATCCAAGGGATCAAAATGGAAACACCCAGATTGAACCAGCCCGAGGAAGAGCTTATTTCCTTGGAGAAAAAGAAGAGCGTCAAGATCAACTTCAACACTATCTAAACTAACGACAACAAAGAAATTCTCTGCCCTCTTAGATTGCAACCCTTTAAGTTTCCTATCTATTGTACCCTTTTGTGTAACCGTGATGTATTCTGAATATTCTGCTTAATCACATTTATCTTTTGTTTACTTATCGCCTCATGTCATTAAATCTTCCTTAAACTTCTAGCCTCTCTTCCACGTCACGTTTTAAGTATATATTCTCGCATCTCGTCACCATATCGACCTCGCCGATTCTCGCATCGTAAACCACGAGGACGTGGTTTCTTTTAAGGGGTAGGTACTATAACAACTCGTAAATTTCCCTTCCGATTATCGCTGCTATATTTTTTTTTCTTCTTCGTTTCGAACTCTAAACACGACAAGTCACGGGATATTTTTTTTCTCTCGCATCGACCTCGATAATAAATTTTTATAGAATAAATATATAATAAACTTTTATATTTCATCTCGTACCGGGCCTCTAAGCCCAAAACCGATCCAATCCAATTCATTTTAGTTTCTTGGGCTCCCGTATACTCACAAGTCCAACCCAAACCCTTTGTTCTTCTTGGTCCTAGCCCAAACCCAATTCACCTCAATAATATTATGTAACACTAAAACTTTTAAAAGTAAAGTGGAATCATATTTCTATGTGGTTTGTGACCCATGAAAACCACAAGCAAAACACAATGTCATGCAAGTTGGCTTGTAATATTGTGGTGTCTTATTCTTTGGTTTCTGTGACTCCAGCGAACAACAAAACACAAAACAAACTTCACTTTGGTCTTCTACTTTTTTAATATGTACATGCATGTATATGTAGTTCAAAGAGGAGACAAGAACACCCAAGCTAGCCACCCTAAACTCATATTATATTAAGTCTAAAACACATGTAACCAAGCATTATGACACATTTCTCTTCCCTTTTGTCCTTGGCTGCCGTATACCTCCCAAATACCACAACCCATTTGCTTGTTTCCCCTTAATACTACCTAGAGTCAAGTGTAATCAAGTTGCATGTATCAAGGCTCACATAAACCCTTGGTCATTAACCAAAAGTCCTTCTCCCCTTCCTTCTTAAAAACCAACGAGCCACAAGACTCATCACTTGCAAAAATCTCACATAAACCTCTAAGAGTATTCAAGATTAGTCTTGGAAGATTGGGTAAAAAGTCTTGGAAATAAGCTAGGGGCTTGGAAGCAAGTTTTGGGTTATAAAGATTGTCCTTGGTTTCTTCCTCCTTAGTCGTCTCTATCTCGAACCTCACTGTGAGCATTCACAACTCTAAAACTCGTTTATAATTTCATCTCCTTTTTACACATACGTATACATATTTATACAAAAATACTACATGCATTTTTGTAAGTTGGTTGTGTGCTTGAAAGCTTATGCGGTCATTTATTTGAAGTTTTCAAACTCAAAACAACATGAAGAAAGCATAAACATAAGTTTTGGCTCCTATTGGAAAGGCGCTTAATTGCTTATTTTCGACTTATACATATTCGGCTTATTCTTGGGTTTATTCCGTTTTGGTTTGTGTTGTCGTCGGGCCAATGGTTGGACCGAGAGAGACCCAAGTCGGGTCTCCGATTTGATTATTTTGAAACAACTTAACTAAATGCTTACTATAAGCTTTTGAAACTTATAAACTCACTGATGGTGTCCAAGAAAACCAAGTCCAAACGCATGCACGTAACACTGTGAAGCATATAACAAATGAAATCAATAGTTGATAGTCCCTTAAATACCAAACGTATATAAAACATAACACAAAAGATCCCTTGGCTTAGATGGTTGCACCGTTTTGCTTGTCACCAAGAGGTCGCGAGTTCGAATCTGGGCGCTGCCCATTTGATGCTTTTTATTTTCTTTTGTTATTTCTTTTTACAACTTTCACCTTTTGGCAGATTCAGCCCTCCAAATTCAAATGATTTGCTATTTTCCTAAAACTTATATAAAGTATATAACTTGTTTAACCTCTACAATTCTAACCCTTCAAGTTTAAATACTTGACATTTTTTTTATATATACTCTTATATGTAATTGTACGTCTGTCCAAGAGCCAATACTTACAAAACACTTTGAAATGATTTAAACGTAAACTCTGTCACACAAGCAACATTAAACACAACCACTTGTAAACACTTGACCTTATTTACACACTTCGAGTCGTGAGTACACAAAACTGCAAACTGAGACTTGCCATATTATATCTAGGTTGCGTGTTGGAGCTACTTGTTACTTGATCTCTTTGTGCTTTATTCACCGAACTGCTAAGGTGAGTTTATAGCCCCACTTTTACTTTTATTACTTGCTTTATAAAACTATGGGGTGAGAAACACGCAAAACTCTTTTCGGACCTGAAACTGAAAACACTATTACGTGAAACAACCTTGAATCCCAACTATGCTACCGTTAGTTCCCTTTGGGGAGGCGCGATTGTTATGAATAGATCTATTGGGGATGACACCCCCGTTCGAGTTTGACCGGATAGGCAAACGTCGGGCGTATATCATATCGTATTGATTGAGTGTTCTGGAAATACACTTGCTGGGCTTTTATTTATCATGCTTCTAGATGCATGCACACAGTCGTAGTTTCGGTCGCATGAACTTGGTGCTAGCGTAGTAGCCTTTTTGCATATAGTGTCATTCACGGAGATGCTATATGTGGAACTGTGGTCCAACTTGAAAACTTGATTACTTAAACCTATGAACTCACCAACCTTTGTGTTGACATTTTTAGCATGTTTTTCTCAGGTTTACTTATTGGCGTGGGCAATGGCAAAGGCATTCGTTGAAGACTGGCATCCGAAGTGTTTCCAAACATTTTAATACAACTTTTAATGGGACAACATACATTTTTATGGGCTTTACTTCCGCACTTTGAAACAATGATGTAAAACTATTTCTTAAATTAATCTATATTTTGAAAATGGAATAGAATTTCCATTCTTTATTACCTTGTGTTGTGTATATTGATTTAGTAGCACCCATGACCTGAAACGCTTCCGCTGTGAAATTTTGGGGGTGTTCAGATTTGTATTCGAGCCTAGGTTATAGAGAATTAGGTATTTTTCAAAACCTAAACTATAACCACATTTCCTTAAAAGCACTTCAACGCCGCCACAACTGCCAATGTCGCCATGCCTTGCCTCTTGTTACACGATGTAGTCGTGCTATGTGATGCTGCTGTATCTTAGGTTCATTATAAGCCCTTATTTGAATTAAATTAGTTATTTCTCAAAATCATTAAGTTTCTTAATTAACTCATATTTAAACTTTAAAAGGCTTTCTTGTTTGATTGGTCGCGAAGTTTCAATGAGAATAATGTTGATGTAACAAAAGATGAAATTAAGAATAATTAATTTAAGGATAGTGTAGAGTAGACTACGAATGCTTAGACTTGTTAACCCTCTATGTTAAACTGTATAACATGCCCACTATTGCAATATCGCACTATGATATGCCCCTAATTGCTTCTATGTTATTTCTTTGTGTAACATACAACTACTTGATTTATATCATTTTCACACATATATCTAAACCACCTCTGTCATTGGTCACATCCTCTTATTTCACTCATATGTTCTATCCTTCGTAAACCCCATAGGCCACTACTCTTTCTATTCTAAACTCAATTATCGTCTTTTCTTGTATCGTAGAAGATGGCTAGGAGAAACTCAACAAGAATCACCCGTGGCCGACCAGCCGCTACTCCCCTCCTGCTCTGTTCCTACGGGGAGACTGCTGCAACCCACACTATGGATCAAGCTATGATTGACCAATTGGTCAATGAGCGGCGTGGCGCGGCGCTAGCTGCGATCAATTGAACAACTCAACCACGATCTTTGGAACTTCTAGGCCTACGGTAATAAGCGTGGCTGCGCGTACAGGAGTTCGTAGCGTATGACTGCGGTTATAATGGAGCGGAGGGAGCTGTTGTTTTGACGGATGGATTGAAAAGCTAGAAGCTGTGTTCGGGATCTGCAACTGTGAAGATGAAGATAGGGTGAAGTTTGCTTCGTTCACTTTTCAAGAGGTTGCCTTAACTTGGTGGAATAATTACCTGAAGTCTGCAGGCATCGATGTTGCTTATGCCATGCCTTGGGAAGAATTCAAGGATATGGTGCTCAAGAAATATTGCCCTCGCAATGAGGTCAAGAAGCTAGAGAATGAGTTACGGAATCTCAAGGTGAAGGGTATCCGATATGGCATTCTACAACCAACGCGTTTCCAAGAGTTGGCCTTGTTATGTCAAGATGGTACCAAGCTGAAACTTCGCTTGATAGAGCGATACATCGGAGGGCTACCTCCATCTATTAAAGGAAATGTGACTACCTCCAAGGCTGCTGACCTTCACGAGACTATTGAAGTGTCAAACAAGTTAATGGATCAAGTGATTGAGGATACCGCTGAAGCGCCAGAGATAACAACAAGCGTTTAAAGTGGAGTGATAACTCCAAGGACAACAACAACAATCAAAACAAGAGGCAAGAAGTAACTAAGGTCCGCTCTGCTGGAGCGATAGAAGAAAAGAAGGGCTACTTAAGGGAAGCACCCTTTGTGCAACCGTTGTAAACTCCACCACAGTGGTCGGTGTAATGTGAAATGTCGCAACTGCCAGAAGATTGGGCACATGGCCAAGCATTCGCAAGTCAAAGGATCTTGCTAACATAACTTGCTTCGGGTGTGGAGAACGAGGACACTACAAGAATGAGTGCAAATGGTCATAAGAAACCTTTACTGAAAAGGTCAGAATATCTGTACCTTATTCCAAAGCAAATGGTCGAAAAGAAGAAACAGGGAAAGCAAAGGATTACTCCTTCTTCACGGAACCTATACACATTAACGGTCGTACATGTTATTTATGATTCCATAATCATCGAAATGATCTTTTAATATTTGGCGTTCATACTGAGTATATTTAATGATCTTAATACTTTAGGGTTTTATCATTAAATGAGACTTAAGTGTTTTATAATTAATATCGTAGATTAGGGTTCATTATGTCATTAATTAAAGTTTAGGGTTAAATGTGAAAATAGTTTAAACATCATAACTCACACATAAAATAACGAATTAATATACTTAGCTTCAAACCCTAATCGACTCTCATTTATGTTCTAGGGTTTTCTCCTTCTTTAACATCTCATTAATATGCATTTACTTACATGTTACGTCTTTTAATGACTCGTTACTTAACCTAACACGTCATAAAAACAATCTTTCCCTTTATGTTTCACCATGCACGTTTATGATTTTATGTGACATACAAGTTACTTGCTACTCGGATTAATTACATGGTTACACATTTACAAGTTCACTTGACTTATAATTACGCACACATATGAGACACGATTCACAAACCATTAGGGTTTGGCATATCTTATTCGATTCACATATCAAACTAGGTTTTACGTTTACATGACCTTACTTACTTAATGCACTTTCAAAACTCATATGTGGTTCGGTTCAACTTAGGGTTTCGGCTAATAGGTTATACGCAAGTCCTAGCTTATCTACGTACTTTACATATTCAAGTTACCATGTTTATACCTTAGCCGAATATATTACAAGTGGTTCGGTTCACATATCATATGGTTCGGTTCTACTTCATTCGACATATACATGACTTGATTCAATTTTACGTATTACGTACATGTTCTTAACAATGTTTAAATTCGTTAGGGTTTGTTCTTGTTTGTATCACACGGCTCGACACAAAAGAAAAGAAACATAACTCGACCAACCGAAACATGATACAATAAACAAACGTATGGTGTAACAAGGAAAAGCGAATAAGCATTATACCTTAGCTTTGTTGGACGAAACTCGCGACCAAGGGAGTTGAGACTCTCTCGACCGAATGAAACAAAAAGAAAAGAAGAGGCAAATAAAACTAGGGTTCCAATCTTGTGATTATGTGTTGTATATATAGTGGTAACATTTTAGTTTAGGGCTTTGAGGAGGCCTTGGGTTTTCGGCTTGGTCCAACCGAACACACAAAAACCCACGCCCATATGGGCTTCTCGGCTTGAGTCCACACGAAGCAAAAACAAACGCCCCTTGGGCTCTCTTAGCTCTCGGCTCCTTTGATCCAAACGAACAAACACTCTTGGCCCAACATATTAGCGAAACGTTTAATCTTCGTCGTACCAAATCGATTACGTAATATATTTTAGTTAGGTTTTATTATTCGCAAGTTAAGTTTTAAATTTCGCTAAATGATATAAATGTATTTTACGTATTTTATAAATTTCGATTCCAAGGGTATTTTAGTCTTTAATCAGATTTTAGATTTCCAGGTTTTACAATATTTGACCAATTGGATAAATGGTAAGATGATTGGTAGTATTGTTGTTGAACCCTTGACTATGTTTGTTTGAAGACATAAATATTTTTTTTGGGGCTGTTATAACGTATTTAAATAAAATATAAGCATTCGTTCAAACAAAACATAATATTGTTTAAATAAAAATAAGCATAAAACAACTGATATTAAAATATCTCAATTAATGTCTTGAGCAAGTGCATTTTTTCGGAATGCATTGTTATGTCCCTTGACACACGGGGCAGTAACAATCATCATCTTCATAATAATCTTGGAAGTCACAATGTGCGAAATATCAATCATTTAGGCATTCACTTTCCTTCGTACTATGGGGTATGTTTGCATTTGTTTTTTTCTTTCTGGTCTTTGGGTTCAAATCTTCAACATTAACGACTTCACCATCAACTACATCAGTTATTTGTCTTTTTTTTGTAGCAACAACTTTCATTGCGTTGTTTGATGTGTCCTTTATATTCTTCAAAGGGTGGTTGTCGTCGTCAGAAATCTGTTTAAGTATGTATACATAAAATGGTATGTCTACATGGTTTTGCTGAAACAATGTGTGCTACTAAAAAGATTTTTTTAGTTACTTATTTTATTACTATAGAATCAATTAAATTTTTGAATAAAGCATGTGAACTATGTTACGGTTGTTTGTTTGATTACCTTTTCGTCTTCTGAATCTTCGATTAGTATTATAACGTTTGCATTATGATCGTGTGTCTGTGGAAGGTTTCTTTTGTTCTTCATCTGAAGAGATTGTAGAACGTAATAATTAATTATATGATGCGAATTGTTTTTTACAAAATGAATGTAAGTTTTTCCTATTTGGCCTAACATACCTTGTCAGTCATCGTTAATACCTTATCTTGTGATTTAGAATTGAAGGTAGAGGTTAGGCTTAGGTGAGGTTCGTCGCATGTGCCGTTCGATATGTTCTTCGATAATCTGCCATAAAACAATAAATGGTTATCACAGTGTGAAATTTTTAATTTATTTTTGTGTTTATAATAATCTTCTTACATTTCTTTGAACAAAGATATGTGCTTGTTGTTGTCGTTGATATAAATTTTCGATGCTTTGTTGATGCTTGATACTTGGTGTTTGTCTGCATGTATGGCATCCTTAGTAAGTAAATTTGTGTATCGAGATTATGTGCCGAATGTATATGAAAGGAAGAAGTTTTACTTTCCCATATGTTAATTTTAGCTAGCTGAAGAACCATGACTATAGGATAAACTTCTTGTGATATTATTGTCGATGTACGCTTGTAAAGCATCAGCATCATCTTCCCATAAAACACACTGTATCTTCTTACCACTATTATAAATAAAGGGTAAGCTTAGAAAAGGAAATAATTATAGTACATAAGTGTTGATTACGAACCTTGTATTTTGTAGCTCATATTCAATTAGGCTTGTCGGTTTCTGGTTGACGTTCACTTGTTTGAGTTTCTTGTTTGAGACTATCTGACCAACGACATCTGCATATTCAATTCCATGTTAGTTTTTGTCGTGTCATGAATACTAAATTAACGATCTATTATAAACTACCGAAAGCTTTATCCTTGCAGATTTGTTTGTTGATGATTGACTCGAACGAAACAAACTCGAAACCGTCTTGGTCGGTTTCGAAGTCATCTGTCACTGTGACACAAGTATCTTTCTTGAAGTATATTTTCGCGACGTGTTCTGCTAGCTTGATTGATCCTTTGTTGGGCACACAGTTAAAGTCACTTATAATAAGTTGCTCTCCTTCTTTTAGTGGTTTCTCATATGCACGTTTGAATATGGTATAGTAATTCGCGCATGCATGGATTTTTGTACCCTGTAATTTAGTTTGATAAAAAAAAGTTTTTTTTATCAGAGTGTATCATGTTGTTAGCAATTCATTAGTAATATGTATTTAAATGCATACCTCTTCGTCCATTAACATCATATTGATATTGTAGTTTAATACCGGTTCGCCCCATATCTGTTCATTGATTTCGTTGGCTTTTGATGGTGCTTCCATGTAGTAACTTTTCCATACGCGAATTGCTTTAACTTTTATTCTGTAGGAGGTCTTTGTGTTTGGTTTAAGTTCTTTGACATAATGGATTTTTGTAGCCAAGTAGTTTTTTGGCGGATTTTTTAGGTGTTTTTTTTTTTTTGGTTTCTCTTGATTTGGTCGTTTGATTTTCCATTGTTGTTTTTTGGGGTTTGTTTTTGTATTGGCGGTTTTTTTTATTGTTGATGTGAATTATAAATATATATATATGTTAGTACGTATAACTTTTGTTGAGAATATGTATTTAATATTCCTTCACATATATGTATTTGACTTTGACTCAAAGATATCCTTTATTTCACATTTATTCTTAAACCCAAAACCGTGTTACTTCTTCTGCTACTCGATTTATTGAAGGACCGCTAGTTCAATTGTTCCCGTTATCAATTGTAGTTTGGTTCTATTATCTTTTATCTGTAAGTATTTTTTTGTCCCATGTATTTGAAGCTATAAATTTAATAGATTAATTTGTATAAGATTAGGATTGTGCTTATTATGTTATCTATATTTGTTTTGTTATTGAATTAGGATAGGATTGTTTTTCTCTTTGTCTATATAAACAATTTTTTATGTGCTGTTTTTTACTTTTATTTGATCCGGTGATATTTGTGGTGTTTTGGTTTACATGGAGTTTGTTTGTGAGTATAACTTTGTCACTGAATATGCCGGGGGTTTGGTAATATAACATGTCTTTGTTTGTTGTTGTTGTTGTTTTTTTTTTCTATTTTTTTAAAAATTTTTATTTTATGCTTTTTGATGTGTTTCGGTTACTTTGTCGTAGGTTGTTCCTATGGAGTTTATGTACTTTGCTACTGGTCGTGATGCTAAGAAGATAACTCTCGTCACTAAAGATGTTGTTTATAAAGTTTGTGTTAGATGTTTAAACTCTAGCTCTTGTTTAATCTTTGGAAAAAGTTGGGATTTATACAAAGTTTCAAAAGGTGTTATTGATGGCTGGAATATACACTTTAGATCTGTATGTAATAAGTATTTGCGAGTTACGGGTTATAATTTGGAAGGAATGACTACGAACTGGGTGATAATTTTGTGGTCGTGCTCATTAGTGCTTAACTGTCGCGTCCTCATATAGCAAGAGTGTTGGTCTTTTATTCTTTCAGCGCATTATTTTTTTGACTTTTTTTAATTAGACTTGTTTTTACGTTTGTGTTTCAGATTTTTGCAAAGGATTTTTCAAGCATCGGTAGGAGAGTTTGTCGTCCGATTAGTGTTGTTACTTGCCATGGTAGCTATCATGTTGAGGGGCATGTTATTAGCGGTAAGGTGTACGGGTTTGATGGAAAGGCTTGGGAGTTATTATTCTCGAATGAGAATATCATGGTAGGTCAAAAGATGGTTCTTTGTTACCTTGGTGATTATAAGTACCGGTTGACCGTTTTTTATCACAATGGCGTTGAAGTTCATCCATTTAATGATGTTTTTGAGGATGATCGTTATAATGAGTTGATCGTCTTTGCGCTTCAGATGGTTCTAGTTGAAGATTACGCCAATATTTGGAAATATTGAATGTTATTAGTGTTTTTTTTTTTGTCTTAGTTTTTTCCCTTTTGTTTTAGGATTGGTTTTTGTTACTTGTTTTTTTAATGGAAGGTTTTTTTAAGAATATTTTTGTATGTTTGTTTTATCCCGGTTTGTTAGTTTTGGTTGTTGATCTTATGTTATATTGTTTTAAGCAATGTGTTTAAACTTTTTGTTCTGAAAGATAGATGATTGCTGATTTGACTTTTAAAGTCAAAGTTTGGTATTAGTTTGTAGTGTTGGTTTAAGGAGTATAAGATGATATAAATTAGGATGAGTTAGTGCAATTAGTTAGGGATGATTGGTTATGTATGTTACATTTTATAGGAAGAGGTAATTATTACCTCAAGCCTTATTAATGATAAGTTTTAGGTGTTTCTAAAAAGTGTGTTTCGGATAGGCGGTTTTGATAGGCAATACCAAACATCCTTAGAGTTTGCTGTTAATGATGTATCTGATGTTGTTATTACAATATGAAGAATATAAGCATGTGACAGAGAAACTGTCATTGTAAAAGTGCTGAAACATGATTGTAGTTTATATATCAATTTTGCCTAATCATTAGCGTATCTTTTAGTTCTTTGAATGTTACAATGGTTATCTGATAAGAGTAACGTATGTGTGTTTGTTGATTGATGTTACAAAACAGGTGGTTAGTGTTCACAATAGATGGGTACTATCTGGGGAGATAGCTTCAGATCTAAGAAAGACATAATCTTTAGTGCAAAACAGTCTTCCTTGATCCAATTCAAGACATCACTTGATGTGTTCTTGGGGTGCAACGAAAAAGAAAGTGTTTTTGACTACAAAGTCAATGGCAGCTTGTTTGTCCGATCTTGCACCATTTATGCCGGTGACAGCAACCACATTGTTGCTTAGGTAATCATTATTACTGATCTCAAATTTGATTTTCTACAATAAGCATTCAAATCACTTTGGTTATTTTCGACTATCATCACGTTTAATTTTTAGCTAAGTTTATATAAATTTACCCGTTGGAACCAAAAAAAAACACACGAATGGTGATATCTTGTTTTGTATACCATATGGTTGCGTGTTTATATAAAGTTATTTATAACTAACCAATATATCATTCTTAACTTACATGATGGTTGCAAAATGATCCTGATGGTGTCGTGTCAGGATGTCTTTGTCAGATTCATTTTTTTGTGGGGGGCGATGACCCGCTAAGACTACATTTGGCAATGGGCTTGATAAAGGGGATTGCTTTAGGTTCATGTGTTGGTGGTTGCAGTGGTCGTGGTGGTGGTGGTATTGACTGTTGTGGGGGCGGTGGTTGTTGTCGTGGTGGTGGTGGTCGTCGTGGTGTTGGTGGTGGTGGTGGTGATAGATGTCGCAATGGTTATGGGGGAGGGCTATATGGTGGATGAACGGGTGGACAAACAGTAGGAAACACCGGATGATGCTTATGTGCATTCCTTTTCTTGTGATTATCTGGCGACTTTACGATGTGACTCTTCTGAGATGCAGGAGTTGGGACGGGTGGGGGTGCAAAAGAGTGTTTCAATCGACCTTTTTCATTAGTTGAAGGTGTTTTTGCAGGGGGCAGTTGTATTTCTTATGTTGTAGAGAAATTTAGACCAATTTTGTTTCCTGTCATTTAAATCTCTTTCAGTAGTTAATTAAGTTGTAGTTTCAGTTAAAATTGTAATCTCTCTTTCGTTAATGATTTTTTTTTAAATCTTAATTCCTTTCAATTTGATATCAATCCGTTTCTGTGTCTTAAGAGCTTTTAATCCTGTTTTAAATAGTTCACATAAGCTTCTGTAATCCTATGTGAGTTTATTGTTGATTAAGATGTTGTTAATTTCAGTTTTAAAAAAAAGTCAATATTAGTCAATGTAAAAAGTCAAATGGGTTTTAGCTTGATTTTTGATTTTGAGTAGTTTAATAGTTTAGTTTAATGTTAATTCTTTCATTCTAATTCATTTTCAGTCAAAGTTCTCTCTAGTTTAAAAGGTTTTATTGCAATTTGTTCATGTAAAGGGGTGTTTGGATTATACTTGTTTTTGGAGTTTTGGTTTAGTATTCAAGTTGAATTTGATGCAAGGAAGATTAGAAACCTGTTTTAATGTTATCTCAACCATAGTTTTAGTTTTCAAATCAGTTAATGTGTTTTAGCTTCATTTCCAAATCTGTCAAACAGTCATGAAAGTGTTATTTTTCAGTTTTGTCAAGCAATTTTCGTCAATTTCTAGTTGTTATAAAAATTTGTAAAAAATAAAAATAGCATTTTGAATAGCTGGTCTAACTTATCCGAAATTGAAAAAAATTCAAAAAAATCTTTTACCTGGGCTGCTAGGGGCTTGAATTGGTGGTTTGGTTTGAACTTGTTCTGTGTTCTGTTTGTAGAGCTTATTTGCTAGCTTAAAAGTTAGCTCAAATCAGCCCCATAGCTGCTGTTGCAACAGCATACTATTGGTACATTTTGTGTTTTTTTTGGCTTATTTTGATTTTAAATTGCATTTATTTAGGAACAACATCCATTAGGCTTATTATTAGCCTGGTTTAGAAAGACCGTTTTGAATGACAATAGCAAACACCCCTTTCTAAAAGTTAATTGATGTAAATTCTTTGTAAAAGTTCGTTGTAGACCACGTATATAATTTTCCATGTGTAAATACGGGTCATGGGTTATTAAGGTTTTTTTGCTCATTTTTAGTGTATACATCAAAGTGTGTCAAAATCTAAAAACAGTGCATTAGTAAGTTTTAATAGATAAATTTTTTGGTCTTAATCTAATCCAAAATCCAAAAAAAATATATTTGTTAAGAGTCTAGTGTCCAAATATCAGGTGTTTTTAAGTTTTATTCATTTCTATAAGCTTAAGCTAGTTCAAAAAGTGTTCTCAAAACTGTCAGTCGGTCCCTTTTGTCTCAGAAACCAGAAAAAGTTTGATGAGTGTGTGAATACTCATCATTTTTGGTTAAATCTGAACTGCAAAACGTTTAAAAATGCTCAGAAATGCATCAAAATACTGAAAATATCTAAAAATTGCATTTTATATGTTTCAGATGCAAAATGTTTAAAACCAGATGAAAAACGAACAAAGTTTGCATAATTGGCGTTTCCGGTCCCCCAGTTTCAAAAGTTGTCAGAAATAGTCCCTGAACACTTAATTTAAAAGAAAAGTCACCAAAGGTCCTTTTAAAATCATAACTTGTCATAATTAGTCCTTTGGTGAAAAATGTCAAAAGTTTTGAGAAATTACAAAATTGGTCCTTCAAGTTTCAAATTTGGCAAAAATGGTCCTTGGAAATTTTGAAAATGTCAAGTTTGGTCCTTGTACTATTGAAGCTTGTTACTTTTGGTCCCTTGAAACATCTTTGATGATTTGGCAGCTTTGGTCCTTGAATTTTCAGAATTTACACACAAGGTCCTTGAATACTAAACCCTTTATATCATTGTGACCCCCTGTCAACCCATTGTGACCCCCTGTCAATAACATTTTGGACCCCCTTCATAATATTTAATCCTGTCAAACACACCCGGTCAAACAATCCCACCTTTCCATCTCTTTTTTTTCTTCCTTCCCAACTGCTTCCCTTGAAATCACTCAACCTTCCATCCTCCACATCAACATAATCCACCCTTGTCCCCTCCACTTCAACACAAAACAAGAATCATTTATTGCTTCTCCTTTCATTCACTCAACCCCCCCCCCCAGTTGCTATATTAGTCTTCCCGCCAAAATCTCATCGATGGCCAAAAGTTAGTCAAGTAATCCAAAGGCCAAGAATGCAAGTGGGATTGGCTCAGAAGTCAAGTGGGATGCTTTTTGATGTATAAATAAGAGAAGAGAAAGAAGAAGAGAGGAGAGTAGTGTAATCTTAATTTAAGTATGTCGTTTTAATAAGTTTTAGTTTTTTCAGTGTATGTTTAATCTTTAAAGCTTTGTGTTTCAAGTTATTAGTGTGTAATAAAGCTTTTGTTAACATCAATTTCAGTTTTAAGTTTCATTTCAAGATTATGCAATTTTCAAGTTCGAATTCTCAAAATATTTAAAGGTTGTTATCAGTTGTTGTTAAAGACTTGTAAGCTCATATAAGCTTTATCTAAAGCTCTTATAAGCTATTAGATCTCTTTAAATTCAGTTTAAAGCTTAAACAGAAAAATTTCCAAAAATACCAATAAATTAGTTGTAAAATCAAAAATCACGTGGAAATGAAGATCAAAAGCTGAAGCATGTTGGTTATTGATTGATTATGGTTTAGAGCTTTGTGGAAAGCTATAGGAAGTGGTATTAATCCTCAATTCTCAGTTTTGAGCTTGGACTCATATTGTAAGAAATTTCCTTAAAACTTACTTATTCTAGTATAAATGCTTAAAATCTGTTAATTTTAACCTAATCCTATTTAAATATAGTTAGTATAAAGTTTTTAATCATTTTCATGGTTTTAATCTGTGTTAGCCTTTGAAAATCTTCAAAAGCAAGTGTGTTGAAGGGGTGTTTGGATTCCTTGTTTTAATGGTGTTAGAGGACATCTGTGACATTGCTTGTTATTGTTTCATGTCATTTTAGTATTAAATAGCTTCGGTTCATGCATTAAACATAGTCCTTGTTTGCTTAAAAGTCAAAATTAACTTGAATTGCACACTACCCACCTTTGTGGGAATTTTATGTGATCAAATCATGTCATTTAGTTCATAAGTTGTTTATCTAGCCTAATTCAGTCTCATATTAGCCTAATATACCAAATTAGATCATCTAGGATCATTAGAAGTTCATCAAAGTCAAACTGGTTCATTATTTAAAAAGTCAAAATTTCCTAGAAGCAGTTTTTGAATAAACTTTAAAATTTCACTGTGATCTTATCATTAGGATTTAGGACTTAAGCCTTTGGGATATTAAAGTTTAGCTGCTTAATAAAATTAGAAAAATATAAGTTTACTTCTAACTAGCTTATTCAGTGCTTATTTCTCAGCTTCTTTTGGACCCTTTTTCTGAAAAGTGTCCTGTGCAAACAGTGCTCATTTTGGCTTATTTTGTGCTTATTTTCAAGTTATATTGCTTATTCAGTTATAATATTAGCTTATAATCAGTATCTAGCTTATTTCCAATTCACCTTGTGCTTATTCATTAGTTAATTAGTTATTTAGCTTAATCCTTGTCCTTATTTTCAATTTTTGTTAACTGTTAAGTTTCTATAGCTAATTCAGAGCTTATTAGTGTTTCTCAATAAAAGTTGTAGTTTTAATAATTGCTTATTTCCTTGTGCTTAATTGGTTTGTAAAAGAAAAAATCAAAAAAATAAAATATTTTGCAAAAAGTCATTGCACAGATTCGAACCTGTGACCTCCTGGTTCCCCAAGCACGCACTGAGCACACACACTCCAACCATCTGCCCTTGGGTCTTCTTTGTGTTTAACTTTGCACAATTAATACCTTAAGGGCATTTGGCAGTTTTCTTTTTAAGCACTTTTGAGCTTATTTTCAGCTTAATTCATAAAACAACCACCAAGTTTTTTATTTTTCTTAAGATCAGAGCTGTTTAAAGTACTTTCTGTGAATTTTTCAGATTTTTCAAAATTAGTTTAGTATTTTTAATCATTTAATTAGTGTAAAAACTTATTTAATTCATAATAAAAAATATAAAAGTCTAAAAAATATAAATCTTTTTTCTAAAATTTTCTTTTGTCATATAGTACGTAATAAAATTGTTTTTACACTTGTAGGACTTTTATTTCATAAAAATTACGTTTTTGCTTGCGCACTCGCGTAATTTTTATAAATAACGTACGTTTTCATTTTAAGTTATGTTTTTAGGTAATTTAAGTTTAAGTTTTAATTAAAATAGTTTATTTAAGTTATTTTATTTTATAAATCACAAAAACATCATTGTAAAAATAGTGATAGCATTTATTTAATATTTTTTTATCTTTTTTAATTTTCTTAATTTGTATTTAAGTCGCTGTAATTTATTAACTTTTTCTTTAGGTGTAATTATTCATCAAAATCCTTACTGATCACTATCCTTAGTGATCATTCTATCGTCTGAAAGTGTTTATACACCATTGAGTCTCCGTGGGACTTAACGACCCGGGAATTCATTATATTCTCTGATCTTCATTGTATTTGTGTTTTAAGCAGTTTTAAGCTTCTTACGGTTAGCCATTCACAAGTGGCTAGCTTGTGTGAGGTAGCTTGACTGTTTTCAGCACAGATCAAAGTTGTTACATGTTGTCCTTATCAGATTCTTAAAAACCTCCTAAAAGCTCCTACTCTTTGAATTTTTGTATTTTTCTACTCTTTATTTAGTGTTCATGATTTGTTTTAGTTTTTTACGGATTGAAGAGCTTATTTGCTAGCTTAAAACTTAGCTCAAATAAGTTGCGTAGCTGTTGTTGCAACAGCAGACTCTTGGTACAATTTGTGGTTATTTTTGGCTTGATATCATTTTATATAGCATTTACTTACGATTCGTAGGTTAATTATATTACCCTTTATACCTTTTAGCTTATTGTATTTTTAAATTAGCTTATTATAGTTCACCTAATGCAATAGCCAACCTATCGAAACACTTATGCGCCACACTATAATTACACGACTCCCCTGCATCTTCATCGCAAATTAGGACCTTGAATCCCTTTTAGGTGGTTACTCTTGACATTGCCACATATAATTGTCCATGTGTAAATACGGGCTCATATTCCTTAAAATGTTTACTTTTCACATTCATATATCTTAAAGGGCTTAGAGTATTTTTGTGTTATCTTGTTTCTGTAGTGTAATGCAAATCAAAGAAGAACTGAAGTTGCATATAGAGGTGCGAAAACTGTTGCATGACACTTTCAATCCATTTGCTTAATATACTTGAACTTTTAAAGTTGCAACCATAATACACGTTGTCGCTATTATAACATTTTATATGTTTTTGAATTGATTGGTTTCAGACTAACAATGGGAGATGTAAAGTTTATCGGATTTTTTGAACGTCAAGGTTTGAGAATTATATTTGAAGCATTAGAAAAGTTTTTGTGTGCATAAAAGTATTGATGAGTAGTTCTAACTAATAACTACATTTTCTTAAAAACAGACTTTAACTAAATCAAACATAAACCTTAAATGACCTTAATGCCAAGAACTGAAATATGAGAAACATACACAATCATACTTTTTAGTTTTCAAAGACCAAACATATAAACATAAGCTGAAAGGATCGACCTGTTTTGTCACTTTTAAATATAAAACAACACACCTGACATATGCTACATATTGCTACTTTAATTAGTATTACACTTATGGCAATTCTTACATTTATGCATCATACTGAATATTGGACACCTCGAATAAGTAATGTCGATATGTTTCTTCCATGAAACTACTTGAGGTTGTTCGTAGTCGGATCCTTCTATGCTTCATCATCTCCAACAGAGTCTACATGCTGTACCACCAGTCTTGCCATTGCGATCATGGATATCCATATCCTCTAACGCAACCAATTGTCTAATGACATCTACATAAAAGATTGTATCATTAGATCCAAAAAGGTAGTGGATAATAAGATGTCGAAATAAGGTATCAAAACAGCCCCCAATTAAACACATTATTTAGAGAGATTGGACTAAGCAAGTCAAGGTTTATTATCTGCTAAAATAACTTTTCTAAACAACCCTTGATAACAGCAAGTCAAGGTTAATTAGCCATTGAAAAAAACTATCTAAACATCCTCTAATAACAACTGTTGAAGTTTAGTTAGCTGCTGAAATAAGCTATCCAAACATACCCAAATACCAACATGTGAAGATTAAATAGAAATAAGTTATCCGATAGTTCCTATAAGCGCGATTAAAGGTTCATTAGCTGCTGAAATAAGTTGTCCAAACAACTCCTAATCAAGCTATTACATCACTAATTGGCACAGTTTTAAACAACCCATAATAAGACAATAAGCTATCCAAACGAACCTGTATTATGACATTAAGCTATCAAAAACTGTAAATTATTCCAAACTGCTGGAATGGCTAAAATGGTAGAGTGTGTATATTTACCACATAGAAACTTTAACCATTTTATTGATCAATTCATATACTTACTGAAATAATAATTAAAAAATTAATCGCATTTGACACATCTAAGGTTCAACCAGCAATCGTATGTGGCCATCTTAATTCTGTTTACATACGAAATAGAGAAACTCCTTCCTCTAAACATTTTACGCTTCTAACTATGGCACTCATAATTAAAATGTTAAATTCAAATTTGTGCACATTATGTATTTATAAACCGAAAAAAGAGCCAACCTTTATAATTTTCTAATAACATTGATAGTCATAATCGCTCAAAATGCCGAGATACTTTCACACTTTTACTACCAGATTCTTTGAAGATTACTCAAGCCACGAATATAACTTTCAATTCCTATATCTTTTGACGCATCAAAGAAAAAATATCTATTGTATATTGTTTTTAACCAATCATAACTCCAAAGTCTAAAATTCAAAATTTGAAACCATTTACAGTACTTTTTAAGCTTTCGACACTGTTACACATAATAACCAACCTTTCTAAAAGTTAATTGATGTAAACTCTTTGTAAAACTTCCTTGTAGACCACGTTAGTCGCCATGTTTGTTGTTTTTCCTTCTTCATCGCAAATTAGGACCTTCAATCCCTTTTTGGTGGTTACTCTTGATATTGCCACATATAGCTGCCCATGTGTAAATACGGGCTTGCGTAGGTATAAGCCTACCTCCTCTAAAGATTGTCCTTGGCTTTTGTTGATTGTCATCGCAAAGCATACCATGACCGGAATTGCCTTCGTTGAATTTAAAAGGCACTCGTTTATCGGATGGCATCGGTTGCTGTAACTGGGAATATAAGTATACTTCCAAATATGTGTGCCTGAGATTATTTTTCCTTCAATAACATGGTCTTCTAAACTTGTGACGCATAGTCTAGTCCCGTTACACAATCCGTTATGCTTGATCTATGTTTCTAAAGCATAACCGACTCCTTTTTTCATTTTAGACGATGGTTTGGTAGGCCGGATATTTTGAAAGCATTTAAAAGCTCAGGAGCGTATATTGATTCATTAATTGAACGGTTATTTCTTTCACAAACTGACGAGCTTAGATATATACTTTTTTCATCTCCACCTATTTTCGACAAAGATGTGTGTCGCTTATCAAATCAACCTCCTCGTTAGTGGGCACCAATATCGCTTTATTTTCAAAGTATCCTTCTTTTCCAATATCTTGATGAATTGTCGGATATATTGCCTCTATCATGGTTTCGAGTGTCTCCGTTGGGTTTTATTAACACGTCGTCTTGGAATTCAATTTGCCTTCCATCGTTATCGCCCTAATTCTCCTTCTCCTATTTTTAACATCCAGTCGGCAAATTCTTTGAGCTCTTTTTTATCTTGTTCGCTATTGGTTGACTTTAAACGCATGTTAGTTGTCAACCTCAAAACCGTATAATGTTCCCAAATATATGAATGGTTGAGTGAGTGATTGGTGCTGAACCGTCAGGTTATCTCACACAAGCTAGCCACTTGTGAATGGCCAACCGTAAGAAACTCAAAACAGCTCGTAAAACCAATGCAATGAAGATCAGAGGAATATAATGGATTCCTGGGTCGTTAAGTCCCACGGAGGATGAATTGGTGTATAAACACTTGATCAGATGATAGAATAATCACTAAGGATAGTGATCAATAAGGATTTTGATGGATAATTATACCTAAAGAAAAGATAAATTATAGCGACTTAAATGCAAATTAAAGTAAATAAAAGATAAAATATATTAAATAAACGCTATCACTATTTTTACAATGATGTTTTTGTGATTTTATAAAACAAAATATCTTAAACAAACTATTTTAACTAAAACGTAAACTTAAGTTATCTAAAAACTAGTTTTAAAATGAAAACGTCACGTTATTTTAAAAATTACGAAAGTGCTAAGCAAAAACGTAAAATTTATGAAATAAAAGTCCTACAAGTGTAAAAACAATTTTATTACGTACTATATGACAAAAGAAAATTTTAGAAAAAAGATTTATATTTTTAGACTTTTATATTTTTTATTATGAATTAAATAAGATTTTACACTAATTAAATGATTAAAAATACTAAAACTATTTAGAAAAATCTGAAACTTTTTTATAAAATACTTTATACTAATACAATTTTATAAAAAATACAAAAACTGAAAAAGCTAGTTCAAATAAGCTAGAAATAAGCTAAATATCTCGTATAAGCTTATTAGAAACAAAAGGGTTATATATTAAATGGTGCAAATAAAAACTGAAAAAGTCCCTAGGCGATGGTGTGTGTGTGGTGTGGTGAGTGGGTGGCCAGGGTTCAATCCCAGCAACTCCTTTTGCTACTATTTTATTTTTTTGATTTTTCTTTACAAACTTGTTAAGCTAATGATTATAAGCACTTTTCACAACTACAACTTTTTCTAAAAGTCACTAATAATCTCAATTATGAGCTTATTATTCCAACAAAGATTGGGACAATAATATTGTAAAAGCACAAGATTAAGCTTAAAAGGCTAATAAGCTATTAAATAAGTAAAGGGTAAACTGGAATAAGCTAAGAGACTAATGGTTATAAGCTAATATGATAACTGAATAAGCACAATAACCAAAAATAAGCACTGATCAAGCAACAAAAAAGCAAAAGCTAAACGGATGCACAGTGGCACTTTGTAAATCACTAGGCACTTTGTGGCTTAATTTTAGCTGAAATAAGCTATAAATGAAAACCACCACGGAATTAACTAGCTTACCAGGTGAGCTATCTAAAAACTAATTTACAAAGTTTGGCTTTCACACATGAGCTTGTGAGAAGCTTTTGAAAAAGCTAGAAAACCATCGAGTAAAACTCAGGTATACTGAGTTTAATGGACAAAACTAAAAAGCAATTGTGGCTTATCTAATAAGTTTGAAAATTGAAAAACTAGTACTGGATTAAAGAGATAGCTAGGTGAGCTTCTCAAAAAGTTAATTTACACAAGCTTAAGGCCATTAATAAGCTCTCTAAGAGCTTGTGAAATGAGGTACCACAACTGCCGTAATGAGCACTTTTCAGAAAGGGTATCTAAAATAAACTAATGAATAAGCACTATACAAGCTAATTAAGAGTAAACTAATATTTTTATAATTAAGTTAAGCAACTAAACTTTAATATACCAGAAGCTTATTAACTAAATTTTAATATTAAGTACACAAAGGAAATTCTAAGTTTTATTCAAAAATGGGTATTAGAAAATTTTGACTTTTAATTTATACTAAGATGTTGACTTATATGAACTTTAAATTGATACTAAGCACTGATTATGATGTATTAAGGTGGATTAAGACTGGATTGGGCAATACTAACAACTTCTTAACACAAAACCATGATCATAAAACTTAAAATTCCAACAAATGAACAAGACATATATGATCAAATGGTGTTTTGACTTTTACTTTAATAAGGACTGACTTATATGGTTTGTTTGAACTAATTGGACCAAGTGTGACATTGAACAAGTAATAACACTGACTTGACCACCTTTTAACTTGGTTAACAAAGCAAAACCAAACACACCTTAACTAAACTGATTTGGAACTTTTCAAAGCAAATCAAAGATTAAGATCATGCCAATGAATTCAGACCTAAAATTATCACTAAATAAGGCTAAAAGAACACTAAACAACAGCAATAACAACATACAACTAAGAAATTATGATTATGCTATTAAAAACTGTTAAAATAAAAATTTTGATAACTACAATTTTAAAAGAACAAACAACTAGTTTTATTGTTTAATTATGATTAATTATAACTAATAAACATAAGCATACCAAAATTTTAAGCTAAATAACACCTTAACAATGAAATGAATAAAAATGGAACTAGGCTTACAAGATTGGATCCAAGTGAACAATGAGAACTGAGGCACACAAACATACCCTATAGCTTCCCAAGAAGCATCTAAACCAGGGCAATCCATGAGCAACCCTGCTCCAAGCCTTCATCACCATGAACACTCATTTTTATTTTATTCTTATTTAATGTGTATTTTTGATGATTTTTCTGTTTTTGCTTCTATATGATTTTAAGGTTTCTAAAAGCTTGAATAAGCTTTCTAGGAGCTTATGTGGCTTATTCAATCCTTACTAACAATCTGAAAACAACATTTGAGCACTCATGAGATTTGTGAAATTTGAAAATATGCATAAACTGGAAACTTGAATTGCAACTGAAATTGATGACTTTAAAAGATTTATTACACACTAAATACTTGAAATACAGAGTTCAAAAGTTAAGAAATACACTGGAATTGAAATTTAAGCTAAAACGACTTTAAAAATATGAAAATTACTCTAGATTATTCTTCACATAGCTTCCCACTTGTATTTATTGACCTCATATGAGCTTGTCGACATCTCTGAGCTAATCCCACCATTTTCTAGCCATTGGATTAAACCAGATTATCAAAATTGCCAAATGGCAATTTTGGCGCCAAATTTCTCTTGAGCAGGTTTTTCCAATTAATGAACTTTGGATTGATGTGGAGGTGTAAGGGACACAAAAGAAAAGGTTTGGTAGGTTTAGAGGTCAAGTTGGAAGGGTTAGTAGCAAAAACAGAGGTTTGTGAGTTAAACAAAGAACTCTAATGGTGGGGAAGCATTAAATGCTTGGTAGGCTGTTGTATGAGGTGGAAAGGGTGTGATGAGTGTTTTAGATGGCAAGGTGGAAAGGTGGGAGGGGAGAAACCATGGCTGGTTTTGGTTTACTGTGTGTGGTGAAGGGAAGCACAGTGAAGCGGGTTTGAATTTTAAACCGGTTTTAATAATAAAATGGTGTTGGGCTTAGGAAGGGAATGGGCCAAGGGTTTAGTGGACTTGGGTTGGATTTGGGTATTAATAATAAAAGGGGTCCGGTTGGTTAAGTGTTAATAACAAGGACCATATTTGCAACTTCTCCAAACTTGAGGGATTGAACCTGTAGCTTTCCCAAACATCAAACAAGGACCATTCTTGCCAATCTTGAATAGTACAAGGATCATTTGCATAAAATTCCATTTTTTATAAATCCAAGGACTATATTTGACATTTTAAAAGTTAAGGGACTAAAGTTGTAATTTTGCAATTTTAAATTTCAAGGACTTGTTTTGACAACTTTATGAATCCCTAAGGACTTAAAATGATATTTTTCTTATGTTGATATACCAGGGACTGTTTTTGACAACTTTTTAAACTTAGGGGACTAAAACTGCCAATTATGCAAACTTGATACGTTTTTCACCAGATTTTGATATTTTTGCATTTAAAACACATAAAACACTTGTTTGTGATATTTTTATCATTTTGATGTGTTTCTGAGTGTTTTCAGATGTTTTTGGCATTCTAAACAGTACAAAAATAATGAGTATCTAGACACTCATCAATCCCCCACACTAAGATATTGCTAGTCCCTAGCAATGATTTGAGAAAATTTAATGGATTTCATCTCTTTACCAAAAGCCATTACTTCTGGAGTAGCCAATTGTTTTAGTTCAAGTAAGAACTTTGGCACAATGATAACCAAATGATTTTGAGCAAATCATAAGCTGTCAACGGATTTGATTTGTCTTTCCCAGAAGCCGTTTGCTTCGGACTAGCCAACTCTTAGATAAATTATCAATATTATCTTTGGTGAGCCGATTACCAATTATGGATTTCCAACCGCCTTTACCACAAGCCATAAACTTGCGGGCTAGCCAACTTTTCACTAGTTTAAAGATATGGTGAGTTGAACACCATACAATTTTGGGCAAATTGCAAGCCATAAACGGATTTGAGATATCTTTACCAAGAGCCGTTTGCTCCTGGATTAGCCAATCCTTATGTGGGTTAGACATGGCGGACTGATTACCATTTGCTGAGTAAGTGTAAAACACTTACTCTAAAAAAAAATTTGGCCAAAAACGGGGGAATTGGGTGGAATAATTACATGATAAAATTCGTGAGAATTCCCCCCCACACTTAGAAATGAATATTGCCCTCAATATTCAAAGTACCGGCTGTTATGCCAAAACATAGAACGTAAAATGGAAATACTACGGCCATTATTTTGTTTTTGATATATACACATTTTTTTTTTTTAAATAGATTAATATATACAACAGCGGGGGCAACTCCCCCACACTAGGGTGGTAGAAAGGGGTAAGAAGACAGAAACATGGGTGAAAACCCATATGGTGTGTGCTACTATTTTTGATTCCCGAGTCACTAGCTTGACTCGATCCCCGCATTCATTGGTTCATGGGGAATGTTTGTAGATCCGGGACAATCACAGGTGGAATGTCCTCTCCAAAGTAATGCTTCACTCGATGACCATTTACTTTAAAATTTGGACCATCAGGCTGAGATAACTCAATGGTGCCATAAGGATAAACCTTAGTGATAGTAAATGGACCAGACCAACGGGACTTAAGCTTTCCCGAGAAAATCTTCAATCTTGAATTGAAAAGAAGGACTCGATCACCAACGTTGAAAACGCGGTTCTTGATTTTGGAGTCATGAATCTTCTTTGTCTTTTGTTTATAGATCAAAGAGTTCTCGTATGCTTGATCACGAAGTTCATTTAGTTCATTCATTTGAACTTTTCTGTGATCACCAGCTGTCTGTATATCGAAGTTTGCATGCTTCAAGGCCCAGTAAGCCTTGTGCTCTAGTTCAATCGGAAGATGACATGCCTTTCTGTACACTAGCTTGTATGGAGTGCACCCGATGGGTGTTTTGTAAGCTGTACGAAAAGCCCAGAGTGCGTCATCTAGTTTATCCGACCAGGATGCACGATTTTCGCCTACTGTTCTTTCAAGGATTCTTTTAATACCACGGTTGGAGACTTCCACCTGCCCACTTGTTTGGGGGTGGTATGCAGTAGATAGACGGTGAGTAACACCATACTTTTGCATGACACGATCAAATTGGTCATTACAAAAATGTGTACCACGATCACTGATTATCGCTCGAGGAGTTCCAAACCGGAAAAAGAGATTTCAAAAATTTTACAACTACTCGGGCATCATTGGTAGGTAAAGCTTTCGCTTCAACCCATTTTGACAAATAGTCAACAGCCACGAGTATGTATTTGTTACCTCGAGAAGATGGAAATGGCCCCATAAAGTCAATACCCCAGATGTCAAATATCTCACAAACTTGAATGGCATTTTGTGGCATTTCATTTCTTTGAGATATATTTCCATGACGTTGACAAGCGTCACAGGTTTTGACAAAATCGTGGGCATCCTTATAGATGGTGGGCCAATAAAACCCGGAATCAAACACCTTTTTGGCGGTGTAGTTTGGACTATGATGGCCCCGGTGGGTCCAGCATGGCAAGCTTTGAGAATGTCAAGAGCTTCTGTCCATAAACACACCGTCGGATGACTTGATCCGCACAGATTTTGAATAAGTAGGGGTCGTCCCCGAAGTAATGTTTAACATCTTTGAAGAATTTGTTCTTCTGTTGGGTCGACATCCCTTTCACAATGAAGTTACCCGCATGGTAATTTGCGAAATCAGCAAACCATGGGGTAGAAGAGTTTCCACGAAAAGAAACCGCATTGAGTGTCTCGAGAGGAAATGTTTCATTTATTTCCTTTTCTCGAAAACATCTTGGTGAGGGTTTTCTAATCGACAGATGATCGCACGGGTTCTCGGCTCCTTTTTATCACGTATGATGATATCAAATTCTTGGAGGAGGAGAACCCAACGGAGCAATCTCGGCTTTGCATCTTGTTTTGCAAAGAGATATTTGAGAGCCGAGTGATCCGTATACACTACACATTTGGTCAAGATTAAGTATGGCTGAAACTTCTCAAATGCATACACCACAGCTAATAGCTCTTTTCTCGTGGTGGTGTAATGAGTTTGAGCTTCAGTCATAGTCTTACTTGCGTAGTGAATAGGCTGAAAATGCTTAGCTCTACGTTGCCCTAAGACTGCACCAATAGCAAAATCACTTGCATCGCACATTAGCTCAAAAGGCAAGTCCAGTCGGGAAGCAACGAGAATGGGTGCTTCAGTAAGCTTTTTCTTTAATGTTTCAAAAGCTTTGATGCACTCAGGTGAGAAGATAAAAGGAGCATCTTTTTCAAGAAGATGAGTCATAGGCCGGGCGATTTTAGAGAAATCTTGTATAAATCTACGATAGAAACCGGCATGACCTAAAAAACTCCTAATACCTTTGACGGTAATAGGATGAGGCAGTTTAGCAATAACATCGACTTTTGCTCTATCTACCTCAATCCCATTTTTTGAAATCTTATGGCCAAGGACTATGCCTTCTTTGACCATAAAGTGGCTTTTCTCCCAGTTTAGACAAAGATTGGTGTCTTCACACCGTTTGAGCATTTTATCTAGATGGGAGAGACATGTTTGAAAAGAATCCCCAATGACCAGAAGTCATCCATAAACACCTCCATTGTTTCCCCGATCATGTCGTGGAAAATGGCCATTATACATCGTTGGAACGCGTGCGGAGCATTACATAGGCCAAAAGGCATACGTCTGTAGGCAAAAGTTCCGTATGGGCCGGTGAATGTAGTTTTATCTTGATCCTTTGGATCAATGGGGATCTGAAAGTACCCCGAGAAACCATCAAGGAAACAATACTATTCATTCCTGCTAATCTCTCAAGCATTTGGTCCATAAAGGGTAGAGGAAAATGGTCTTTACGGGTAGCGTCATTCAACTTACGATAGTCAATGCAAACACGCCAACCCGTCACCAATCGAGTTGGAATTAACTCGTTATCTTCATTTGTGACAACAGTTATGCCACCCTTTTTTGGAACACAATGAATTGGGCTAACCCAAGGACTATCTGAGATCGGGTAAATCAATCCTGCATCAAGAAGTTTGATAACCTCCTGTTTGATAACATCATGGATTTTGGATTTACTCTTCTCGATGTTGAAGCTGGTTTGAAGTCATCCTCCATCAAGATTTTGTGAGTACAGAACTCAGGGTTGATACCCTTAATGTCGGAGAGTTTCCAAGCAATTGCTTGCTTGTGTGACTTCAAGATCTTTATGAGAGCAGCTTTTTCATCTTTACTTAAATCTTGAGCAATAATGATGGGCAATTTATCATCACCCTCAAGAAATGCATACTCGAGATGAGGTGGTAAGTCCTTAAGCTCAACCTCAGGAAATTCTTCAGTTTTCTCAACTGACTTGATTTCCTTGTTATGAAGCTCGACGGGAGGGAGTGAAAATGATGATGGATCATCATTAAGCAATTTCTCAATGAGAAGTATGTCCCCCTCAATGTCGATGGGAGCGTGATCAATTTCCCATGGGACAGAATCACTAGACAAGTAAGCTTCAATCTCTTCCAAGATGAAGTCACTTTCCTCAAATGGGGTAAGAGAAGGAGTAGAATTGGCGATGATGGGTTGAGATGATGTAGTGGGATCCCCACTCACAGAATTATGAGAATAACCAAGAACTTCTTGAGAGTACTCTTCGGAAGCAACATCAATGATATCTATTCGGTTAACCGACTCGGAATCATAATTTGCGAGTACCTCGAAGTTTGATCAAGGTTAAAGGTGACAGCTTCATTACCAACACGTAATGTGATTTCTTGCTCAAATACATCAATGAGAGCACGGCCCGTTCTCCGGAATCCTCGACCAACAATGAGAGGAACCCGATGATCGGCATCAAAATCAACAACCACGAAGTCAGCTGGAAAATGGAACTTACCTACTTTCACAAATACGTCCTCGGCAATGCCAAGAGGACGGGATATTGTACGATCTGCAAGCTCAAGAGTCATGCATGTAGGAGTAAGTTCTGGAAGAGAAAGTTTCTTCCATACTGAATAAGGCATCAGGTTGATGCTTGCACCAAGATCTGCTAGGGCAAAGCATTCAACCATTCCTGGAAATACACAAGGTAAAAGAAATTTTCCGGGATCTCCAAGCTTTTCGAAGCTTCTTAATAACTGCTGGCGTTCTCGTTAAGAGGAGTTTTAGCCATTTCAAACAGCTTTTCCTTGTTGCTTAACATGTGTTTGAGAGTTGATGCAAACTTGGGCATCAGCATGATAGCATCCGCAAAGCTTATGTCAAAGTGTAGTTCTTGGAAAATTTGAAAAAATTTGTCCATTTGATGACTGGCTTTTTCATGGAGCTTTTGCTCATTCAAACGTGATGGGTAAGGAATAGAAGTTTTGGATTTGGTATTTTCAACGGGAGCTACAGGTGGTTCAAAAACAACTCCTGGATTAGATTTGGGTTTCTGGACAACTTGAGGCTGGACATTGTTGGTACCTCCATTATTAATAGGAAGTTCCTTGTCCTTTGTCGCCTTGGTAGCTTGACTCATTTCTCCTAGTGGAGGAGGCATTGGAGTCGTAGGTCCATTATGTGTCCTAGGTTCACTTTCCACTACCTTAGGGAGAGAAGAAGAAGAGGTAGTAGGAATAGCGGGTCCATTGTATGAAACACCACTTCTAGTTGTGATCGCCTTAGCATCGCCCCTCGGGTTAGCGATCGTGTTGCTCGGAAGTTTTCCTGAGCCCGAGGGTTGATCATTTAAAGACTTCTTGAGATCGCGATCGGACGACCAACAACTGTTCATTTCATCTTGGGATTTCATGAACTGCTTCAATAACTCATCAGATGATGGTACTGGAGGATGTGGAGGGAAATTTTGAGGTCGGATGTTTTGATTATGACCTTGTTGTTGAAAATTCCCTTGATTAGGATTCACATTTCCCTAAAATTGATTCCCTCGATTGAAATTGTTTTGATTAAGGTTCCCTTGATGTTGGAAACCTTGATTGGGTCCAGGATAGAAATTACCTTGGTTTTGATAACCTTGGTTCATTCTAAGTTGGTTTTAATTCCGGTTAGGATTACGGTTAAAACCGGTGGTGCCTGATAAGTGTTAGCACGGTAGTTTGGTTCATTCGAGGACGGTATTGATTACCTCCTTGATGTGAAGTACCGGCTATAGCATTAGCTTCAAATGGACTACCATCGGTGGCGATGCAGTTGTAGTATGCATGAGGACCACCACAAGTAACACAAACTTCAACTTTCTTCACTTCACCATGTGATGGTGTTTGTGTGAAAGTGACTTTCTTCTGGTTAGCAAGAACCAAAGCTTGAACAATATCTGTGAGTTTATCAATCTTAGCATCGGTGCTAGATGTACTCACATGAGATGAAGTAGAAGGTCCAGCATTAGACTGAGTCTGATATGCCTTTGTGCGGAAAGAACGGACATGGGACTTGTTTTCAATGATTTGTAAGGCTTCTTTTGTGGTTTTGCTAAGGAAATTACCTCCCGCGGAGGCATTCAAAGAGTCTTGGTCAGCTTGTCTCAGACCATTGTAGAAAGTATCCATTTGCATTAATTCGGTAAAACCATGATGCGGACACTTGCGGAGCAATTCTTTGTAACGATCCCATGCCTTCCCGAATGATTCATCAAATCTCTGAGAAAATTTCATTATCTCATTCTTAAGACTTGTAGTTCGGGATGGAGGATAGAATTCGTTAACAAACTTGGTAACTAGATCCTCCCATGTCTCAATGGAACGAGGTGGTTGTTTCTCAAGCCAATTCCGGGCTTGTCCCTCTAGAGAAAATGGGAACCGAAGAAGCTTGATAGCTTCATGTGGGACATTCTTGTACTTGATGGTAGATGCAATCTTGTTAAACCATCGAATGTGTGCATGAGGATCATCCCGCTCAAAACCATAGAATTGGCTTTGGGTTACTAGATTAAGCAACCTGGTTTTGAGCTCAAAAGTATCGCCACAATGGCTGGGACAACAATGGCATCTCCGTAACCCTCGATGGGTGCTTGGAGAAGCTCAGTCATCGGCTTGTCTTCGCCATCACGCAGGTGGTGGTGGTGGTAGACGTTCCTGTCACGGCTGAAGGAGCGAACGTCCTCTATGTCTACGAGGAATCTTGCCAAGCTCGAAAGTGGACTTGTAGAGCTGGAAGAACGAGTGCGCATGCACTAAGTATAAAAATCAATTTTTCAAAACAAATGCGAGGCAAAACGACAAGTGAACTTAACCAATAATCACAAATGAAATGGCTTCTTTGAAAAAGGTACACCAAATCACAAGGACACAAAGGCAAGTTTTAAATCTGTGGTTCATGAACTTATTATGGTCACACCCCAGTTAGTAGGTGTACTGCCTTGATTTGCGGTGGTTGATTTTTATGTATAAATTAAGTACCACTGAAAAGACGTAGGTAATGATTTGTGCAAAGGGTTTAAAACTTTTGACAATATTTTTGGTATCGTCTCGTTTAACCAAATCGTATTTCTTTAAGAATCACCTTAAAAGAAACACAAGCTAGAAAACGTTACGATTGTTTTGTTGTTTTATATTGTTTTTGGTGTTTTTAACACTTTAGGAAAAGTGTTAATGAACTTTTTGATTTTGTTATAACTTTACAAAAAACTGTTTACAAACGGTGGTATATGTGCAAGTACGGGTCTGAAAATGCTTAGAACACGCTTACAGCCTCCCCGGCAGCGGCGCCAAAATTTTGATTGGTGCTGAACCGTCAGGTTATCTCACACAAGCTAGCCACTTGTGAATGGCCAACCGTAAGAAACTCAAAACAGCTCAGAAACCAATGCAATGAAGATCAGAGGAATATAATGGATTCCTGGGTCGTTAAGTCCCACGGATGATGAATTGGTGTATAAACACTTGATCAGATGATAGAATAATCACTAAGGATAGTGATCAATAAGGATTTTGATGGATAATTATACCTAAAGAAAAGATAAATTATAGCGACTTAAATGCAAATTAAAGTAAATAAAAGATAAAATATATTAAATAAACGCTATCACTATTTTTACAATGATGTTTTTATGATTTTATAAAACAAAATATCTTAAACAAACTATTTTAACTAAAACGTAAACTTAAGTTATCTAAAAACTAGTTTTAAAATGAAAACGTACGTTATTTATAAAAATTACGCGAGTGCGCAAGCAAAAACGTAAAATTTATGAAATAAAAGTCCTACAAGTGTAAAAACAATTTTATTACGTACTATATGACAAAAGAAAATTTTAGAAAAAAGATTTATATTTTTTAGACTTTTATATTTTTTATTATGAATTAAATAAGATTTTACACTAATTAAATGATTAAAAATACTAAAACTATTTAGAAAAATCTGAAACTTTTTTATAAAATACTTTATACTAATACAATTTTATAAAAAATACAAAAACTGAAAAAGCTAGTTCAAATAAGCTAGAAATAAGCTAAATATCTCGTATAAGCTTATTAGAAACAAAAGGGTTATATATTAAATGGTGCAAATAAAAACTGAAAAAGTCCCTAGGGCAGATGGTGTGTGTGTGGTGTGGTGAGCGCGGGTGGCTGTGGTTCGAATCCCAAGCAACTCCTTTTTGCTACTATTTTATTTTTTTGATTTTTCTTTACAAACTTGTTAAGCTAATGATTATAAGCACTTTTCACAACTACAACTTTTTCTAAAAGTCACTAATAAGCTCGATTATGAGCTTATTATTCCAACAGTGGGACAATAATATTGTAAAAGCACAAGATTAAGCTTAAAAGGCTAATAAGCTATTAAATAAGCAAAGGGTAAACTGGAATAAGCTAAGAGACTAATGGTTATAAGCTAATATGATAACTGAATAAGCACAATAACCAAAAATAAGCACTGATCAAGCAACAAATAAGCAAAAGCTAAACTGGATGCACAGGGCACTTTGTAAATCACTAGGCACTTTGTGGCTTAATTTTAAGCACTGAAATAAGCTATAAAATGAAAACCACCACTGGAATTAACTAGCTTACCAGCTGAGCTATCTAAAAAACTAATTTACAAAGTTTGGCTTTCACAAATGAGCTTGTGAGAAGCTTTTGAAAAAGCTAGAAAACCCACTGAGTAAAACTCAGTGTATACTGAGTTTAATGGACAAAACTAAAAAGCAATTGCAGGCTTATCTAATAAGCTGAAAATTGAAAAACTAGTACTGGATTAAAGAGATAGCTAGGTGAGCTTCTCAAAAAGTTAATTTACACAAGCTTAAGGCCATTAATAAGCTCTCTAAGAGCTTGTGAAATGAGGTACCACAACTGTGCACAGAGCACTTTTCAGAAAGGGTATCTAAAATAAACTAATGAATAAGCACTATATAAGCTAATTAAGAGTAAACTAATATTTTTATAATTAAGTTAAGCAACTAAACTTTAATATACCAGAAGCTTATTAACTAAATTTTAATATTAAGTACACAGTGAAATTCTAAGTTTTATTCAAAAATGGGTATTAGAAAATTTTGACTTTTAATTTATACTAAGATGTTGACTTATATGAACTTTAAATTGATACTAAGCACTGATTATGATGTATTAAGGTGGATTAAGACTGGATTGGGCAATACTAACAACTTCTTAACATAAAACCATGATCATAAAACTTAAAATTCCAACAGTGAACAAGACATATATGATCAAATGGTGTTTTGACTTTTACTTTAATAAGGACTGACTTATATGGTTTGTTTGAAATAATTGGACCAAGTGTGACACTGAACAAGTAATAACACTGACTTGACCACCTTTTAACTTGGTTAACAAAGCAAAACCAAACATACCTTAACTAAACTGATTTGGAACTTTTCAAAGCAAATCAAAGATTAAGATCATGCCAATGAATTCAGACCTAAAATTATCACTAAATAAGGCTAAAAGAACACTAAACAACAGCAAAAACAACATACAACTAAGAAATTATGATTATGCTATTAAAAACTGTTAAAATAAAATTTTTGATAACTACAATTTTAAAAGAACAAACAACTAGTTTTATTGTTTAATTATGATTAATTATAACTAATAAACATAAGCATACCAAAATTTTAAGCTAAATAACACCTTAACAGTGAAATGAATAAAAATGGAACTAGGCTTACAAGATTGGATCCAAGTGAACAATGAGAACCGAGGCACACAAACATACCCTATAGCTTCCCAAGAAGCATCTAAACCAGGGCAATCCATGAGCAACCCTGCTCCAAGCCTTCATCACCATGAACACTCATTTTTATTTTATTCTTATTTAATGTGTATTTTTGATGATTTTTCTGTTTTTGCTTCTATACTGATTTTTAAGGTTTCTAAAAGCTTGAATAAGCTTTCTAGGAGCTTATGTGGCTTATTCAATCCTTACTAACAATCTGAAAACAACATTTGAGCACTCATGAGATTTGTGAAATTTGAAAATATGCATAAACTGGAAACTTGAATTGCAACTGAAATTGATGACTTTAAAAGATTTATTACACACTAAATACTTGAAATACAGAGTTCAAAAGTTAAGAAATACACCGGAATTGAAATTTAAGCTAAAACGACTTTAAAAATATGAAAATTACTCTAGATTATTCTTCACATAGCTTCCCACTTGTATTTATTGACCTCATATGACCTTGTCGACATCTCTGAGCTAATCCCACCACTTTCTAGCCATTGGATTAAACCAGATCATCAAAATTGCCAAATGGCAATTTTGGCGCCAAATTTCTCTTGAGCAGGTTTTTCCAATTAATGAACTTTGGATTGATGTGGAGGTGTAAGGGACACAAAAGAAAATGTTTGGTAGGTTTAGAGGTCAAGTTGGAAGGGTTAGTAGCAAAAACAGAGGTTTGTGAGTTAAACAGTAAACTGCTAATGGTGGGGAAGCATTAAATGCTTGGTAGGCTGTTGTATGAGGTGGAAAGGGTGTGATGAGTGTTTTAGATGGCAAGGTGGAAAGGTGGGAGGGGAGAAACCATGGTCGGGTTTTGGTTTACGGTGTGGTGAAGGGAAGCACAAGGTGCGCTGAAGTTTGAATTTTAAACCGGTTTTAATAATAAAATGGTGTTGGGCTTAGGAAGGGAATGGGCCAAGGGTTTAGTGGACTTGGGTTGGATTTGGGTATTAATAATAAAAGGGGTCCGGTTGGTTAAGTGTTAATAACAAGGACCATATTTGCAACTTCTCCAAACTTGAGGGATTGAACCTGTAGCTTTCCCAAACATCAAACAAGGACCATTCTTGTCAATCTTGAATAGTACAAGGATCATTTGCATAAAATTCCATTTTTTATAAATCCAAGGACTATATTTGACATTTTTAAAAGTTAAGGGACTAAAGTTGTAATTTTGCAATTTTAGATTTCAAGGACTTGTTTTGACAACTTTATGAATCCCTAAGGACTTAAAATGATATTTTTCTTATGTTGATATACCAGGGACTGTTTTTGACAACTTTTTAAACTTAGGGGACTAAAACTGCCAATTATGCAAACTTGATACGTTTTTCACCAGATTTTGATATTTTTGCATTTAAAACACATAAAACACTTGTTTGTGATATTTTTATCATTTTGATGTGTTTCTGAGTGTTTTCAGATGTTTTTGGCATTCTAAACAGTACAAAAATGATGAGTATCTAGACACTCATCAGTGAGGCATCTACAATTTCTTCTCTCGTTCCTTTTTGGATAACATGTAGAACTTGGCGAAAATCTCCACCGAATAAAATTGTTTTCCCTCCGAAAGGTTTTTCTGAAGTGGTGTTCATAACATCTCGTAACGTTCTATCTAGAGCCTCATATGCATGTTTATGGGTCATCGAGCTTCATCCCGATTATTAACTTTTTCGTCTTAGCAAATCGCTAGATGGCTGTCAGCGAGATATTGCGAAGGATTGTTCAAGAAGGTTGATTGGTATTCTAAATCTTGAATGCGCCGTTCTTCTCTCGAAGTAGCGGGCTGCAATTCTGCTAGATGCCACGTTCAGTACTATTTCTCCTTTGGATCTAATTGTCGAAGACAATGTTTTCCACACAAAAGTTTTGCCTGTTCCTCCGTAACCGTATAGGAAAAAGACGCCTCCTTGGCCCGAGTTTATTGCTCCCATTATAGTGTTATACACACCTCTTTGTTCATCAGTCATCTTTGAGTACAGAGATGCGTGTTCTTGTTCCATTTCTTTTTTCTTGAAACTAAGTTCTTCCTGTATCAATGGGTTTGACCAATCTTGTTTGTTGCGGTAATCCGGTACTGGCATGTGTGGAATGTCTTTTAGGTTCTTTCCTCTTGACCTCAACAGTTGGTCTATTTTTACCAAAGCTATGTTCAATATTTCGTCACGATCAAGGACGAGACCTATTTGTTAAAAGTTGGTTAGTATTTATGTTTACCAAATATAAAATTTTGAATATGAATATACTTACTTGGCATGTTTAGCTCTCTTCTCCGCATGCTTTCTATATCGTCTGATAGTATGTCACATGTTTGTTCCCAAACATGGGCCGGATCTGATAAAGCATTCTCTGTAATAAGCATGACAAACAGGTTCCTGCAATAATCTCCAGTTGCATATTTGTGTGTCTCTTTTATTGATTCAATGTACTCTCGGTTGTCGTCGAGTAAGCCCATAGCGTAACATGTTTCTTTGAATCTTTTTGTTATGTGTTTTGATGTCTTCGTAGCTTTTTGGTCCTTTTTTTTTGTTTAGCAATATTCGAAGGAAGAATGCTTTGCCTATTGCTCGAGGTACATAGTTTATGCGCCCAACAGCAGAACCTTTTTTTCTTCTTGTCCATTTTCTTGTTTGTTTATTCCAAACAAATTTTTCGAACTCTACGTATGTTAACTTTTGCGCCAGTTTGTTTGTTTTATTCAGCTCCATCCATTGCAAGAATTGAGAATGTTTAACTGTTGGTTTTAACAGAACGTCTTCTACATTGTCGTCATCTTCAAACACAATCGGTTGTTGATCAGGTAGGTGAAATGATAATCTTTCAACATGAGGGTACTGATAGTGTATAGGAAACTTGTATAGTCTCCAAGCTGCTTCACATGCGGATATATAACGACAATCATAATATTCTTTAATTTCGTCTCTGATGTTTTTTTTGGTGTCATTGGTGGTTTCCTTTTCAGAAGTTTGTGTTGTTGTGTTGTCATTGCTCTTTTCCTTTTCAAAAGCTACTGTAACTCTATCTTGCCCTTTGTGTATGTATTTGAACAGATACTTTATTGCTTTTTCTTGGTTGCACCATTCGACGTTAATGTGAGCCTGGAATTTCTTCATCAGCAAGGGATTATGCGGAACAACATATCTGTTGAATAACAATAATGGAACGTTGTAAGCTTATATTTTTGTTAATGTGTGATTGAATGTTGCGCATGATTCGTGTTACCTATTATCTAGGTGGATTCCGTTTTTCACCACCGTTCGTTTGTTGTCCGGTCTCTTGTAAATAGCATACCCGTCGTCATTTATATAAGTTTTTTCTGTGTAATCTTTCAGAAATTTTTTTGAGCATACCTTTTTCTTCATGCAAGATGAGCTCATGTTATGAGGGTCGCACGGGCCGTGCATCATTTGCTCGGACACCGCTTATATAATTCGGATCTTTTCTTCATCGTATCTCGACTGATATCAAACGGTCTATGTCTTGTGGATTTGGTATTTTTGATTCTTTAGCAAAGAACACGCATATATGTGCGTGTGGGAGGCCTCTCTTCTGAAATTCGATCGTGTACACCACTGCGTTTTTAGATTTGTAATAAGTTGGAAATGTAAATTGAAGATTGTATGAATTTAATTAAATTGGTAACATTTCTAAAAGTGGGTTTCTTTAACTTTGTGTACCTGCACTAACGACTCCAAGTATATGCTTTTCCCATAAACACGTTATAAGCTTATCAAGTTTTTGTTTGAATACTCTTGATAACACATATGGCCTGTCTTCAGCACTCACATTATGTTTTTGGACAAATCTGTTTATTTCTGGCCATTTCGGGTTGCACGTAAAGGTAATGAAGAGATCCGGGTATCCAAATGCTTTGCAAAGAGCCATTGCATCTAGGTAATTTTGCATCTTATATCTCGTTCCACCTGTGTACGTAGAAGGAAGAACTATACGATTACCTGTCTTTGACGCATCCGAGTTTCCAGTGGCTAAATATTGATTAAGGTTAGCGATAGGTGCTATCCTTAACTTTTTTTGGTTCTTCCGATGGAAACTCAGCCTTTCATTCTCTACCATCGTGTATGCGTCCACGATGAATTGCTGATAGAGCCTTCCAGACATTAGTATCAATGATGTTTCGTCATCTCTTTGTTGCATTCTGTATGCAAACCATTCCCTCATTGATAGCCTCCATCTTCCGTTTTCCGTTTCTATTACCTTTCCTTTCAGGAATATCTTATCTCGATACCGCCTTCAACATATGGAAATAGCAAAGGATATTGTAACGAAAGATATTGTGGATGAAGTTCATTTATATTTTTTTACCGACGTGCCTTCGACAATGATATCACGTTTATTTCCTGAGTCATCCAAATCTCCAATTATAATCGCCGCGACTCGTCGGCTGTTGGAAGATTGTACTCTCTTCCGTCTCGTTCACGCTTATTAATCGTAGCTTAACATTGCAGCAGTTGTTACCTTCAATTCTATCTCCGACCATTCTAAATTTTTGGACTAAAGGGTTGTTATCGTCTAGGATTTTTTTATTTTTGTGCTATAAGAAGGTCCCGCTTTACTTTTGTTGTTGGTTTGTCGCTGAGGAGCTGCCAAAAACAAATGTTAGATTCAGTTTCAAACATAAGAACCATATATTATATATGGATGTGTGGGTCACCTTAATGCTTTAAATCTGTTTTCTAATTCGTTTTGCCTGTCGAATATATATAGCTGTGAGAATTTTGGAATATCGTTGTCTTTCGGGCCCAAGCTTCCCATTAAATGGTAATTCTGCCCGTGCATTCTCAGAACCCCATGGGCCATGTCCATTATTGACTTTCTTGTCTACCTTACCGCCCATTGATGTGAAACTATACATCATGTTAAATTTCCGAATGTCATGGAAAAACCGTTTGCTAATCTGATCGTTTGCTGTATAAAGTTCTAGCAATTCCTTTGGAGGGTTCGCAATCTTTGGTATCTCTACTTCTCCCTTTTTGCAGCACATTGTGAATGAATCTTCTTCTCTTATGCCCTTTGTTTTTGTTTCGGCTCTCCATAGTTTGGCTTTGCAACTTTTGCACGTTTGGATTGGGTCGCCAATATCTATGTATACTGTTTAGGATCTACGGGTTGTTAATTTCATCTTTACTATGTATGTTTGGTGTATTATAAAAATTACAAAAAAATAAAATACCTTTTGAAATCCCTTTGTATTCAGCAGGTGTTTGGTTTTCTGTTCCTTGCATGCTTTTGCACCTTTCCTGGAAGTAATATAGCATTTCTTCTGACCATTTTTTCGTCTCTGAATTTGTTGGTTGTTGGTTTTTTATTAAACATTTGTCCACCCTCTTTGATTTTGCTTTAAATTTCTGCAAATATTGTTTTTTTTAAATGTTACAAATTTATCTGCCTTGTATGTATCTTTCATAATTGTGAGTTTTTAAAGAGATACCTTAAATTGATTTTGTACTTCAGATATTGTAACATTATCATCTTTCATATATTGTATGATTTTGCTTGGAGTTGCATCTGTAAACCATGTCAAGAAGAAATTATACACATATATGATTTGATAATTAAATCAAGAGCTATGACTAATAAATTCCGTTTGCTTACCTTGACATCCTCCAAGTTTTAGCACAATATCAATGAAGTTTTTGTACCTCTCCGAAGACCATGTTGTATATTTCTGAATTGATGTTTTCAATGAAAGATATGCATTTATAGTTTGATAGAAGTATGATAGTTGATAAGAAAGTATTGTAACATACCTGTCTTTTGCTTCCGTCAGATTTCTTACCAATATCATTGTTTGTTTTTTTCCGTTTTTTTCGCGCTGGTTTGTTGATGTTAGCATCAACTTGTACGTTTGTTTCTGTAAATTTGTCTATCGGAATGTCATCCGTGGTTGGTCTTTTGTGTCTTTCTTCGTGTTCCCATCTTTCTTTGAAGTAATATATCATTTTTTGTGTCCAGTCTTGCGTATCAACCAAAGATGGCTGGTTGTTTGTGTTCACGAAACTGTCAACCGTCTTTGTTTTATGTCTAAATGACTTCAAATCAAAATATGTATGTTTAATAAGACATAAACTTTATGCAAATAATCATGTTAAATAAACATTAAGCTATAAACTGTTATAACCATTAAAGGCTATATCTGACCTGGAGATGGTTTTGTACTTCCAAAATTGTTATATGATCATCTTTCATTTGTTCTATAATTTTCTTAGGCGTTGCAGCTGTCACAGGGTTTAATAAAACAAAAGAAGCAAAGAATTAGTGAGACACAAACTAAACACTTAGTATAGTGTTTGTAGTTGCAAACCTATAGATCCTCCAAGTTTAACAACTATATCTATGAATTTCTTTTCCAAGCTTGCATTCCATGTTTTCCTTTTCTGTTTTTTATAATTCGCAAATTAGTTTTGCATGAAATTATAAATGATACTTGCAAAGAATGTTAAAAGATAGGAAAAAAGAAAACACCACAGAACCTTTTTTTTGCTGTTTGCTTCTTTTTGTGAAAGAAGTTGTTCTTTTGTTCTTTTGTTCTTCACTGTTTTGTGTTTAATCATGATCAGGATTGTCGATTTTTTTTTTGGGTTTGAGCTTTCTTTGCTGATAGTAATAAACAAAATATGTAATTTGATTTCTGTTTTTTTTAATATATATATAAATATATGAATATGAATGTTAATAGGAATAGGGATAGGATTTACTTATAGATGTCAATATTAAAGTTCTTTTAATCGTTTTTTTTTAACTTTTTTTTTATTGGGCTTTTTTCTTTTTTAATGGGTATGGGCTTTTATTTAGTTGTGTATATTGTAGAATTTTTAATTGTAGTAGTATAAGGATTTGCTTAATGTACTTGTATTTTTATTGTAAAAGGATTTGGTTTAAGGTTTTTATGGTATATATAATTTGTTATTTTAATAGAGTTTCTTATTTTTTTTTTAACTTTTCTTTTGTTACAATCAAGTCGTGGTTGTTGTTTGCTGTAAGATGGGATTTCTGTGTGAATTTAAGAACAGGCATGATCGCGGAATGGTATGTTCTATTATTCTATTCTTTTGTTTTAATTATTAAATCTTGTTTGTGGTGTTGAAAGTTTTAGTAATTGTTTCTTTTTTAAACAGATTGTTCCTGTGGGTGTGTTGAGTTTTGCAAAAGGAAAGAGACATAAGAAGTTGTGTGTACGTACAGCTGATCGTGTTTATTATGTTTGTGTAAGGTATATCAATGTGTCTTTTGCGTTGGTATTTGGTAGAGCTTGGAATCATTATGTGGAAGCTAAAGGTATTCAGGTTGGATGACATGTGCACTTTTTGCCTTCTAGTAAGCATCGTATGTTGTATGTTGCTGAATACAATTTAGAGGGCATGCCTAGTAAGAGGCTTTATAATTTTGTGAGATATGCCCCTCTCTGTCTCACATATGCTTCTTTGCAAAGTAAACATGTCCAGGTATTTTTTTAATTGTTTCAAAAATATCGAGGTAGTTTTTTAATATACAGGTAGTCATGTGTATTTTTTGGTCTTAGATATTACCTAAAAGATTCTTTGATGGATTCAAGAAGCGTGATGGGTGTGATCTTGAGGGAATAGAAAAGCACCAGGTGAAACTTCACTTTATTGGAGATGCACCTCGTGGATTTTGTGGGACTAACTGGGCTAATTTCCTTGAAAGTGAGAACATTAGTGAAGGACAAAAAATGGTTTTTTGTCATGTTGGAGGGGTTAGATTCAATGTTACAGTTTTCGATTATAATGAGGTTGCGATCGAGACTTTTTTTTGGTCGTAGTTGATGATGTTGAATTGTTTAAAGCTGTGATAGATTTAGCTTATTGCTTATTAATTGTTTTGTAATTGATATTATGCATTTTAGTAGTTTACATTTATTTTGGTTTTAAAATCCTTTATGTTTTGAAAATGCTTATTTTTGGTTATTTATAAACAGCTTATAAAATGCTTATGTACATTTTGCATCTGTTTATTATGGTTATTCTGCTTATTATGTTTGTCTATAGTATTTTAAGCTCAATGGTTTTGATTCTCTCCTAAAACTTTCCGAAAATCCAAAAATATGCTTATTAAGTTTCAGCTTATACAAATGCTTATTTACAGTTTAGTATCAACAAAATCTTTTGATTAGGCTGCTATGAGGTTGAAGTAAGTGGTTTGTGTTTAATCTGCGTTGTGCCATCAGTTTGTGGTGTCCCAAATATGTGATTTCAAAGCTTATTTTCTGCTTAACCACTTTGTTTTGTTGCTTGATGTTTGATTCCACTTGTAGTTTAGAGTGCATTTAAGTTTACTTTGTTAAAATTAATTTGTTTCTAATCCGTTTTTCAGCTTTCAATTTCTGCTCATTAAAGCTCATATAAGCTTGTTAAAGCTTATATGAGCTCACTTTTCTCTTAATTGTTCTTAAAAACCATTTTCTTCAAAAGTCAACATAAGTCAAACTGGGTCAAATTCGAATAGTCAACTGAGTTTATGGGTAATTTTTGGTTTTAAGATGAGTTTGTTGTTTAATTGTTTAGTCCAAATCAGTTTTAGTTTGATTTCATCTTAGGTATAAAGTAGAATAACATTTTCACTTGTTTAAAGTAATGTTTGTTTTTTGGTGATTTCCCACTTATGAAGCTGTTTTAGGAGTTGTTTGAGGCTTCGTTAGTTAGGAATAGATGCATGTAGGATATATAGATCATTACTTTGCATCAGAATCTCAGAAATAGTCAAATTCCCCTTTAAATTTCATTACTGTTACTTCTAGACATATTTAGGTTGCATGAGTTTAGAGTTAGGATTAGAATATGTTAATATAGCTTAATTAAGTCTTAACATTGCTTAATATTACATTTTGAGTCATTAAATCAAGATCAAAGTTCATTTTTGTCAAATCTTTCAAAAAACAAAAAAAGTCAAAATGGAAATTAGCCTCCATTTAGGTTTTATTTTTGATTTTTAATTTCTTCAATTTCTATCCATTCATTCTGAGATTTTGGGTATTAAAATTTGGCTAGCTTGTGATTTCAAATATGATTTTCTTATAATTTTTTGAATTTTTCTTAAGAGTTTTTGTGTGGCTCCAAGTTGCTTGTTTGGTTGTGAACTCCCCTGCACATCAGTTTCTGTCATCATATTTACCAGATTCTTCACAAACTGTATGGTCAGGTTGGTCTCATCTGCCGACACTGCAATATGCAGTGCTGTGCCGAGTAAATTCTAAAAACCACATAAAAGGAATTCAATTAAGCGTGGTCTATAAAGTAAAAATATATTATAAAGATGCTTTTATATTAGGAAGCTTTTGTCCTTAATTACATGATGCATTCCTATTAGTAGGCGGAATCATCGATGTATATCATAGCTATCCAAACATAAAAACATTAAAACACAATTTGATGTACACTTGATCGATTTAGAAAGGTTACTGTATTTTGACACTTAACATGCTATATATCTTAATTACTTCATGACATCTTTTGCCTTTATGTTTTGTTTATGCTTTTACTTCTATTGTTTTATGGGTCCTCTTTTGGTGGTGCACTGGGGCTGAGATCTAGTTTGTGGGCAGTTGGGGATTTTGCTACTTCATGACATCTTTTGTCTTTATTTTTTGTACATGGTTTGAGTTTTATTGTTTTAAGGGTCCTCTTTTGGTGGTGTATTTGGGGGATCTAGTTTATGGGTGTTACCGGCTAGTGTTGGTGCTTTTGCTTTCTAGTTTCTTTGGCCCGTAGTACTTCTAGTAGACTGTAATGCAACATTTTTTGCACTACAAAAACCAACATCCCAGACTTGGTTTCCAAACAACCACACCAAGTTGGATAATTAAGAAATTCTAAGTAATTTTTAATTGAAATCATAATGTGCTAATGCAGGTATAAAGAACTTTGCAAACATAAGAGTGAACACACTGGAAAATAGAAAAAGGTGAGTCCTACATATAAATTAAAAAATGCTTACCTGGATCTGTTATTTTCTTTTCTAATGATGCAAATGCATCAGGCTTTTGAGCCAATACTTCGAGTAAAGATACAGTGCAGCAAGTTCTGGACGGTCATTCACAATTTGGAGCGCAACATCTATGCAGGTTATGACAATCACTTAATGCATGACTTCAAGAAACAAATGAAACAGAAAATAACAATTTTAAGCAAGTAAATTTATCAACACTTGCTTGAGATCGTTAAAACTAAAAGACACTAAATTTAATTTAACGTGAAAGACTATTGATGATCAAGCAATGTATTATCATGTAAACTTGAATTGTATTTGAAAGGCCCCCTGGATAAAACGACGGAAACCCTTCAGTTGTGTAGATTGTTTTCCAGCAATCCAATGTGTTTCTATACATATGCCCGTCAGTTCCTGCATCATCATTCGTCTTATTACAATATCCATTGGGTACTATAAAATCCCAGCTGACATTGTACTATAAAATCCCAGCGTTTCTATGCATCATCATTCGTCTTATTACAATATCCATTGGGTACTATAAAATCCCAGCTGACATTGTCACAGCCTGAACTACAATCTAGCGTTTCTATAATGCTACTTCCTGTAAGATGCGGACATCATTAAGGAAACATACTATTCCAAAGAAAGAAATCGTAATGAAACAATAAAACACACACATCATTTTACACTGTCAAAGTCAAAACGGGTAATATTTGGCCAAGGCTAATGTGCAGTAGCAGATCAAAACTACCAATAACGCTGAAACGATCAAAATTTCATTCATCATAAAAGTTACAACTACATAAAACGTTCAGGACTCTTGTTACATCATATATCTTTACTACAAAGAGAATACATTATTATTGTGTTTATAAAGATAGCAATTGACGATCAGATTTCTTTGATTGCGTCATTTAAACAGTGAAATCCCAAAGTTTCTTAGGTGATTCAGGGTCTTGAGCATATCGACTTTCTTTCGAGAAGTTGCTATGAGCAAAATATTGGAAACTGAGTCCGTTTAGCGGTGGGTGCAGTACTACATAACATGTAGTTGCGGCTCCCTGAATTCTTTGCATTATTATTAACCAAATTAAAATCGATAGAATTGTCTTGTTAAACAAACATGTGCGATGGACAGTCCCAGTTTGACTGTTCATACCTAGCTGGTGTACCAGATCAGCGGGCGTCGGCCCAAAGGTGAACGAACAATACCCTTTGTCATGCTGGTAATTTATTTTCTCAAAGGTAAGCGATAGTTTTCTCATATCTACAAATAGATCAATTTTGTATGTATGAGTTCCAACATTTCTTACATCTACATAAAACTCATATGAATCCAAATGATAACCAATGATAATAACAATATTGCGAGAAGAAAATTAATAGATACTTAAGCGAGATCACATTTCTAATAGATTTATTGAGACTCGTCTCAAAGGAGCTCCCAGATCAGATAGTTAACAAACAATTCAATACATTCAAAAGCTTTATGACATAAATATCACATCAACATTGAGCTACCTGACACGATTGTTTATCGGACATGCACACGGGAAAATGTTACGCCACAAAAATCTATACAAATTTGCATTGCACTTGGTGTGTCTAAACAGCCTACAACGGCCAAACTTTAAATGTTTTCTCAGTTATGTAACAACCATTAGCCAATAAATAGAAATAATGAACTCAAGCACAACCCTTCAAAGAGAACAAAAGAAGGAAATGCACTTCTGAAACTTTGCATTCAAACACTTGTAACCTCTTCTACTACAACAGACTAAGCCTTATTTAGCTACCTACACCTATTAAATTTTCTTAAGGTACCTAAACTTCAACGGATCAGATAAGTAAAACATACCCCTAAACAATCAAATCAGTTATACCAGTACCAACGGGCCCATTTTGTCATTCTCTAATGATACATTTGTAGTAGGATTACTGAGTATGCATATTATTTATGATTGTAGCATTATTATAAGGTTTGAAAAACCCCCTAAATAACCCCTTTTACATCCATTATTATAAGTTTTGAAAAATTGGCACAATAATCAAAAATGCAAGAATGAGCAAATTACATTAGGTTAGAAACAAAAAGAGGGATATACTAGTGGATAGTGAGAAGAAATGACCGGAAGTCAACTGTGACAATAAGATCGCCATCAGCAGCTGCAGTAGCATTTACCCTTTGAGCAATTGCATCTCTAAATCACTACTTCTGATGTACCTTCAATTTGTCATATAATATTTGAGTCACATCATTACACACCATTGTAAGGAGGCACCAGACTGTTGCTATGTGTAAGCATGTGCTCAAGATAAAAGAACACATTAGTATCATCAATAATCAAGAAAGTAGTAATTGTTCCAGACCCCCTGTACATCTTGTATGTCGTATATGATGTGTATCATTTTCAATATTCCAAGGCATATCATAGCTTATAACATGAACCACATTTTTACATTTACAGACTACTCTTCATTATCTCCATCTGTTGCACCTGGTCTTCGGCCTCTTGGAAACATTAAATCCTTGCACAGGGTCTATAGACAATAAACGTAATCGAAATAAAAATCAAAATAAAGATCCGATTAATCTTTAAATAATATCATGGTTAATAAGTAAGCATGTGTACATGTAAATACGTAAAACAAAACTGACATGAAACAATTACCTTTCTCTCTCTCTTTGCTTTGTTGCTTGTTTCACCTGAGTGGTTTTATATTTAAGCAACGTCTCTTTAGGATCACTACTTTACATTATATCCTAAATAGATACAAAACAACCATCAAATACATGCATGCATACTGTTCTCGCTTCTCTGAAATCTTAGAGTAGTTCAGTTGGCTGATTGTGTAACAGGCGGTGCATAACAGGTAAGTTGGGGTTGAATGATGATTACATTCGCTACCTTTTTTTTAATACTTCATTTATTATATTTGTGAGGTTCGTGCCCATTTAGCCCGTGTCCGTTTGATTCGTATTTTAAATTTGCACGTTTACCTTGTGCCCTTTTGGACCGATTGTTGAACCCGTTACCCAAACCCACCTGAGCCGCCCATTTTGCCACCTCTAAAAAATAGTATTGTTAGATTGAATAATAGAAGCTCCTAGCCCGCTACATATGGCTACAAAAATGGGTGAAAATGAAAACTTAATAATTCACAAAACTAACAAAATTTTAAATCTAACAACCCTCGTTGGAACTTTATAGCTACTCATAGTTGGTTGTCACAAAGAAACTATTTTTTTTTATTCTTCTAACATTACCCTTGTGGTTTATGTGTCAACGACGTCAAGCCTAAGACATGGTTAGCTATCACTCTAAAAATAATCACATCCTCCACTAAAGAAAACGACAAAAGCTGAGGCATGTGAACTTGTAAAGGACTATTGCTAACACCAATCATGCATAGTCAAGCGGCTAATTACAAAACCAGACACCAATCATGCATAGTCACCAATATCAATTAATACAAACCTTATAACTTACAGACATGTCTGTCAAGCGGCTTATGCTAACTGGCTTATCTAACCTAATTTTTGAAAGGTCTTATGGCATGGCTTCTTAAAAAAGGGTTGCAGCTTAGATGGGGATTTTTACAGTCATAATATAGTTGCCCTTATAAATGCAGTTACTTCTCATTTGCTTGATCTTAAACGATATAAGCATAAGCAGTCATGATCCAAATACAGAACATAGCAAACACATATATGCATTACTGCAAGTGGAGTCCAAACCAACAATCAATATGCATTTTTGCAAGTAGGTCAAATGATGATTCGAATGCATTATTTAAATCATTATTAAAGCGTGAATATCCCGTAGTCAAACTTAATGCTAAGGCTATAATTATTTTTATTACACCATAACTGTAATACCTGAATTTCTAAAATTCACAAAAAGACCAAAATACCCCTATAATAAAAAAATATGAATAATTAATTTAAAGAGTACCAAATAAGCTATGTAAATTCAGAAAATTATCAAGAAATATCACATATGATCCAAATAAATTTTAAAGACTTTGTAAAGTTAATTTTTATAGTTTATAACCTTATAAAATTCGTTTTGTGTTTTATACATATGGCCGAATATATTTATTAAGTTTTATAAAAGAATAAAATTAATAAAAGCCCAATACAAATTTTATAAAATTAAGATCCCATTTATTATGAGTCCAATACATTATATAGCCCATATAAAAATTATAAAACCATATATAAACACATTATACGGTTTATATTTTATTCCTAACAACCCTAAAAGCCGATTATACCTAAACCGACCTAAGAAAACCCTACATAATTCGACATTCAGTTTCCAAGGCTTAAAGCTATTTTTCTTGGACGAGTTTGAAGTTAAAGAAGGTGTTAAAAATCTGGTTCGAGGTCCTAAGGTGCTGGTTTGATCGTGGTTAGTTTCTTGGTCGATTAGGGTTTCGACGAATAGAGTTTTTGTGTTCTTTTGTTCTAACGTCCAAATCTCATCAAGGGTATGTTTCCAATATTATTTTCAGTCCTACAAGTCATGTATAACCTGTAAAAATTAGTCATGCATATTTAACAAGTTGTATGGAATTGTTTTGAATTAAAACCCTAAAAACGTATAAAATAGAGAACGAGCACATAATAAATTTTGGGACCATGATCTAAATTTTCTGGAGACTCTTATATGATATACGACCTGCATAAAATACATGTTCATGAATTCGAAGCTTGTGTGAATTGTTATGGATTTGTTTTGTTCGATCGCGTATGAAAAAGGGAAGATAATAATAAAGGAACGATTAGGGTTTATAAGGATTAGGGTTCGTTTGTTATAAATAAGGGTAATTAGTGCAGTAATAATGATGAATTAATGATGGGTTAAAACTAGGTTTAGGGTTTGTACTTGAATTATGCATGATTCGGTTTTAAATAAAAGTTTTGGGTTGGTTTTGTAAATTATGAAACTTAAAGGTTATTTTTGTAAACAGAAAAATAAAGGTACTAAACGTATCAAAATAGGTATGAGGGTTAAACGTGTAATTTTGATATTTAGAGGGCCATTCGAATTGTTATTAACTTAAAAGGGTATGTTTTGTAAATTCTAAAACCTTTGGGCTAAAAATGTAAAATCTGATAATATAAGGTTAGATCGTATAATTAAATATGTTAAGGGTGTATATATGTAATTCGAGTAATTGACATGAGTCGACAAGTATGAGTTAGTTGTGTAGGGACATGCATGAGTTTTGAGGTAACTTCGGTTTGTTTTTCATATACGTTCTAGGTCAAAGAGGAAATCATTAAAAGAGGTGACATGTAAATTAAATGCATAATAAATGATATTAAAAGTATGGGAAACCCTAGGACGTAAATAGGAAGTCGATTAGGGTTAAAAGCTAAGTGTGCAAATTCGTTATTTCATGTGAGAATGGTAAGTCTTGGTTAATCATGTAAGTTATAAAAGATTTTGTAAAATATTTTGAAAGAGAGTCCTAAAATCCGTCCTTGACATTTATAAACTTTATACTTTGAATGATGATCATATAAGTCCTCAAATAAGATATTTATCATATTAAACCCTTAAGTTTACCATTTATCATTTGTAACCCATAAGTTTGGCAAATTAATGATGGATACTCTAAAATGTTGTAATTACGTCCGTCACTAAAAATAAGAATATTCTGACAGCCCTAAAAGTATAAATAATATTAATCCGTTATGACATTAATGATACTAATAAGTATTAAATAAATTATAATCCGTGTAGATTCGTTGAAGGAGACGCGACGTTACATCTTCGTGATTCACTTATTCGTTTGCTTTTCTCTCATTGCTTTAAGGTACAGATATTCTGACCTTTTTAGTAAAGGTTCCTTATGATGTTCTTTTCGTTAGCTTTCCTATTTTACTTATTAGGGTTTCCAATGCCATTGCTATGAACCCTTTCCTGATTGTTTGACCTGTTGCTTTACTGAATTTATGTTTTATTGAACCATGCGATACCTGATTTGAACTTTATGTTAGGAAGACTTTGATATGCATATTTGTTGAACCTTGTGTTTGATTACGACTTGTGTCATAACTGGAATTTTGTTTGACCTAAGTTAGTTTGACACCCGAGCCAATTGTTAACTAGTCATGGGGGTTCCATGTCCGTGTCAGTGATGCACCTCTGACATGACTCTAGGGCAGTAGAGTGAAGTTCTGCCACGTCCCTTATCTATTATTTGTTATGAGCTCAAGTTATATTATATTATCAATGTATGTTTGTGGGGCGTATGGATGCATCCTAGATCTGATTTGTTGTCCGATATGATTTGTCTAGGTGAATGATGTCGTGTGCAATACGCGTCTTCATAAAACTCTGGGAGCTAGCTACTCGGATTATTTTGAGATTGTTTCTATATAGTTATGATGTTTTTGATATGATATGTTCTGGGCTCGTGGTAGTTAACTAGATCTTTATCTGTTATTTCTATGTTAAGTATTCTGATTATGATTCGGTATGTTCAAATGTTTATGATTATGTGCTGGGCTTATTATATGTTATTATATATGTGTATGCTTTTGTATGTTTATGTGATTACCGTTTACAATGCTAGGTTATGATTAATATGTTTAAATGGGATTCACATGTCGTCATCCTGATGTCATGTTAGTTTCTCGTTATGTGAAGTCGTTGATCTGTAAGATGAATGTGCTAGTGTGAAAGTGAGTATTCTATAAGTTTAGTATGCATAATTTGTTCAGTTAATTTTGTGAACCTTGCTTATACGTTAGTGTTTTTTTATCTACATGTGACCCGCCATGTTTTAACTCTGCTGATGTTAGGGTTTGATTTGAGAACTGGATTAGTTTATGATAGTTGCTTTGATAATTGTTAATGGTTATGCTATGTTTTGTCTGGTCTATTTAATTATAGTTTGTTTAATATGTTTTCTAATTGCTTGTGAGACTGCCATGATTTGAATGCTATTTCCATTGCTGCGATATCGTTTGAGTGTGTTACGTGTAGATTAATTGATTTGTATGAATGCCATGATTATTTGCTGGCAACTGTTTCCCGTTAGTTATTAGACTCTTCGTTTGGTTGACACGAAATCTATTATTCTTGATATGTTAAGTTTTGGCTGTTCTGATGTGGTTGTGTTTGTGTCATTAATGTGCTATGAGATGTTTTAAATTGTTACATGGTTGTTTGGATTTCTGTATATTTGTGCTTCCGCAGAATCCTAAAAGATCCCTCATCATCTTTTCATTTTGATTTCGTTATTTGTATATTTGTTTTGTTTAGCTTTTGTTTCGTTATATCTGTTCACTGGGCTTTGTAAGCTCAGCCGCATTTTCTTTTCCTGCGGCAGGTTTTAAGCATTCAAGATGAGCTTATGGGATAGCTGATCTGGGTTGAGAGTAGAGATGAGAGCAAGATTTGAGATAGAGATCTTAGATTTATTTTGATATTAAGTTTATTTATATTATCTTTTGTAAGTTTGTAAAGGCTTCCACTTTTGTATAGTATTTAAAGTTCTGATATGAAACCGTATTGTGATATCTTTACCCTTGTCGGGTTGGGGTGTTACAATAACCATTGATCAATGTTCTAAAAGATTGCTAATCGGAAGATACATATGTTTTCTTCTTTAAAACATGCAATCCAAAATAAAACCATAAGTACCTTCAGTTTAGCAATGTCGCAAATGGTTAGTCCTGAAACTTTTTCAAAACGTGAGCCACAATCCAAGTTGTTGAATCAATAAGTGTTCTCTCCTCTTGACACCATACTGAATTTCCAGCAACCAAACACTTGTTATCATAGACCATTTTAATCAGATTGTTGATGTTATCAGTAACCTTGTTATCAGCAGTCTTGAGGACACTTCATAGCAGCAAACTAATTAAATCAGAAACCTCGTTATTGCACACCAAAAACGAAAGACAATAAATACAAATATTTGGGAAAGTCGGAAAGTTAATAAACTTACAGGCAAAGAAAGCCTCATGTCTTTCCCATCCTGAATCAAAAGATCCATTGGACCAGCAAGTTCAAACGGATCCAAAACAGCCAGCCTTTCTCCTACGCCCTCCATTCTCATCACCAACACCTCTTGCCTGTTCCTCAAGTCAGAAAATTGGCAAATCAACATATTCTCATCTATTCACATCTTCCAAAAGTTTAAATGGAAGAACTTTATCATAGATTTGTACATCAAACTCATAGCCCACTGATCGACCACCCAAACGCCCTCTATTAACTAATTGATTCTCAAACAAACACAATGCTAAACAACCCTATATTTGATGAAAATAGTCCTAAAACCCATAAATTCAGCAGTCGAAACACTCCCAAACACCTATAAACTAACCAGTGAAAACAATCCCAAACACTACTAAATTCTTTAGTGAAGAACAGTTCCATGTGGCCAGTTGCATTTTGACTTAAGGAACTATTAAATTAGTTACAAACATCAAAGAATATGTTACTTGAATAAACCAAAAACATGGAGCTCCAACCATTAAAAAATAAGTATCTCTATTAAATTCAAAAATCTTGAAAACATAAATTCAAAGACATGATACTGAAAAACCAACCCTAAAAAATAAAATCTCTAAGATTAAACAATAAAAGAATTCCGGAAATGACGTTTTGTTTCTTTTGTCTATCTCATTTGTTGCTGTCTATGTCATCAAGTTTCCACGTTATTGCTCTCTATTTCGATCTGATGTTTTGCATGCCTGGAAAATATTAAATCTATAAATATATCATCATTGTTATATAATATTAACACTAAATGCTATATAAGGAGATACGATAATCAAATACCTGTTCTTCTGTTTGTTTGGATAATGTTGATTTCATAACGTCTTTATCATCTGTTTTAGTATCATCTTTATTGTCTTGATGCTCAACTTTTGGCTTCTTTTCCATCTCAGAATTATGAAATTCAATGTTCTTTCTTTTACTCCCTACTTCTGTCGTTTCATTTTCCTTAGAATCAATAATAAACATTCAGAATATATAATCATCTGTCATTATATTTTTATGTTTAATGCAATATAAGGAGATGGGATCATAAAATACCTCTTCTTTTGTTTGTTTGGAACCTATTAAGTTCATAACAAATTTATCATCAGTTAACTTGTTTACCGTAAATATATGATAGTTGTTGTTCACATTGTATGCTGAAACTTGCAATTTAAACACAAACTGTCTGCTTACTATACTTTCCAGATCAGTTGGGTATGATGTGTTCTCTTCATCCTGTCACAAAAATTTGAAATGCAAATGAATTAAAATATAAAGGACACCAAAAACACTTTTCATTTAACATATAAAATATAAAAGATTGGCAAAATAAATGATTAACTAATGTAAAAGAAAAAGTATATGTATCATTACCTTATCAATCTTAGATATAAGATACCCAACGGATTTGCCTAATAATTTGGCAACGTCTTGTTGAAACAAACAAAAAGTAGCAGATCCAGTTTCATCTTGAACACGAATATGGATTTTAATTCTGAATAATTAATTAATTTAAATTAGGGATAGATGACAATTTAAAAATAAATTATATATCTATATATTAGTATTCATACCTTGGAAAAAGATCTGCTTTCTTTTGACAATTGTCACAGTTGTAGTCTCTCTCAGTTTGTTTACTTTCTGATTGTTTGACAACACTATTACAATTGCTACAAAGCATGTAATACCACCCTTGGTCAATCACAATTTTCAACACTTTTTCAATCACAACACACCCAGTTGGCTGTCCAAAAATCAGTTACTAATTAGCTAAAGTTGATATAATTTGTGAGGCATAAACTTTATGACAGGTAATGTACCTCTGATAAATCATAAAGTTCATCAATTGTCTTTAACGGGAATTGTGAATAGTAATCTTCTGGTTTCCTTAGTATAGTGTTTGATGATAACTCAACTTTAGACTTTTCATTTAATGAAAGATTTGTAGATTCAAACCTATTAAAGAGAATAGATAAGTATAAATATTATTAACTACAAAAATACAAAACATATACAAAGTTCTGGTTTGTTATATTCTTACATGTCTCGGAAAGCTTTTATATGCGGATTATCTTCATTAATAAGCAACTTGGACCCAGCAAAACAGTTAGAAACTTGTGTTACACCTGTATATAAAATTGTAAACTCAATTTTTAAACACTTTAATATATATCCAAGGATATCAAATTTTAAAACAAAAAGATACTTACGATTCCATATACTTTGTCGTGCCATTTTGATAAGAACAATGATTGGTTCTGCTAAGCTTTCATGATTCTTGATATATTGATGGAGTTTTTTAGCAAGGTCATTCCATAAGATACATGGAATTGTTGCTCCACTGTATAGATAAAGAATATATACATATACTTAATACATACTATATTAATCTATATTCATTATACTAATAGATACTTACGTTACATCTTGTAGTTGAAATTCAAGTATGTGCTTAGGGGCATTATTTGGATTCAAAACGGTGATGTCTTTATTTTGTATCAAACGGCCAATAACATCTGCATTATAATACAAAAGGAAATATTAGCATATAATGTAGGAAAATATTGGCTATTTGTATATGTTTAAATGAACATTTAATAAAATAACTTACCAAACGAATAACTTTGATCAATTTTTGCATCCAAGAAGTCTTTAAACGATATCAATTCCAGTACATCATCATTGCAATTGAATTCAGAGCAATTACGCACATTTGTTTTCTTATAAAAGTGGATTTTGAACTCATGTTTTGATAATTTGGTAGAATCAACATTCCTTTTAACATTAAAATTAGATATTATGTGATAATTTTTTTCTTTTAAAAGAGTATCAAAATCATTGGCTATGAACTGTTTATTGTAGCATGAATCTTGGTTCCCTAAGATTAAAAACATATCAAATATTACTATAAACCAATACACATATAATATTTAGTAAACAGTAAAAGTAGTTTCAAACTGTTAAATTTAATTAAATTTAATTAAAGTACCTGCTCATCCATAAGGATCATGTCAATGCCTGCTACTTTTGATGGACTGTAGTTATAATACTGATTCCAAAGTGCCACAATCTTAACTTTGATATTCACTTTACCTTTGTCGGGGGTGATTTCTTGAAGAGGTGTAATTTTCATTGTCATTCCTACAAACAAAAGATGTTGTTCTTTACTAACAAAGACATAAAAAGATTATGAATAAATTTAAAGTTTAAACAAAGATGCAAAAAGAAATCCTGATGAATAAGATCTTTGTTACATATTAACGTTTTATATGTTTTATAACAGATGAAAAGAAAAAACCTGCTGATTTGTTGACTTCTGTTGAATAGTCTGCAGAAAAGTTTGATTTAAAATTTGCTGGAATGAAAAACTTGGTTAATCAATTGAGTTTATATAATGCTTCAGTTAAGTCCTTATTAGATTAGAATTACAATTGTAATACAATTAAAATTGGTTCTGTATTAAGAAGTCTGTATTTTTAATCAATTACATTTTAGTCCACTAATTTCTAAAAAAGTTTTTAAGTACACAACTTATTAAAATTAAAATTTAGTCCATTAATTTCTTAAAAAGTTTTTAAAGTACATAAATTTATTATAATAAAATGCAAATGTAATTAAATAAAAAACAGTATGCAAAACAAATTAAAGTCAAATCCAAAATTAATTTAGTGTTAAGAAATTACCTTCAAGCATCCGTAATCAATGACGCCAGATTAAGTCAATTGCATCGGCTTTTCATTTGAGACAAACATAGGCAAGTTGGGGATCAGCTTCATAGGTTGCTACGACGTAGCTTACGGTCTCGTGTTTCAATGTCTTGAAAGGTAAAGCATTTAATTAGTATGAGGTCAAAATTTACAATTTACATAAGAAATCAGAAAAGGGGTTCACGCATAAAGACGCGTTATTACCGTATTAGAACATCAAATGTTGTAAAGAGCTTGAAGAATGGGATAATCAGAACCTTTTGGGCGCGGTCGCAATCCTCGAGATGCAAGCCACTGTTGGACTCCTGCTAGCCAAAGCCCTCACAACATCATCTAATCCATATTACCAGGATATCGCTACTATAAGTAGCCCTGTCTTTGCATTGGACGTTTTGTTGCTGCATGTGTTCATTCTACTGATTTCACACCAAGCCCTATCAGTGTGAACACTTTATGCTTCATTCTAAAAACCATATTTGAGATTTATCGATGCTTGTTTTTCATTGTATAGGGGTCACACCATGAATGCATTGACCTGGTATGATACTGTCTTACGTGTAAACAGTCCTTATCGACTCTATGCCCAAACCATTAAAGCAATGCAACCAGTAACCCGAAGTCATATACATTTTCAAATAAGCATTCAGGGCAATCTGTTACCACCATTTATGGGGTGTTTGTTTTAGCTTATATCTGGCTTATGAATTTACTCGTGTTTCGGCTTATATTCATAAGCCCTAATTTTCCGGCTTATTTTGAGACTTGCGTCCTTATATAAGTTTATTATTATATAATAAAACTTATATAAGCCCAAAAACCTTAATATAAGCTCAAAATTGGGGCTTATGAAACATAACCCAAAATCAAATAAGCTCATAAGCCCAAATATAAGCTTAAACAAACACCCCCTTACCGTTAAGTGGGCTTTTAGATACGCGTTTTAAAGCTTACATATAGGCAGCAAATTTTACATATTCGACGAATAAGCTAAAAACTACTACTAAACAACATCAAACACTCAAAAACACGATACAACTCACCGTAAACGCAACAATAGCAGACGAAAGCGCGAGAAACCCATACTTAGCCATCCCTTCCGAAAACCCAATAAACGTATTCGCAATCCCAAACATAACCCTCCACAACAAAACACAAACAAAAACAGCATCAACACCAATCAAAACCATACTATTCCTCCTCCAAAAGCCTCCATTTGCAACCCACAGCAATAATACCGAAAACCCTAACCCCACCAACCGGATCCTTCAACTTATCCTTAACACTATTAGTTGAAATGTACCTAAATCCTATATAGGTTATGTTTAAATTGCTTTCTTTTAAAAGGGTTTTTGGGGTTAGGGTTGACAAATGTGGGGCCCATTTGGGTTTAAGGGTTTTTTGGGTTACTGGAGTGAGTGAAATTGGGGGTTTTGGAATATGGTGATGGTGAAGCTATCTAAGAAAGAGTGATTATGCATATTGTGAGGGTTTTGACATGATTTAGATTCACAAGTGCACAAACTCGAGGTGATTGAATTCAATCGGGTTTAGACTGTCAAGTATTTATATATTTTTTTTAATTGAGGAAAGGGGTTGACGAAGGCTGTATTTGATGGAGGATCCGATTCTAAGTTTCTCGGGTCTAAGATAATATTCTGGCTTCGATCGAATTTGTTTCTGTATTTGTGACTATAATTGGGAATGAATGAGGGTGAATGTGGGTGATGAGTAACTCCTTTTTTTTTATAAAAAGTTACACTTTTGGGTATCAATTATGACAAATATCAATGAGACCCATGTGTATTTTCGATTTTTAATTCACATCAATTCAAAAACGTTTTTTCATACTTTTTTAGATAAAAAAGGAAATAATTTGAATTAATTTTTTAAAACTTTTTTTAAAAAAGTTGAATTATTTAAAAATATTACTAAATAAAGTATGAATTGATTTTTTTGAAATGAAAAATTCCCAATAGGGGTTTTGTTTTATTATATAAAAGATGTAATATGTTTTGATGGATTAAAATGAAGAATGGTTGGAAATACGTATGTTTTTATAATATTGAGTGAAATCTGAACAAAATGAAACTACACTGGTAGTGTTTGTTTTTGAAAAAAATACTTTTTAAGAGTCTTTAAATATGACTCATTCAAATACGGTCACACATTTAGGTCATTAATTGCGTTTCATTTTTTTTCTCGTTCAAAAGCGATCAAATGCTCAAACCTCTTACCTAACAAGATGCGGAGGAGGTGTTTTACTACTTCTTATTATGTTTTATTTAATAGGGTTAATGACATGTAACAGGAACATACTTTCCCATTTGTTCACATATCAGATACGAACCCAAAAAAAATACTACAATACCCATCCAACTATCAAATTTTGTTTCAGTATCGTACTTTTAGAGTAATTTCTTTGCACCGTTAGTCCGTTTGACTAACGACCATTTGTAATTAACTCAAAAATATGTTTTCTTTTTGACATAAAATGTTTTAGTCCATTTTATAATGCTGTCCGTTTTATATGCTTTTTGTTCGCTTATATGTTTCGTTCCTTTATACGCCCCGCCTTTCATTATTATATGTTTTCGTCCGTCTTTTTACGAAAAACGTATAATAGCGGACGAAAACGTATAAGAACAAACGAAAACGTATAAAAACGGACTAAAACATTTAGTGTGAAAAAGAAAACATATTCTTAAGTTAATTACAAACGGTTGTTAGTCAAAAGGACTAACGGTGCAAAGAAATTACTTTAAAAGTATGATAATGAAACAAAATTTGAATGTTGGATGGGCATTGTGGTTTTTTTTTGTTCGTATCTAACAAATGGGAAAATACGTTGTTATTACATGCCATTAACCATTTTTTTTCATTTCTTTATTTACTTTCTATATTTGTTTTTTATTTTGTTTTTCCATTTTTATTTTTGTACCTATTTTCTCGACTTCTTCTTTAGTATTTAGAATAGGTTTAAAGAGAATTACACCGTTGTTTTTTAGCTAAATAAAAAATGTTAAAGATAATAATATGATGTTGACAAAAATGCTTAAACCCAAAAGTTTTTAAAACAATAACAATATATAAAATACGGAGTATATAAATAGTTAGTGAAATTAAATTTTGACATACGTATTTTGAGCATGAACATTTTTCTTTGAACATATTTTTAACTTTAATTGACAATGTTAAGTATATTAAAAAATATTTTATTTTTTTCCGCAACCTTATCATCGTAAATTAATTGATACTGATAGTTTAAAAAATGATAAAGATGTTTAACAACATGTGAGTATAACATATCAACAATATATGACTATTTTACGAGATCAAATTGCGAAAAAAGTCCTTTGCAAGTTTTGTTTTAGCATATTTTATTGTCACGTTGCTAGGCTTTATTAGTTTTATGACGCAATTGTTCTATTTAATGATTATAAACGTTTATGTATTGTAAGAATGTATTTGTTTTATATTTATATCATTCATGCACTTTTTGCGAAAAAACAAATAATATTATTTCATTTAAAGTCAGACATTTATGTCTCAGATTCAGATGCAGATATACAAATCAAATTCAAATTCAAAACCTTTTAACAAACACACACCAAATAAAGGGCACATATGTGTTGAACCCAAGACCCTTTCCACGTTATGTCGAGAACTACCAAATCAAATGCCTTCAATGTGAATACCAATATAGGTGAATTCCCTTTCACCTATTTGGGTTTACCTATAGGAAAACACATGAGACGGGTGAGCGCGTGGAAACCCGTGGTGGAAAATTCAAAAATCGTTTGCCCGAATGGAAAGCAAAAGCGATGTCGTTCGAGGGTCGTCTAACGTTGGTAAAATCAATACTCGGTAGCTTGCCAATGTATTATTTTTCGATGTTCCGTGTGCCTATGAATGTTTTAAAGATTCTTGAGCGCACTTGATTTTTATTTATTTATTTATTTATTTTATTTTATTTTTGGGTGGGATTGGGGATGGTAAAAAACTTTCTTGGGTTAAATGGATTTCGATTCTTGCTTCTTTTGGGGACGGGGGATTAAACGTGGGATCTCTTAGGGCAAAAAACTTGGCGTTGTTGGGTAAATGGTGGTGGAGATTTAAGACGGAGGGCGGGGGGCTTTGGGTTAAGGTTATTAAATGTATTCATGGGGCTTGTAGGGGTCTCATTGGGGGTATGGAATGATATAGTGAAGATTGGTATGGAGATTGACAGGGTGGGGGTAGACTTTACTTCTTCATGTTTGGGTGTGTTTGGCGATGGGAAGGATATTAAGGGGGTGTTTGGGAGTGCGATTTGAAACTGATTATCTACTTATTGCGTTTTAAAAACGCAATTAATCTAAAATGAGTGTTTGGAAAACAATTTAAAAAATCAATTATTTGCGTTTTGGATGCCTCAAAACTGCGTTTTGGAAAAGTAAGTGACCCCCTGGAGTTGGAAAACGCAGTTTTGAAAACACACTTTTTAAAAACGCACTTTTAATAATCACACCCAAACACCCCCTAAATTTTGGGTGGATAATATGAGACTTTGTGATAGATTTTCTAGATTGTATCACTTGGATAGAAGAAAAGGGGGTAGCATATATGTTAAGGGTAAATAACGGGTGGAGTTGGGTGTGGGATTGGAATAGAACTATTAGTGGTAGGGTATATAATGATTTAATTGAGGTATTGCGGGATGTTGTTGTGTCTAATACTTGTAGGGATAGATGAAGGTGGGCGCTTGATGAAGAAGGCAAATTCAAAGTCAAAACATTAACGAGTTTGATCGAGGAGAAGATTCTTCAAATGGAAAGTGGTGGTCATGACACGATTTGGAACAAATTGGTGCCTAAGAAGGTCAACATTTTTGTTTGGAGAGCTTGCAAAGGTAGACTTCCGGTTCGAGTGGAATTAGATAGACGAGGCATTGATTTGGATTCGGTCCTTTGTGCATCTTGTAATGATAATGTGGAGACATGTGCTCATTGCTTAGTCACTTGTGATTTAGCAATGAACGTGTGGACCAAACTATTTAATTGGTGGAAGGTGGGGAATGTTAATTTTTTTTACCATTGATGATATTTTATCTCATAGCGGAAATGTTAATGTTCCTACCCCTTTATCGTATATTTGGCAAGCGGTAATATGGTCTTCTGGTTACTTCATTTGGAAGGAGAGAAACACTCGCTTATTCGGCAAGAAGTATCAAGTGTTAATAAGATTTTACAAGACATTCAACTTAAAAGTTTCGAATGGATATTGAGAAGGTCAAAGAAATATAAGTGATAGACTGGCAACAATGGCTACGAAATCCTCGGAGTATGCGTCTACAAAGAACAATCGATTTTTTTTATCAGTAGTGAGTGTGTTCAGCAGTGCAGGTTCGATTGTTCAATGAGGTTGCAGGTATTTGTTATAATATGTCCAGTTTCAAAATTACTGCCACAATTATTAGTTAGGAAATATGAGATTGTTGGTATAGCATCCATTGTGATACATATTGAATAAGTTTGTCTGTACTGGGATTCTTGTGATCTGGTCTTGAGTTGTAGTGGGGGCATTAAGACTTTTACATAGGGTTAGTGGATGTGTCCGACTTTAGATAAATGTGTTTGTGTCTTTTCTACAGCCCATGATTGGTATCTAGTGAGTGGAATGTGCGGCTGTGTGATTGGGATTGTGGGAGCAATATATAGATGTTGGTCAGGTTTGGTTCTACGGTTCTGTCATGCATACTTATACATGGCTAGGAAGGTATAATTCTACTTTCGATGTGGTATGGCTCTGCAAAATGACAAGTGAGATTACATGGTGATTTTCTTATTGACATTGTTGGCTGTTCTTGTGCCTATTTTGTCCATGCTGCTGCAATATCAAGTTACACAGGGGATCACTTTGTTTTGCTGCACTATGTCTTGTGACAGTAGTAATAGTTCTAGTTTTTTAGGTAAGATTTAGTTTTACTGATTAGAAGTTTTGTTGTTATGTATAATTCTTTTGAGTCATATCCTCTTTTAATTAGCTTGTTTAATAGAGATGGGGCTCATTGTATTGTATTTTGGTTCTCGTCCAAGGTTCTTTATAATACGTTGCCTTTCTGAAAAAAGAAAAATCGAATTATTTTAAAATAAGAACAATAAACACCATTATCACTTTTTCATAAATAAGAGATGTTACAAACGATTAATCAAGAAATGAATTGCATTATTGTGACAAACGGTTTTTTCATTTAAGCCAAATAAGAGTATATCTTATTGTTTTGATACAAAACAAATTGGCTATAAGAGGACACTCAATGCGCTCGTTTTTGCTCTTGGTGGTGCAACTCGACGTCAACATCGCCAGCACTCACCGTTGTGGTGATACAGTGGTAGGCTTGGGATCATCATGGTCGGGGTTTTAAGTAGAAAACGACATTATATATATATATATATATATATATATATATATATATATATATATATATATATATATATATATATATATATATATATATATATATATATATATATATATATATATATAGGTTTGTTGAAAAGTTTCTGAATAGAGGTGGTATGAGTGACATGTCACCTTTGCCACATCATCATACCCCCCCCCCCCCCCCCCCCCAAAAATTCCCGCCAAAAAATTTTTTTGGGCAAAAAATTTTTCCCGCCAAATTTTTTACTGCATCACAGTTATAAAGTTACTGCATCACAAATCATAATTTTAGTGCATTAAGGTTATAAATTAATGCATCACAGTTATAAAGTTACTGCATCACAGTTATAAAGTTACTGCATTACAATCATGATTTTAGTGCATTAATGTTATAACATTGATTTTAGTGCATCATAGTTGATGCACTTAACTATTAACTATGATGCAGTAACTTATAATAAAGATGCACCAAGACTTATTAGTGCATTAAGGTTATAAGTTATTGCGTCACAATTATGATTTTAGTGCATTAAGGTTATAAATTACTGCATCACAGTTATAAAGTTATTGGATCACAATCATGATTTTAGTGCATTTAAGGTTATAACCTTGATTTTAGTGCATCATAGTTGATGCAATGAACTATTAACTTATAATAATGATGCACCAAAACTTATTAGTGCATTAAGGTTATAAGTTACTGCATCACGGTTATAAATTTACTGCATCATAAGCATGATTTTAGTGCATTAAGGTTATAAATTACTGCATCACAATTATAATTGCGATGCAGATTTTTATAATGTGATGCAGAATAAATTTTGGCGGGATTTTTTTTTTGCCCAAAAAAAAGTTTTTTTGGCGGAAAAAAATTTTTTTTTGTGGGGTGGGGTGTGGGGTGGGGGTGACAGGGGGGGTACATGTCACATGACATGGCATGGTGATGTGGCAAAAGTGACACATGTCACCTCCACATGCCTTCTCATTCTTTTCATTATAAGAAACTTTTCATTTTAACCCTACCTTATATATATATATATATAATATTTTGTTTTTCTGTTTAGAACCTATATATATATATATAATATTTTGTTTTTCTTTTTATTCTAAACAGTTGCTGGTGGTTGCGGTAATTATTAGAGCTTGAAAATGATAAAAATAATAATGAAAAAGTATGTTAACGTGACTGCTGAGATGATAAGAGTTCAAGGCATAGTTGTCAGGATCCTGATCCTGATCTTAGGATCTTACGATTTTACGATACTGCAAAGCAAAACGATCCGGATCCTACATAGGATCTTTGCAAGCTTAGGATCTTATAAGATCCCGATTTTGACAATACGATCTTACGATCTAATCCGATCCGATCTTACTTTTCTCAGATTACAAACTAAAAATCTACAAATTTATGGGTTGTTTGTTTGTAGAATTCATAAAACAACATGTTAATCTTTTTAAACATTTTATAATCATAATTTAGGACAACATTTATACGAAATATTCATAGTATTTTATGGTTATAATGTATTAGAATTTGTAGATTTGTATAAAATTACATAAATTATTAAAAAATAACATTAGAGTAGGATCTTAAGATCTCGATCCGATCTTACGATCACGATCTTGCAAAGACAAAAACCATTTTGGGTAGGATCCCGATCTTGACAACCTTGGTTCAAGGTGCAACTCACCACCCGCTTGTTATAGTGGCCCTTTATTTTATTTTTTTAATTTTTTTTTAATACTTAGGTCAAAAACTTAAAAATGAGAAAAGGAAATTCCTTTACGTCATTCGTACATTTATTCAGTTAAAGGATCAACTTGAGAAACATAAAAAGCAAAAAGAAATGGAGTAATAATAACAGAAACCCATCATATCTCGTGTCAGTCGGTCATTATCACATCGACAACGAAAACCCCACCCATCATCATTTCAACCTAATTAATTCAAATCAATCTAGTTAGTTTGTTAGAAACAAGAACGGAATGACGACGGAAGTGAAGTTACATATATACGATGTAACAAACAGTGATTCTGAGAAAACAAACAACACTATTGTTCAGATCAACAAGATCTTTAAAGATGGGATTGGTCTTGGTGGTATCTTTCACAGTGCTGTTCAGGTGCCTTTAATTTTTTAACTACATCTTTTTTTGTTAGGCTTTTAATTTTCATTCATTTATAGTGTTCTACTTATTGGATATATGTTACAGTAATTCATTGTTCTGGTATTGTATTTAATAAACAGATATATTTTCTACTGTTTAGCAAATTATGTTAAATGGCTTTGGGGGGGTTGTTTAAGCTTATATGTGGTTTATTAGCTTATTTGATTTCGGCTTATATTTCAATAAGCCCCAATTTCCTGGCTTATTTTGAGACTTATATAAGTTTATCATATCATAGTAAACTTATATAAGCCCATAAGTCTCAAAATAAGTCGGAAAATTGGGGCTTATGAAATATACGCCGAAATCAAATAAGCTCTTAAGCCCACATATAAGCTTAAACAAACACCCCCCCGAAGTGTGAAACTTATGTAGGATAAGTGATGCAAATGTAAGTACTGTGTTTTTGTATGAATAAAAACAAAACTCAAGTATTGTATATCCCTTTATTGAGATTTATTGTAACAACCCGTTCCACATTGATAGGATATAAGACATATGAGACACTTATAAGCTTGAGGTTGTGGCCTACCAATATCATTCCGCCATGGTTATTAGTTTAAACTGGAATGATACACGAGTAGTCCTTGCTTTTGGCTTTGCTGGCGTTACATTAATGGTATTAGTTAGTATCAGTTGATTACAGTGTAAAAGATTGGCTTGCGGTAGCTTTTTCAATTCATTTTGACTAAGGTGGAATTTTGTTAAAATTTATTAAGAATTCGTCGCTATGTCAAAGTTGGATCTATATAGAGGAACCCTCATGTTCATTTTTGAATGAAAGGTAGGAAGTGCCCTGTATGATGTGAAAGAGTGACAATTACTTACACGTTGCATGAAGCTTTTAACAGTTTAATGTTGTTGGTACAATTTCTCATATAGTTATATGGAATCATGACCTATGCCTGTCGTAATTTTTATGATAGATCAAGTTCTAAAGCATTACATAGTTGGAAAAGTATTTATCTGCTCTTGGAAAATCTCATGGTACATGCTTGTTTGGTCATTATTGTATAAATTGTTAGTAAGATTTTTCATCTTGACGACTAAAAATGAAGCAATAGTGACTAGTAAATTTGATTCATTGATGTTTAACCTTTCCATCTCGAGACCTTAATGTGGATGTGTTAACATCTTTTAAATTTTGTTATTAGTTTTCTGAAGGTGTATGAAAATAGACTTTCCCTGTTCCATTTTAATGCACATGTATATTTCATATAGTTGAGTTTCTTTTGTGATATCTGATAACTAAGACGGTATTTGGGATTGCTCATCTGACTGATTATTTTCATATATACTGCTTATTGAAGCAAATAAGCAGTTTCGAGTGTTTAGATGCTTATCTGCTTACTCTAGAGTAAGCAAGCACGTTTGCTCATTCTCAGTGCAGATTAGCATTTTAGATAGGAACTCCCATGCTATGTGTATGGAGATTACCTTTCAACGAAAAGTCACAAACGTTAAGTAGGTATCTGAACATATGATTATGAAACGAAACTAAAGAGGACATGATAAATATATGCAATAGTTGAGATTAACTGGTAATGCCGTTTGAGTTAATAGGTGATCAGGGATTTTCCTAGGTTCTTTTTATAAATCATCGAAGTGGTGTACATTTTGGCTTACATCGGTGGGAGTGTTATAACTAATTTTCTTAGTAGTTAAAAACTAATTTTCTTATATCGGTGGGAGTGTTATACCCTTTCTTTGTACTTCACATGCTTATCACTGGTTTTGAACTTGTCTTAGTCTTATTTTAAATGCATCCTGTACTCTTTACATATCTAGTATGAAACTAGATTATTCTGGTTCCGTTATAATGTAAAAGTATATTTCTTATAGTCAAGTTTCTTTTGTACCTACAATCTGATCATATTCTTCTTTTTGGCACTTATTATCATGAAAGGGCACTAAAAAGGTCACGTTGCATAGATGCAAGTTGCCATAGTCGTTGAAGTTAGTTTTCTTTTGTATGTGGGGATTTTATACTCTTTTTGTACAACATATGCTAATCTCAAGTTTTTGACAATGCATTGAATTTATTGAAAGGGATTCTGTACTATGTAATATCTAGTGCTATTTGGGGGTTTGTTTATGATATATGTCTGCTATGTATGACAGGTTTATGGTGAGGAGGAATGGTCGTTTGGGTTTTGTGAAGAGGGAAGTGGAGTTTTTAGTTGTCCTTCTGCGAAAAATCCAATGTACACATATCGAGAATGCATTGTTCTTGGGAGAACAGACCTTACTAAATCCAAGGTGAATCAGATCCTCAGAGAACTTAGTAGAGAATGGCCAGGAGACTGTTACGACCTGCTGTCAAAGAATTGCAATCACTTCTGTGATGAGTTTTGTGAAATACTCGGTGTGCAGAAGCTTCCAGGTGATTCTCATTTTCTATTTGAAAACGGACTTGAATTTTAGTTTTAAAATATCTTGTATATAAACTTTAGGTTGCATATTTCTACAAATGAACGTTAAGGTTCACAACTGTCCCATTTCATTATATTTTGTCTTTGTAATGTCGTGTGTATCTTTATTTGTACTCCCATTAATGAAAACAAGTCCCACGATAATGGAAAGAATGGATAGAAACAGCTAAATTTGAAATTGGTGGGGGTGAGCAAGTAATTTTTCATGACGATTATATGCAACACTGTGTGGCAGGTTGGGTGAACAGGTTTGCTAATGCTGGTGATACTGCTGTAGAAATTGCAGGAAACACTGCTTACCGGGTGAGCATTTTCTTCTTTTCTTTCCTGTGTCATTTACTCCGGTCTATTGAGTATTGACATCCACAACTGATTGTTTTATGTGCTGCTATGTTCGTGTTATAGAGGGTTGCCGTTGCAGTACATTTACTTATCAATGAGCCGATTTGTGTTATGGTTTATGTCTAACGGGTCAAATGGGCTAATGATTTTTATTATTTTAATAAAAAATGATTCGAAGTATATTTTTAATGCACGCCGCGATCAAATTCCATTATTGAATATGGGTTTCTAAGCATTAATTAGTAACAAAACTATTAGTTGGGAAATATAGTGTGTGGGTCAACCCAATTAACCTGAACCGACAAGTACCAGAACAACCCATTTTGACTTGTTACCCAACCCCATAATTTGCAACATCTATCCATGTGTTTGGGTGTATTGATCTAAGTTGCTTTTTTTTTTTAAATGAATGTAGTTCAGACAAGCTAAAACAGAGATAGTGACAGCTAGCAAGGTGGCATATCAATTTCTTGCGGGCATAGCTTCAAACAACAACATAATGGCAGCTACAGAATCCCCAAACGGTTCAAGTAACGGTACCACTACCCCTAGGTTCCAACAACCTGCTTGGTTTAAAAACCTTGTGGCTGCTGGTGCGAAACCATCAACTAGCAGTACACTTGAAAACGGGGAGGAGGACTTCACTCACAATTTGTCAACGGAAGTACTCCGATGAGGTTGTAATCAGCCTGGGAAGCCAAGGAAAGATGTAAAACATTTGTTGTTTCGTAGCTTTACAGACTCGTCTATTAGATGGTAAAGAAATCAACTTAAGGCCTTTTATGTAATTCTGCAAATCTATACATGTTTGGAGTATATGGAGTTGTTTCAAGTTCAATCAGAAGTAAAAATAGCTCAGTGTTGGTATTATGTTATCTTTAACGGATCATATAGGTAGCATACAAAAGGTTACGTGATTATCAGTTTTTTTTTTTTTTTTTTTTTTGGTGTCTGGTCGTAGCTACTCATGTTTCTTTCCAGTTTCAAGCAAACACCACAACCAGATATTGGTCTGGATTCTGCTCGATAGATAATTTTTTCCATTTTCACAGAGTCATGCCGTCTTTCAAGTGTGTTCATGTGAATAAGAAGGTTATGCTTTTAGCTCTGAGTGTATGAGTGTATAGTTTCCAACAATTGTTGGCCTTAAATGAAGTCAATTTTATTTTATTATTTTTGCCAAAAAATATTTCTACGCGGTAATATGACCAAGTGAGTCGTCTTCAGTCCGGTGACACATAGGATTGAATCGAATTATTGAATCAAAGTGTGTTAGTTTCATCAAGTGGGTTTTATCTTTGTACTTCGATTAACTCAAGTTTATCATGAATTTGTTGATACTTTGGAATTTACTACTTTTGCCTGGAAGGCTATCCACTATTTGCAGCAAACAAAAAGTATATCTGATCCCTAGACAATAAGTATGTTTCTTGGCTCGATTTGTGGAAGGTTGTAGATAGGCTGTTGTTTTAAAACCAGTACCACCCGTAAACTGGTCAGAGTTCTCAGAACCGGGCTCTTCAGGGTATTTACCAATTATGTCTTGTAATGCAACGCCCTCGGCTACTGAAGCAGTGCACTGGCTTGGTCCTACGACAGTGGCTGGTGATGTAGCAATAGTTTTCTCAAATCTCCTCTCTTCTTCTCGACCTGTTTCTTACAGTACTTTTTAACTCCCCGGGTTAACAAGAAAACCTAATTGATTCAATAATAACTCCCCGGGATAACTAGAAAACCTAATTGATTCAATAAGAGTGAGTCACCAAAAGGTGGTACAATCTTATGTCGGATAACTGGTTTGATTATCGGTTAGTGTTTTCTATATGAGTTTTGAGATAGTTAAAGAACCAATCTAAAATGTAACATATAAACCACAATTTAGGCATAATTTCATGTATATCCTTGTAAATTTCAAAAATTACATATTTTACCAGTTTTTTATGCATAAAGTACAATGCTTTTAATGCATCAAAAGGATATATTTGTAATTTTTGAATTTTGCAAGGATATATATGTAAATCCCCCAAATAATTTAATTTGAGCTCTAAGTCTTAAAGATATAAAAATGTAATCATCAAAGTCTGATATAAAAGAGAAATGCTACATCACAAAATATTACACTCATAAAGTCATAGGGAGATGTGATGAAAATAAATTAGGATGAATCTTATAAAAGTCATTTTGTGGAAATTTTTTTGTAAAAATTTTGTGGATGTAGCATTTCTCGATATAAAAATACTATAAAAGTATAAATAATGATATCAACTACACACTAAGGTAAAATTTGTCTGATGAGTTTTATTTCCTATGCACTGGTTTTAGCTGTTCGGAAAAAATATAATGAAAACCTTTGTTTATTCATTTGTTCAAGTAGCATAAGTCAATCAAGTCGTTTATTACCGAGAGGATGAAGCAAGAAAACATTGGAACGAAAAACTTGGCATTTGAAAACCTGGCCGTGGCTTACATATTGAAATGTTGCCAGATTGGCAGATTCTGTTATCAGGGAAAAAGGTGATGAACCTGAATCCTGCAAGTGTTTTGGGGGCAACAAGGTACAAAGAGCATGTAGAAAGAGAATCCATTTGAATGTTAATAAATACGAACGATAAGTATTTTATTCAAGATGACTATTATCGCTATAGCTTGTTCCAAACAAGTCATGGAACATCATTTACCACAAATCACATCTCGCCACAAATAAGTTCTAGTTAGTAACATTCATTAGGCAATTGCAGACACTAATCGCTAATTTAAAACTAATGAAAGCTATATATCTAGTAAAAAGTATAAAGCTTAACCAAAACAATTGTGCTCATAAGATTAACACATATTTTACGCAAACATGTCAAAAACACACATCAAACCACTTATGATGAATCAAAATGAAACAGAAATCAACAAAAATTTCAAAAATTAAACCTTGGGAGTTGGGAGTGATCAAGTAAAGTACAATCATGTAACTGTAATATGCAGATGTGACCATTTCCCTTTTTAAATAGTTGCTTTAGTTTTATAAATTTGTACAAAAGTAAGCCTTTATTAATATAAATTTAAATTATGTATGAATCAAATCAGCATGCAAACATCAAGTTTTTAATCTTTTTCATAGTAACATAATTTTTTTGCGTGTGCAACTGTTTCCTTCAAACTTGCCAAAAACTCATAACCATCCTTTTGCATTCATCACCATTTTTCTCTTCATGTAAACCTTTGCCTATAAATCTCATGCCCCTAGCTCTGTTTGATCATAAACCAAAAATGGCCTTCTATAAACTATCCATAATTTTTACTGTATGTATCATAATTTTATGCAGTTTTATCCTTTTTATTTTTGTATCATTGTTCTTGTACTTTTACTGTAATTAACTTATCCTCATATTTGTAGAATGTAGTTGCTAGCTTCTTGTTGCTCGGAATAATAAAGTTTTCCATGGTCGAAAGCCAAAGGAATAATGTGATGGACGGATCTGAGATAAGATACCATGCAATCAACTGCAGAAAGCATACGGCGTTTTTGACAGATTTTGGTGGAAAAGGTGATGGAAGAACATCAAATACTGCAGTTTTTCAAGCGGCTGTTAAGAATCTTAGCCAGTTTTCGTATTATGGCGGGGCACAACTTATTGTACCCGCGGGAAAATGGCTCACTGGTAGCTTTAACCTCACTAGTCATTTCACCTTGTTCATCCAACATGGTGCTACTATTCTTGCCTCTCAGGTATAATAAGCTGTTCGTTCTATGCATTACACAAAAATGTAACTTATTTCCTTATTTTTTGTCATTATGGAACAAAAAATGTCTTCCCGATATGATATAATTAGATCTTTAATGTATACGAGTAGTAAAAATAGTAACGTGACCTAAGTTTCTTAACCAATTGTCAGCATGCCACGTCACAAACTCACAATTCTACTTGCAGGTTGCAATAGAAGGTCACTCGCAATGGCTAAAAACAGTATGCTAGATACCACTAAAAACCAACATTATTTTTCAGTATGAATGAAAAAGAAGAGATGAAATTAAGCGATTCCTATATTGGTGTAATAAACAATCTTGTTATATCTCCCTCTAATAGTCTCCCGTTCCCCTTTACTATGACCCGCCAAATACATTGGTTTACTGATTAACCTTGGACATAATGTTCTTAAGAAAAAATTATTTTTGCTCAGGATGAGAAAGAGTATCCGCTCGTTAAACCATTGCCCTCTTATGGTCAAGGAAGAGATGCACCTGGTGCAAGGTTTACTAGTCTGATCGGCGGATCGCACCTTACTGATGTTGTTATAACAGGTAGATTTTCAATCACAACAACTAAACAATACGTGAAAGAAGAATTTCATTTCTCTTGTTATTAATTTTTCCTGATGGGTATTTAGAAATTTCTATTCTTATGTTAAAGGCGATAATGGCACGATTGATGGCCAAGGTAAATCATGGTGGACTAAGTATCGCCGAAAGAAATTAGTAAACACAAGACCCTACATGATCGAGCTCATGTACTCAAAACAAATCCAGATATCTAATCTCACTATGATCAACTCACCTTCATGGTTTGTCCATCCAGTTTATAGCAGGTTGGTCCATCACTCCGAAAGAATTTGATGGATAATACTATTTTTTTGTTTTAGATCCTTTTGATATAAAAACTGATACAGTGTTGCAATGTATTTGCAGTGATATAATAATGCAAGATCTAACTATTCGTGCACCCATAGATTCTCCTAATACAGATGGAATTGATCCAGGTTTGAATTAGACTACCACATTTCGGGAGTAATTTCTTTTATACACTTTAAAAGTTACATAGAACGGGGTAACTTTGACCTTAAATGGACAAAACTTAGTCACTTTAGAACTCTTCTCTGATCTTTTGGGACCATTGTCTATTTTACCGTCTGTAATGTTAAAGTGACCAAAGAATAAAATATTGTGTTTTGCAGATTCTTGTAGAAATGTAAAAATTCAGGACGTTTTCATAGTATCTGGAGACGATTGTATAGCCGTGAAAAGTGGATGGGATCAATATGGGATAAGATTCGGCATGCCAACACAACATATGATCATAAGAAGACTCACTTGCATTTCACCAGATAGCGCAGTGATTGCATTAGGAAGTGAAATGTCGGGTGGTATAAAAAACATTAGAGCCGAAGATATCACAGCTATAAACTCTCAATCCGCCATCAGAATTAAATCAGCCCCAGGAAGGGGAGGCTACGTTAAAGACATATTTGTGAACCGAATGAATCTACAAACAATCAAGTATGTTTTCTGGACTACCGGGTCATATGGGCAGCACCCAGATTCGGGTTATGACCCAAATGCACTTCCGAAAGTTGAGCGGATTAATTATAAAAATGTGGTTGCTAAAGATGTGAAGATGGCTGGTAATATGGGTGGGATTGCTGGCGACCCGTTTACAGGATTTTGTCTTTCTAATATTACTATTGGGTTGAGTGCTAGGCCGAAACCGTTGCAGTGGAATTGTACGAATATATATGGTGTCTCGAGCAATGTAACGCCTAAACCGTGTGACATTTTGAAGGATAAAGGGTCGATTGAGTGTAGGTATCCGTTGAGTCTGATCCCGATAGATAAGGTTAAGCTCAAGACTTGTTCTTTCACTTCTAGAAAAAAAGTCTTGTAAACTTTTGTCTATCAAAAATTAGGCTTTTTTAAACTTAGATAAATCATTTAAGTTGTGGGCTCCACAAAAAATTAAGATAAGGAGCTTCAATCATTAAGGGAGATGATTTGTACACTCCATTAAATGATTTGTACACTCAAATTGTTTGTCTCTTGACATTTATGACCTTACATCACTTTTAATCATATTCACTCATGTAAGGGTATATTTGTCAAAACACAAACATTTAGAGTGTACAAATCATTTAGTAGAGTGTACAAATCACCTCTCAATCATTAAGTGACATGTGTCACTTCTCTAACTAAAAAATAACAAAAAGGGATGAGCTCTAACAAACTAAAATAAAGAGCTCAAACTTCTTAACTAATTAATCACTTTTATTTTTAAATTTAAATATCTTTTTATTCGTTTAATTTTTTTATGATCTAATTTCACCATATTTTCTAAAATTTTGTGTTCTTTAATTTAACATCCATTTTTATATATTTTTATGACTTTTTAGTTTTTACATTTTTAGTATGTTTATTTTATTTTGATTCAAATTTTTATAACTTTAACTTTTTTTTTTCAATCAATACAAACTTGATGTATCAAAATCATTTACTTTTGGAAGAGTGTTTGACGGGTAAGAGATTGTGAAAGTATTTTTATATGCGAGAATAATGATGTCACGGGAAAGATACGAAAAACCCAAACAAACACATACAACTAACAAATATACATTTGAAGTGTTGTGAAATGAATTCACTAAGCGCGTAGGGAATTGCGGTGAGAGTTGGGTTAGCAATTCATTTAATATATTTATTATGTAACAATATTTATCGCCGCTGCTGTGCGCGGGTATCCAACTAGTGTTACAATATGCATGTTGTTTTAGCGTTCTAAGTTTACTTTGTAAAGTGAAGTTGAATAAACAAAGTTAGCAAAAATTAGGTGCTTTTGTATGCCATGAATGATAATTTGATGAGTGATTAATATATGAGTATGGATAAAATCTATTATTCATTACCATAGTTTTAACCTATGGTATGGGTGTATGTAGTTAGATGATATAGTATGGATAAAATCTATTATTCATTACCATATGTTGGGCCTCTCAATATTAAACAAACACCTTTAATCACTTTCATAGGACAAATCAAGGTACAGTATTAATGTTTCCACACTCGTTACTATCTAATTGATAAACATAATATTAGCTCAACTGATACACATAACCATGTTGCGATGGTGGTCGTTGTCTGTTCCTAACCATATAGTACAGTGGAATCTATTATGGTCATCTATCTGTTATAGGCCATATTCTTTTTTGGGAATGCCTTCCTAAGCCTATTGAATCTTCTAAGTACTCCTCGGATTAGTAAGAAGTTAAATATAATATATTCATATACAAAAGCAATAATACAAATTTGTTGTGGCCTAAATTAAATCTGTTGTATGGATACCACCATATACATTTCGATATTCACGGTGTTAAGATGGCAGTGATGTTTGATGGTGCAGGCTTCGCTTTGTATAGAAAGAGGTGGGTTATTGGAGCAGGGCATAATTGTTGGAGGATGAGGGTCGAGCGGTAATGGTTTTGTGTCATCAAACATACCATAGTGGAGTGTCTAGAAAACTCTCGATTGATATATTGGAGAGCGGAAACCTTGGTCAACGTTTGTTTGAGTGTGATCCTTCAACACCTTTAATCACTTTCAAGGGCAATATGATACTGGGTTGTGATATGACCAAACATCAGGGCCTTTGAGGAATTAATATTCCCCTTGGATACCAAACACACCCTTATCCGCAAGAGGAGCACCAAACTTAAGGCGAGCTCTCCTCAGAGGTTTATGCACTAAATTTTATTGGTTTCACAAGCATCGGGCCCACAATCTCACAAGACCAACCAGCCCACAATACTATATAAGCCTTCCCATTGTAGGTTAAAAGATAAATTAGGTCTTAGTTTTTAGTTTAGGTTATTTTGTTCCACTTTTATATGGTTCTTGGATTTTCCAGTGATGGTTAAAGGAGATAGCTACGTTAACAATCGTTAATCCGGGTTTGATCTTTCATCTTATTTCATAATATGTTAAACACTATCTTTTTTGTTTTTTTGGAAAGCTCAAACGTGTGTATCATATATCTGTTTGTTTGTGTTTTTCTTCATTATCAAATCAAAACTTATAAATGTTATTGCTTAAGTGACACAAACCCTAATTATGGATGATTGATGAATTACTTTAATAAATAGTATATATGTTTAATCATAGATCTCTTTAATAAATAGTTTATATGTTTAATCATAGATCTCTTTGCATGGTTTTAAGTTTCAACTGTCAATTAATTTTTTTGTGATTATATATGCATGCCATAGGGACACCTCGTATGTATGATGCATAGATTGTCATTATTATTATTCAAATAGCTCGAAAACGAAGTTGGAAACACATATGGGGTTAACAAAATAATTCAACACAAACTTTCTTGCGTTAAAAATATAAAACTAATGATTGTTGCTTACAATCAAGAGAGATACTCGTATTTGTATCAACATTTGAGACATTGGATTTAGGCAATTGTGTAGCTGACATGATATATATGTATCCACTTCGATACACGTCTGTGGCACGTTGTATTTGGTTATTTTGTGACAATCGTCACTGAACTAGGTTCAACGTTGACTATTAGCCTGACATTTTGACATCCAGTTAGATTTATGTGTATACGTGTTTCTTGAGGCATATAACTTGAGCATTTTAAGATCTATGTGGTTTAGCCATATCATTTCACTTTAGTCGTGTTTGCTTTGTTAGAATTTCTTGGTACTCGCGTTTGCCTTAAACGTTCGAGTAATCCTTATATCATATTACTAAGCCTCGATAGCGCCTAACAAATACCGGTGATTTGTGCCCGCAAATAGTAATAATGTTTTATAATAGTAATAATGTTAACGTAATAATATAATTTAAGATATTTATAACACATTAAAAGTTAATATATTTAACTAATAACTTACGTCTTTTTAAATTAATAACTTGTAACTTTTAAATTATATATTACAAGGAAAAAAAAAAAAAAAAGGTGCATGTAATCGGCCTAAAGAGAAAGAGAAAAAAGAAATGAAATCTTTTTAGCCTTTCATACTTATCTAAATGCCTACTAAACTAAAACCCAAGATCATAATATAACTAAATCACAAAAATTCGGTCCGTAGTCCCCTCCCATAACCGATTATCAAGAAGAAAATAAAAATAAAATCCTAGCCTCCATCATTTTGATTCAAGATCTGAATCAACCACCTTTTCAGGTCCAGGCCCGCTTCGGGCAGTAGATTTGAGATCCGAATCAACCTCCTCTTTTGAAATCGAGTTGTCCGGAGGTCGAGAGTTCGAGCCACCTTCTGACACCTCAATCGGCTCTTCCTCAGCCTGTTCTTTAAAGGGCTCTTCTACTTTCGGCTCTTCGAAGGGATCCTCCTCCTCAAATGGTTCCTATTCTTCAGGTTCTTCAGACCAATCGGGTATACCCTCATAAGTGGTCCAGTCCCATTTAATCTAAACAACCTCGGTCCTGGGGGTGGAGGAATGATGTTGGGGTTTCTGTTGGGTGTTGACATGGCTGAAAGAGTCCCGTCACGTTAGTAACCAGAAGTCGAGAGAAAATTCACATAAAATAAAAAAGAAAGTAAAATAAATAAGCATATAAAAAATGCACACGTAGATCCTATTATGCGTGTTATATGAGGGTACTTAGGTTATAGTAAAGGTCAAACCACTTAATTCTCTTTAACCAATAGATCTGATACCAATCTGTCACACCCCGCCTAGATCGAAACGCGAGGCATAACGGAGAGGGTCGACATAACATATTGATATAAACAATAGAGAAAATCACTAAATGAAAACATTACCAAAATGTCATGACAACACCTGACACAATTAAGGGACTTATATTATGGTTAGTTGAAAACCACGACAACATAGTCTTAAAGTAAATAAAGAAGTTCCCAATCCGGGCAATACCGATTGTGCAACACTGTCTTAAACAAAAAAAGATGGCCATGGTAGTGTCACTTTATGAATTTATAAAATGTAGTCAACGAATTAATTAAGATTCCGAATTTTTATCACAATTACCTTTATGACTTGGTACTTCTTGTAATTTTTTCGTAATTTATATAAATGCTTAACTATTTTTAATAAAATCTACAACTCAAACTACAAATAAAATGACCTGCTTGCATACCAGAATGTTCGATTTTTAAAAAAAATACTTAGACAACTCTGAAAAATCTAAAGAAATTAAAGAGATTAAATAACACATAGAACCTTTACCATAAAAAAATTTCATCAACAAATTGAAAATATTGAGGGAGTTATAATGTTCATAAGTCGACACAAATCTGTGCAGAAGACACAGCATTGACTACTTATCTTGTGACAAAAATCCTTTTTATGACCGAGTTATGACCCACTTAAGTCGACTAAAAATTCTGCTCAACAACAGTTTTTAATCCAATCATAATTTAACCTAACTAATCATACATATAATTACATAATAAATTTTAATTCATCAATTGTACACTTTTTATGTTAGCTTACAGTATTTTACCTATAATTACATCCCATCGTCAAGAGTTGCAATAAGGATTAAAAATAAAACTAAAACAATGATGAAATCAAAATTAAATTTAAGGTTTTTACCACAAGATGATTAACGAAAAACACTAACGACTACACGACTTCAAACAACTTCAAATCTATATATATATATATATATATATAGAGTGAGGATCAGGTGCAGATTTTTTTAATTCGTGCGGATGTGCGGATAGATCTGGACCGCCCATTCCAGATCTGATCTTGACTTTTTGTAAAAAAGTCAAGATCTGCGCTAATTTCACGGTAGCAATTGACCATGTAAACGATTTTTTTAATTTTTTTTCTTTTGAGGGATCGTTACTATTGTTATCTTCTTTCATTTTTTAATTTTTTTCAGATTTTTCCTGAGCAATTTTGTTTTTGATTATGAGTTCTATCGTGATATTAACGATATTATGAATCCTCAAGTGATATTAACAATTTTACTTAATATCACTGCCTTTTTATTACGATATTAAGAAAACTTACGGTGATATTAAAAAAATTAACTTTGATATTAAGAAAACATGTAAAAAGTAACTGGATATTAACAATTTTACTTAAAAAGTTACTTTGATATTAGAAAAAAACTTAATATCACAGCTAGTTTAGAAACTACTGCTAGCCTTAGTGAAACTACTGCTAGCCTTAGTGAAACTACTGCTAGCCTTAGTTAGTAGTGATATTAAGAAAGCTTGATAATTACTGTGATATTAACAAAATTCATAATATCATTGTACCTTTTAACCATGAAAATGATTTTTTTTCAATTTTTTTCAATGATTCTAATAAATTGTTGTCCTCTTTCTTTTTTTAATTTTTTCAGATTTTTTTGAATTAATTTTTTTTTGAATGTTACTGTGATATTATCCGCACCATCCCTACTTAAAATGTAATCCGCACCCGATCCCTTCCCTATATATATATATATATATATATATAATATACTAGCTTAAAGACCCGTTGAATCACAAGGATTTTTTTTTTTTTTTTTTTTTTTTTTTTAAGAAATAACAAAATGAGATGATAAGAAAACTGATAACGTAAACATGTTCCATTTAATATATGAAAGAAAGAATGAGACAATGCGTCAATTATCCGATAAGCAATTGAGTTTGTTACAATTAAACTAATAAACTTCCAAGTGTTGCGTCTCCAAAATTGATTGTCTTGAACAGAAAATGATGTGTTTGAGCGCTTATCGATTTAATACCCAATGTCCATGCCATGCACACCTAATAGTCCATAGATGGTGTAAGTAAAAGCATGTTGTGACTGATAATATATTATAATTGAGAATATGAGAGAAAAAGTGACGTGTGTATTTTACATACCTCTTGAAGTTTGATCATAGACGTTAAAGTACTTCTTTGTATACGACATTTGTTGTAATTTTAGAGACATTACCATCCTGATCACAAACGAGAACCTTCAAACCTTTCTTGCTTTTTACTCTTGAAACATCAACATATAGTTGTTCATGTGTGAAAACAGGACGAGGTAAGTACAAACCAACTTTAGAAACGATTGACCTTGGCTTTTGTTGATTGTCATGGCAAATGAAACTGAGATAGGATATTATTTCCTGAAAATCTTAAGATGCAAACGCTTATCTGACGGAGTAATTCGCAACCTTGGTATGATCACCTTTTTTCCAAAGTTGGTTTCGTTAATGATTTGCGCATGAATATAAGTTTTTGTTAATTTAAGAACTTGTAGTCTTGTTATATTACCTAAACCATTTCTTGGTCTATATTTCGCAACAACATAATCGGTACTCTCACTTTTAAAGAAAGCATGTGGTTTGGAACACCGGAGAACTTCAATCCATCTTCATCGTCAATGAAATCGTCTAAGTCATCTACCTCATCTGTATATTCGTCACTATTAGTTTCAAGATCTTCTAAACCAATTCCATCTTCATCATCGGTACCTTCCTCAATGGTATCACTAATGTGAATGGCATTATCTTCAATAATGTTACCAAATTCATCATCCGTGTCTTCGTCAATAAGGCTAAATGGATGTGCCTTGGATGCCGAAGTCCTTTGTTTCTTTTTGGAACGACTAAAAGTGATAGGTGCATCATCATCAAGTTCCTATGTCAAAGAGTAGAATAACATCCACAAAATCACTAAACTGCTGTGCATAAGCACCCCACAAAGTGCATCTCACTTCATTACCCCTGAAAATATTTAAAATATCAACAACAAAACACAATACATATATTGTCATTTATGCTGCTATCCAAACACAAACACAAAAAGTTTAGGATACACACTCGGCATCAATAAGTGTTAGTGGCTTTTTCTTCCCCGATCTCCCATTTTTGTCGTAATTGTCGAGATCTTTGACATAGGAACTTGATGAGGATGCACCTATCACTTTTAGTCATTCCAAAAATAAACAAAGGACTTCCGCATCCAAGGCACATCCGTTAAACCTTATTGACGAAGACACGGATGATGAGTATGATAACATTATTGAAGATCATGTCATTCACATTAGCAATACCATTGAGGAAGGTACCGATGATGAAGATGGAATTGGTTTAGAAGATCTTGAAACTAATAGTGACGAATCTATAGATGAGGTAGATGACTTAGACGATTTCATTGACGATGAAGATGGATTGAAGTTCTCCGGTGTTCCAAACCACAGGATTTCCTTAAAAGTGGGAGTACCGATTATGTTGTTGCGAAATATAGACCAAGAAAATGGTTTATATAATGGGACAAGCCTAAAAAGAACTTCTATTCATGCGCAAATCATTAACGGAACTAAGTTTGAAAAAAAGGTGATCATACCAAGGTTGCGAATTACTCCGTTAGATAAGCATTTGCCTCTTAAGATTGCCAGGAACAATATCCTATCTCACTTTCATTTGCCATGACAATCAACAAAAGCCAAGGTCAATCGCTTTCTATATTTGGTTTGTACTTGTCACGTCCTATTTTCACACATAGGCAACTATACGTTGTTGTTTCATGAGTAAAAAGCAAGAAAGGTTTGAAGGTTGTCGTTTGTGATCAGGATGGCAATGTCTCTAAAACTACAACGAATGTTGTATACAAAGAAATACTTCAAGGTCTATGATCAAACTTCAAGAGGTATGAAAAATACACACGTCACTTTTTCTTTCTCACATTCTCAATTATAATATATTAGGTATGCACGGTATGGACATTGGGTATTAAATCGATAAGCGCTCACACACATCATTTTCTGTTCAAGACAATCAATTTTGGAGACGCAAATGCAAAATAATAGCAGTAATAATAATAATAATAATAATAATAATAATAAAGACGTTTATTAGTTTAATTGTAACAAACCATGTAATGACTTTATTAGCTCTTTGTAATTAGTGCTACATTTTCATCCAATAATCAAATCTATATTTTGATACGTGGTTTGGCATAAACTTCTTTCATCCAAGTTCTAAAAATTCGGAGGCGCAATTTGATATTGTCTTTCACAGCAGACAAATCATTGATATACCCTGCAACGAATGTAGAGTTTTTTTTATCACTCGAATGTGTTTGAATGAAGATTGATGTGTACAAAACTTGACATAGCCTTTTACATTATACAGCATAAAGTTTCCTAAAAATAAGCAAACGTATTTAAGAAATTTTTTTAAACTTTGATTCACTCTCATCGTGATTGGTTTTAAAACATATAGTCACATTTTAAAATGTCAACTTAAAAAAGGCACTTATTTACTCTTCGTCATATTCATCACTAGAGTATTCCAACTCCCTTCGCATTTCTACGTTTCGAGTTTGCCTCCTACGAGCCCTTAGCATAGACTTCAGCGTTTCGAGGTTAGCTTCAACAAATGCAGAGCTGATAACCTGTTCTGGGTTGGCCGATGTCGAAGCGTGGTTATTTGGGGTTACTTTTGGGTGAGATCGTGTTGTGAAAGTGGAAGCGATTATTGGGGGGAGGTTGTTAGGATCGTTGACGCCGTCACTCACATTATGCGACGCCGTCCTCCCTTAACGGAATTTCAGATCATGAATAAACATTAAAGCCTGACGGCTCAGGGGGTTTATAACCCGACGGCGTCAGCTCGAATTGAGACGCCGTCACCCTTTAACTGGGACGCCGTCTGAAATAGGAAATAACCTGACGCCTCAAAACAATTTTAACTAGACGGGGTCACCAAGTTGGTGACGCCGTCTGGCGACCAGACCTGCACATTTTGTGCAGAATTCCTACACTTCAACCCAACTTTATAACCCAACCATTTAAAAACAACAAGAAGAAGTCTAAATTGACCTAACATAAAATACCAAGGCTATTACCATATAACCCTTGATACATATCATTCAAAACAAGTCAGATGGCATTTCGCCAAACACCATTTTACCAATAATTTGACCCATAAACTACAAGGGTTCGGCACTATTAATTAAAAACCCTTAGACAACACTAAAACATATTTACAAACCAATAGTAAAGAAAAGACCATATGACCCGAATTATACCAAAACGGAACTTGACTCTTCGCGGCTTCCAACTTCAACACCTTAGTTCCAAAAGACTAGCACAACTAGATGCTCAAGCATAGCCCATCCTATACTTGATTCTTACCCTTATCCTCCTTGCTAGGACCTACAAAATGTCGTCAACTATAACGTAAGCGAAATTCTTAGTAAATTAATGGGTTATATGCAAGTAAAACTTTAACAAAATAATAAAATTCATGGAGCATCTATAACATGAGAACATACCTTCAATTTGCTATTTACACTACTTTGACAATATAAGACTATAACATACAATCAATAATTCATAATAAAACATAATCGACATAAACCCATTATACTTACCTCCAATTTGCTCAATAGGTTTTTCTACAAAATAGAGTCCCAACTCCCTTAAGCCTCCTAAAAAATAATTAGTCTTAATTAGAGACTTTACTAGTAATTTCTATGAATTAGACATCTTCTATTACTACTTAAACTTCAAGAACTCAAAACCCTCATCAATAGGATTGGGGAAAACACTTACTTGGTTTAGAGGTATGAAATTAAGGGTCTAATAATCTTGATAGCCACCACCACAAGCTCAAATTAGACTCAATTTGAAGGTTCTTGGTATATCTTCTTTTCCCTCCTTATCACTCTTTCTTCACCTCCAGGTTTTCTCAAATTTCTGGATAAGTCTTCTAATATATTTATTTCTCTTTTATTTATTTCACTTAGTTCTAATGACAACATTAGTCCCCCTATTCTAAGGTTCTTATATATTGACCACTAAAGTTCCTAATTTATTTACTTAGTTGAAACTTTAAAATAATTTTGAATACCAATATAACATAAAGGACCAATACTAACATTTAATAATACCTTGTCGGAATACGGGTGTAACATGTTTGCACATGTTTCGGAGATCATGGGGGCGTCCCATGATTTATGGTAACCGCCAGGGCTTAATTCCCACTCTCTTTGTCTTGGCGGGAAATCTAAGGAGAAAGTGGGAATGTTTAGGCCTTCGATTGGCGACTTCCCAACTGGTAACCATATCAATGATGAATAGTTTTACGCCATCGATGACTTAAGAAGACCGACTTAGTCTTTCGTCATGAAGATTCGACTCAGGCCGAAGGGGAGTCCTTCGACCTGATCGGAGGGTACATAATCATAAAGTTTTTATGTAAAAAGGCAAAATGATTTAATATCATCCTTTTTTAAGAATCACATTTACCTTGCATAGTGTTAACATTAATTGTGTAATACTAATAACTGTGTGACCATTTTATTTTAATTTAAACTGTGGAAAACTAGAAGGGGTGGTTGAATAGTTTTACTGATTAAAACTTCATTTTAAAATATTTAGATCGACTTATGTCAATCTATTGAGTGTGTGTGTTGGATGTTGATAGATAAGCATATAAATAAAGAATGCGAAGATAAAGATTTAGAAGTGCACAACCATGACACGAGCATTTACAGTGGTTCGGCTACAAGGACACCTTCCTTGCCCTACTCCACTCCCCGAGTCACCTACTCGAGAGTTCATAATCACTACACAACACAAGCTCCTTGTGGCGGAGAAGCCTTCACAACGTCGCCTACTCTTTATCCGGTACATGGCTAGACACCGGGTTCTTCCACGAGGTAGAACCAAACCTATCACAACGTCGCCTACACTTTATCCGGTACAATGATAGATACCGAGTTCCATTACCAAGGAAGAACTACTACCCAACACTACACAAAACCTATCCCAAAGGAGACACGCTCCTTATTACAACATCATCAAGGATATCAATATCCTTGGACACAACCTATCTATGTTTGTACATCGATGCACCATATCGATTGTCACCCTTGGCATCTTTCACTAATGTCCTTGACAAGATCTTTTGACACCTTTCACTAATGCCTTCATTATGGAACTTTGGAACCCTTCACTAATGCCTTGAACACGGACCTTCGGCACCTTTCACTAATGCCTTCGACTTGACCCTTTTGGCATCTTTCACTAATGCCTTCAACACAACACTTCTAGAAAGGAGGAAAGAACTATCAACAAGAGAACTTCAGTACTCTTGATGATGACGAAGCTTGGCAACTCATGGACTTGAGCTTGCTCGACTTCAAGAGGTGGTGATCTTGCTTTTAAGAGTAACCTATAAGATCACACAAACACAAAATTACATAGAAAGATCCTTTGGATATGAGGTTAGAGAGTTTACAATATTAAGAGAAAGTATATGTGAAAGTGGCAACTTACAATGAGGAAATGACTCACTATTTATAGACAAAACATCACTACTGTCCCACAGATCCCACGGATCCCTTGCTTGAGGGATCCGTCTAGTGTATTCCTGGGGATCCGTAGGACGCTCCTCCTAAATGGGTTGTGGGTCATGGATCATGGGTCATGGGTCATAGACTTTGGATTATGGGTATCCACATAGATACAATGTATCTAGAAGATACAATTCATCTAGTCAACGGGTCAAGGGTTAGCTCCATGGGTTATGGATTATGCTCCATGGGTATGGGTCATGGACTTTGGTTTTTACCTAACTACATTCAATGTGTCTAGTTAATGGGTGAAGTACTTAGATTCTTACCCATTACATTACCCATTACAATACATACTAAGTATGTATATATATACCCATTATGTAAACACTAGTTGTTATACATATGCATTACTATAACATGAAAACACTATTACTTGTTTAGTGTTTTATATGAAAACGTAAGTGTGTTAGTAAACTATTCGTTCAAACCATTTACGTATTTTATTTGTTTCGTTAAAATGATAAACATTTGAAGATCGTAAAATATAAATAAACGTTTTACGGCTTTATCATCTTTTTCGAAACTTTACAAAAACAATCCATGTTTTAACTGGGTTGCAATATCCGTCCCCAAGGACAAAACATATAACATAAATCCGTCCTTAGAGAAAAAAAACTGTAACATAAATTTACAAATTTGTCTCGTAAAATTACTTGTCATTGCACATCCCTAAGGTTTTGTCTTTATGTAAAAACAAAAATTTACCTAAATAGTCCCTTCTGTCTAGCGACTTTTACGAAATCTATCCCTAAGGACAAAACATGTACAATCTACATTAATAGTCCTTGTAGATGACCTATCTTTGCAAAAATCATCCATAAACTTTATGTGTTTTTGAAAATAAACTTTACATAAATACCCGTACGTTTTAGCTGAAATTACGTAATACCTATAGACCCTTTATGTAACATATAAATTAACATAAATGTCTCTTACATTGCGAAAATGATCCCTAAATTTAAACTTTAGAATTTATTTGTCTACGATGAAAACATATGAGCAAAAACTAAAACCGATTTAAATGAGATATTATATCTAATTTTTCGAGCGTAAAATTCCGCGTCTCACACTGGGGCGTGGTTAAAAATCATCGTTATCGTTATTAATATGTTATACAATTTAACAACATGAAATTAATTGATAAATTTACTATCATGTTACTTATTGTAGAATGATAAAATCAATGTTCAAGTGGAAGAAAACTCTATCATTAAATATTTAAATTATTACTGTTATAACAAATGTGCATTTACATAATGTATTTTGATCATTAATTGTATGAATTAATGCCATTGAATATAACTAGTTTGATTTAATTGCATAAGCATTTTTTTCCATGTATTACCAAAATCTCATGACTATCTTTTTGCATTAATCAGCATTATATCCCCCCATGTATAACCTTTGCCTATAAATCTCATGCCTGTTACTCTATTTGATCATTCAACATGGCTTTCTTTCAACCATCCAAACCTTTTACTGTATGTATCTACTTTTTTTTTCATTCAATTTCTGTATCATATTCTTCTTACTTCTACTAATAACTTGACTTTTTGCTTGTAGAATTTGGTTGCTAGTTTTTTGTTGCTTGGTTTGATTAACCTTTCCATCGTTGAAAGCCGAAGGCATGTGTTGGAGGGATCTGACGTAAGCTACCCTGCAATCAACTGCAGAAAACATACGGCGTTTTTGACAGATTTTGGTGGTAATGGTGATGGAACAACATCAAACACGGCGGCTTTCCAAGCGGCGGTTCAGAATCTCAGTCAGTTTGCAGATGATGGCGGAGCACAGCTTATCGTACCCCCAGGAAAATGGCTCACTGGTAGCTTTAACCTCACTAGTCATTTCACCTTGTTCATCCAATATGGCGCTGTTATTCTTGCCTCTCAGGTATGATACATGCACATGAATTCAATGGTTGCAAGATTAAATCGTCCAATTCATATTTTTAAGATTTCTTATCGAAATTGATTTGCTTTTTAAGATAATCAGTTCAGAATAAGTAATTACAAACATCTTTTTAGTTAATAAAAACAAACCAACTGTGTATCCAAAAAGCTTATTTTACGCACCAATAAAATTCCTTATATTTTAATCTGTATATCATAACGCTATAAGAAGATATTTAATCATAAATTGTTTTATTATTTATTTTGTGCGTAGGATGAGGGAGAGTATCCGCTCATAGAACCATTGCCTTCATACGGTCATGGAAGAGATGGACCTGGAGGACGGTTCAGTAGTCTAATAGGTGGATCACACCTTACTGATGTTGTTATTACAGGTATATTTTCCATCACAACTATTAAATGTTACATCCAAAATTCAAATAATTTTATCATGTAAATTGTAAGATTCGCTGTAAAAATAGAATTCACATGATAAATATTGGATCCACCAGCTGCTGTTGCTATAGTACTCGATATTAATTTGTTATGGCACCGTTTTTTTGTTGTTAAAGGTGATAATGGCACCATTGACGGCCAAGGTTCATCATGGTGGGATAAGTTTCACCAAGGAAAATTAGCTAACACAAGACCCTACATGATCGAGCTAATGTACTCAAACCAAATCCAAATATCAAATCTCACTTTGATCAACTCGCCTTCATGGTTTGTCCATCCAGTGTATAGCAGGTTGGTCCATCATTGATAGGCATTTGCATAACAATACTATATACTGGTAATATTGTTTAAGATCGTTTAACATAATATCTAATGAAACTTTGTATGTCTTCGCAGTGATATAATAATGCAAGATCTAACCATCACCGCACCCGTTGATTCTCCTAATACAGATGGAATCGATCCAGGTTTACATTTCTATAAACTAATGTCATATACTTTTTTGTTTTCTAATTACCAAAAATATCATATTGATCATTCTATAAATATTGTTTTCTAATAATCCATTAATCCATATAATGAAATCTGAATATTGTTTCCACAGATTCTTGCAAAAATGTAAAAATTCAAGATGTTTTCATCGTATCTGGAGACGATTGTGTAGCAGTGAAAAGTGGATGGGATCAATACGGGATAAGTTTCGGGATGCCAACAGAACAAATGATCATAAGGAGAGTAACTTGTATTTCCCCAGACAGTGCACTGGTTGCACTCGGAAGTGAAATGTCAGGTGGCATAACAAACGTTAGAGCGGAAGATCTCACAGCTATCAACACCGAATCCGCCATCAGAATTAAAACGGCACCAGGAAGGGGAGGGTATGTTACAGACATATTCGTAGACGGAATGAACCTGCAAACAATGAAATACGTTTTTTGGACCACAGGGTCATACGGGCAGCACGCGGACCCAGGTTGGGACCCGAAAGCACTCCCGAAGGTTGACAACATCCATTATAGGAATGTGGTGGCTCAAAATGTTACAATGGCTGGGAATATGGGTGGGATTGATGGCGATTGGTTCACGGGATTTTGTCTTACAAATGTTACTATTGGGTTGAGTGATAAGCCGAAAAAATTGCAATGGAATTGCACGGATATATCCGGTCTCTCACATAACGTGACACCACAGACGTGTAGTAATTTAGTCGATGAAGGGTTGATAGAGTGCGAGTATCCGAAGGATCTGATCCCGATCGATACAGTTCAACTGCAGACTTGTTCTTTTACTACTACAAAACAATTCTTGTAACTTTTTGTCTAAGTTACAACATGTGTTTTGTTCTAGTGATTCATATGTACTTGATCTAATTAACAAGTTCTGAGTTCTAAAAAATATATTTATGCGTTTTTGAGTTATCTTAGAGATTTTGATCTTATGCGTAGATTAGTTGACCGGACTGTATAGTAAAACTAAATCAAACTTAACAGATTGGATCTTAAGTTTTAGTAAAAATTATAATAGTGGTTGTTTTATCTTTGTAACTTTATAATTCTATTCGGGTCAGTAACTCCCGAAACTGATAATCAAGCTAGTAACTGAAAATCAGGGAAGATAACGAGATGGAGCAAAGTGCGATGAGTTGAAAAGATAATTACTATGTATTCGATGATCAAACATTTGCTATCTGATGAATATTTCTATGACGTGTCGTCTACTGTATTAAACATCAGCATGCAGTTAGCGAGTTACAAGATCCTGGGTGACAGTGGTTCTAGAGGTAACAGCATGCATGGGTCTCACCTCGTAGGTCTGGCAGCTCCTTGGTCTGCCCATATAACATAATTTGTCCATGCAACTTCTCTGTGCTTACACAAGCTAGGTCCTTTAGATTTTTACACATGTTCAATCATAAAATGTATGATATTTTTTAAATGTTCAAGCTTATACATAAATGAAAGACTATTTGCAATCTCTCAACAAATATAGGGAAAATGCTCTTATAGTAATGAATGTTTAGACTTGGCTAATGAATATTTTGAAAGTAAAGCAAGTGTGTATACTCATATCGAGATCAAATTGGATTTGTTTGATCATAAAAAGTTTTAGAAAGCTTTCAACAAACCTTAAGATTGTTTTGAAAGGTGGAGGTTATATTACGATTTGAGAGAAAACAAAGATAGTTCGTTTGAACCATTTAGAATCTAATCATAGGTTTATTTTGTTAATTAGTACCACCATCATACGATGCACAGGATCTTCCTGGCGTATCATCTACATTTCATAGTTCATGACCTGATCAAATCAGCTGCAGTACCCGGCAACCACAGTTTTTCAGTGAAAGAACACAAAGTTTCGCTTTCAGTTATCTCATAGAGCTTTGGCCAGAAATTTTCGGTCACTGCAGCAAAAACCAATTTCACAAGTACAGTAGTTGATTTAGATGTCATGTAAAAATGTTTCTAGATAAAAACTATGACTTTGTCTTCAAAATTTTTGCAGCAGAAAGAAATGGTTAGCAGTTACAGTCTGAACTTTACTACCATATTGTAATGTTGTGGGTATTTACCTCTAATGAAGGTTGAGCAGGTGTGTATAATCGTGTATTTTTATTCGAAAGTGTCTGGGTTTGGGTAAAGATGTTAGAAATTGCATTAATGAGAACCAGCATCCCACCTAATGATGGACATTTTCCACTCCAACCATCAAGTTTGCCTATAAAATTTCTCTCTTACTTTAGACCATGTCACTCTCAATCTTGGATTAGCACCAACTGCGATTCCAGATAATCGTTTGGAATTTGGAGAGGTACCGACTGATAACCTCCATGACTAGATCGCTGGTTATGAGTAACCTGCAAGTCAACTGTCACCCAAATTCGTAATAACAAATTCTACCAAGCTGCCTCGTTATAGGTGTAATTTCACTTGACTTGTACGACTTTAACAACTATATTCCAAATTTAAGATCATCATAGCCATGTATGTATGTGTAAATACTTGGCTAATGGCAATTATGAAATTAAAGAAGATTGCACTCATGTCAAGTTAATACTATGCTTACTTGATCAAGTATAGTATTAATGAATCTTTTCAAACTGATCTTAATGGGTGTTTTGCAAGAGGTTGGGAAGAAAACTAAAGATTGTGTTCATCTGAATATTTTGGAATACAATTATACGTTTATTTGTTAATAACTTGAAGTAACACCAAATGATACACAGATTGCGTTTCTCATCTATATACTCATACTTCACGACTTAGCAATACAGCAGGACTGAACAAGCACATTTTTTCAATGGAAGACCGCAAAGGTTTCCTTTGTGGATGCAGCTTTATCTCATAGAGCTTCGGCCATAATTTTCCAGTCACTGCAGAAGAAAAAAAAAAAAAAAAAAAGAGAGAGAAGCAAATTGTCAGTAGTAGATATAAATACACAAGACTTTATCAAAAGTGATTCCAAATAGAAAAAATTATTATCTTTTTACACATCTTGTATCATAATATTTGTAGAAGAAACAAATGATAATAGAGACACTGCATAAACAAATGATAATAGAGACACTGCATATAACAAATGTTCATAGAGCTAACCACATTTCTACACTGTTATGGGTATTTGGCTTTGCTGCTAAACCAATATTTGCGACTCGGCTTAGCAGTGTATATCAAACTGTTTCTAGTTATCATTCTGGCTATATAGATCAGAAATAATAAATCAAAGAAGTTGACGTCAAAAAACTAAACTTTGAGAGTAAGTGTTAAATTATCTTACTACTTGAAGTAAAAAATTTAAATAATTTTAATCTTTCTTATTCTCAAAGTCGGAATAATCACATTAAAAGCTTTATAAATTTGAAATTACATGATCTCCCTAATCATATTTGACAAACTCAATAACTATAATAAACTGCAGTTCAAGAAAAATCAGTCCACCCTTCAGTCAAAATCCTAGTTTCAAGTCAACCCTTCCTGAACCGGCCTGTTCTGCTCCTTACCAAAATGTACCCATTTTTACTCAAGCCTATTTTAATATGTAACGGAACCCGCATGACCATCTCATTTCTACCTCTATCCACATCTAAAAAACACTTAAAACTACATTGGAGGACTACTCCTGCTCATTTTAATTTACATCAATAGGACCATGAGGTTATGCATACACATATTGTACAAATATACAGCTCAATGCACATTTGGAATGGCAAAAACTAACCAAATATTCTTTTGTTGTCAGCATCCCATGCTATTCCATTCAAGACATCAATCTGCAAGACGATATATTTAATGAGTAAAAATGAAATAGAAAGTTTAGTTAATAAAATCTTCTAGAGTGGTCGAATGAGAGAGGTGGAAAACGAGTAGATTGGGTAATGGGTAAAAAAGAATGAGGTTGGGTTGGGTTGATGAGAAGCACTTTTGTTCAGAACTTTTAATTCTTATATAGATAGCCACTGTATGTATTCACATAGGAATACAAAAGTTAAATTACTCGAACAGTCATTTTTTAAATAGCTACTTCGTGTATGTCACATCGGATGAGGTCCAACCCATTTGACCCATTTTAAGCTTTTTTTTATTCAACCCGTTAACCCACCAGAGATGTAAGACTGGCTCATAACCCAAATAGACCCACTGATAAGTAAATGGGTAAAAAATGCCACCTCTAGATAAAATAAAGTGGAAACTAGTTCAAGAACATATACTTACATTGTAGCCAGCGTCTATCAGTCCTTTTCTAAAAAATGAGAAAATGTAAAAGATTTCGTCAGCTAAACTGAAAAAGAAACACTAAAGGCATAACCGGGGTATACGCAATAGAGAGCATTACCGTAATTCAGGGAGGACAATCCATCCCGTCACACTTCCATCTGTCGGTGAGATTCTAACTATGCAGTCACTCTGTGAAGCAAGAACATTTAAACTCAAAATGTAATTAAGGATGGCAAGTTGTACCAAATGTAGCTACACGTGAATAAGGAAAAAATTACGCTAAACCGAAAATCAGATGAAATCATGTACTTAGTTGTATTAATTCCATATAAATGGGACCCAGAAAATGAAAATGTAAGCTTGAGCTTACTTGTTTGTTCTGTATGTTTATTCTCAGTTAAAAGATAAATTAGTCTTTTGAAGAGATCATGAACAATCTTATATTTGTTACAAACTTACAACATGTAAATTTCTTCTTTCCAAATGTAGTAAGTCACAAAATTTTACTTAGAAAGGGATTTGTACTCAACCGAAATGTATTTGACGACAGCAAGTATTTTTATTTTAATGATAGTACCCTCACTTTTTTCATCTTCTCTTATCATGTGCAGGTCGATTTGGTTGTGTACAAATCACCTTTTACAATTACTTGTTCCAAATACGCATAATGGACATTGGGTCAGATTAAGATGATAAAACGTCAGAACAAACTCAAGTAAACAAGTGTTGGAGCAGAGAAACCTACCATCCAAATGTTTGCCCAAACTTCATTGTTTATGTACTCTAGTTCATTGAGATTATGTACTTCATGATCATTATATTTAATAACTTTCTCTGCTATAACTACATAACACAACAGAACAATGATACAAAGTCATCACAATGACCAAACACTAAACAGGGTCTAAGAAACTATTAAAACAGTAATTTAATAATATGAACCTTTCATCGTTTGAGGGTCAATTTGATAAAGGGATGAGGATCCATCACTACCAAACAATACTTTTCCATCAGTTGCAAATCCCCAGCCATCGTTCATATGATGAGTAAATGTCTCGAACTGCAGCATTTGGTAGCATTCATACTATAGCACTAAACCAAAGCATTTATTCAGGTAGCATCAAATGAAACAAAATTGGTTTATCGATACAGGGGAAATACTTACTTTGCTTAGATTATGTTTGTCATATATGAAACCTGTTTTATGCATCCAAGTTAGTTGATACAACCTACAGCAACAGATATAGTTCTACATTAGCCATACAAAATTTCTATCAAGCACGTGTCAATGAAGATAGATGAGCGTCCAAGCATGATGGAAATATACTGTATGTGCAGATAGTACATTGACTATTTGACTTCATACCAAGATAATCTAACATAGCGCAAACCATATGATGATTGACGGCCTAAAGCTAATGTTGTAAATCATAAGCATTCAAACACATACGGTAACAGGTGTTACTGAAATAAAACACACGAATGATTCATAGATTATCAAATGTTGAACTACTATTAAACAAAGACAAGATGTTCAAAGCCTCGATGGTACTCAAACTGTTAACGGACTCACTAGCACAGATAGCATATTCAAACTGTAAAACAAGAAGTTGTAAACTGACCTGTCACCCAAAAGAGTCAATCCCTCCCCAAATTCAGAATCATCCATTTTATGCAGGGCTTCTATCTGTTAGAAAGAAAGCAGTACCAACATCAAGATTCGAATGCCATAGCAGTAGATTTCATTTTCTATTTTTATTTTTAAGATTTTTTCAGCCATTATTTCTAGCCTTTATCACACAGATAAGTCAAATATATAAGCCTAGTTTAAAACATAGTATGTTCACTGTAATTAAGATTATCGATATACAAAGTAAAAGAGCTCAAAGAATGTATAGATACTTAAAAAGTACTAGTAATTGCTTGGGAAATGTTGATATTTAGATAATAATAAGCGTGTACCTTTGCAGTCTGAAGATTCACTTTGCGAACTGATGACTGTAAAAAAAGTGTTCAGTTAATAAACAAAGCTAACACCAAATAACTTTATTATGATGCAAAACTATTGATTGATAACATAAGAATTATCATTTTTTTAAATGTTTTGATTGTTTTATGTATGCATTTACCAGAGCAGAATACACATTGTAGAGGAAGGGATACTTACCTGTCCATTACGTCCAGTTGACTCGAACAAAGTGTTGTTCCCTTCATATAAAAGCCCCTGCAACAAACCGAACCTTTTATATAAAATGCTTATCACATGTCTGTAACTTGACTCAAATGTTCATTAAATACCAAATTTGCTTAAGGTAGGGTGTCCGCTACTTTTTCGCTCATAAATAGTGACATAAGTATAAGTTTTTAAAAAAAAAAAAAAAAACGACTATGATAACCAGTTTATGACAACATAGAACGATTTCTTGTCAAAAAAGATTAACTAGTCTTTATATTTTTCTTTCCAAAATTTAAAACTACGATATCAAGCAAAAAAAATTAGTGGATAGGGGTGTAACCAACTGAGCTATTGTTGAGCTCGTTCGAGCCAAGCTTTGTCGAGCCTTCGAGCTCAGCTCAAGCCTTGGAAATGAGCTTGAAAAAATTAACGAGTCAAGCTTGAGCTTTCATAGGCTCGACTCGAGTTACTATCGAGCTTTTAAGTGATATATGTTTTTTTAATAGAAGTCATATGTTTTTTAATTATATTTAAGGCTATGTTTGGCAGCAGAGATTATGGGAGATTATTGAGGCTTAACATTTTTTTTTTTTTGAGAAATAAGCTACTTAGAAAATAATCTTTGTTTGGCAGAACTTATAAGAGATTATTAAAAAAAATAATCTTCCATAATCTCTGAAAATAAAATGTTACTTCATGTAGCTTATAAAAATAATCTCTTTTTATAACCTTTTTCAGCACCAGCACCGGCTATTTTTGCCAAACATACCTAAGGGTGCTTATATGGCTCACAAGATTATGAGAAGATTATGCTTATTTTTTGAACTACTTAAAATATAAGCTTTGTTTAACTAACAAAAGTTATTAGAGATTTTAGAAGAATAATCTTCCTTAATCTCTTAAAATCAAATGCTACTTCAAAAAGTTAATTAAAATAATCTCAACTTTTAATCTCCCGCTCCATCTCCATCTATAGCACATCTCCGGTTCCAGCAGCAACAGTTACTTTCGCCAAACAAAACCTAAGTATATATATACTTAATTATGAATGTATTGAGCATTTTGAGAATTCAAATCTTTCTCGAGCCAAGCTGAGCAGAACATAACATTGTCGAGCCGAGTATAGTCCTTCCAAAGTTCGACTGGCCGGTTTACACTTTTTGTATATTTTACGTGAAATATCTCTATCCAGATACACATTCATCTAATAATACAATCATGACTGACAATAATCAACCAAAACAAAACTGAAATAAAAAAGACCTGAGTGAAAGCAGAAGGATCATGAGGGAAGTCGTTAACAACTTGTATCGAGTAAACTCGATCATGAGCGAACGATATCTGGGTCATCGTCATTGCTACAACTAATAACAAAACAGCAATCATAACGGCTTTTTGAGGTTTCAAAAGAAAATTTGAAGATGATTTAATGACATGCATTAGTCATTGATACAAGGGGTTGGTGGATGCTGATCGGAATTGTGACTCAAGGGTAGCTGATCGATTTTCAGCACCACGAGTTTTGTGTGTTTGTGTTCTTGGGGCGCCCGTTTTATATATTTCAAACTTTTCGAAATTGCTAAACATACGCCATATTAAAAAATAATAATAATAATAAAAATTCATATCCCCCTCTTTTTTCATTGAAATTTCATATATATTTAAATAGGGGCATTTACATACATCCCCAACCAAACTTCAATAATTACATATTTCTCTAAAGAATGCTTTAATAGTATTGTACATCATGCATTAAAAACTTGTGTTTTGAGGAAATATGTAATTTTTAAAGTTTCCTTAAGTATATATGAAATTCCCCCATTTAAATATGTATTAAAAACATTAAATATTATGTATTTAATATTTGCATTGTGGGTATATATGAAATTAATCATAAAACTATGGTCATATATGAAATTAATTTTTTAAAAAGAAAATTTGTTTAAATGGTTTGTTTACCCTTAATTTTACTGCTCCAACTATCACTTGTTTTCGAGTTTAATTTCAGAGAGAAATTAATTAAATAATAATAATAATAATAATAATAATAATAATAATAATAATAATGAAGTGGGAGCTCAGCTAGTGTCTCGGCTTCCCTCCAACTTTTTAAATCCTTTTGGTTTTTGAATGAAGTGATGTTTTTATAAAAAAATAAATAATAATAATAATAATAATAATAATAATAATAATAAAAGACACTGTGAAAAACTTTTTTTTTTTTAATAGGAAAATGAATGAAATGAAAAAAAAAATTGAAGAAAAAATATGGCTAAAACTTTCCTTCGAAAAATGAAAGAAATGGAACTAAACTAAAGATTTGCATAAACTATTCTTACATTTTAAACTTTAAAACTTGAAAATATATGTATCTTACTACATAAAATGTAAAAAGGGTCAAGGTGAAAGTGAAAACATGTACTTGAAACTTAAATGTTGAAAGTCAATTGTTGAATATATCTTTAATGTATTGTTGAAACACTTTAATATATCACTTAATTTGAATGAGGAAATAGTGCATCTAGCTGTATTGTTGAAACCAAGGCTGTTAAGATCGCGTGTAAACTCGTAGGATCGTACGAGTTTACGAGTTTACTAGCTAAAATCGTGTAGGATCGTGGTAGGATCGCATATGTGGTAGGATCGTAAGTAAGATCGTAGGATCGCCCGTAATATCGTAGGATCGCCAATCCCGATCCGAATTTTTAACTTTTTCTATCTTTTAAGTCCATATCACTTGCTTAGGCCAAAAAACGAACGTCTGTTTTACTAATGTCTAATAGGTAAACAACTATTGTTTCATTTTCTAAATAGATTATAGTTTATACCTAGTTTTCTAAATAGATTATAGTCTAAAAGTGTTCCATAATTCAATTTACTTTACTTCATTGTGATTAAACTAATCAAGTGGTATGTTTTGGAATGGCACTAATGAAATGTTTGTTTCATTGAAATCATGTAGATGGCTCTTATGTTTTGAGACATTTAGGACTCATGTTATATAATATTATTCCGCTAAATCGTTAATTTAACGATTAAAACTTGATTTTTTTGTGTTTTATTATTACTTTGCTGTTTGAAATTTGAACTTTGTCATTTTCAAGAGAATATTATATGAATTTATCTTTGACGTTAAGTAGAAATGTAAAACAGTTTGACTTGTTTATCATTTGTTTACAAACTACGTCAAATTGGTAGGATCGTAGGATCGCGATCCGATCCTACGATCTCGATCTTGCAAAGACAAAAACGATCCTACGCGGGATCGCGATCTTGACAGCCTTGGTTGAAACACTTTAATATATCACTTAATTTGAATGAGGAAATCATGCGTTTAGCTGTATCAATTTTAAAACCACGGTTAATGGCTATGTTTGGCGCAGAGCTTTTTGAAGCTTTTTGGGGCGATGAGCGTTGAGGAGTGAGCTTTTTTATTTTTAGTGTTCGTTTGGTAAAGGAGCGGTGAGCTTTGCTATTTTTTAGGAAAGCTCATTTTTCCAATGCTTCTTTAAGAAGCTGTGAGCGGTGAGCAGTGAGTTGTGGCTACAGCTCACAGCTACTGCTCACAGCTACTTTTGCCAAACATAGCCAATATCTCATTGTTGAAACGCTTTAGTAGAAAGTTAATTTTAATTAGTTAATGAGTTTATTGTAAAGATGGGAAGTCATCTATACAAACATAGAAACTATTGCAAGTTAATTGAGCTAATGAGTTAATGTTGTCTTTCGATTTCAAACACTTTCCTTAATGTTCAAGGCGGGAAAAATCAAATTGAGCATTGCCTATTGCCTATATAAATAATCTCAAGAGAGGTGCGTATCTCACTACTGGAAAAGAAAAAAAATGAAAATACAAAATAGTCAACCCATCAATCTTGGTCGGAAACAAGTTTGTGTTTGGTTGATCAAAGTGAGAATGATGAAGATTAAATTTTATGTTTTCGGTTTTTGTAAAACATCTTGTTTTACAATAAAGATAAACTATGTATTTCTTTCCTTAGTTTCGTTACCCATCAAACGAGTTTATTGTTAGGCTTGTGTTGGAATCACAAAGATGGTTTATTTGTTATATTCAATCTGTTAACATGGTATATTTCTTTCATATATATTTCTTTCATTGTTTTAGTTTGTTATATTCCAATGACAATTGTTATATTCAAAAAAAAATTTACATAGAACTTTGAGTTTGAATGACAATTAGAATATATTTCTATCATTCTCTAAAAAGAATGTGATGGTTTCCACGTTTATTCCTTACTATGGCTATGGGTTTGTTGGTAACTCTTGTGGATTGCATAACAAAAAAAATATTGAAAATTATATGATGATCATTGTAAGGTATGCATTTCCAACGATTGTTATCGATAATTTATTTTGGTGTACAGATTCAATGACAATATATTAGTACATGCATGTATATGGTTAACAAAAAAACGATTTATTTGTGGAGCATATTTTTTGGTCGTAAAAGCCCTAATACAAATGAATAATATTTTCATTATAAATAGTAAACATTAATACAATGCCTATGAATAATTCTATATCTCAAATGTCGTGTATCAAGAAGTTTTACGCGACGAGTAACGTGTGTTAGTTAATATTTCATGTTTTATGTAATATTTTCTTTTTCAGTCTCACAATAATATTTGTATATGTCTTTTAATACATGTTAAAAAAAATTGTTAGAGTTGAATTATCGCATGTTACAATCATTTGCTATTACATTTTGATCTTTTCACGTTCTATTTTGAATGATATAGGAAACACTTGCCACAATATCGCACATCGTTAATTGTCTGCCGTTAGGAACCGCTGCCGTCAGGCGCGGGTATTCGCCTAGTAATTGTAAATTTACCCATTATTTTCATTTTCACTCTTTAATTTTCAACTCAATAACACAAACTTTTTTTACTCCCCACTTTTTTTACTTTTCTTATCTTCCTTATCATTTTCTTTTCTTTAATCATAAACTCGAGAACACAGTATAACTTATTGCACGTTTTTAAATTTAAAACCCTACTCTTACGGTTACAAATAGCAAAGTTCTTATGTTTTAACAAGTTATTTTTCTAAAGTGCGATAAACATCTGAGGTTTTTCATGTTTCGGTTATATGACAAGGCGGACCCTTTTTATTCAAATATATGTGTTTTCACCTGGTAAACTCATGACCGTTTTTTACTCTTCTCTGGCCACTCTCATAAATACAAATCTAGCGAGGTTTTGAATCCCTTACCTATTGTGAGAAATCCAAAGTACCTTACTAGTAACTCATTTGATAGTGGATTTTTAAGCAAATTTACTACATAGTAAGTTTTTTGTTCTATTTAAGATATTTACATGTGTCAATTTTATTCTTCCAATTTTTTTTTAAGTAATTACAGTAAAGTTATTATACCACTATCAAATCTTTGTGTCTCGCTTTACTATGGGACTTACTAACCAAGGCACCTGTACTATCAGCCATGTACCTTCCAACTCATTTTTATTAGTTTTGGATAAAAATAAATAAATAAATACATAAGGTTTTGTTAAACAAATAGCTATAAATATGACTCGGAAGTGATGTGTTGAATGACATGACACATATTTGAACACTTATAAAAGGGTAGCCAGTAATATGATGTAACGCGTTATTGGAATGATTGTTTTATACTGTAAGGCAAATTTACTACATAGTAAGTTTTTTGTTCTATTTAAGATATTTACATAGTTTCGATAGTACTACGAGTTAAATGCAACTTTGGGGTCGGCCGCTGGGTGCCTATTCTCCCGGCGCAAATTTATTTGTGTGGCCGGAAAAGGGAGGTTTTGAAGAAGTAGATCATAGAATTAATCTAAAGTCTCCCCGGTTTGTAGGAAACAACTGAATATTGTTTGTGGTTGATCTTTTAAGAAGGATTATTCAACCCATAGATGTACGATATTAAGATTTCTCACAATTTTAACTTTTTTGAAGAAATAGTTATAATAATGCAAGTAAAAAAAGCTATATTTACCCTTTTTTTAATCAATCAAATCTTATGCGGAACTTATTTGATTTTATTGTAATGGATGAAATCTTTAGATATTGTTTAAAGTAAATTAAATACATGGATGTAGACGAATCGGAAGTTTAGTCAACATTGTGGGAAGCGTGTAGCCGAAAGTTCGATTATGTTGATGCTGAAATAACATGAAAGCGGAAATGTTTGTTTATTTATGTTGTGAACGTCACGTAATTCATTTTGTATCACCTTTTTAACAAAATGGTTATCTTAACAAATGAAATGCTTATAACGTCTCAAAATTATAGTAGTTCATTTGTAACACAAGTTATAAAAGTAAAATCATTACACTCTTACACCAATAAAGCGTTATCTTTAGAGCACTCTTTATGGTGACGGTTAAACCTTAACACCATGTTACGTCAGCGTCACATCAGCTTTAACATTTCACCTTAACTCAACAAAAAAACACACCTTATTATAACATTCCCAAGTTAAACCTTAACTCACCAACAATTTACAAAAACAACCCCTCATTTAAGGGCAGAAATGAAGAAAAAAAAAACTGAAAATGCACTTTAACATGCGTTATTTCCTTGACACAATATTAAAGCTTGACCTTTAACACCACACACGGTGTGGTTAACACCCAAATGTTAAGGTTTAACATGGCTCTCACGTTACCATACCCACAGCTCTTACACAAGTGAGTATTTTATAAGTTTTATGTTTATTCATCTATGTTCATTTGAAGTCTTACTCACCTGCACATTTCTTTAGTGGTTGATCAAATAAGCTTACATATGCACATGAATTTAATGCTCTTAAGTGCAACATGAATTTCATTTGTGACCCATCAGATCATAGGTTACAATTGTAAGCCTGCACTGCCAGCCTTACATCCAACTCATACGGCCATTAAACAAGTGTCCGGTAAATCAATTTTTTGTTTCTGTGTGTGGTTAGAGAACAAATTGTCCTCTTAGTCCTCCAAACAGCAACACACGATTCGTGCTTGATAACTTTGCTCAATTGGTCCTTCAAGAAACAAAATACAACACACTAGCACTCTTGTCCCAACTCTAAGCGACCGTCAAATTGTATAACTTAATATCTAATTTGCAGTTCACATCTTTCACTCGCTAAAATATTATGTTTGCAAACACTAGAATACTAGACTGAACGACAAACAAAAAAGATTGTTAACAAGAGACCTAAAAACAAAATGAAGCTGTAAGCAAAAACCAAGTTTCCAATCTGCCTCTCACCTACAAGACCCAACTACCCAAGTCCAGCAAACAGTCCAAGTGTTGAGTGAAAACAAACACAGCTGAACTAATTGAAATAATTGACAAAACAGCACAGGAAGAAAAATAAGTTCAGATCATAGTGGTGGACCGGTGGTTCAGATCTACTGGTCGTATCCAGTGGCTCAGCCCTGCATCGTTCAATTAAGTACAATAAACAAAAACCCGAATGCCATTCAATCTATAAGTATTTTTCACATTTGGTACAGTTGCGTTCCTGCAGTTTGTTCACCAGTTATGCACACTTATTTGAGACAGGATAGACACAAACTATGAGCATCAAGAACAAACCATAAAACTTCGCAACTAAGCAAAGCTAGACATGCAATCACTTGCACATATGATGCACAAGCTTTACTAAAAAACAGTACTACTTAAGCTCAACATCATATGATGGGCTAAAATGGCTTTTGTAAAACATGATGATACATGTCTTGATTTCGGTATATATAACTTTCACCAACAAAACTTGCAATGCATTCAAATTCTAAGTCTGATAAGGGAAGATAGAATTCATAATTTGACAAAATTGTAGAATTATATTACTCAGGTGCTATAACATTTGAAATGAATCAGAGCATTCAGCAAACAGAAATAATGTCCAAAATTAAACAAGAGTCTGCAAACACTTGAAGGAAATATAACTGATTAAAAGAAGCTTCAGCTAGGTGGTGCACCACCTCCAAAGCCACCTCCTCCACACCCAAAACTAGGTCTACCACCAGCACCCTGCAAACATCAGTAGAGCAGAAGTTACAAGACAGTGCAAGAACCACATAACTTAAAACGTAACTAAATTTTAAGCCACACAAGTCATCAAAGCATGAAGACAAGGAACCCATACAATCAATAAGAACACCCATCACCTACATCATGAATGCAGTAGCAACAGCTCAAAGAATGTAGTAACAAAAGCCAGTTACGATTAATCTAGAGTAATGAAGAAAGGGTTACATAGCATGCATGGGTTCTGTTTTAGAAAAATATAACAATCTAGAAGGCCGGATCATCACATTTTAAAAAGATAAATATCCATAAAATAAACAGAAAACCAACCATTTGAGTGAACCTTGTTTAGAGTATTAATCTACAAGTATGAGTAGAATTATCGCGTAGCGAGAAACAATTATATTGCACATAATTTTGACTTTTTGTGTAAACAAACTTTTCGTTTAATAGCATTAGGGACTATGCTTTGGTGGCAAGAGGTTCAAACAATGAAAGGAATCTAAAAAGATCAACTTCAGTCAAAAGACAGCCATACACCAACTATAAATGCACCATATATCCAGTACAAAAACGACCATCACAAACATGGTACATGTTGCTCCTCATAAATAACTTTTCAAGCAGAAAAATCCTTGTATACTAGATAACATTATTGTAGCACAAAAACTAAAATGGACAAATTGTAAATAACTATGTGAAAACATAACAACTATCATCCAGATTTCCATACTAACTAAAGTAGAATTGCTTTATAAACCTCTACCACAGAAACTACAATGCAAACAGGATCATATAAACTTCACTTTGCTTTACTAACTAAAATACAAAAAACATTGATCAGTGCAAACATGATCATATAAACTTCACATTTTTATGAGCACATTCAAAAGACATGTGAATATAGCTATAGTGCTATACAGTCACAAAACTGTCCACTAAAAGCATAGCTCTACGCTGGGTTTTAAAAAGCGCGAAGCGCTCCGTTGCGCTAAGGGTCAAAAAACCGAAGCGCGAGGCGAAAGCGCACGCCTTTCGTAGGCGAGGCGCATACTTTGTACAAAACGATTATAACTTTGTTAGAAAGCATAATTCATATATAAAAACACATAAAGAAGACATTTAACAACAATAACTCCGATTCATTCCCCATTCATTCTCAAAGTTTGCTATTTCATATCGCTAAAATGCTAGATATTACAAAACACAGATCATAAGCTTATCAATCAAATTCCTACTGGAGAATAACAAAATGACCACAAAGGCATGCGTGTGAACAAAAACCATGCAATGCATAAGAATGAATGCGGATTTATGCAAATCATAAGAAAGCATACATTCCCCATTCATTGTCAAAGTTTGAGGTTTCCTAATTCCCAACTAGAAGGGACTAACAATAGTCCATTTAAACCCTTTTAGTTTACATGTCCTTTTTAGACCCATAAACACATGAGGCGTTAAAAAGCGCTCTTCAAAGGCGCCAAAAAACACCGCCTTTTCTCGCCTTTTGTAATGGCTGCGCATCAAGGGTCCTGATGCGATGACCTTACTGCCTCGGCTCGCCTCACGCCTTAGGCGCAAAAAGGCGCGCTTTTTTAAACACAGGCTCTACGTTCCTTATATTTGCTAATTCACAACCACAATTCTACAACCCAAACACTAAACTAGCATTAACTTCAAAACTGCAGCCATGTTTACAAGTATTATAATGGCAACACAACCAAATCCATCATGCACAAAGTAAACAATGCTCAAGCATTAACTGCATCATTCAAGAAAAGAAACATTACCCTGTTGAACGCAGGCTGGTAATCAGCTGGAGCACCTCCCTTTTCTCCACCGAACTCACCAGGTGGTCCTCTTGGTCCACCACGGTATCCATCCCTATCACCAAACCTTGGCCTGTCTCCTCCTTCTCTTGGTGGACCACTAAAAACACAAACACGAAAATAAAACACGATAATTAAGCACAGGCAATTTAAATTAGTACCAAAACAGTATGCAGTATGAAGGGGTGTTCAGGATTGCTTAATTTATGAGACTTAATAGAGTATTTTGTAGCGTACTTTAGTGTGTTTTAGTAAAACAATCAGCTTCTGCTTTTTGGGGGTAAAATGATAGGTTTTCAGTGCGTAGATTAAAACTGCTTATTTCAAAGTGCTTATTTATAATGAAACTGAAGTAACTAAATAGATAAGATGAAACAATAGTTACTTTCGATGCTTGTATATAACTTAAACCTGAGGTCAAAATGGATCACCACCATAAACTTTCTAATGAAATACCATTTCTCGGTCTCTTTTCTTTTTTCAGCATAAGCAATATCAAACACTATATCATAAACTACCTAACCTTAAACTATTGCACCAACCATAAAAAAAATACAATCCCAAGTATAAACATAGTTTAGCTTAAACCAGCGGTCAAAATGGATTAACAAAACCTTTCTAACCAAACTATCAATTATCAGGTGTCGTTCCAATTTTCAGTATATGCAACACAGAACAATATATCCTAGACAAACTAATAACAACATTTAGCATTTCACAAATCTACATGTTTATATATTCAAATAACAATAATCGAGCAAAAATATATATATACCGAGGGCGGTCACCGGGTGGGCCACCCATAGGCCTGCCCAAAGGCTTAGCAGATTTCTTCAAAGTAGCAGGGACAATATCAGAAGGAAGATTCAAATAAGTCCTCAAAAACTCAATGCCATCATTAGTCAAAAACCAATAATAATGCATCCATGCAAATGTCTCCTTAACATACTCCTTTGACTTAAAGCTTTGCATCAGCTTAATCACTTGCAAATTTGGTACATCTATTTCTGGATGCTTTGCCAAGTTGAAGTCCTTTTTTGCATAACATACTCCCTCTATTGCAATCACAAAACACCATCAATTAGTTATACATATATAAGAGAGATTTATGTATTTATTAATTGGCGGTGAAGTAATTGTAACCTTGGAAAAGGTACTTTGAGATGGCCTTGCGATTCTTGTCGGGGATGATCTGAAAAATGGGGAATAAATGTTAAATTAGGAACAATAAAAGTATAAATAAACATTGTTAAAATGATGTTTGAGTTATGGTTACCATGGTTGGAAGTCTGTGACGGCGGAGGAGATGAGATGAGAAGAGATGTTTGACAATCAGCGCAGCAAATGCAAACCCTAGAATTTCATAAATATATAAAAAGTTTAAAATGGAACTAGTAGATGGGCTTTTATGTCTAACTTTTGTTTTGGGCCATTGTTTTAGACAAGTCCGTGAATGGTGAATCAAGTTGAGTAAAATGGTGTCGAGACAAGAAGAGATGAATAGTGAAGATACAGGGGTAAAAATGTAAAACGAGCCGAGTATTTTGATACTTGAGCTTGCAAGTCTACTCGAATAGCTTGAGCTCGACTCTGTTTAAAAATGATGGATTACAAGTCTAATTTGAGTAGCTCGTGAGGTGTAGTTTACAGTCACTTTTAAGTATGTTAAAGATTGGTTGGTGGCCAAGTTGGTGGAATAAAATATATAGATTAATGAATGGTTGGCAATTTGGACAACAATGGACAGCCAACTTGTTTATTGGTGGTGTGCTCATGCATGACGTTAGTATGCTTAACCTCTGCTTATAAAAGGAAGTCTCAGTTGCGTCAATTAGCATCCCATTATCTTCTTTACTTTCACATAGTGATATGTTTCCCCTGCTAATACTTGCGAGTACAATTAGAGTTTGTCTGATATCTCTTATATACAAGATATATAACTATTGGTGTTTATCCTTGTAATTAGAGAGAATGTGTAACTCCTAGTTTTCTTCATAGTGAAACGTATATTTTCTTGTCCGTGGTTTTTACCCTATTTGTGTTTTCTACGTTATATCCATGTGTCATCTTTTATTATATTTCATATTTTAGTTGTGAGTTTGCTTCAGTCCGGTGTCACTTTTTTCAACAAGTGGTATCAAGAGCTAAGGTTGGGTGTATGTATAATTATTTATCGTATGCTCTGTGGTTGTCACTAATTAGTTGACCCTCCACATCAAAAGATAAGTAAGATTATACTCACTCAAAAGGTGTTCGTTACTATTATTAACAAATAATAATTTTTTCTAAAAGTAGATTGTGATTGTAGCAATGGCAGCGAAATTTGAAATTGAAAAATTCAGTGGGAATAATTTCTCGTTGTGAAAATTAAAGATGAAAGTTATCCTTAGAAAGGATAAATGTTTAGCGGCCATTGACGAAAGGCCAGGTGAGGTTATGGATGACAATAAATGGGACGAGATGGACGAAAATGTTATTGCATATATTCATCTGGTGCTAGCAGATGGAGTTTTGTCAAGCATAGAGGAAAAGAAGACTACAAAGGGTATTTGGGATCATCTTGCTCGACTGTACGACGCAAGATCGCTCCATAATAAAAAATTTCTTAAGAGGAAACTTTATGCTCTTCGTATGACGGAATCTACTTCAGTGACTGAGCACGTTAATAACCTGAATACTCTATTTTCTCAGCTCACGTCTTTGAGTTGTAAAATAGAGCCACAAGAACGTGCTGAAATTCTACTTCAAAGTTTACCTGAATCATATGACCAACTCATAATTAACTTAACAAGTAATGTTCTTTCGGACTATCTAGTCTTCGATGATGTTGCAGCCGCTATTATGGAAGAAGAAAACATGTGTAACAATAGGGAGGACAGAAAGACCAGTTCAAGACAGGTGGAGGCTTTGATGGTGAAGAGAGGGAGGTCAATGGAACCTGGTTCCAGTGGGAGTCACAATCATGGTGAATCTAAAACATGAAGGAAGAAGAATTTTAAATGCTACAAATGTGGCAAGCCGGGTCACTTTATGAAAGATTGTCGGGGTTTAAATACCTCTAATCCTCAGGGAAATTTTGCTAGCACTTCAGAAGATGGTAATGCTATGTGTTGTGAAGCAGCAGTTGCAAATGAAAGCAAGAAAAGATTTGCAGATGTATGGTTGTTCAATACGGGAGCTACTTTTCATATGACCGCAAGAAGACAATGGTTTCATCAATATAAACTTATCTCTGGAGGCGGATCTGTGTAGCTTGCAATGATCATGAATTAAATATTGTTGGAATTGGAAATATCATGATGAAGGTGCATGATGGTACAGTTCGTACTATTCGGGATGTGCGACACGTAGAGGGCCTGAGAAAGAATCTATTGTCTCTGGGACAATTGGATGATATTGGTTGTAAGGTTGAAATACAAAACAAGATCATGAAAGTTATAAAAGGCGCGCTTGTACTTATGAAAGGTGATAAGGTGGTTGCGAACTTATACCAACTGAAGGGAGAGATAATGGATGAGGGGGAAGCATTTTTTTCTTCACATAGTCCAAGTCATAGAATTGCAGTAACATGGCATCAGAAGCTTGGACATATGCCAGAACAAGGAATGAAGATTTTTGCTGAAAGGAAGTTAATTCATGGCCTCACGAATGTTTCTTTACCTTTCTGTGAGCATTGTGTTATCAGCAAACAACATCGCCCAAAATTCAAGACATCAAATTCTAGAAGTGTCTCTGTTCTAGAATTGGTTCACTCTGATGTATGGCAGGCACTGGTTCTATCCCTGGGAGGAGCAAAGTATTTTGTATCCTTCATTTATGACTATTCCATGAGATGTTGGGTGTACCCAATCAAGAAGAAGTCTGATGTGTTTGAAGTTTACAAAGCGCGGGTTGAGCTTGATTCTGGAAAGAATATCAAGTGTTTGAGGACAGATAATGGAGGCGATACACCGTGATGAATTTGATACTTTTTGCAGGCAAGAAGGAATCAAAAGGCGTTCACAACGGCATACACCCTCAATGAATGGAGTGGTAGAGCGAATGAACAGAACCTTGTTAGAAAGAGCAAGAGCAATGTTGGCAACTGCAAGCTTGGAAAAATCGTTTTGGGCGGAAGCAGTTGTTACATATTGGATTTCATAAACACTTCACATAACACAATATGGTTCGAATAAGATAGAGTTTTAGAAAGAGAAAGTAGAATGGGAGCCTTTCTAGAGAGAGAAAGTAAATAAAAGAGAAAAGGTTAGATTATAATGAAAGGTCCAACCCTCTACCTTGGGAGGTAGAGGGTATTTATAGTTACATACTACACGTCCTCCTTCGGACTGTGGATCAGGCATACAGTGGGTAAAGACCCGTCCGTCCTTCACGATGTTGCTCTAAACTAAATAACTAACTAAGTAACAAGTAAATAAAGTAATATTTACGAGCTAACATATGCTAGACTAGAGTTGGGGTGACCGACACTTCAACATGGATTTTCTAAATCCTAACAATCTCCCCCTAAGGGAGGTCACCCCATGAATTACATTTTGTGTCCTAGCATTCTATTCTTGACTTCGTTCTTGAGCTCGTAGACTTCAATTCTTCAATATCCGTAATCTTTGTGCTTTAGTAGCGATTCTTCAAAGTCCGATTCTTTTGTACTTTCAGTGGAGGTCTTTGAACTGATCCACATTATGATGATCTTTGAGCTTTCTTTGAGATCATCAGCCACAATAAATCTCTGACTCATCCTTTATTGTGTTGCCATCATGTGAAGTTGTGACTTTCGAACTGACATGCTCACACTTTTGGATCATGACATCTTTTCATCAGAGTAGCGGAAGCTTTAACTGGTTCAAGATATTTGCAAAGCAAGAATAAGGAAGCATAGTATAAAAATATCGAGCCGTGTTATGTAGATATGCACAAGTCATGATTTCTTTAATTAAGTGTGGATGCTGTGAGCATGCGGCTATGAATTGACTTCTCAATTCTCGATCACCGCAACCGTCCCAAATGTACCGCAAACAACAGTTAGCAATAAAACACACGAAAGTGTCTTTGATCACTTTCGTTGAATTGAGGTACACGCCCACGGTTCTCCCGTTGATCAAGACAAGTATCGCCTGTGATCGGTATAATTCAAGAATCTCCTTGACAGGGTTTCATACTTGTTCTAGCCTTCTCAAACCGAACGTCTCAAAGAAGACAACACGGAGTGAGTGAACCAGCGAATTGAGATTCACTGATTGATGAAAAATTGATTTGAAAACAATCGCGTATTGCTTGAAGAAAGAGTTTTGCAATATGACGAAGGTTTTATGAGAAAGATCAATTTTCAATCAAAAATACCTTTTGTATTTTAATGAGAATACACATTCGACGTGCTAGAAAAAAGAAGAAATTTGCACATCGAACGGCTTTTCCAAAAGTATTTTTTCAATCAGAGATACTTTTTGTGTTTGAAAATGAATACACATTCGATGTGCTAGAGAAAAGAAGAGATTTGCACATCGAATGGTTTTTCCAAAAGTATTCGTCAATTCATTTCCTGGACCAAGGTTGATTCAAGAGTGAATCGCCCCATTGTTTCTATCCAGTTGTCACAAGCTTGACCTTTTGGAAAGATCTCACATGTCACCCACCAAGAGCTTGTTTGATGTTGGCTCTAGAAGGATTTCCATCTTCATTGTGAATATTTTTACATATCACTCGGATGTTCTGGCAATACCACAAGGATAATGCGTAGGACTCTTAATATATTCTTACTTTCCACATTATGTGAAACAACAAGTCTTCATTAATTATGTGTCCTAACGAGATATTGTGGATGATCTCTTGGCTCTAGACTTAATTGTGCACATTTGGTTCCTATGCCGGAGACTAGGGAGAGGGTCTCCTTCTTCAATATCAACAATCTCTAAGAGAAGTCGATAGATTATGTAGGTTCCCCGTGAGAATGAAACAAGCCCTTTTAAGAGGAACTTGAGTAGCATGGGAAGTTGTAGTGCGGCGTCCATGGGTCCATGACGTCTTGTCTTCAATACCAATGTTACCTTGGTAACCACCAGTAGCATATGTATTGAACCCCACTGCCCTAAGTTGAATTATTGGAGGGCTATTTCTTTTCACCCTTTTTCACATTCAATTCTTTTTTCATTCTTCAACCCCTTCAGTGCTTACCGAGACTTCATAACTAGAACCTTGTTGGGATTATTCCAATACTAGCTCGTCTCGATCCGCAAGACTCTTCCCATATCTCACTTTTCTCCTTTTTTCATCATACCTAAGGACTTCTACACTATCTAGTGGATTGTCCCTGGGTAGATCCCTCCGGCTCTGGCGGGATCGTGGGAACGAATACCTAACCTAACCATCCTTATAACACCATGCATAAAGTAACATGGTCGGTCTTTTGGTATTGTTCATTCTTCCATGAAACCAATTGAAAAATCATTTGGAAAATCAATCAAGGTACTTGTGATATAAAATCAAAGCATTTTGTACCTTAATTATTTTTGATCTTTTAGAAATGCTCCCCCTCAACATGTGCATATGATTTTATAAATTGTTTAGCACATGGAGGCAAGAGTTCTTTTGAAATAAATTCTTGATCACAATTTCCATAGAAAAAGCCATTTGATTTTCTTTGGTAAATTCTCCCCCTCAATATGTGCATAGGATATTTGAAATCATTTTATCACATAGAGGAAAGAGTTCTTTTGAAGTACATCCACGATCACAAAAGCCATTAAGAAACCTTTAGAAAATCACTCAAGGTACGTTATGTTGAAACATAGAAATCTTTGTACCTTGAAAGTTTATTTTCTTTTGAAATGCTCCCCCTCAATATGTGCTTCGAGATTCGAAAGCGTTTAGCACATATGGGAGAACAGCATGCACACTTGAATCAAAACGATCATCTTTTATCAATTTTCATTATTAAATCACAGATTCTCCCCTGATAAAAAATATCAAACCCTTTGAGATTTTGGATCCCAAGTGATTTAATAAGGTTTAGAAAACATGGGAGAATATGTGCCTTGTTTAAATACTCATCTTGTTTTTGGATAAATGCTCCCCCTCAACATGTGCATTATGTGTTAGAAATCGTTTGGCACATGGAGGCAGAAGTGCCTTTAAAGGACTAAAACCAATTCCATTTAAACAAATTTGAGATTTAAATCACGATCTCTCCCCCGATCAAAAATTTCCAACCTTTTGAGATTTGTGATCCCAATTGATTTAAATCATTTAGAAAATTTTGAGGAAAGACGTGGCAAGATTTAATTTTGAAAAATGATAGATAAGGAACAGATTTAGACATTAAAGATTGTTAGTGTCAGGTATGATTGTTTTAAGAGACCTTTAAGTAAAATAAAACAATTTCACAATCAAACAAGAACAGAAAAAATTTCATTTTGAAAGATCTTGATTCTAAAGAAAAATCATACCATGACATAACATTAAATCTTTAGATCACCACATTTATACATACAAACGGACTTTTATGAAGAGATATCGTTTGAAAATATTTTATTTTAAATCACTCTCCCCCTCAATCGATGACCGTAGTCGATGATTGAGTGACTTAAGTTTTGATAAATTGATGTCCGGTGATTTACAAAATTAAGTCCAATTAATTTTCAAAACAATATTTTCCATTTTCAAAACAATTTAATCAAATTTTTCAAAATTGTTTAAAAATGGTATCCTGCACAAAGATACGTTCGGTGGTTGAGAAGCTTATGTTGTTGCTGTAGGGCTTAGAAGAAAAACCGTCTGACGATGCGGTGAGGCTTCTTACGTTGCATTTTAATGCCAACCGAGGTAAAATTAAGCCGTTTCTTCATTTCTTGATAAAGAAAACCATCACGATGAGACCTCTTCACGTTGCATTTTTCCATGCCAACTCTCCATAGAAGTCCAATTAAGCTCGTTTCTTCATTTGTCAACCCAAGATATAGTTACCCTTTCCTTTCGGCATCCAATCATCTTCATTTGTGGGATCCGGATCGAGAACATTCTTATATACCAATATACCTGCATACGTTAGTGAACACACATACAAATATATGGTGGTCGACATCACCCAAACATCAATCGACTAATAAAAGTCAATCCAACATATCAATCAGATCATACAAATGCATGGGAATTATGTGTTTATCAAACTCTAATCATCTAATCCTAACAATCATATCCTAGGCACCTAGTCCTTCAACATAGGTTAACATCATTTTCAATTAAGCACGAGGATAATTAGAAAAGCTCGTTAGATGATATAGATTTGAAAACATTCTCCCCCTCAATCAATGACTTATTTTCTGAAAATTTTAAAAGCGCTGAAGTCATTGATTGAGTTTTCAATTTTTACGAAAACTCTGAATCTGATTGATTTTCAAGCAACTCATTTACCACCATTTTGTTAAAACAAATATTTTTCTGAAGAATTTTAGACGGAAAAACATTTGTGTAGGAACAGCAGTCCTTCGACATACTTTCCTCATTTTTGTTTTTAGGATAAGTGCACGAAATTTTTTGAAAATTGGTTTAGCGCAACACTTTCCTTCCTTTAAGAGCGGGTTGCTATCTGAAATAATAGCAAACCATAGTTTTAAGCGCGGGTCACAGTCTGAATTAACTGTAAGCCATAGTTTTGTGACATGTTTTGAAAAGAATATTTACACCTTCTGCTCGAACTTCATCTATGGTCCCGTGCCATTATTAAATGACATTTCTAAGACCATAGATGTTATCGATACCAGAAGACATGTCTTGAGAAAAACATATTTTTTGTATTTTTAAATTTTCTGATTTTTATGGGGTTTTTTTTTTTTTTAGTTTTATATTTTTCTATTTTCTTTTTCTTGTTTTGTATTTTTGTATTTTGCTTTTTGAAAATTATTTACAAAGATAGAGAAATAATTTAAGAAGATGATGATACGAGTACCGAGATAAGGAACTCGTTCAACACTTTGTAGAAGATAGAAGTCATCATCTCTTAAACTTTCACCACCAAAGCTTCTTAGGCTAATAGATGACAGAACATGAGCCTTTAAGTAAACAAGACTTTGGCAGCTTCCCCCCAAACCAACAATCTTCATAATAATACCATTTCCCCCAAGAAGATGAAATAAAGCAAACAGTCTCATTGTATGAAGCTCACAAACCCGAAGAAGACGATAACATCAAAGTAACAAGTTAAAACACTGATCAACTCTGCGGTTATCAAACCCGGAATACATGATTAAGCTCGATCACGTGAACCTGTTGTGCATCCCCGATGTACACATTACTCTTCGAGATTGAGTAGTTGTCAATTCGAGAGAACATTCTATCAACATCTTCGTTTCACCAAATGCATTCTAGTTATCTTTCATATAACCAATCAGCCCATAATGTACACATGTTCCCAACAAGAGTAGAGACGATGACATCCAAGTAACATGTTGAATCACTGATTATCTCTGCGGATGTCTACTCCAAAATAACTAATTTAGCCCGATCATGTGAACATGTTGTACGTCCCTGATGTACACATATCTCTCCCCTGATGGTTGCGATCTCATCGGAATCATCATTACATTGTGTACATGAAGCAATAACTGGAAGCACTACTATAAACCATATAGAAGATGTCGATAAGCAATATCATCTCGCACTCCAAATATTCTTCTCATATTTCTTCCTACTGAAAGCTGAGTTAACACATACCAAAAGTATCCAGAGACCACTTCCCCCTAGATGATTGGAATAATATATCCTTCTCCCAAATAGTTGGAATAACACACCAAAGGCTACGAGTTAAACACTGAGTTTCTCTACGGTTATGACATTTGTCTTTCCCATGATTACTTCAATAGAGAAGAAGTATTAAGTTCATCACGTGTACTCGTTGTGTGTTTAGATGTGTATCTCCTTCCCCCTTGCTGGTTTTGATACCTCAGAATCAACAACACATTATACATGCCAAATACTCTTGCAATATAGAAGAACAAACAATTAGCTCAACTGAATCCTGTGAGAATCAACTGCTACAGAAACTCTCTCTGACTATCTTCATCAACCCATATGTAGGCAATTTGAAGTGACCACTGATGAAGAAAACCCGATATACCAAACTTGAAACTGAAGTCGAATTCCCCACATTTGTGACTTATGCTTGCACTAATGTTGGAAGAATGGTGTAGAGAATTTATGCTTCAAGCAAATCTCTAAGTACTCACTACTCAAACAAAGTATGAGACATTAACACCTCTTGCGATTATCCACACCGTCATCTGCGTGTGACACTGAGTAAAACAACGTAACTCCTAAATAGTGATAGTTAACCAAGTCTTCAACCATCCACCCCGACTGCTGGTAACTAGATAAACCAAGCCTTCAACTCAAATTCTTAAGCCCGAGCAAGTTATCAAATAAGAACACGCCTTAGTGAAATTCAACTTCAATCTCAAATAAGTGATAAATGATTAACTCTGAAGTGATCAACTTGTGTCAAATGCCCAACACGTGACTAAACATACAATCGGATGTACATTGACCCACTAAATGAACCGGAACAAATGATTCCTCAACATCAATGCATTCTTCCTAAAAGTATACATGTAGAGACTGATTTGGAAGATTCACCAATAATGTCTTCGAGCGGATGAGGTAGTCATTTTGCTTTAAGTTCATGTGGTTGATTTATAGCGTGCACATTGAGAGGAACAATAATCCGTGAAGATTTGGCAAAGGAATACCAAAGAGCGGATCATTATTCATGACCAATAATCTGTGAAGATTTGGTAAAGGAATACCAAAGAGCGGATCATTATTCATGTGTGCAACTGCAATATTATGATAGTCATTATCAACGCCTTGAGGAATAACTGAAGATTGGGCTTCTTGAGTAGTCTGAGATGTACTTCTTAGATGATCAACATTCGTTAGCGGTTGGAAATACTCATCAAACATGTCTTGAAACAATGAATCCTAAACAATAAATCCCCTTTATCCTTAGTAAGTGAAACATTAGGCGTTGGAGGAGAGTCGTATGACCATTATTCAAACATCCATCAACATGTAGTATATTCACTCTTCTCCCCCTCAAAAATTGCATCCGAAGTTGCCATTTTTGATTTAACTAGTGAATAAGAATATACACCACTGAACGAAGATCCATTTGAGGATTGAGTGAGCATGGAAAAACATGAAGCTTGTTGATGAAGAATGTCGATGAGAATGGTCATAAACATTAAGATTTCTCTTCTTCGAGAAGATAAAGCGACGAGGCGCATTTCTTTTCTTTGAGGAACGGGGCCTGAAGTGTTATCTGCAGACGCCATAATGATGAAGTACGAGGCCTGAGCTGATGTGAACAGACGTCATAGCCGAATGAATATCAAGATTGAGTTACTTGAACCGGTGAGTTATGAGATATCAATCCATTTGTAATCCATACTTTAAGCCAATCCATGTAGTGAAGGATCGAAGTATCTGCAACCGAGTAAGGACTACCTGCACTAATATTACAAACTTGATTGCATATATTTTGGTTAGTAACATTAGTATCCAAACCCTTTGGGGTTTCACAGTCAACCTTGATTATGCCATCAGTAAACAGCTTTCCGTAGTATCCACCTAAGTCCAGCATCCTTAAACATTCTACCAGACGGTATCCACTTATGGCAAGGTCTAGGATTGTTAGGCTTCTTATGCATAGTGGAAGACTTATCCTTATTCCTAGTTTCCACAGATTTAGCAGTTGGTATCCATCTAGGCGAAGATTTTGGTTTGTTTTGCTTCGTATGCATAGTAGATGACTTAGTGAAAATCCTAGACTTAACAGGTTGAACCTTTGTATGAGCATTTACTTTCTTTAGGGATTTCGAAAAACAATTTCCATGATTTGCCTTAAAGATGCATTTCAGAAAATTTGAGCAAACAGCTTGTTTGGATTCAGAAAATGATCTAGAGTTCTTAGAGTGATCTGCTATGGGAATAGCTTTATTCGAAACACAACTACTCTTAGATACAAGCCAATCCCTAGTCTTTAGTTGAGTGTTCCTAGGTAATGGTTTAAAACTACTAGCAGTGCCTTGAAACCTCGTAGAATTCATCACCCTAGGTCTTGAACCTAAAATTCCATCTTTTCGAATCTGTGCCTTTTTTCCTAGCTTCTTCTAGATAATAGCTCTTCCACAAGTCATTCATATCATATGAATTCTGAATTTTAATGCTTGGCTTTGACACATTTTTCGAACCAATCCTAGAGGTGTTGGGAGTAGAAGTAATGCTTGTAGAGGTTTAGAGGAACTAGAGGCATAATTCTTAGGCAACTCAGTGAAGTGGACTGGTTTTGACAAAACTTGTATCGCATCAACTTGGGAGGCAAGCCTTGTCTTTAAAGATTTTGTTCTTTTGGATATAAATGCAGTGAGGGTCGCTAACAATGGACCGGTCTCTAGTGGGATGAGAAACTGGCTTCCCAAGGTTGATGGTTTTGTAAACTTAGTGTTCACACTTTTCCCTACAGTTTTCCTAAGTTCATTTTTTAAGGCAACAATAGCGAAACTCTTTTCCTGAAGTTGAGCTTTAAGTTCATCAATTTTTGCTATCAAAGAATTTGTTTGTTCTATTGACTTAGTTCTAGCTTCTTTGACAGAGTCACTTAGTTCTATGTGATGCTTTCTCAAAGACTCATTTTCCTTTAGTAATTTGGCCACACAAACCGATGATTCATCATTTCTCATTTAAATATCATCAATAGTATTAACATCAGAATTACTTGTAACCAAATTACTATTCACATGCATATTAGAAATATGTTTATTCAAATTGTTGATAGTTGACTCTTTGTCTTGAAGCTGAGATTTCAAAGTGTTAATTTCAAAAAGTTCACTGAATTCAGGAAGTTCTGGATCTTTACATGGTTTGTTAATTTGGAAACTTTCTTCTTTACTTTGTATTGCAATTTCAAGAGAAATGCAATGTTTTTCAAGATTTGAGAATTTGTTTGAAAGTTCATCAAAGGCCTTTTTATCAACCATATTGTTTGTTTTGAAACACTTAATCTCATACTCAGCCTCGCCATTTGGACATTTATCGAGTCATGTTCAAAGATCATGATCAGCTTGTTTAAGTACTTTAGCGATGCACTATATTGAACAAGTAAAGGGTACCTCATTACATGACACTGCTCAATTTACTGGTCCTGATATCGCATCCACATCTTGTGTGCAGGAGTTGTAGTTGGTTACATTATTCTTTGTTGTCTCGATATTCTGCATTCAAGCCACACACGATTCTTCAACTGATACATTACCCAACTCATCACAACTTTCTCTCAACTGCACCAGACTCTCATCCACTTTTTCATCTTTCTGAGTAACTTCCTCAATATACTTCTCCACATTATTCATAAGATGGATAAGTGTCTCTATGAACACGCTAATTTCCACTCCAGTGTGTCTCTTGAAAGACATTTCAGTAATGTCTTGATCATAATCGATGTAAATTCCCTCTGAAGAATGGACCTAAATTGGTTGTGGATCACTTGAAGTGCACCTGGAAATATCCTTTTGAACCTTTTCTTTATCAAGTTGTTGTTCCAATTGTTCTAAGTTCAATAGTAATGTTCCGTTAATGTGGATAAATCTTGACGAAAAAGGGCATTGCATGTTCGTTCCATTCCTATCGATGTGAGTAACATAAGGTGTGAGTGAAGTTGCTGAAAGGGCACAATGCAACATTCCTTTTGCATGGCATTCGTAGCATGGCAGGTGCAAGTCTTTCTCATTGGACTCAGAGCATGAAGAACTCAAATCATCATTGATTGAAATCATCATCTGTAACCGCCGTTTATAGCTAATATTCTCATGGTTGTCTACAACATCATACAATTTAAGTACTTCCGAAATCACTGAATCAGGAGTGTAAGACATGATTTTGTTGTGTACACGGGATTTTACAAATCTATGATTTAAACCAAGAAATAGAATCTTTCGCGGGATTTTACAAAATCAAGAAAAAATCGTTAAGCAATGACCAATAGAACGTGTTAAGATGACTGATGGATCGACACAATGATAGAAAATTGTGTGTTAGGTCTTATGATTGTTTGTAGGATTATCAGAGATGTTGTTTGGTTATGATCAGGGTAGGTTGTTGCACGATTTTACGGAGAAATTTAGGTCTAAAAACACAAAAACCTCAATAACTTCTGTTCGGAGCGGATTTAGGCCTCGAAGGTTGACCCTAATGAACTTTAGTTTAGTTCATTCGGCGTGCCATTCTCCTTGTTCTCACGGTCGTTTTGATGGGTAAAACGCTGAAAACGGAGTTACGGTTCAAAAGTTATGGCCGTTTGAAGTTTTGTCGGGAAAAGTCAACAAGTCGCTAGAGTGACAAGTCGCTAAGTCACCAAGTCGCTAAGTAACAACTCGCTAAAAACACAAGTCGCTGTGATACAAGTCGCTAGACACAGGTCGCTAAATAACAACTCGCTAAGTAGACAAGTCGCTAAAGAACAACTCGCTAAGTAGACAAGTCGCTAAAGAACAACTCGCTAAGTGGACAAGTCGCTAAAGAACAACTCGCTAAATGGGCAAGTCGCTAAAGAACAACTCGCTAGGAACAGACGGCCACTACTTTTGTACTATATGTCGTTTTGTCTCAAAAGACAAGTCGCTAGTGCTCAAGTCGCTACCACCACAACTACAAGTCGCTAATAATTATAGAAGCAAGTCGCTACCAAGAAAACAAATCCGAGACTCAAGTCGCTACCAAGAAAAGTTCAAACACAACACATTTCAATCCAAAAACAACCCAACCACAGTGATTCAAACCTTCCAAATCAAAACCTAAGCTCTTATAACGATTCTAAACATAAAAGTACAATCAAAATCCAAACTTTAACACTAGAAATGATCTAAATGATGCAAAAACCACTAAACTTTTTCAAACCCAAAAACCATATAAAACCACTAGAAATCCAAGAACATGTTAGAGAGATGATCAAACCATGGCTCTTGATACCAATTGTTACATATTGGATTTCATAAACACTTCACATAACACAATATGGTTCGATTAAGATAGAGAGAGAGAAAGTAGAATGGGAGCCTTTCTAAAGAGAGAAAGTAAACAAAAGAGAAAAGGTTAGATTAGAATGAAAGGTCCAACCCTCTACCTTGGGAGGTAGAGGGTATTTATAGTTACATACTACACGTCCTCCTTCGGACTATGGATCAGGAATACAATGAGTAAAGACCCGTCCGTCCTCCACGATGTTGCTCTAAACTAAATAACTAACTAAGTAACAAGTAAATAACGTAATGTCTACGAGCTAACATATGCTAGACTAGAGTTGGGGTGACCGACACTTCAACATGGATTTTCTAAATCCTAACAGTAGTCAATACCGCATGTTATGTGATAAATCGTTCACCTTCAACTGCAGTTGAGTTGAAGACACCGATGGATATGTGGACGGGAAATACAGTCAACTATTCAGACCTTCATATATTTGAAAGTCCTGTGTACGTTATGTACAATTCTCAAGAAACTACAAAGTTGGATCCGAAATCCAGAAAATGTATGTTCTTGGGAATTACTGAATTTGAGGAGTAGGGTATCGCCAGGGACCCCACCACAAAGTAATCTTTCAAGAGATGTTGTCTGTGGAAGACAAAATTCAAGATAATGAAGAAGGTGATAGCACTATAAGAGAAAATACATCAATACAGATGGAAAAGCAATTTCAGTCGAGTGATTCTTCTGAAGCCGTACCACAAAGACAAGGTGAATGAGACAACCGAGTCTCAAGCTCCAATGACTCGTACTCTTAGTCGTGAAAGAAAATGTCCGGTGTGGCACTCGGATTATATTATGGAGGGCACTGTTGCATACTGTCTTCTTACAGAGGAAGGAGAGCTATCAACTCTTCAAGAAGCATTGAATAATTTAGACGCATCGTTCTGGATGGCAGCAATGCAAGAAGAAATTGAAGCTCTTTATAAGAATAAAACGTGATAACTGATGCCACTACCAGCGGGAAGAAAACCTATTAGAAACAAATGGGTATATAAGATAAAGAGGAACGATGATGACCAGGTGGAGAGGTATCGTGCAAGATCGGTAGTCAAAGGATATGCTCAGAAAGAGGGAATCGACTTCAAAGAATTTGTTAATACAAATAAGCCGTAAAAACGTTTATTTATATTTTACGATCTTCTAATGTTTTGTCGATAGCAAACGTAAAATCATTTTAACGAAACAAATAAAATACGTAAATGGTTTGAACTAATAGTTTCTAACATATTCACATTTTCATATAAAACACTAAAACAAGTATAAGTGATTTTATGATTTAATATTACATATGTACAACAACTAGTGTTTACATATTTGGATAAAATATACACATAACGAGTATGTAGTATATTGGGTAATATAAATGGGTAGAAACTTAAGTATCATAACCCATTGGGCAAATACATTGAATGTAGTTGGGTACAACCCAAAGCCCATAACCCATGGAGCTTGACCCATAACCCATTGCATGACATCATGCTTATATCATATATGGATAATATCCATAACCATGGTTTTGACCCATACCCATGTGACTAAGTGCATTGCACTCAAGAGATACATTGTATCTAGCTAAAGACCCATGGATCAACCCATGACCCATGACCCATAACCAAAATACCCATGGGTAAAGGGAGCGTCCCACGGATCCCTAGCACATTTAGACGGATCCCTTGTGGAAAGGATCCGTGGGATTCGGGAACATAGAATTTTCCTCTATAAATAGTGAGCCATTTCTTCATTGTTGCTCACCCCTTTCTAACACACTTTCTCCCTGAGTTAAAACTCACTAACCTCAGATCCAAGAGATCTATGTTTGTAGTTTTGTTTTTTGTGTGATCTTAGGTTCCTCTTAAAGGCAAGATCACCACCTTTGAAGTCGAGCAAGCTCAAGTCCATGAGTTGCCATGCTTCCTCATCATCAAGACTACGTAAGTCTTCTTGTTGATGATTGTTTATCTTTTTCTAAGAAGTGTTGAAGACATTTGTGAATGGTGTCTCAAGTGTCAAGACGAAGATATTAGTGAAGGGTATCTATCGTCCGTATCATAAGCACTTGTGGTAGGTGCTTAGAAGTCAAGACCAGAAGCATTAGTGAAGGGTGCTTAGAAGTCAAGACACAAGACATTAGTGAAGGGTGTCTTGAAGATCTAGTTAAAGGCATTAGTGAAAGGTGTCTTAGATGTACATTCGATATGGTGTGTTTCGATGTACAAGATAGATTAGTACTAGATCCAAGGATATTGATATCCTTAATGATGTTGTAAAGGAGTTGATCTCCTTTGGGATTAGTCGTTGGTGTAAAAGTTTGGGTAGTAGTTCCTCCATTGCAATGGAACTAGGTGCTTAGCCTAGTACCTAATAAAGGGTAAGCGATGTTGTGTAGGTGTGGTTCACCTTGGTGTGAAAGAACCCGGTGGTTAGCCTAGCACCGTATAAAGGGTAGGCGACGTTGTGTAGGTGTGGTTCACCTTGGAGTGAAAGAACCCGGTGGTTAGCCTAGCACCGGAAAAAGGGTAGGTGATAAGGTGTTAAAATGTACCTTTTTGAGGGGTCATTTAAGCCCTTATTTGATCACTTTTGTATCCGTTATTACTTAATATCGTTCCTTTTCACTTTTTAGGTCTCTTGAAGGCAAATTGCTTGAATGGCATTTATTTGGACGAAAAGCGAATATCAAGAAAATGGCCAAAGTCAAGAATCAGACACTCAAAGTCACTGGCGAAGGACAAGGTGACCGTGTCAGCTTATACCAATGAGTCGGAGGATTTTGTGACGCGGGACGAAGCCAAAACTCTTATTTTCAAGTGACGAATGACGTCACGCCGCGAGTTATAAAGAGTAGGCCATCGTCAACTTTCGAGGCGGCCTAGATTTGATCCGCGGCGTCGGAAGCTAAGGGACGGATAATTTATCGTAAGCACAAGCACAAGGTGAAGCCGCCGCAAGTCTAACGTGGCCAAGAGCGAAACCCTAATGACTTGTATCGGCGATCGGCCGGCGTCACCAAAACATAAGGTGGCCGTCGCATATGTAATCTTATATATAGAATCCGGAATTTTTCATAGTATTGGTGTGTAGTCTTTTGGAGTAAAAACCTAAACCGAACCAAGGCTGTCTTGTACAGTATTTTAGGGTTCCAAACCCTATCTTACACCAAGATAAGTGTTTTACTTCATTAATACAATTATGTCTTTGATTATTTGTGTGTTTGCTTGCATGTTCTCCGTGTGCAGCTAATTTACTTGTGTGTTTGCTTAGGGAATATGAAACTTAATTATTGAATATTTATTGGTTGTCTCTTATCTTAGTTGATTAATGATCTAGTAATGCGATAGGTCATTCGTTGTTTACTTAATGCTTGATTCATCTTTGTGAACCTTAGGTTTATACATCTTTGAGTAGGTTGTAGCTAAATCATCAAAAGAGGTCTTAGAGTAAGAGTTTATGATCCCTAGTACCCTTTGGTAACTTCAAAGAGTTAGGGATAAACGCATACCCTACAACTTTAGACACACAAGCATAATTAAGAATAATGGCGTGACAATTCAACCACCAATAGGAGATAATTAAGGAGTAGTAAAACCTAAGTAAACACATCTTTAAACTATCACACGAGCACACAATAATTAGACATAGACTACATACACCTTAGATTAGATAATTAGATAAGTAGAGTAATCGGTAGCAATACTAATCCCCAAATCCAAACCCAGATTCGTACTCTTTCCATTTCTTAAAACATAAAAAAAGATAAAAAATAATCTTCCTCAACCCCAACCCTAGCGTAGTAACTTCTCACTAGCATTCCTATTCCCCTAGAGAACGATATCAATACCCGTGGCTTACCCTAATACTACACTACAACGATTAGGTTCTCTACCTAGGGTGTTATAAAACTGTTCGAAGAAAGGAAGTTCCTTTGACTTCAATCACGACGGCGTGTAGCGTTATCAAGTTTTGGCGCGTAGCGAATAGAATAGCTAGTTAGTAGTCCACCTCGTTTAGGTTTCTTTGCTTGATTCCTATCAAGTAAAATTTTCCATTTTAGCTTCTCTATTAGTCTATCCCCCTTCTCAAGCGTGACCTTTGTTCGAATTAACATCACTTTTCATCATGGAAGGTGATAACCACCCACCATTCATCAACCCACCACCAAATGACCTGCCAAGAGCCCGTACTCTTGGTGAATACTCGAGACCAAGCCACTAGGCTATAGGAACACCATTGAGCTTCCCGACCAAGCCCAAACTACGACCTGCGATCCAACACCATCCGGTTGGTGCAAAACGGATGTGCATTCCATGGAATTCATTCTGAAGATCCAAATCAAAGACATCTAAGGGATTTCACCCTTAAAATTGTCGATTCCATCGACCTTGATGCTAATACTACTCGGGAGACACGCGCCTGCGTCTCTTCCAATTTTCTCACGGGGATCAAGCTAGTAACTTGGCTTGGCGACTTACCGCTCCATCTCAAGTTGGGATGATCTCACCTCTCGTTTCCTTGCTCAATTTTTCCCATCGGGGAGAACCACTAAACTTAGGTGAGACATCTTAGCGTTTCAACAACTTCAAGCGCGAGTCATTCTACAAAGCATGGGCTCGATTCAAGGATCTTACTCGTAAACTCCCCATCATGGCATTGATCTTTGGCTTCAAATCCAAATCTTCTATGACCATGTTGATTTCATCACTCGACGATCGACATCAAGCCGGGCCAAGGTGGAAGGCAAATCAGCACTTTAATGCAGAGAAATCTTGGGAAATTATAGAAGAACTTGCTGATCAAAGCTATGAAGATTGGAATGAATCTCCTGAAACCCCTGTTAACATGGTTAATGCCATATCAGCTCTTCTCTTGAATCTCCCCGCCCAGAGCATCACCGGGAGAGCAATTGAGTGCTATTGGAGAGAGGGATTGATTATCTCATGGAAAGGCTAAAAGGGCTCCCTATTACATTCCTCGGTAGATTACCTCATTCCGCCAATTCCACCAACCACCCAACACCTTTTGAGAATCCCAAGTCGTAGCAAAACCTAATTCTAAAAGCGCTTAGATTCTACTTCCCAATACCACTCCTACCAAGCTTTAGGAACAAATGAGAGAATACATGGCAGCTCATACTGAAAGATTAGGGGCCAAATTTGAAGAGGAGGTTTATAGGCAGAGAGAGAAATGCAAGCAAAAATGCGAAATGATGAACTTGGTAAAGAATTTACCAAAACAAAGTTCGAAAAAGGTACTAGTAAAAGCAACGATTGTCCTCCCACCCAGTGCTTGTTAACACCATTTCCATTATGCGAGGATGGAGCGGTTGAGGTGAGGAAAAACTGAGGATAACAAGAGGGAGGAGGGAACCTGAAATGAGCTGAGACCATTGAGTACTACCTTAAGCACGAAATCAACGAAAGACCATTGCAAAACCAAGTAAACAACTTTAGGTACAATGAGGTTCTTAGGGAAGCCCTTGAAGGAAAAATGAGAAGAAGTATGACGCCTTACCTATTGGGACCTCGTATGAGTTGGTTATAAAAACCATTAACAAAAAGCGAGACACCACATGGAACCGTGATACCTTGTAGCATAGGTGATATTGACATAAATGCCTTGATCAAAGGGACTTGTGAACATAATGCCATTATCAATCTATAATAAGTTAACTAAGGAGAAACCGGCCAAGACCGATCTTAGACTTTCCTTAGCTAATCCCCACCTATGTCTACCCCATAGGAATCGCGGTGGATGTTCTAATAGAAATTGGCTAATATCGTTTATCCGGTGGATTTAAATGATCATTGATGTTGAGGAAGATAAAAATGTGCCACTCATTCTTGGGACACCATTTTCGGCCACCGCCAAGGCAACTATCAAATGCGGAGAGGGCATCCTTATTTACTTAAGCGGAAAGAGAGATGCGCTAGGATACCCATCATCCCAAGGTATCCTTAAGATCATGGAAATGATTACAATTTGAAAATCCACAAGCCCACGGAAATAGTGTTAAGCTGAATGATTGGGAAAAAGGGCTTAGGGACTTTATGGTTCAAGGATTGTATGCAACATTGTGGAAACCCGATAAGAAGTTAGGAAATAATCCCACTTCGATACCAAAGGCACAAAAGAACCCTAAGGAATTCCTAAAGGGAGAAAAAGTACTTTTATACAAATCACGGATAAGGGCATTACGAGGTAGAAGCAAACCAAGATGGTTTTGGGCCTTTCACATGAAGGGAAACCAATCTAAAGGATAAAACCGTCACCATAATAGCGACGTTGGCAAGGAATCTCAGTAAGCATACAACGTCTAAACCCTTTCGACGACCGGGGAATTGAAGGAAGGAGATGGCTTATGTGAAGTCAGCGTGAGGAGCAGCGACTACGAGTCTAGCTACAAGACTCTTAAATAAAGAAAAGCGGTTTCGCCGTGGGAGGCAACCCATGCTTAATTGTTTGCTTGTTAGTGTCATATATCTTTTATTAATTGTTTATTCTCATGTTTAAATTTGTAAAAATGCTTTATTTTGTTTTAACCTCGTCTTAATTGCATATAAAGGTATTTTACATAAAGGATAAGTGTAGGGAGGATTACACACTTTTTCAAAGAAAGCGTAAACATGAGAATCGCAATTCATTAAAAGATATATATGTGTGCTTGTTCGAGTCAAATGCTTGTATCGAGTCATAATGGATGTTTTGCAGAAATTTTCCAGATTCTAAAGATGTAAATTTTCCGTAATTTTTTCGGAAAATCATGAACCAGTTTTGTCGGGATAACTTTGGCTGTCGGGGATTGCAACTGAGTCGGGAAGGAGTAAAAACAACATTTATTTTTTTTGTTTTCCGAGCTACTTATGAATTTTGGAATTTTCCAGTCTTAATTTTCCGAAATTTCGTAAACATCCATTCCACAAGCATTATATCCTAGTTTAGTAGAGTCTTATATATATTATTACCGCCGATTTTACGTGAAGGTTTTAGTTTGTTTTCTTCAAATGTGCAGGTTTCATTTATCAAAAAGAAGAAACAAAAGATTGGAAGGAGCTTTTCACGATCACATTCTTCTTGGAAAGGATTTAACCACTACTTCACACACGGATCCTACCGAGCTAATCAGGGGAGTACTAGTTTCTTTCGTTTTCATTACCTTCCATTATCATAACTTTGATACTTTAGGGAACATTGGGGACAATGTTCAGTTTAAGTGTAGGGAGGGAAAACAAAACGGGAACTTTGAAACTATGCTTATCCTTGATTATTTGCTTTGTCCAATTGCATTTGTGTAATAAACCATGAGAAAATGTCGGTTAGGGTAATTTTGGCACCAAATATTTATTTTTTCATGACATATAAGAGTGGGCCATTAGTCTTAATAAAGCGTCTCATGGATAGGAAGTTACATGACTAGCACAAAAAACCCTTTACCACATAAATTCCACCCAAAATGTGAGGATCGCCCTTAGATTAGTAGGAGTTAAAAGCATTCATCTTCAATGCTTAGAGTGTGAACCGGTAGTATATTAGATTCTAGAACTTGTTTTGTGATGCATCCGAGATCGCTAGTAAGACTACACTTGTGTAGTTAGGAATAACTAAATGATAAGAGGCATTAGGATAACCCTTGTTTGATACACGTAATATAATTACTTCTTCCACATCGGTTGAGTAATTCCCCACACCCTTTGCGTTGTACTCATCTTTAGTACTCGATACCCCTAGTTAACCCCTCAGAGCCTATCCTTTTCAAGGTTCGTGATGTTTGGTTTTCGGAATATCAATGAAGAGCATTGTTTACAATCCACCCCCAAATATACACCCAAATCGCCTTAGCCTAACCTTTATGCACTCACTTTTAGTGCATTATTGTTATCACCCTAAACCCTTAGTTCAATTATCTGGTTGCTTGAATGAGTTGCTAAGTCGAGTCATATCCTTTGTACACAGTTTTGGGACGATTGGGACTCATGGAAAAAAAAGTTAAAGTTTAAAAAATGATTGAAAAGGCGTTAAATTCCTTATTTACGTAATAACATACCCAAGTGTTTTGATCTTTTCAATTCGGGTCAAATTAGTGTTAGAGTAATAAAAACTCAAGTGTAGGGATGTCCTATAAATCCCTATCATTTTGATGTTACCATAGAGGATGGTAGAGTAAAAGTGTATGAAAAAAAAAAAAAGAGAAAAAGAGAAAAGAAAAAAATAGATTGATTAAAAAAAACATCTGACTACCATCCTACATCTATCATTTAAATTTATGTTTGTTTGTTTCAGTTATCTAGAGTTTAGAGTGTCGAGTCTTGGCTTAGCAACGCCATTCTTCGTATACTTGCAACATAGAGATTTTTGACTTGCCACCACTAAATAGCCTATCCCACCAAACCCTTTGTTTCCCTACCGTAAGCCTAACATTACAACCCTTTAAAGACCTCTTTGATAGTCTTTCCTAGGTGCTTACACCAAAGCGATGGAGGTTTGATCTATTCTCAAGCCTATGGTAATCTATGTACTAGGACCGGTTAATGAGTGTTTATCTTCCATTTCCAACTTGTTATATTTCATATACACCGGAGAGATGTGAGTATCCAAACACCCCATGTGAGGTGCTAGTATGTAATTTCCGTGCTTGTTATGACTTTTTTGGGGCTTATATGTGTTGTGGACTTTTTAAACCAATGCTTCATGACCCCTAACTTATAAATTAATTGGCTAAAAGCACATTTGCTTGAGGACAAGCAAATACCAAGTGTAGGGATATTTGATAAGGTTTTAAAATGTACCTTTTGAGGGGTCATTTAAGCCCTTATTTGATCACTTTTGTATCCGTTATTACTTAATATCGTTCCTTTTCACTTTTTAGGTCTCTTGAAGGCAAATTGCTGTAATGGCACTTATTTGGACGAAAAGGCGCGAATATACGAAAAAATGGCCAAAGTCAAGAATCGAGACACTCAAAGCTGGCGAAGGACAAGGTGACGGCGTCCGCGGCTTATACAACGCCCGTGAAGGATTTTGTGTGCCGACGAAGCCAAAATTCTTATTTTCAAGTGGCGGCGTCAAGTTATAAAGAGTAGGCGTCGCAACTTCAGGCGGCCTAGATTTGATCTGAGCGGCGTCGAAGCTAAGGAGGGCGGCGTCCACAAGCACAAGGTGGCGCCATCGCAAGTCTAACGTGGCCAAGGCGATCTAAAACCCTAATGACGGCGATCCGACGGCGTCACAAAACATAAGGTGACGCCGTCGCATATGTAATCTTATATATAGAATCCGAATTTTTCAGTATTAAGTGTGTAGTCTTTTGGAGTAAAACCTAAAACCGAACCAAGGCATCATGTATGCAGTATTTTAGGGTTCCAAACCCTATCTTACATCAAGATAAGTGTTTTACTTCATTAATACAATTATGTCTTTGATTATTTATGTGTATGCTTGCATGTTCTCCATGTTCGGCTAATTTACTTGTGTGTTTGCTTAGGAATATGAAACTTAATTATTGAATATTGATTGGTTGTCTCTTATCTTAGTTGTTAATGATCTAGTAATGCGATAGGTCATTCGTTGTGTACTTAATGCTTGATTAATCTTTGTGAACCTTAGGTTATAGCACCTTGAGCGGTTGTAAGCTAAACTATCCAAAGAGGCCTTAGAGTAAGAGTTTATGATCCTAGTGGTATTTTGTAGGCGAGACCCTTTGGTAAGTTCAAAGAGTTAGGGAGTAACGCATACCCTACAACTTTAGACACACAACGCAATTAAGAATAAGGACGTGACAATTCAACCACCAATAGGAGATAATTAAGGAGTAATAAAACCTAAGTAAACACATCTTTAAACCATCATCGAGCACACAATAATTAGACATAGACTACATACACCTTAGATTAGATAATTAGATAAGTAGAGTAATCGGAAGAAATACCAACCCCCAATCCAAACCCAGAGATTACATTTTCCATTTCTAAAAACATAAAAAACGATAAAAAATAATCTTCCTCAACCCCAACCTTAGCGTAGTAACTCTTCACTAGCATTCCTATTCCCCTAGAGAACGATATCAATACCCGTGGCTTACCTTAATACTACACTACAATGATTAGGTTCACTGCCTAGGGTGTTATAAAACTTGCTCGAAGAAAAGGAAGTTCCTTTGACCCCGAATGACGTGTGTAGCGTTATCAGTAGGCGACGTTGTGAAGGCTTCTCCGCCATAAGGAGATTGGTGTAGTATTCTGAACTCTCGAGTAGGTGACTCGGGGAGTGGAGTAGGGCAAGGAAGGTGTCCTTGTAGCCGAACTACTATAAATACTCGCGTTGTGGTTTTGTGCTTCTTACTCTTATCTTTCATTACATACCTTTATATGTTTGTTTATCAACATCAAACACACATATCGAAATAGATTGACATAAGTCGATCTAAATAGTTTAAAAGGAAGTTTTAATTGGCAAAACTATTCAACCCCCCCTTCTAGTTTTCCACAGAATTTTTTTCCCCTGTGGTTCGAATGACAATTGTTTGAGTGGTTCTGGCAATATGTGCTACATATGATTTACATCTAGAGCAGCTAGATGTGAAAACTACATTTCTTCATGGAAATTTTGAAGAAGAAATTTACATGCTCCAACCAGAAGGTTTTAAACAAAAAGGAAAAGAGAACTTGGTTTGCAGGTTAAACAAATATGTTAGGAATTATATATGTACAGACTTAATACTGCTAGTGATAATAATTAAGTCTGGTAGGCTATTTGTCTTAGTTAAGTCTGCCAGTACTAATGTTAAGTCTGGCAGAACATAGTTAGTTCTGTTTAGTATATCATAGTTAAGTCTGTTTATGAAAAAACATAATAGAATAGTTAGAGATATATTAGTGTTGGATCGATGTACTCTAACCAAACTAACTTAAATAGCTTGTTAAGGTTTAATAACCTCGGATAAATCCTAAGTCATTAACATAGAAACACTGAGCAAAACTCTATTAAGTATGCGTAATTTACTTAACAAAGCTAAGAAGAATAACTTTAACTTTAAACGATTTTATTAATAACACTAACTCTGCTTATTATGCAGACCTTTTAACAACTCTAATAAAATCGAACTTCTCTCTAAAAACTCTAATGATACGTATACTCTAAACTTGTGAACTTGTAGACTCGTACCTCTAATACCAATCTAGGGGTCCTTTTATAGACTCAAGGATATCCCTAGTCGGTTTACAATTTGTATCCTTGTACGACAAGTAATCTAATAAAGAATATTATAGAATTACAAGACTTTCTATAAACAAATAAAACAGTTCTTTGTTCTTGCAGTACTTTGACTTCAATCAGCAGTACTTTGACTTTATCTTTAGCAGTACTTTGACTCTTTGACTTTTTCCAGTACTTTTATCATTCTTCAGCACTTTCATATCCCAACAATCCTCCTCTAACTTGAATTCTACTAGCTTGACTTCAAGTTCCTTTGTGAATTTATCTTTAACAGCTCCATCTTTAAGGAAAGATTATGTCTTAGTCTTTGGATTGTATCACTGTAGTTTCTGTGCTTATCAAAGTATCTTTAGAATTATTCTTTTACAGCATCATCCAGCAAGTTCCATCTTTTCAGCAACACAACAACATATGACAATTTGTACATTAATTCAGTTTAAGTTGCAATCTATTCTCATCACTTCCAGGTGTGTTAACTCCTGTGAGCGGTGAATCATTGAAAATTTAATGGATTTAAGTACTCTTTACCAAAGCCATTAACTCTGGAGTAGCCGAATGTTTTGGTGTATAAGACCATGGTACATTGATAACCATATGATTTTTAGCAAATCATCAGTTATCAACAGATTTGAGTTGTCTTTACCAAAGCTGTACCCTTCTGGACTAGTTAGTTCTTTCATCATGGTGAACTAATTACCATATAATAGTTTTTTCCACAGCCTTTATCACAAGCCATTTTCTTGTGGGCTAGCCAACTCTTCACATTAACTGATATGGTGAGTTGATAACCATACAACTTATTAGCAAGTTGTTAACTAAAAACGGATTTGTCATATCTTTACCAGAGCCGTTTGCTCATGGATTAGCCAATCCTTTTGTAACCATGGTGGATTGATAACCTATTGGTGTTACCATCTCAAAAACCATTTATTTTATTCAACCTTTGTTTCAAAATATTTGTCACTTAACAAAAGGTTTCTTTCAAAAATCATTTAACTGGTTTAAAGCTGCAAGCAGTACTTTGATGAAAGTACTGTTTGATCAGCAGTACTTTGAATAAAGTACTGATTTATCAAAAATAATTTATTCAATTAAGATTCATACCAGTTATTCATCATCATCAGCAATAGTAGTCCAGTTGATAAACAAATTGATAACCATACAAGCAATTTCATTGTCTTCTTCAACTTCCATTCCATGCTCTAGCATCATCCTCATAAGATCTACTGTAAGAGGATATCTTCTATTTGCAAACATGTGAATCATTGTACCATTTTCCAACTCTAGAACATGAACTCCAGATTCTTCAAAGAATCTCCAGCAAATAATTTCCCAATTCTCTTGATTCTTCCAAATGTCATCAGTGCTTTGCTCTTCAGTTTCCCATACAGTTGTGAGATCTCCAAACAGAACTAAACCAATTCCTTCTAATGGATTATGTTCAAAGTAATCTCGCACCACATGATATAAATAGAATTGATCCACTCTATCTATGATGTGCAATAAATCCCATAACCTGTTGAACACTCTGAAGCTTTCATCTTCTCTATGAAACATCAGATAACTTCCTTCTTTGGATTCCACAACTTCAAAAGCAATAATTTGAGATTTGTTCATCTTCATATCAGCATCTTAGAATACTCAAAATCCACTATCCTTAAATAATTTATTAGTTCATCCCTAGTCTCAGATCTTAACTCAACTTTTTCTTTCTTTGAGAACTGTACATATTTAACTTCAGTTTTTCTTTTTCTTTTTAAACTTTTCTTTCTCTCTTCTTCTTTCCATGTAGCTTCATCTCTAAAATCTTTGATGCTTTCAACACTTTTCTTATAAGCTTCTCTAGCAGCATCATACAACCGTTTCATCTCAAAATAATTAAACCTCTGCAATCCTTTATACCCTTGACTTTTAAGATAAGCCATCATTGCATTTTTGTCCTTAACTTTATTTAGCCTTCTTGGTAGAAATCTAACAGGAATAGGTGACTCTAATGGTTCATCAGCTTCAGCATTCAATTCCTCTTGCAACTTCTTAGCTGCTTCTTTACTCTGAGCTTCTTCAGCTTCCTTAGCTTCTCTATCTTTAGCATTTAATTCCTCTTGAATCTTTCTAGCTGCTTGTTCATTCAAAGCATCTTGAGCAGCTCTTATCTGTGCTAAAGTTAGTTTCTTCTTCTTTACTTCTACCAAAACACCTTTTCCTTTATCCTTAGGATCAATAGCAGGTTGAGAAACTCTTGATTGTTCCTCTTCTTGCACTCCTGGAATATTAACACCCCTTGGCTGTGATAAACCTTGCAAAATTACAGCAATGGTTTCGTCATCACTTGCAGTATGAATAGGTTTGGGTGTAGCTTCTTCTTCTTGTATAACAGTTGAAGGACCAACAGCTTCTTCATGTACAGTTGTTGAAGGACCAGCTTCCTCTTCAAAGTCTAACAACCTTGGAGAAATCAAATCTTGCTTGTAGGATCCTTGTTGTTGAAAAGCAGTACTTTGATCTTCAGTACCTTGATCATCAGTACTTTGAACTAGGACATCAATAACTTGTTCCTCAGTTTCTTTAATGACCTGATCTTCAGTCTTTTCATGTTCTTCAAGTACCAGGTTCACTTTCCTTAACAATATCTTCTTTCAAATTCCTTTCTTCTAAATTCCTCCCTAATTGGAAAGAAGATTGTTTGTGAACCTTTTGGCGTTTGGTTTTCTTAGACTATCTTTGCTCCTTCTTTTTAGATTTGACCCATATACGATGATGTTGAACCAATGGCCAAACAAATTTCTTGAGCCTTCTAAACTTGAGCTTCAATTTCTTAATCTGCTTAGCTTGAGCCTCAGTAGTCTTTTTCAACTTAACCAACTCCCTTGTCAAAACATAATTATCCAATGTTAAACCTTCAGGGGATATAGTATGTGAATCACCTCCTTGAACTGGTGAATGTTCCTCGGTTGAGAATCAGAACAGATCTTTGTGGAGATGGAGAAGGTGAAACTGCAACATCTTCATGAACTTCAGTACTTGGGAAGCGGTACCTTGAGATGCAGTACCTTATGGAGATGCAGCACTTTGAGATGCAGTACTTGCAGATGCAGTACTTTCAGATGCAGTACCTTCACTAGCTTCATCTTCTTCAGCATCAGCTCTAACAGCTTGAACAACTTCCATCATCGAAGTAGTTAAGGGAGTATCCCTTCCAGTAAATAGCTCACTCTTCCTAGCCATAAAGGTGAAAATTTTGGCTTGTTGAACCACAACAAGTAAAAGATTTGTTGGCTTAGGAACATCTGAAAGTTGTTTATTGAGGAATACTTGAACAAACCTTGGATACATTAGCCATTTTGAACCATGAGTGATGTGGGAAAGTATACCATCAAGTATGAGCTTTGAAAAATTAAAAACACGATCTATAGCCAAGCCCACAATAGCAGATGCTATGTTAGATCCAAATTGCTCCCATGAAGTACTTTTAGCACTAATACAATGAAGCAACACATGCACTAAAAACTTCCATTGAGGACAAAATAGTTGTTTCCTGAATGTTTGTTCTGTTAAAGACCCTTCATAACCAATGTGCCCAAAAGTATCCCAAATTAGTTGCTTATCAAAATGAACAGCCCCATCTTCATCATTAAACAATAAGTCTTCTCGAATAGAGGCTTCAGTAACCTTGATATTCCTTCCAGCAACCCTAGCATGAATATACTCTTCATCATTCTCCATATGAACCCTAGCTGTTTCCCAAAATTGTTGAATCCAGGGCTCTATAACATCTGGTTCTACTAATAGTGCATAACTGATTGGCGATCCAGTAAGAAAATCGATGATGTCATGAAAGATTGCATTCGCTTTAGTCTTGTCTAAATTAGCCACCATATTGTGCTTTGAAACTGTATTACGGTTCGCCATTGATGATTATGTTTTCACAGCAAAAGATATGACGAATAATATAGGTGAAAGTGAGAGAAATATGGAAAATATTCTAAAGTATCAATATGAGAGGGAAAATCGATGAGTAGTTATTTATAGGTGAAATTTTAAAAATCACAGCCATAAATACCAAAGTTACCGTTAGATATAATTACCCCTCAATATTACCGTTGGAACAGTACTTTAATAAGACAAACAGTACTTCCACGTATGCAGTACTTTCCCAAGCAGTACTTTCCAAGCAGTACTTTTATAAGAAACAGTACTTTTCCAAATTCTTCTGTATAACATAAATATCCTCCCCTCAAGCAATGCATAGGACTATACTAACACTAAATAGTCCTCCCTTTAAATGTAGCTTAGTAGTTGATCATGCCAATACTCACCACCAAGTGAGTAAATCTTGAAACATCAAATCCTTTGGTGAGTAAATCAGCTACATTATCATCTGTATGTACTTTGACAACATTAATGAGCCTATGCTCATAACAATCTCTGATGAAGTGGTGCCTAATCTGAATATGCTTGGTCTTGGAATGATAAACTGGATTCTTCACAATACAAATAGTACTCTCATTATCAATATTGATGGGAGTATTTTTGAAGTTAAACCCATAATCCAAGAGTTGATTCTGCATCCACAAAACTTGTCCACAACAGCTTGCAGCAGCTACATATTCTGCTTCAGTAGAGGATGTTGCTGCAATTGTTTGCTTCTTACATTGCCAGGAGACTAATCTTCTTCCAAGATATTGGCATCCACCTGTGGTTGATCTTCTGTCATAGTTGTCACTTGCATAATCACTATCTGAAAAAGCTTCCAAATGAAAAGGTGAATCCCTTGGATACCACAACCCCAACTTAGGTTGTTGTTTCAAATAATAGAAAATTCTCTTCACTACATTCATATGAGAAATCTTTGGTGAGACTTGATATCTTGCACATAAACAAACTGCAAACATGATATCAGGCCTTGATGCAGTAAGATACATAAGACAGCCAATCATTGATATGTATAACTTGACTTCAACTGGTTGTCCATCTTCATCCTTGCCCAATGAGTTAATTGATTTAATAGGTGTAGTAACAGGCTTCATGTCATCAAAATTGAACTTCTTAAGTATGTCAGTAACATACTTGTCTTGACTTATGAAAATTCCTTCCCTTGACTGCTTAACTTGAAGTCCCAAAAAGAAAGTTAACTCACCCATTGAACTCATTTGAAATTCATTCTGCATCAGCTTCTCAAACTCCTTGACCATGGACTGTTTAGTAGCTCCAAAGATGATATCATCAACATATATTTGAACTAACATGATGTCTTTCTTATCTCTTTTGATAAACAAAGTCTTGTCAATGGCTCCTCTCCTATAACCATGTTGCAACAAAAATGTAGAGAGCCTTTCATACCAGGCTCTTGGTGCTTGATGTAAGCCATAAAGAGCTTTGACAACTTTGTAGACTTTGTTAGGATGTTTAGGATCTTCAAAACCAGGAGGTTGCTTGACATAAACTTCCTCTGTAATCTTTCCATATAAAAAGTCACTCTTGACATCCATTTGATAAACCTGAAATTCCATATAAGAAGCAAAAGCAAGAAATATTCTAATTGCTTCTATCCTTGCTACAGGAGCAAACACTTCATCATAATCAACTCCTTCTTCTTGTATGTAGCCTTGTGCAACTAGTCTTGCCTTGTTCTTAATGATATTACCTCTTTCATCTCTCTTGACTCTGAAAACCCATCTGGTTCCAATAACTCTCTTCCCATCTGGAAGATCACATAATACCCAAACTTCTTGAAGTTTAAATTGAAGAAGTTCTTCCTGCATAGCTTCAACCCAACTCTCTTTAGTCAATGCTTGAGCAATATTCTTGGGTTCCTCTTGAGAGATAAAACAAGTAAACAGGCATGTTTGATGATCCTTATAATTCAGCCTATTTTGTTTATACACAAAGCTAAGTAAAGCATTATGAGGTTTAGAAAAACTCTTAGCTCTGTGTCTAGTCATTACTCCAGAAGTAGAAGGACCAATTATTTGATCAGTAGGATGATTCTTATGAATTCTTAAACTTGGAGATTGTGGAACTCCATAAGTATCATCTAAATTAGTAAAATCAGCATCTTCATTGGAATCTGAGAAAATTCCTTCATCTTCAAACTCATCATCAGTTTCTTCTAATCCAGGCATGGTAGGATCATCCAAATCATCCAAAGGGACTGGCGGTGCAACAGTACTTTGTTCGAAAGTCTTGTCCAAAGTTCTGTGAGAGTACTCTGCAGTCTTGTTCTTCTTCTTTGCCTCTTCATAAGCTCTTCGTTTGTTCATCGTGTAAGAATGTGCTAAAACATCTTGAAGAAGCAACTGATTAAGTTCGTCTTGAATAGATTGATCCTCAGCAGACAATGAGGATTTTGGTTCATCAGTACTTTGTTTTGGAGCATCAGTACTTTGCTTTGGAGCATCAGTACTTTGCTTTGGACTAACATGAGCTTCATCAGGTACAACATCATGTCTAAGATGAACTCCATGAACAACATATTGTAAGTCTTCTCCATCATGCACAGGTTGATTTTCTTCTCTAACAGGTACATAGTTCATAGAAGGAGTTAAAACTTCAAGATCAAACATCCAATCAGGACCTTTACCTTTTTCATTATCTTGATCTTCTAAAAACTCAACATGAAGACAATCTTGAACCTTCTTAGTGACTCTGTTGTACACTCTAAATCCCTTACTGTTGGTACAATAACCCAATAAATATCCTTCTTCTGACTTGCCATCAAACTTACCCAGATTATCAATAGTGTTTAAAATAGTAAATGGGCATCCAAAGGCTTCATAAAAGCGAATATTGGGTTTGTTTCCCATCAGCAAATCATAAGGTGTCTTCATCTGTGGCTTAGTAACTGATACTCTGTTAAGTACATAGCAAGCAGTACTTACAGGTTCACCCAAAATTGAATAGGTAGTTGTGAATCTGCTAGCATTGTTCGCCGCTTTAATCAAAGTCTTATTCTTCCTCTCTGCAACACCATTCTGCTGTGGTGTTCTTGCAATATTGAACTCCCTCTTGATTCCTTTGTTTGCACAAAATTCATCCATAAGCTTGTTCTTGAATTAAGTTCCATTGTCACATCTAATACCTCTAACCTTGAGTCTCAATTGGTTTTCAAGTGCTATTATGAGTGTTCGAATAGCATCAAAAGTATCATCTTTAAATCCCAAGAAAAATACCCAACTGAATCTACTGCAATCATCGGTTACAACTAAGCAGTACTTTTTCTTGTTTAAACTAGCCACAGAAACAGGTCCAAACAAATCCATGTGTAACAGCTCCAAAGGTTCTCTAATAGTCCTCTCCTCAAGCTTCTTGCATGAAGCTTTGTGTTTTTTACCCTTCTTGCATGCCATACATGAGTGATCATTCTTGTAAGTCTTTGAAGGTAAACCTCTAACTAAATTCTCTTTGACCAGTTTGTTGATATTCTGGAAATTTACATGACCTAATCTTCTATGCCACTGATGTGCTTCTTCAGATGTTGCTTTTGCCACCAAACATGTGGCTCTTCCATAGGAATGAAGACTTGTAGGATATTGGATTTCACATACACATCATATCATAACTCTAAGTGGGCGTATAAAGGTGAGTTCTAGAGAGAGAAAGTTAGAGGTTTAGGGAACTTAGTGAGAGAAAGTGAAAGATATTATTATGAGCTCCAACTCTCTACCTTGGAAGGTAGAGAGTATTGATAGTCTTACAATAAAGCCACACAACGTGTGGATCGGGCATACTGATTGGGTAAAGACCGTCCGTCCTCCACGGTGTTACAAAACTAAATACTACTTAACATAAAAGTACTATGACTACGAGCTTTCTAACGATTACATATACTTGAGGTGACCGACTCTTTAATACCTGGAATTTCTAATTCCTAACAATCTCCCCCTAAGGGAGGTCACCTCAAACATATACTAAAATGACATTGAATACAATCAGATATTACATTAACAATTGATCTTGCATTCTTGACATAGTACTTTGCTCCGGCTTCGTAGTCATTGATTCCACTCATTGCATGTTTGGTTAATCCAAGTGGAGGTCTTTTCCTGATCCACGTGATAATAATGTTGAGCCAGCTTTTGAGATCATCGGCTAATAAAAATCTCGATACATCCATTGTGGTGTTGGTATTATGTGATGTTGTGACTTTCGGACCGACATGCTCACATTATGGATCATGATATCTTCTCATCAGAGTAGCGGAAGCATTCGTTGATTCATGATATTGGCGGCGTAGCGAAGCATGGAGTGAAAATATCCGAGTCATTGATGCACTAATCATGATTTCTTTTGAGATGAATGTGTTAGGTGAGCATGCGGGTATGAATTGACCGCTTCATTACGATCAGCTGCAAGCGTCGGGGTGTACCGCATAAGGCAGTTAGCAATAAAGCGCGCGAAAGTGTCTTTGATCACTTTCGATGAATTGAGGTACACGGCCCACGGTTCCCCGTTGATCAGTACAAGTCTGCTGTGATCGGGTATAATTCGAAGAATTTCCTTGACAGGGTTTCGCAGCTGCTCTAGCTGTTCTCAAACCGGAACGTCTCAAAAAGACAACACGGAGTGAGTGAACCAGCGAATTCGTCCACGATTGATGAAAAGAGATTTGAAAAACAATGGTGTATTGCTCAATAGAAATTGTTTTTGCAATATAACGAAGGTTTTAATGAAAATCAATTATCAATCATAAAACACCTTTTGATTTGAAAAATTAGTACACGGCCGACGTGCTAATGAAAAGAGTTTTAAAGCACAAAGACCGGTTTTCAAAGGTATCCGTCAATCCATAACCTGAACCAGGATTGATTCAAAAGATTGAATAAGCCCCATTGTTTACGTTCAATTGTCACATGGTTGATCTGTATAATAGATCTCACATGCCACCTACCGGGAGCTTGTTAGATGTTGGCTCCAGAAGGCTTTCCATCTTCACAGTGAATATGTAAACATATCACTCGGATGTTACGGCAATACCACAAGGATAATGCGTAGGACTCAAGATATAATCTCTCTTTCCACATTGTGTGAAGCAGAGAGTCTTCATTGAAAGTGTCCTAATGAGATTTATTGATGATCTCGTGGCACTAGACTCAATTTGTGCATATTTGGATCCTATATCGGAGACTAGGGAGAGGGTCTCCTCCTTCAATATCAACAATCTCTAAGAGAAAGTCGATAGATAATGTCGGTTCCCGTGAGAATGAAACAAGTCCTTTTAAGAGGAACTTGAGTGGTTTGAAAAGTTGAAGTGCGGTCGTCCTTTGGGTCCATGGCGTCTTGTCTTCAATACCGATGTTACCATCAGTAGCATATGAATTGAACCGGTTTACGCCTTAAGGTTGAATAAATGGAGGGCTATTTGTTTTCACCCTTTTCTCATTCAATTCTTTTTAATTCTTCAACCCCTTGAGTGCTTACCGAGACTTCATAGCTAGAACCTTGTTGGGTTTATTCGATTACTAGCTCGGTCTCAGTCCGCACTCTTCCCATATCTCATTTTCTCCTTTTATCATCATACCTAAGAACTCTACACTAACTAGTGGATAGTCCCTGGGTAGATCCCTCCGGTACTGGCGGATCATGGGAACACATACCTAACCTTATCGTCCTTATATCACCATACATAATGTAAAGTTGGTCGGTCTTTTTGGTATTGTTCATCTGCCATAGGAACCAATTGAAAATCATTTGAAAATCAATCCAGATACTTATGATATTTTATCAAAGCATTTTGTACCTGAATTGTTTTTGATATTTTTAGAAGAAGAACTCCCCCTCAACATGTGAATCAAGTATTTGAAATAGTTTTCCACACGGAGGCAAGAGAAAGAATTAACTTCTTTGATTACCATTTTCAAAAAAATATCAACATCACTTCCCTAATCGAATCAAGTAGATAAAGCATTTTGGGGAAGGATGAGGTTTTCATGATTTTGCTCCCCTCAATATGTGCCTCGAGATTTGAAAAGAGTTTTGCACATACTAGAGGAACCTGCACCTTGAGATAAGTTATCACGTTTCAAATCATTGGTTTAAGATAGATGCTCCCCTCAACATGTGCATGGAAAATTTGAAATCGTTTGTCACATGTGGGAAGGAGAGCTTGTACATCCTTATAAAACCATTTACCGAATTATCAGTTTAAATCAATTTAAATCACACATTCTCCCCGATCACAATTATCAAATCATTTGAGATTTGTGATCTCTTATAGATTTAAATTGATTTTGAAAGCTTTTAAGGAGAATTGTGACTTGATTATGAAAGCGTTTTAGCTGATAATGATCGGATTTAAAGACTTTAAACTCCATTGATAAAACATGCATGAATATCTTTTGAAAACAATTGAATGCCAAATAACTTTTTAATTTAATTGAAATCATTCTCCCCTCAATCAATGACATAGGTTGTTGATTGAGAGATTGATATTTTGACAAATAAGTCAGATGATTATCAAAAATAGAGAGAGTTATTTTTCAAAGCGGTTAGTTTTCAGAGATAAATGTTTAAAGAATCCGAGCATGGAATTTTGAAAACATGATAAAGTATGGCTCTGTTCTTTCCTTGAAAAAGCGGGTTCTTGCACGAAATGACAATAAACCATTGTTTCTCTTTCTCCCAAAAATAATTTTTTGATTTTTTTTTTTTTAATTCGAACAACATCTAAAGTCCCGTGTCATTCTTTGAATGACAACACAAAGACCGTAGATATAATCGAACTGAGAAAAACATGACAAATTGACAAAATTTTTGAAGATTTTTGAATTTTTGATTTTTTTTTTTTGAAAGTTTTATAATTTTGTATTTTGTTTTTCGAAAAATATTTACAAGAGATAGATGAGCATAGACCTTTACTCCTCGTCTTCTTCACGAAGGCGTTTGAGTGTTTCACGGTTGAAAGCTTTTCAAGCCTAGTCGAGGAAGTATGAACTCAAAACGTTCTCTTGGAAGGGTTTTGGTGAAGATGTCGCTAAGCGATATTCGAGACCTCACAAAATAGAGTTCCACCACACCTTTTTCCACTTGTTCCATGATGAAATGATGTCGAATGTCGATATGCTTTGCTCTTGAGTGTTGAGCGTTGTTGCATGAGAGAGCAATAGCACTTTTATTATCCACGATCAGAGGGATTTTGTTGAATTCAAAGCCATAGTCGGATAATTGAGATCTCATCCATAAGATTTGAGCACAACAAGATGACATGGCTATGTATTCAACCTCTGTAGAGGAAATAGAAGTACTCATTTGCTTCTTTGAAGACCAGCTAACATGCTTATCACCCAAAAGCGAGCACCTCGGGCGTACTTCGCGAGTATCTTGACATCCTGCATGATCGGCATGCATAGGCATTAGTGACATACCGGTGTCCTTCGGGTACCAAAGTCCCATATTGATGGTTCCTTGGAGATACCGAAAGACCCGTTTAACCGCTTCAAGATGCATTTTAGTAGGCTTAGCACGGTATCTAGCACACATGCAAAAGCGAACAAGATGTCGGTCTACTAGCGTGAGGTACATCGGGGATCCAATCATACTACGATATTTTGTTTGGTCAATCATGATCCTGAGTGGTCCTCATCTAGTTTGGTTCGATCAATCATGGGAGTGTCAACAGGGTCACTTGAATTAAATCCAAATTTCTTTAAGATCTCAGTAGCATATTTAGATTGATTTATGAAAATGCCTCAGGGACTTTGTGAAATTTGTAATCCCAAGAAAAATGACATTTGTCCCATCATTGACATTTGAAATTTTGAACTCATTTCATTTGAAAAACGATCACATTCCATTGGGTCTATCGAGGCAAAAATAATATCATCAACATAAATTTGAACATGAATTAAATGTTTGCGACTTTCGGTGAATAATGTAGGATCAACTACTCCTTTGCTGAATCCAGTAGATAGAAGAAACTTTGACAGCGTATCATACCATGCTCTAGGAGCTTGCTTTAAACCATATAGGGCCTTTTTCAAGCGATAAACATGAGTAGGATGCTCTGGATTCACAAAACCCTCTGGTGACGTAAACCACTTCTTTAAGATCTCCATTAAGAAATGCGGTTTTCACGTCCATCGATAAACAACCATGTTCTTACTAGCGGCATTAGCCAAGAAGATTCGATTGCCTCGATTGAGCAACTGGGGCAAAAGATTCTTCAAAGTCTATACCTTCTTCTTGACGATAACCTTTAGCTACTAACCTAGCCTTATTTTTCAAAACATCACCATGCTCATCAAGTTTCACTTTGAAGATCCACTTAAGAGCAATGATCATAGCACAATCTGGAGCCGGTACTAATTCCCATACATCTAATCGATCAAACTCATGAATTTCATCTTGCATGGCATTGAACCATCTGTCTTCATTCATGGCGGTTTTAACATCTTTTGGTTCGATCTTTGAGAGTACAGAGTTGAAGAAGCACCATAAGGCATCGGTTGCAAGTTGTTTACGAGTGGATCGGACGAGAGGATTTCCAATGATGTTGTCTAATGGATGATCGTGAGTCCATTTTCGAAGGTGTTCATGTGGTAGTTGTTGAGGAATGAAGTAGCGAGTCGATGTCTCCTGAAGAAGATGGTTCTGATGAAGATTCAGGAGCAAATATGTTTTCAAATGGAGCATCTTGAGGAGTAGCAAAGGGATTAACTTCATCATTGATGCCAGAAACAGTGCCATGATGTACATTTGAAGAATGATGATTTGTTGATGAGGAGTTATCAGATAGGTGCTTCTTGACTTAATGATATTGAGGCGAAAAATTGACTTCATCCTCGGGGATATGAGCAGTCTATGTTGTGGGGATCGACACCTCATTAGTACTTGGCTCATAGAGTTCATCAAACATTGGATCAAACAATTTCTTCAAATCATCTTCAGTAGGAGGTACATATGGAATAACAGGAGAGGATTTTGGTACAAGGGATGAACCAATGGGACTGTTTTGAAGTGCGGGTCCTGAACTGGGTTGTCCAGGAGCCATTTGACCGGTCAGCTCATCAAACGTAACGTGAATTGTTTCCATGATAACTCGGGTTCTATTATTGTAGATTCGGTAACCTTTTCTGTTTGGTGCATAGCCTACAAATACTCCAATGTCCACTTTGGCTCTCAGTTTTCCTAAGTCTTGACCATCATTAGTTGGATAACATAAAGCACCAAACACTCGAAGGTATGATAGATTAGGTTTTCGATTATGGACAAGTTCATATGGAGTCTTTCCATGAGATGTGTGAATTAGAGATCTATTTTGAGTGTAACAAGCAGTGGCAATAGCTTCAACCCATAGAAACATTGGAACCTTTGAGTAAATCAGCATTGTCCTTGCGGCTTCCACAAGAGTTCGATTTCGTCTTTCAGCTACACCGTTCTGTTGAGGAGTTCGAGGAACACTTCTTTGAGGACTAATTCCAATATTTTCATAAAATTCATTGAGTACTTTATTAACAAACTCAGTTCCATTGTCAGTTCGGACGATTCAGACCGTTTTGTTGAGTCGATCTGAAGTTCCTTTGACAAGATGCTTGATTGGAGGAGCATTTCATTATTCAAACATCCATCATCATGTAGTATATTCACTCTTCTCCCCCTCAAAATTGCATCTGAAGTTGCCATTTTTGATTTAACAAGAGAATAAGAGAATACACCAATGAACGTAGATCCACTTGAGGACTGAATGAGCGTGGAAAAACATGAAGCTTGTTGATGAAGAATGTAGATGAGTATGGCCATTCATGAGAGAATTTCTCTTTAGCTGAAGATAAAGCGCACAGAAGAGCGTACACTTTTCTTTTCTTTGAAGAACGGGGCCTGAAGTGTTATCTGCAGACGCCACTATGATGAAGTACGAGGCCTGAACTGAAGTGAACAGACGTCATTGTTTAGAGCCCAGTTATATGTTTAGAGCCGCCCGAATCCAAATACCAAGGGACGACTTGTACGACCTGCTTTGGACAACAGACGAAGACAGAGAATTGGAAACATTGGATCCCCACGTGCTCATGGGGTCCTTTGGTTAGCACAAACAATCTTTGAATCCGCAGAAACCCTAGGTGCAATGTCATTGTCACTAGGAGCTAAACTAGTAGAAGCATCAGACTTAGTCGAGGGACATTTTGTGCTTAATGGGATTATTCTACCAGTTGGCTTCCAAACCTTAACAGGCACTACTCTAGGCATAGTGGATCTAGTTAAGGGGCAAGGTTTGCCATTCGTGAATATTCGACCTGTTGGCTTCCACTGAAATCCTACATTGGTAAAACCTTCCCTGTAGGTTTCCAGGATTGCTTAATCTGTTTCGCTCTCCAAACTTTCTTAACCGGGTTATGAATCTTAGACCTCAGAAATAACACATCACATTTATCATGATTACCAGAAATTAAACATTTTTGCATGTTTTGCAGACAGCATAAGGCCTCGAATTAATTTTAGTAAGCTTAGAGCTAATACTAGAACTAACACGATTCTTTTTGTTCAAATCAAACTTCTTGTCCCTATGGTGTTCTTTCACTTCCTTATCATGATCACTTTTAGTTTGCGTAATCCTATCCTTCTTTGCATAGCTTCTAGGTTTTGACCCGCTAACTTTAGTGTCAATCTTAACATCTGGAGAAGTAACGATGGGAACATTACATGGCTTCACTACTTTCTGCATTCCTGGTCTAGAAGTGCTGGGATCTGAAATTCTAGGAGGCACATCACAGGTTGTTTGCTTGAATTTTGACATGGAACAAGGCATATCAAGGGTCACATGCTTGGCTTTAGGCATAAAACGAGGTACCACTATTCTATCTCGCCTATTGCTAGATGTCGGACTTGTGACAATTACATACTCTAAGAGTTCTTGAGATCGTTTGGCATCCATGCAAGCATAGGCTATAGTACTATCAAAGGGTTTTTCTAATCTTTCATCTTCAACCATCTCACGGAGACCTTTCAAACTTTCCTTAAGGTATGAGAGATATGCTTTATGTGCAAGTTCATTATTCCTAATGAGGGGAATATATAACATATCGATAACATACTTATCACTGTCGAAACCTTAGGAACAGAATATTTGCAATTGGGGATTGGCAACTTTCCTTTCACCTCACGCTTCTGATTCTCAATCTCGTTAAGTAAAGAAGTTATCTTTTCAATTTGTTTATCATGATTAACTTTAAATGAATCATATAACTCTTTGTGTTGATCATTAACCTTTGAAATTTCATCTTTAAAACAATTATTTTCTTTTTGCAAGTTATCAATAATGTTTTGAAGTTGGAAATTCTGAGAATCTAAAGGTGGAGGCATATGGGAACCAATCACATCCTTCTTTTCACCTTTCAGTTGTGAGACTTGGGTTCTCAATCTTCTGATCGTGTTATAATGAGCTCGAATCTGTTCATCACGTTTGCTAATTTCAAAAACCGCATCAAATTCAGGAGCATCCAAGGATGTCTTGATATTTGAGGTTTTAACATTTTCTTTTAGATGTTGATATTTTAATTGCAAAGCAAGATGCTCAACTTCCAATTTAGAAAAATGTTTGACCAAGTTATCATGATCATTCTGTTCAATTTTCTCATGCAATTTAGAATTAGTTTTTTCAAGCTCAATGACACGATCATGGGAGACTTTCCGAGCAACAGATAATTCATGAAATTGAGAAGCATTAATGGAACAATTTGTAGCAATGTAAAACACATCTTGAGTAATACATTCAGAAATAAGATTCTCATTCAAGGTATGCAAGTTCTTCCTCTCAATCTCATTATATTTTAATTCTCGCTCATAGTCACTAACCTCAACTATCATTGCATCAAATTCCTTTTCCATTTCTTTAATATCTGATTTTATCCCCTTTTAAGACTCTCAAAATGATCTTTTAGTTGTTTAAAGAAAGGCATGACCTCAGTTAGATAGCATTCTTTTGTTTGCTCAAAACCCCTTTCCCTTCAGTTATCCCAGTGGGTGTGATCCTTTTCTTACAAGTTTTCTCAAAATCGACAAATAGTTGAAGAATAACATATGGACTGATTAAGGTCTTGCTCTTAGTGGCAATAGTTCTAGGAACTAAATGCATTGGTGAATTTGGAGGATACACAAAGCTTTAGGGAATTTCCTACAAGGGGGATTCTTTTCAACAAGATTTTCAGATTTTGGCAAGTCCATATCCTTTTCCGAACACTTGTTCAGGGGTCAATAGAGTCCGAGGCTTAAACATGTTTAAGGATATCCAATTTTCCTTAGTGTAATCATGGGGTTTTATCGTTATCTTATTCTTTTTACACTCAGGATCTTCTAGCTTCTTATTCATTTTCTCCCTAGTGACTTCATCTGTTTTCTTATCTTCCTCGTGCACTCAGCAAGCAACTAGGTTTTTGTCTAGGCTTAAGGATCTCATTACCATCATACAGTACCTTATGAGCTTCTCTAGCCTTTTACAAGCCTCAGGGTTTGGTTCATCAACTAAGGCAACACTATGTTTGTCACTTAGAACTCTATGCTTAGTGATCATGTGAGCAGTCTGAATGGTATTTCCTTGTACGTACAACTTATTTTCAAGCTTGTTTTTCAAAGTTTTTAGATTAGAAAAATCATTCAAAAGTTTTGATTCCTTAGCACTAAATTCTTGCTTAAGCATTTTAACATTTTCTTGAAGTTCTTGTTTTTGCTTAGCAGTTTTAGAAAGCTTTTCATGTAAGGAGTTTAACTCTTGTTTTAACACTTCTTCTCTAAAATTACTTTTTCTAATAATTGTACGCATTTGGTTATCCAATCCTGCTCACGAGTAGTTAACTCAAACTTAGCATGTTCATAGATAGAAACCTGATCCTTATATATGTTAAGCTCGTGGTAAGGGAATCATCAGCACAAATGCGTACTCATGCAGTTCATAATCATCATTTTGAGTAGAAGATGCACAACTAGGTACAGCAGAAACTTCCATGCAACTTACCTCAGCTTTGACATGCACAGGCGTGACGGTGCATCTCTATCTTGGGTACATCCGAAGCTTCCATGGAGTGTTCCTTTGAATTAACTTGCACAGGTTGTGTCTGGTGCACCTCTCTCTCTTTTGAATTTGAGCACGAAGATTCCATTTTTGCATTATCCAACTCATCAATTTTTGTTGTCACTGACATTCTGCATTCAACAACACCCGATACTTCAACAGAAACATTACCCAACTTATCACAACAATCTTTCAACGCACTGACACTCATTCACGTTTTCATTCTTTTGAGCAGATTCTTCAATGTACTTTTCACATTATCCATGAGTTGGATAAATGTCTCAATGAATTCCTGAATTTCCATTCCAGTATGTTTCTTGAAGGAAATTCCAGTCAAATGTTGATCGTAATCTGCTGAATATTCCCCACGATGAATGGTGAAATTGTTTGTAGATTACTTGAAGAGCTGCACTGGAACCATCCTTTTGAACCTCTTCATTGGTAAGTTGCAGCTTTAAATGTTCTAAGTTCTACAACAAGCTTCTTGTCAATGTAGGTAAGTCCTGGCGGAAAAGAGCACTACATGTTCGTTCCCCAGCTATGGATACTTTGTATGAGGTGCAGATGAAGTAGCTGATAGGGCTCAATCTTTGCATTCCATTTGCATGGCATTCTGTAGCAGGTGCAATTCATTCTCATTGTACTCCGAACATGAAGATCTCACATCCTCATTGTTTAATTCAAACATCTTTAATCGTTCAATGTAGCAATCATTAACATTATTGTCCACAGCATCATACAATTTAAGCACTTCTGAAATCACTGGGTCAGTAGAGTAAGACATGATGTGGTGGAATGTGTTAAGATGACTGATGGATCGACACAATGATAGACAATTGTGTGTTAGGTCTTATGATTGTTTGGGGATAAGTAGAGATGTTGTTTGGTTGTGATTTGGGTTGGTTGTTGCACGATTTTATGGAGAAATTTAGATCTAAAATCTTAAAAACTCAATAACTTCCTTTCGGAGAGGATTTGGGCCTCGAAAAATTCGTTTCACAACATCGTTGTGAAACCTCACAATATTCAGGCTGTTCGGTCGTTTTGGTATTTCGCAAAAACGGAGTTACGGATCAAAAGTTATGACCGTTTGAAGTTTTGACGTAAAAAGTCAACTTTGGTCAAACCTCTTCTTCGTAAAAATCAACCAAGTCGCTATAACCCTTGAACCAAGTCGCTAAGCACCAAGTCGCTAAGTAGCAACTCGCTAAATCACCAAATCGCTAAGCACCAAGTCGCTACACAGTCAAGTCGCTAAAGAGCAACTCGCTAAATCAACAAATCGCTAAGCACCAAGTCGCTACACAGTCAAGTCGCTAAACAGCAACTTGCTAAGGTCCAAGTCGCTAAGAATACTAAGTCGCTAACAATTTGCACTGCAACTCGCTAACACTTTCTGAATCAAGTCGCTAACCTCACCAAGTCGCTAGCCGTAGTGGAGAATCCACTAACTTGTACTATTTGTCGGCTTGTCTCAAAAGACAAGTCGCTAGGACCAAGTCGCTACCACTTAAACTGCAACTCGCTACCAACTTACAAAGAAAGTCGCTACCAAGAATAACAATCCGTGGCTCAAGTCGCTAGCAAGAAAATCTCAAAAACACCACTTTTCAATCCAAAAACAACCCAACCAAGATGATTCAAGCTTACCAAATGAAAACCTAAACACTTGTGATGATTCTAAACATAAAAGTACAAACAAAATCCAAGCTTTAACACAAGAAATCAACCAAATGATGCACAAACCACAAAACTTTTTCAAACTCAAAAACCACCTAAAAACCACTAGAAATCCAAAGATGTGCAAGATATGATCTAACCATGGCTCTTGATACCAATTGTAGGATATTGGATTTCACATACACATCATATCATAACTATAAGTGGGCGTATAAAGGTGAGTTCTAGAGAGAAAGTTAGAGGTTTAGGGAACTTAGTGAGAGAAAGTGAAAGATATTATTATGAGCTCCAACTCTCTACCTTGGAAGGTAGAGAGTATTTATAGTCTTACAATAAAACGCCACACAACGGGCTGTGGATCGGGCATACAGTGGGTAAAGACCCGTCCGTCCTCCACGGTGTTACAAAACTAAATACTACTTAACATAAAAGTACTATGACTACGAGCTTTCTAACGATTACATATACTTGAGGTGACCGACTCTTTAATACCTGGAATTTCTAATTCCTAACAAGACTCTTCATGTCTAAACTATACACATCATTTGTTCTTGGTACTCTAAGAACTACCAAGTTGTCATCAACAGGCTTGAATTCAGGAGAGAGGATGAGACATTCTGTGTCAGTGAATAACACAGGATGCTTTTTATCACATATTTGAGAGACTGATAATAAGTTGAACTTGAGCTCCTTCACATATCTAACATTCTCAAAATCTATACACCCTGCTTTGATAGTTCCTTTTCCAGTAATCCTTCCTCCATTGGGATCATTCCCAAATGCAACTCTTCCTCCACTAATAGATCTAAAATCAGACAGAATCTCTTTGTCTCCTGTCATACTTCCAGAGCAACCACTATCCACAATCAGATGATCTTTAAGCTCCTCTTCTAGGTTGCCCTGCACAAAGAAAAAAGAGTTAGTGATTTTTAGGAACCCAAGCCATTACTGACTTGTGTTCCCCTTGTGGAGTTACAAACTCAAATTCTTTGGGTATGTAATTTCCATTGTTTTTCAAAACATGATCCAGAATAATCTTTTGATTTTTAGCATGTGGATTTTCAAAACTTTCTGGATTTTCAATACAATTCTCTTTTACAAGTTCATTCTCTTTTTCTTGTATCACAAAAACATCTGATTCACTTTTTGTTGAAAGTACTGTTTGTCCCTCAGCAGTACTTTCTCTCTTAACCCATTCTGTTTTAACACTTGGTTCATGTGATCTAGATCCCCTATGTGAATTATAATACCTTCTAGGTTGATAGTAATGAGATCTCCTAGGATACCTGTTCCAAGAAGTGTTAGCAGTACCTTGTTTTGAGGGAGCAGTACTTTGAGAAAGTACTGTTTGTGAAGGTACTGGTGATCTAGAAAAAGGTCTTCTCTGGTGAGGGTACCTATGATCTGGTGAGAAATTGCTGTGATTGACCCTATTTGAATTATTCCAGACTGGTTCGGTCTCTCTAGGTTTCGTTGTGACAGACCTGTTCTTTGGGAATTTTCTAAGATATTCTGAGTGATGTTCACAATCCTTGATTAAATGAGTAGGACTAAAACACACAAAACACAGTTTTTGACCCATACTCCCAAAGTGACTTCTTCTATGTCTATGACCAAAGTTATTATTCCTTCTAGGTGAATGATTAAACTTGTTGTGACCAAAGTTATCCCAAAAAGGTTTAGCAGTACTGTTTTGAAAAGATTTTCCTGAAGGTACTGCTTGTGGAGCACTACTTTGAGTTGAAGGTACTGCTTGACTTTGAACATTGTTTTCAACAGTTTCTTTGGGGGTTTCAGACCTAGACTGACCAACTAGCTTTTTCCTAAATTCTAGACTGTCTACTCTAAAACGAGAAACATCAGGCCTAGGGGGTTGATGACTGCCAGTGGGATGAGGAACTGCATGATAACCATTGTCTATCTTATACTCAGGAGGTGGTTCACTAATTGAATCCTCATTACTAGATGTGTCTACTTAATTAATGAGTTCATCATCACTAGTAGTTATATCTTCTAGGTCATCATCAGATTGATTCTCTTCTATGTTATCAAAGTCCATTCCAAAACCTAAGCCAGTTTTAATGTAAGCTCTTCTCTGTTTTTGAACATAAGTAACATGTGACAGACCAGATTCACCCCAAGCAGCAAACTTAGCTAACAAATCATCTCTTTCCTTAGTCAGTTTCTCTATTTCAGAAATTTTACAGTTTAATTTCCATTCACTTAGTTTTAACTGATAGTCCTGTTGTGCATACTTTTCAGCCCAAGCTACTTCATTATTTTCATGTGTTAAGATTTTGGCTTCCATTGACTCTAAGGTTATTTGATAACCAGCTACCTCAGACCTAGCCCTAACACAATTATCTCTTTCAATCACATAACTGCCAAGTAATTTTTGATAAAAATCATGACAATTTGAGCATACCTCAGAGATAGGAGGTGAACTTGGTGAAGTAGCCACCATTGCAAGTTGAACAGAATCATCTTCACTCTCCATGCTCCAATCAAATCCTCCAAAACCATCTCCAGATTCCAAAGCAGCATGTTCAGGTTCCTCATCAAAAGCAGTGCTCCAGTCCAATTCTTCCACTGAATCTTCAACTGCTTCTTCCACTGCTACCATACAGTAAGTCACTGGTTCATCATCAAACTCTTCACTCCAGTCAACTTCTGATAACTTCTCTTGAGCAACCAAAGCCTTTGTTTCAGTAATTGGAATTTCTTTGAGCTCCAGCTTTGGTTTTTCAGTCAACCTGTTTGCTTGATACTTAGCAAACCTGCACTCCCTAGCAAAGTGTCCAGTCTTTTGACAATTGAAGCATTCAATCTTGGATTTGTCAAAAGTAATACCCTGTTTTGGTTTGAAGTCAATGTTTTTTCCTGTTTTCTTCATGTACTTCTTTATCCTTGCAGTGATCATTGTAACTTGCCACCTGATATCAATTTCTTCTAAAGCATCCTCTTCAATCTGTGAGAGATCTTCTTCATAGGTTACAGGTAAAGAAGCTTGATGTGCAAAGAAAGAGCATACAACTTCATCTGAGTGCATAGTAGTAGTCTGTGGGACTTGCTGAGTAGGTGTGTAAATAGTATTACTTTGAGCAACAGTACTTTTAGGAGAAGCAGTACTTTTGGTGGAAGTACTGCCCTTCTTTTCAGATGACAGAAAAGCAATACTGTGTGATTTGGAACTGATTTGGCCATTCATCTCATGCTCATACACCTTCAGATTATTGTAGAGATCATCAAAGTCCATGACATCCAAACCTGGTTGTCCTCTGATCATAGTAGCAATCACATGCCATGTAGATGGCAAACTCCTTAGAAACTTCAGATTAGCATCTTCAACAGATACTTCTGCCTTGTATAACTCCAACATGTTGAGGAGATTTTGAAATCTATCATATGCAGCATCAAGACTCTCTCTTTCACCAACAGTGAAAGTTTCAAACTGTTGCTTCAGCAGATTTCTGTGCATCTTCTTAGAAGCTTCGTTCCTTCCAAATCTGGTCTTGAGATCAGCCCAGAGTTGCTTTGCATCTTTAGCATCATGAAACTTCAGTAGATGTCCATCAGGTATAGCAGATAGGAGAATGTTAAGAGCCTTTTATTGATTCCTTAATGTAGTTGCTGGTAAGACTGGTTTAGGTGCTTTGGGTTGTCCAGGAACATCAATAGTTTCTGGAACTACTTCATTACCATTGACAATTACATTCCATAGTGCATGGTCTGTAATGGCAATGTAATGCCTCATCTTCATGCACCATAGGTCATATTCTCCCTTCTTGATAATTGGAATTCTGAGTGAGGTGATTGATGGTGGTGGAACAGCTTCAGTCGACATCTTTAGGATTTGTTGTAGTAGGGTTTCTTCTTAGTCAGAGTTTCCACACAAGCTCTGATACCACTTGTTGGATCGATGTACTCTAACCAAACTAACTTAAATAGCTTGTTAAGGTTTAATAACCTCGGATAAATCCTAAGTTATTAACAAAGAAACACTGAGCAAACTCTATTAAGTATGCGGAATTTACTTAACAAAGCTAAGAAGAATAACTTTAACTTTAAACGATTTTATTAATAACACTAACTCTGCTTATTATGCAGACCTTTTAACAACTATAATAAAATCGAACTTCTCTCTAAAACTCTAATGATACGTATACTCTAAACTTGTGAACTTGTAGACTCGTACCTCTAATACCAATCTAGGGGTCCTTTTATAGACTCAAGGATATCCCTAGTCGGTTTACAATTTGTATCCTTGTACGACAAGTAATCTAATAAAGAATATTCTAGAATTACAAGACTTTCTATAAACAAATAAAACATTTCTTTGTTCTTGCAGTACTTTGACTTCAATCAGCAGTACTTTGACTTTATCTTTAGCAGTACTTTGACCCTTTGACTTTTTCCAGTACTTTTATCATTCTTCAGCACTTTCATATCCCAACAATTAGGAAATGATATGTACGCGTTAGAGATATCTTAGGAAAAGATATGTATATCCTTTTACACGTTTTGTAGAGTTGTTAGGGTTTCCTTAGTGTATAAAAGGAACCCTAAGGCATTATGCTATACACGAAGTTTATTAGAACGATTGATAATAGAAGCTTAGTAAAGTTTAATAGTAAAATAGCAATTGTGTTCTTCTTGCTTGTGTTAAGATTCCGCATTAGCACTTAAGCATTTATTGTTAAGAGTTTCTCATATAGTTGATTTAGATTTATTCAAGTTAACTATTGTCTTATAAAGGCTGCTTAGATCTATAACTTTGGACCTACAAGTGGTATCAGAGCGGGGAGCTCTTGATATAGGGATCTACAAGGTTTTTCGAAGAAAAAGGTAAAAATTCGAAGTTGTTTTCAATTTTCGCAACTTTCTGCAAGGCTGTTTTCAAACAGCGATAACTTTTTCGTTAACTGTTGGATCGGGACAAAAATTTTTATGGAGGGTCTCTATATATCAATCTAACTTTTCACAGGAGAGATCTTACATCTGAGCTCTAAACTGAAAGATACGGGCTGTTGAAAAATGCTGCAGAAAGAGGTAATATTTTTCGAATTTTAGGGTTTTCTATTAATGGTAGTTGGATTTTTGTTTCAGGGAAGCTTACAGATATGAAGAATCAAGAAGATGGTTAACATATGGATTTTAGGGGAAGCTTATTGTTAAATGTTTAACCATCTACATGCATCATTCGAGGGGAAGGTTTTTACTACTACTTGTTGGTATTTGTACTATTGGTTCAAATTTCTATTGCCTTAATTTCATTTTTAGTGCGAAAAAACTTCATGGAGGGTATCTTGAGGCATTAGAAGGATGGATTAGTAGTATGATATTGGTTCATGATTTTGAAGATCAAAGTTGCTTCTACTTAGCTTCTCCTAGTGGATTATGACAAAAAGGGGAAGAAGGCATTACATAGAAGATTTGCAACTCGAAGATCCTTGATATTGCATGTTTAAGGGAAAGTCGACATGTTTCATGACATCTTAACTTCAGGGGAAGTTCGTGCTTATTTGGTTTTTTCATTATCATCTAGGGGAAGATTGTTGGGAATTATATTTGAGTTGATTATGACAAAATATGAAATGTGAAGGACTTAAGAAGACAAAGAAAGACAAGGGACCTACTTGTTAAAGAAGAATTTATTATTTAGTCCCTAGTAGTCATTTGTAACCCTAGACTCTCTAGTTTATAAAGAGAGACATGGAATTAGGTTTTAGGTGTGTCAAGATGTGAACACCATTAGTAAATGTGTGTGTCTATAACCTAGGCGTAGTGTATAAACGCCTAGGGATAGCTAGAATAGTATTATAGTATTATAGTGTTTAGTAGAGGAGATGATGGCGAGGAACCTTGAATAACATTGATGTTTTGTTTATATTCCGCTGCGTATTGTTCTTATTCAATGTTATTGTTATTCCCTATTGCTCATAAACGATCTTCACAATTTGAAGAATCCAAGGTTGTCAAAATCGCGATCCTGCTCGTAGGATCGTACGATCCTACGATCCTACACACAAAAAACGATCAGGATCTTAACAAGATCGTAATCCTGGTAGGATCGCAGCAGGATCGTAGGATCGCGCGTAGGATCGTAGGATCGGATCGGATCGTATAGGATCGCCTATTATTAGGGTTTTTTTTTTTTTTTTTAATATTAATAATAAGTATAAGCTCATGTCTTAAAGCCCAATGACTAAGAATTTTTCAAAAAAATTATTATTTTGATGCTATTAATTAATTGTCTCTTGCAAGATTAATGAGTGTAAAATCATTATGTTTTTATGGACTATTTAGAAATAGTTTAGATGTGTCTTCTTGGGTTTATTATGAAAAATGATTTCGTGCTTTGTAAAATGTCAAAAGCTTATTTTTGAAGTAAACTATCTACATACGTGAACCAATTTTGTTCATATTTTATTTGATGTTACATATAAAAGCATGAATATTTTAATTTAATTTATTTCGTCATCAAAAAAAAATTCAGCAATATTATCAGAATATTCTAATTTAATTTATTTGGTCATAAAAAAAAACGTGTTTCCCTCTATTATAAATTATGTCGTTTCATTTTCGGATACAATCCTTTTATTTTTTTGCATTAATCTATATATTGTAACAAAAAAGTTACAAAATCACGTGCTAATAAATTAACATTATCTTTTTGCATAAATGTTATCATGAAAAACCTATAATAAAAATACATTAAAACAAGAAGTAGGGGCACCGTGCACGTATGTAGTCACTTTGTGCAAGTATGCATTGCAATATATCTAATATTCTACTACTACGGTACTTGAACATATAACTTTTTCTTTTATCATCCATTTAGATTCGTTTATCTTATGAAATATTATACAGAAATATAAAACTAAAACCCCTATACAAAAATATATACATTTTCATAGGATCTTACGATCCCGATCCGATCCTACGATTACGATCTTGCAAAGCCGAAAACGATCCTAGGTAGGATCCCGACCCTGACAACCTTGGAAGAATCAAGAAGATGGAGCTTATAGATTTTGAAGAATCAAGAAGATGGTTAACATATGGGTTTCAGGGGAAGCTTATTGTTAAATGTTTAACCATCTACATGCATCATTCGAGGGGAAGGTTTTTTACTACTACTTGTTGGTATTTGTACTATTGGTTCAAATTTCTATTGCCTTAATTTCATTTTTAGTGCGGAAAACTTCATGGAGGGTATCTTAATTTGAAGAAACACAAACACCATAAACACTCAATTCACCCACAAATCCTGAAACATGTATGTACCTGCAGATAATTTCTCTCAACATCTTAGTGATGAAGAAGTCTCAAATCATGATGAGGAAGTATCAGACTCTGGGCGACAAAAACAACATCAACAGATTATTCCTGCTACAACCACCGTCTCCAACATCAAACTCACACTTCTTAAGAAGGAGGAGTATGACATATGGGCCATGGAGATTGAACACTATCTAGGTACATTGATAATGAAGTCTGGAAGGTAATCCAGAATGGAAATTCGAGGAAGAGGATTTCTACAGGGAAAAATGGTGTAGTTAGAGTGCTTCCACCAGTCTCTGTTGCAGAGATTCATGCTGTGGAAAAGGAGAGGAAGGCTAGAACCATCTTACTGATGGCCATTCCCAAGGAGCATCTCAGAAGGTTCCATGGAATGGATGATGCCAAGGAGATCTAGGAAGCTATAAGAACTAGATTTGGAGGGAATACTAATTTCAAAAAGATGTAGAAGGCTGTTTTCAAACAATAGTTTGAAGCATTTACTGTGACTAGTTCTGAAGGGTTGGAGAAAGGGTATGATAGATTCCAACAACTTTTGTCACAGTTGGAAGCTCATGGTGCTGAAGCGTCCACTGAGGATGCTAACCACAAGTTTCTCAGGTCTTTTCCTTTTAATGGTCACATCTGGCAATGACTATGAGAACCAAAGAAGATATTGACACTCTGTCAATTGATGACTTGTACAATAACCTTAGGGTTTTTGAACAAGAAATCAAAGGAAGTTCAAAAACATCCTCCAGTGCCCACAATGTTGCTTTTGTCTCCCAAAGCAAGAGCAACACTAACAAGGTTAAGCCTGGTAGCTATAGTTCTAGTAGCTACACTACTTATTCATCTGGTGTGAAAGATAGAGAGGCACTTGCTGGCTTTTCTGATTAAGTCATTTATTCTCTCTTTGCAAGGCAATCTGAAGGTATGGACCTTCTCAATGAGGATCTAGATCAGATTGATGATGTGGACATTAAAAAGATGGACATAAACTGGCAGATGGCTATGATTGTTTTAAGAATGAAGAAGTTCTACAAGAAGACTGGAAGACAAGTCTGGTGTGATGGGAAGGAACCTGTTGGCTTTGACAAGAAGAAGCTTAAATGCTTTAGGTGCCACAACACTGGTCATTTTGCTAGGGAATGCACAACAAAGATGGCCACTGATTGAAATAAGAGGGACTCATTCTATCCAGGGTAGGAAGCTGAAAAGCAGGAAAAGAGTCAGGTGGGGTTGCTGACTATGGATGATGGTGTGATCAACTGGGGAGAGGATACAGAGATAAATCATGCTCTCATGTCTATAAGCTCCAATACTGAGGTATTTTTGTGTTCTAAAACATGCATTGACTCATATAATAAACTTAAAACACTTTGTGATGAACAAATGAGTCAGATAGGTAATTAGGAAGCTAAAATACTTGCCTATAGTAATGTTGTTAAGACATTAGAAGCTCAAATGTCACTTTACAAAAACATCAATCATCTTTAAATGAAAAGCTTACATTTCAAGCTAATGAAATATATGAAAAAGATGAAAAACTTAGGAAGTATAGGAGAATTGGGATGAAAGCTGTAAAAGATAAAGAACAATTTCAAATCAAAATTGACTCATGGCAGAATAATGCTAAAGGTCTTTGGAGATAAGTTGATTCTGGTATGACCTCAAACTGCAAAATTTGCTTAGGATTTGAAATAAAATCAGATAGTGAGGTCTTAGGGTATGAGAAAGAAATGAAACGTACTGTGTTTGTTAGTTCAGAGGAAGATTTTATTGGTAAAGCAATATATAATAGATTTTTAAAAAATGACAACTATAAAGGAGTACCACCACCCTTAAATGGAGACTATACCCCTAAACCAGAACAGGACTTGCCTGACCCTTTATTTGTTTATGGTAAAAAGGGACTCCCAATATCTTGAAACTAACGTCTCAAAAGACAAATCTAGTGAATATTCTACCTGTCAATTTAATGACAGTGAAAGATCCATTGGAAATATCTCTGAGCATAATGTTGATCTCAAGTCAGAACCTGTAAAAATATCTAAACCAGTTACAGTTAGTAAACATGTAGTGTCTGCACCAAAACCAAAACCAGTTGAACCTAGTTGTGTCCCACACGTAAAAACTCCTAGGCAACAAATTAATCCAGAGACACCAAGAGTAGATAGAAGGGATTGAAATGGGATGATGAAAAGAGAACTTGGGGATGGTTACTCTTTCACAAAGAAAACATGCTTTGTTTATGGTAGTTCTAGTCATTTAATTAGAGACTGTGATTTTCATGAGAAAATAATGGCTAGAGAGGCAGAACTTAGGAAGCAAAGGGCTGTTAATACTGGTAATGTGATGGTTAGACCAATATGGAACAATGTAAACAGAGTTAATCATGCAAATTAGTTTATCCCTATACCAATTATGATTAATACTGGTAATTCAAACATTAATTCTGTTAGACCAAAAATGAGTACTGGTATGAACATTAATACTGTTAGGCAAAATATTAGTTCTGGTATGCCTAAAGTTAATACTGGTTGTGTAAATTTTAATTATGTTAGACATAACCAACCAGTATCCACCATTACCTCATCTCAGGTGAATATATTCAATCATAGAAGAAATTTTGCTAAATCACATTCACCTGTGAGAAGACCCATTGTTCAAAACACAGCAAAAACGTTTAAATATTATGCTATAAAGGGAAATGGGGGAACTGCTGTTAAGGCCTCAGCAGGTTATATTTGGAGTCATAGACCAAACTTTAATGGTAATAGTGGACCCTTTTCTGTTAATACTGTGAATTCTACAGGTCCACAAGGCAGATCCAAGCCTGTACAGGCCTGGGTCCCAAAGAGAAACTAATCTCTTTTGTATGTGCAGGAACATCCATTTATGAACATGGGAGATAGAGGCATATTTGACAGTGGGTGTTTTGGGCACATGACTGGTAACAAGGACCACTTAGACGATTTTGAAGAATTCAAAGGAGGTTCTGTTACCTTTGGAGGTAGCGAAGGCTACATTACTGGTAAAGGTAGAATAAAGGTTGGGAATTTAGAGTTTGATAGTGTGTCTTTTGTAAAAGAACTAGGTCATTTTAATCTTTTCTCCATATCACAAATATGTGATAAACAACATAAGGTTCTTTTTACTGAGACTGAATATTTTGTGTTGACTTCTGACTTTAAGATGCCTGATGAAATTCAGTTACTCCTAGGGGTCCCTAGGCAACACAATATGTATAGTTTTGATATGAAGACACCTGAACCTGCTAAAGGTTTGGCCTGTTTGATTGCAAAAGCCACTATTATTGAATCTAAATTGTGGCATAAAAGGTTGGGTCATATAAACTTTAAAAATCTAAACAAACTTGTGAAGGGAAACCTTGTAAGAGGTCTACCTTCCAAGTTTTTAAAAAATGACCATTCTTGTGTTTCATGACAAAAAGGGAAGCAGCACAGGGCATCATGCAAGGGCAAATTAGAAAGATCTATTACAACACCTTTACACACATTGCATATGGACCTTTTTGGGCCAACTTCTGTGAAAAGCATTAATCATGCATCTTATTGCCTTGTCATTACTGATGATTGTACCAGGTTTTGTTGGGTTTTCTTCATATCTACCAAGGATGAAACTATAGGCATCCTTCAGACCTTTATTAGGTAGATAGAAAACCAGCTTAACCATACGGTTAAAATTATTAGACCAGATAATGGCACTGAATTTAAGAATAGAAATATGCTTGAATTTTGTGGGGACAAAGGAATAAAACAGGAGTATAGTAATGCTAGGACTCCACAATAGTGAAGTTACAGAAAAGATGAACAAGACCCTAATTGAGGCAACTAGGACTATGCTAGCTGACTTACTCTTACCAACCACTTTTTGGGCTGAAGCAATTAGTTGTGCTTGCTATATATTCAATAGGGTAAGGGTGACCAAACCTCAATGCAAAACTCCTTATGAGCTTTTATTTGGCCATAAACCTATTATTAGCTACATAAGACCTTTTTGGGTGTAATGAGCGTACAAGGCGCGTTCGGGGTCAAAGGAACTTCCTTTTCGTCAAGCAAGTTTTTCGACACCCTAGGCAGTGAACCTAATCGTTGTAGTGTAGTATTGGGTAAGCCTCGGGGATTGATATCGTTCTCTAGGGGAATAGGAATGCTAGTAAGAAGTGTACTATGCTAAGGTTGAGGTTGAGGAAGATTCTTTTTTTATCTTTTTTTATATTTTTTAGAAAGCTAAGGGTAAAATCTCGGGGCTTGGATTTGGGGGGTGGTACTTCTACCGATTACTTCTACTATCTAATTATCTAAACTATGGGTAGTTTTATGTCTATTGATGTGTGCTCGTATAATGATTAAAAATGTGTCTACCTAGATATTATTACCCCTCTAGTTATATTTTATTGGTGGCTGAATTGTCACGTCCTTATTCTTAACGCGTTGTGTTTTCTAAGGTCGTAGGGTGTGCCTTTTTCCCTAACTCTTTGAGACTACCTTAAGGTTATTTCCTACGAAATCCACTATGATTCATAAACTAACTTTAAGATTATCTTTGGATGTTTAGACTATGAAATCCGCTAAGTGATTCATAAACTAAGGTTCACAAAGATTACTCAAGCATTTAAACACAACGATGGCCTAATTACACTCCTAAGCCAATTACAATTAAGATAAGAGACAACCAATCCATAATTAATAACTAGGTTTTATAGATCTAAGCAAACACACAAGAAATTTAGCCGAACATGTTAAACACGCAAGCATACACACATTCAATGGAAGACATAATGAAATCAATGAAGTAAAACACTTATCTTGATGTAAAATAGGGTTTGAGAACCCTAAGATACTGTCCAAGTTGGACTTCAAATGTTTAGGGTTTTTACTTCACAAGTCTACCTCCTAAAATTCTGAAAATTCGATTTTTATATATAATTTTACACTTGAGACGGCGTCGCCTTATAGGTGGGACGCCGTCAGATCACCGTCATTAGGGTTTTGTCTTGGCCAAGTCATCGTTGGGACGGCGTCACATTGTAGTTGTGACGCCGTCGGGCTTCAGCAGGGATGTCGTCTGATTCTGGATCTAGGCCGTCTGAGATGAAAAGTCTTCGTGACACCCTTCCTCTTCAAAGCCTGACGCCGTCAGGTGTATTTTAGCAAAAATTCTACTGAGACGTCAGAGATTCTATTTCTCATAAAGGGATGGCGTCGCCCTTTAATTGGGACGCCGTCAGGTGCAATTTCAGCAGCTTGAGTGTCTTCGATTTTGACTTAGCCATTTTCTTCATATATTCACTCCTTTTCGTCCAAACATGCATCATTCAAGCATTTTGCTTCCAAAAGACTTAAAAAGTGAAAAGGAACAAAATTAAGAAGTAACAGATATAAAAGTGGGAAATTAAGGGCTTAAATGACCCCCTAAAAACGTATATTTTAAATCCTTATCAAATATCCCTACACTTGGTATTTGCTTGTCCTCAAGAAAATGTGCTTTTGGCCAATCAATTTATAAGTTAGGAGGCATGAAGCAATGGTTTAACATAATTCACAACAAGTAAAAGCACCGCAATAGTTATAACAAGCACAAAAATTATGTACTAGCACTTCACAAGGGGTGTTTGGATTCTCTCATCTCTCGGGTGTATATGAAATATAGTAAATGGAAATGAAAGATAAACACTCATTACCTGGTCATAGTACATAGATTACCATAGGCTTGAGACTAGATAAAACCTCCACCGCCTTGGCATAAGCACCTAGGAACAACTATCTAAGAGGTCCTTAAAAGGGTTGTAATGTTAGGCTTACGGTAGGGAAACAAAGGGTTTGGTTGGATAGGCGATTTAGTGGTGGCAAGTCAAAAATCTTATGTTACAAGCATGAAAAGAATGGCTTTGCTAAGCCAAGACTCGACTCACTAAACTCTAGATACTTTGAAACAAACAAACATAAATATAAAGATAGATGTAGGATGGTAGCTTTTTTTTTTTTTTTTTTTTGGCATACACTTTTACTCTACTATCCTCTAAGATAACATCAAAATATAAGGGATTTATAGGAGCATCCCCACACTTGAGTTTTTATTACTCTAACACTAATTCGACCCGATTTGAAAAGATCAAAACACTTGGAGTATTTAATTACGTAAATAAAGGGAATTTGAATTTAACATTCTTTCCCGTCACTCCATAAAATATTACTTTTACCCATGAGTCCTAATCATCCCAAAACTATGTACAAAAGATATGACTCGACTTAGCAACCATGCAAGTAACTAGATAATTAAACCAAGGGTTTAGTATGATAACAATAATGCACTAAAGGTGAGTGCATACAAGGTAGGCTAAGGCGATTTGGGTGTACATTTGGGGGTGGATTGTAAACAATGCTCTTCATTGATATTCCGGAAAACCGAAACACTACGAGAACCGCGAAAAGGATAGGCTCTGAGGGGTTTAACTAGGGGTATCGTGTACTAAAGATGAGTACATCGCAAGGGTGTGGGGTAATTACTCAACCGATGTGGAATAAGTAATTATAATACGGATATCAAATAAGGGTTATCCTAATGTCTCTTATCATTTAGTTATTCCTAACTACACAAGTGTAGTCTCACTAGCGATATCGGAATGCACCACAAAACAAGTTCTAGAATCTATTATACTACCGGTACACTCTCGAAGCATTAAAGGTGAATCCTTTAATTCCTATAGATCTAGGGGCGAACCTCACATTTTTTGGGTGGAATTTTAGTGGTAAACGGTTTTTATGCTAGTCATATAACTCCTATCCATGAGACGCTTTATTAAGACTAAAGTACCACTCGTACATGTCATGAACAATTTTAAATTTGGTGCTAAAATTGCCCTAACAAATATTTCTCATAGCTTATTACACAAATTAAATAGGACAAGACAAATATTCAAGGATAAGCATAGTTTCAAAGTTCCCGTTTTATTCTCCCTCCCTACACTTAAACTGAACATTGTCCCCAATGTTCCCCAAAAGTAACAAAGTTATGATAAAGGAAGGTAAGTAAAAGAGAAAGAAACTAGTACTCCCCTGATTAGCTCGATAGGATCCGTTTGAAGTAGTGGTTAAATTCTTTCCCAAGAAGAATGTATGCGTGATAAGCTTCATCCAATATTATGTTTCTTCTTCTTGATAAATAAAACTTGCACACTTTAAGAAAATAGACGAAACCTTCGTGTAAAATCGGCGGTAAAACTATATATGACTCTACTAAACTAGGATATAATGCTTGTGGAATGGATGTTTGCAGTTTTTCTGGAAAATTAAGACCTGAGAATTTCCAAAAATTTATACTTAGCACAGAAAATGAGAAGAATTTTATAAGTTGTTTCTGCTCCTCCTGACGTCGTCAGGTTTTAATCCTGACGCTGTCAGGTTTTCCTGACAGAAACTGGTCTGCTGCGTTTTCCTGGAAAAATTCTGGAAAAATTATATCTTTAGAATCTGGAAAAATTTCTGCAAAACATCCATTATGACTCGATACAAGCATTTGACTCTAACAAACACACACATATATCAATTTCATTAATCGTAATTATCATGTTCACGTTCTTTTAAAAACGTGTGTAATCCTCCCTACACTTATCTTATTGTAAAATACCTTTATATGTAATTAAGACGAGGTTAAAGACAAAATAAAGCATTTTCACAAATTCAAACATGAGAACATACAACAATGAAAAAGATATATAACACACAAACAAGCAAACAATTAAGCATGGGTTGCCTCCCACGAAGCGCTTTTCTTTATTTATGAGTCTTGTAGCTAGACTCGAAGTCGTGCTCCTACGTGACTTCATTGCCGTCACCTTCTTCCTCATGACGATTTCTATTGGGGTTTTCCATGTTATAGTAATGTCCTATTATGCATCTTTCTAAGAAGTCATTCCACCCCCCAATCGGTTCTATATTCCGGTCCTAATTTCAAACAATCCTTATAGAACCCACAAATCTTATTCATCACATAATCTACTCCTTTTTCCTTATCCTCCTCATTCCAATAGTAGACCGATAGCTTAAGTTCCTTTTTATCATTTGATAGTGATGAAAATTTCTCAATCTTAAATGGCATTTGGTAAGCTACGTCATCGGTCTCATCTTTGAATCTAACTATTCCTAACGACGGATCATAAGTCATCCCGGTGTTTTCTATGAAAGGCTTTCCTAGAATCACGTGGGACAAGCTAGGATCTATGGCCGTACTAATATCCTCCACAATTATGAAATCCTTAGGGTACGTGAAACTACCTACATAGACGGGCAATCCCTTAACTCTACCAAGGAAATTACAACTAACTCTAGGATCATCGGGATCTTGCCTATTTGGGATAGGTTTCTTCATCACCCAATTATAGTATGTGCTAGTCATGATGTTTATTGGGGACTTGCGATCAATGTAGGCCTTTGCCACGAAAAGATGTCCTATGCAACATGGTATGTTGAGATTCCAAGGATTTCTAAATTTGATCCGAGGGCTTTTCCTAACATACATGTGACGAAGGTCATGTACTAAGTGTGGGTGGCGTAAAAGTTCCTCTTCCGTAGGAAACTTATTGAAGTATTCATCACCTACTTCGTCTACTTCATTGGTCGATTCTTCCTTAGGAGTTTCACTAACCTCAAGCATATTCTCATGGTTCGCTTCATCATTAGTCCTATTTGGTTTCACTAAGGTGATGGCATTGACAAATTGAACGTGCTTGGATAACTTACTTGGGTCCTTAATATTCACACCGAAAGCTTCGAGAGAATGAGTCGAGATGGTATTAACCTTTTCGGTGGTCTTCCTATCACTATTGGTCATGGCTTTCAAAAGGTTATCTATCTTCCTATCCATCTCGGCTTGTTGTTGGTTAAAGTGGTCTGGAAGCTTAGCTATTTGAGCTTCTTGGGATGTAACTAGGTGTTGCAACATCCCTTCTATGTTTTGTTGGCTAGGGCCATGGGACCATGGGGAATCATTAGAGGTGAATTCTTTGGTTTGTCCCCAATTATAGTCAGGTTTGCCCGTCCATGCTTCTCGGGCATCATTGAAAGTCCTAGGTCCGGGTGTTGTGGGGAATCTCCCTCCCATTCCATTGGTACGTGAGGATGCGTAGTCAAAGGAAGCTTGTTCGGGGAGTCTCGTGCAAGTACGAGTGTCATGGGGACCACTACATGGCTCACACAAAGAAGAGACTTTGTTCACTTGGCATGAAGACTTAGGATTCTCGTCGGAGCTCATTAGGAATTTGACTTGATCTTCAAGCTCGAGCATCCTACGATTGGAAGTTTGTAAGTCAATGGGAGGTAAGGAGATTGCCTTGACGGTTTTGGGCAACTCACGAGGGTCATTCCAACTTTCGTTGTCATAGAGGGCAAGGTCCTCTATTGTTCCTCACGATTCTTTCACGGTGAGATCACTAAGTTTGCCATCGGCCGCTTGGTCGATGGATCGCTTAGTTGAGAAGTTGATATGATCATTAAAGATTTGGACTTGAATCCAAAGATCGATGCCGTGATGAGGGACTTTATGGAGCAAGTCCTTGAATCGAGTCCATGCCTTGTAGAGAGATTCACCTTGACGTTGTTGGAACATCAAGATTTCATTCCAACTTTAGTAGTTCTCCCCGGTGGGAAAAATTGGGCATGGAAACGAGTGGTGAGATCATCCCAACTTGAGATGGATCCGGCGGGAAGTCACTCAAACCAATTACTAGCTTGGTCCCGTAGAGAGAATTGGAAGAGACGCAAGCGCGTGGTCTCCTGAGTGGTAGCATCAAGGTCGATGGAATCAACGATTTTAAGGAAGTCCTTGAGATGTTGATTAGGATCTTCGGAACAAAGTCCATGGAATGCACATCCGTTTTGCACCAACCGGATGGTGTCGGATTACAGGGCCGTAGTTTGAGCTTGATTGGAGAGCTCAATGGTGTTCCTATAGCCTGGGTGGCTTGGTCTAGAGTATTCACCAAGAGTACGGCCTCTTGGCGGGTCAATGAGTGGTGGCGGGTTATCACCTTCCATGATGAAAAGTGATGGGATTACGAACAATTTCATGAAGAAGGGGGATAGACTACAAGGAAGCTAAAAATGAGAAAAAATCTTACTTGATAGGAATCAAGCAAGGGAACCTTAACGAGATAGAAATCTAACTAGCTATTCTATTCCCCAGCAGCAGCGCCAAAAACTTGATGCGCGTACAAGGCGCGTTCGGGGTCAAAGGAACTTCCTTTTCGTCGAGCAAGTTTTTCAACACCCTAGGCAGTGAACCTAATCGTTGTAGTGTAGTATTGGGTAAGCCTCGGGGATTGATATCATTCTCTAGGAGAATAGGAATGCTAGTAAGAAGTGTATCACGCTAAGGTTGAGGTTGAGGAAGATTTTTTTTTTTAATCTTTTTATATATTTTTTAGAAAGTTAAGGGTAAAATCTCGGGGCTTGGATTTGGGGGGGTGGTACTTCTACCGATTACTTCTACTATCTAATTATCTAAACTATGGGTAGTTTTATGTCTATTGATGTGTTCTCGTATGATGATTAAAAATGTGTCTACCTAGATACTATTACCCTTCTAGTTATCTTTTATTGGTGGTTGAATTGTCACGTCCTTATTCTTAACGCGTTGTGTTTTCTAAGGTCGTAGGGTGTGCCTTTTTCCTTAACTCTTTGAGACTACCTTAAGGTTATTGCCTACGAAATCTACTATGATTCATAAACTAACTTTAAAATTATCTTTGGATGTTTAGACTACGAAATTCGCTAAGTGATTCATAAACTAAGGTTCACAAAGATTACTCAAGCATTTAAACACAACGATGGCCTAATTACACTCCTAAGCCAATTACAATTAAGATAAGAGACAACCAATCAATAATTAATAACTAGGTTTTATAGATCTAAGCAAACACACAAGAAATTTAGCTGGACATGTTAAACACGCAAGCATACACACATTCAATGGAAGACATAATGAAATCAATGAAGTAAAACACTTATCTTGATGTAAAATAGGGTTTGAGAACCCTAAGATACTGTCCAAGTCAGACTACAAACGTTTAAGGTTTTTACTCCACAAGTCTACCTCCTAAAATTCTGAAAATTCGATTTCTATATATAATTTTACACTTGCGACGACATCGCCTTATAGGTGGGACGCCGTCAGATCGCCGTCATTATGGTTTTCGTCTTGGCCAAGTTATCGTTGGGACGGCGTCACGTTGTAGTTGTGACGCTGTCGGGCTTCAGCAGGGACGTCGTCTGATTCTGGATCTAGGCCGTCTGAGATGAAAAGTCTTCGTGACGCCCTTCCTCTTCAAAGCCTGACGCCATCAGGTGTATTTTAGAAAAAAGTCTACTGAGTCCTCAGAGATTTTATTTCGTATAAAGGGACGGCGTCACCCTTTAATTGGGATGCCGTCAGGTGCAATTTCAGCAGCTTGAGTGTCTTCGATCTTGACTTAGCCATTTTCTTCATATATTCACTCCTTTTCGTCCAAATATGCATCATTCCAACATTTTGCTTCCAAGAGACCTAAAAAGTGAAAAGGAACGAAATTAAGCAGTAACGGATATAAAAGTAGGCAATTAAGGGCTTAAATGACCCCTAAAAACTTATGTTTTAAATCCTTATCAGGGTACCATGTTACCATCTTAGATACTCTCAGTGTGTTTGGCAAGTTTGATGGCAAATCTGAGGAGGGTTTCTTAGTAGGATATTCACTAAATAGTAAAGCCTATAGGGTATACAATTTAGTGACAAAAAATGTAGAGGTGAACCTTCATGTTAACTTTCTTGAGGAAAAACCTAATATGAAAGGAGTAAGTTATAGATGGATGTTTGATTTAGATTATCTAACTGATTCTATGAACTATATTCCTGTATCTTTGGAAAATCAAGCTAACACACATGCAGGTTCATCAAAAGTAACTAACAGTGCAGGTACTCATGCTCTTGAGGAAGAAGAAGATAATGAGGAGCTTGTTGTTGTGTCTACAACAGTCAAGCATTCTGCAGTCAAAGCTGGAACAAAGAAATCTTTGGTTACTCCAAAGAAGAAAGAGACTGCTGCAGAGGTTCATCTACAAGAGAAGGAAGCTTCTCCTACTGGTGATTCAGATGTTATTATGGCCTTTAAAAAGGAATTGGATGCAATTGCTAAAAAGCATCTCGGGCCAGTACCTACATTCAAGGCTACCAGTACCTACATAGTTAATACTGGTAGTGCAGCTGTTAATACTGGCAATCCTGATCCACCAGTACCTGAAACTAAGGCTACCAGTACTTACACAGTTAATACTGGTAGTGATTATGTTAATTCTGGCAAGCCTGATGATGATTTTGAAGAATCAGCAATGCCAGAACTGAACATTTTTTATAAGCCTTTTAAAGGGATCTTTGATGAAGCTTCTTATGATGAAGAAGGGGTGATTACTGACTTCAACAATCTACCTACAGAGATAGATGTCATCCCAGTTCCTACACTTAAGATTCACAACATTCATCCACAAAGTCAAATTCTTGGTGATCCTAAGTCAGCTGTCCAGACTAGAAGCAAAGTGCAACAACAATCTGGAGCTCATGCACTTTTCAGTTTTATACAGAAGTAGGAAAGGAACAATCACAAAGATCAACAACACTGTTTATTTGCATGCTTCCTTTCTCAAAAGGAACCTACAAAAATCACTGATGCTCTTACAGATGAAAGCTGGGTTGAAGCAATGCAAGAGGAGCTTTTGCAGTTTAAGATGCAAAAGGTGTGGGTTCTTGTAGATCTAACTCATGGTGTAAAGGTTATTGGTACTAAATGGGTCTACAGGAATAAGAGAGATGAAAGAGGAGTGATGGTTAGCAATAAGACTAGATTGGTGGCCCAAGGTTACAGACAGGAGGAAGGTATAGATTATGATGAGGTTTTTGCTCATGTGGCTCGAATTGAAGCTATCAGGTTATTTTTAACCTTTGCCTCCTATATGGCCTTCACAGTCTACCAGATGGATGTGAAGAGTGCTTTTCTGTATGGCACTATTGATGAGGAGGTGTATGTTTCTCAACCTCCTGGCTTTGTGGATCCTACTCATCCACATAAGGTTTATAAGGTGATCAAGGCCTTATATGGTCTACATCAAGCTCCCAAAGCTTGGTATGCTACACTTTGCACATTCCTTAAGAAGCATGGATACAAAAGGGGAACTATTGACAAGACCTTATTCATAAAGAAGGACAAGAAGGATATCATGCAAGTGCAGGTTTATGTAGATGATATCATCTTTGGTTCTTGGTGTGAAGAGTTTGAGGGCGTAATGAAGGGCAGATTTCAGATGAGTTCTATGGGTGAGCTCACATTCTTCCTTGGATTGCAAGTCAAACAGAATCCAGATGGACTCTTTATTTCTCTGGACAAGTATGTTGTTGAGATGCTGAAGAAATTTGACCTTGTAAGTGTGAAGACTGCAGTAACACCAATAGAGACCAAAGTGGCGTTGACAAAGGACGGGGAAGCTGATGATGTGGATATGCATTTATACAGATCCATGATAGGTTCTCTCATGTATTTAACTACCTCTAGGCCTGACATTATGTATGCAGTTTGTGTTTGTTCTCGTTTTCAGGTTACACCCAAGACTTCACATCTTCATGCTGTGAAAAGGATCTTTAAATACCTTAAGGGCAAACCCAATTTGGGCTTATGGTATCCTAAAGAATCATCTTTTGACCTGGAAGCTTATTCAGATAGTGACTATGCTGGGGCAAGCCTTGACAGGAAATCCACAACTGGTGGTTGTCAATTCCTTGGCAGCGACTCATTTCATGGCAGTGCAAAAAGCAGACAATAGTGGCTACCTCTACAACTGAAGTTGAGTATGTAGCTGCTGCAAATTGTTGTGGACAGGTCTTGTGGATTCAAAATCAGATGCTGGATTATGGTCTAAATTTCATGAATACCAGAATTCACATTGATAATGAAAGTACTATATGTATAGTGAAGAACCCAGTGTACCACTCTAAGACTAAACACATAGAAATCAGGCATCACTTTATCAGGGATTGCTTTGAAAAAAAACTGATTAGGGTGGAAAAGATTCACATTGATAATAATGTAGCATACTTATTGACCAAAGCCTTTGATGGACCCAGATTTAATTTTTTAGTTGTCAATATTGGAATGATAAACCCATAGCTACATTTAAGGGGAGGATAAACGTATAATTTGTATCATAATTAGTAGAATTAATTTAGTAGTTATAGGAGTATTAATGTTAGTTAGAGTTAAAACTTGTAGTTAAATCTGATAGGTTTAGAGTTAAATCTGGTAGTACTAGAGTTAATACTGGTAGTAGTTTATCTTAATTCTGGTTTTACCAAACAGTAGTAGTATTTTCCTTGGTTTTAGAATAATTTTTCTAGGAAAATCATGGATTGGAGATGATTGGAAGCTATGTTGTTTAAGGTGCAAGTGTACTGAGTTAATTCTGGTGATGTCATCCTTAATACTGGTTGACTATTTTAAGTCTGGTAGTGCAAAATAAGTTACCGTTAGTGCTGGTCGAGGGAAAACTGATTTTTACTGTTTAAATAGTATTGTTACTAACTTTTCGGCGCTCAAAAGTATATATATGGATAATATTCATCTTTAATTAATATTTATCCTTTACTTCATCTTAATATTTAAAGTATAAAATATTTTCTTCCAGTTAAATTTACTGCCAGCACTTAACCGTAAATCACGCCGCACTTACCAGTAATTCAAAATTCTCTAAAGAATGGCTCAATTAAAATTTGTTGATAAGCACAATCAAGTGGGGTTTCTAAAGAAGCCTGCCGAAAGCACAGGCTTTGAACAAATAGTGGACTTTTTGAAGGGCATTCACATAAGGTATGCCTTAACACACAATCACACTATCCATGATTCCCTAGTCAAATAGTTTTGGCAGACTACTACTACCATAACTCTTGCTGATGGGACTCTAGAACTAAGAGCAACTACTGATACCTTAGAGTATTCAATCACTGAGAAATCAGTTAGAAGCAAACTTCAATTGGCTGATGCCTCAGGGATATCTATATTGCCAAACGAAGAACTTTTTCAGGGTATGGGTAATATGGGGTATCTAACTGATGGAACCTTTACTTTTTGAAAAAGTCACTTTACACCACAATGGCGATTTTTAGTGCATCACATTCTTCACTGTATAAGTTCTAAAAGTGGTGGATGAGATCAATTTGGTAGCAATCTTGTTATTGCTTTAATATGCCTATCCACTGGCAGAATTTTTAACTTTTCAAAATTGATTTTTGATGCCATGGTCGCCAATTTGAAAAGCAGAACAAAATTTTTGTTGTACCCTCGCTTTCTACAAATTACTTTGGATATTCAAACAGAAAGCAAACACCCTTATTTAGCTGTACAATTGACCAAAAAGATTTTTGGGAATATGAGAAGGGGTTTTCAAGGGGTACTAAGGCCATTATTACCTGCTATTTTGCCTGCTACTACTACTGACCATGCAGGTACATCAGCTCCATCTGAAGCTCAATCTCAACATATCTCAGATACAGAGGAGCACACTCATGAGCACAGATCACCAACACCCCAACCACCTTCACCTCCAACTTATGAAACAGAAGAGCCACCTATGATTCCCCAAACCCAGCCAACAACTCCTACTCAAGAACCAGAACCCAGTTCTATGTCTATGGATGCACTCCTTCAACTGGTTCCATAACTCCTTACTAGGATAGATGGGTTGGAGAAGGATCTCAAGCAAACTAAACAAACATTGGGAACAGCTGTTCTGAAGCTGGTGAAAAAGGTTAAGAAGCTGGAGGGGATTGTCAAACAAAAAGGGATATATATTACTGACTCAGAGGGTGAAGAAGCATAAAATTCTTCCAAACAGGGGAGGAATTTGAAGGAGGGTGAATCAATTTTTAGGACACATACAAAAGAAAAATCCTATGAGGAAACACACATCAGTCCCCAAGGATTAGAAGCAGCTGAGACAATGGTCAAAGATCTTAGTCAAAAGAAACATGTTACGAAGAGACTAGATGCAGAGGATGTTAGTTCTGGTAGTGATGATAAGTCTGGCTTCACAGAGATTAATACTGGTGGTGAAGATATTAATACTGGTTTTGCAGATGTTAATACTAGTGATGATATTAATACTGGTAGTGATAAAGCAGAGTCTGGTGGTGTTAGAGTCAGTACCGGTGGTGACAAGACCAGTATTGGTGATGATTCTGTTCAGAGAAAAGGAAAGGGAATATTGGAAAAGACTCCTCAGCCTGTTAAGACTAAAAGGCAAATCAGAGATGAGGAGGCAAGCTTAGCTAAAATTGCAAGACTTCAAGCACAAGATGTAGCTAAAGAAGCAAGACTTGCAGAACAAAAACTGAAAGATGAACTAATTGCAAAAAGTATGCAAGAGTAGCCTGAGCTAACTGAAGTACAAAAGAAAAGGAAAGCTCAAGTACTGGAAGCTGCAAAGTTCTACACTGATGAGGATTGGGATACAGTAAGGGCTAAGCTGGAAGCCAACAAAGATATCTTAGCTGATATAAGAAGTGAGGGCTATGCTAAGAAGATGGTTGAGCTAGTCAATGAAAAGAGAGATTGTTAAGAGAACAAAGGAAAAAAGAGAGAAGAAACAGACCCATGACTAAGGGAGAACAAAGGGAGTACATGATGAATTATATCAAGAGTAAAGGGGATCCAAATTGGAAGATGTTTCAACTTTAAAGATTGAAAGCTGATGAACTAAAGGAAGAATTTGAAAAGGTAGTAAGGCAAGTTCAAAGTTTTGTTCCTAAGGATTCATAACTAGAAGCTTCAAGGATGAAAAGGCAGGGTATAACACTTCAACCAGAAGAAGCCAAAAAGCAGAAGGTTACATAGGAAGAAGTTGTTGCAAAGACAGACTTTGTAAAGAAAGAGGAAGAAGCTGAGGTTCAAAAGCCAGTTGTGAAATGGACTAGAAGAAAAGCAGTTGCAAAGAAAGGAAAGAAAAATGATAAGTCTGATGTTAAGGAAGAGGTGGAAGCATATATGAAAGATAAAGTAGATGAACCCTCTTCTGAAGAGTTCAAAATGGGAACAATTCCTGAAAGTTCAGCACCTACTGCAAAGATAGTCAAGTGGCAGATCATCAAAACTGGGAACAAATGAGTCTATCAGATAATAAGGGAAGATCACACTGATAATGTTTATATTAACTTTCCAGGGTTGTTGATTGATCTTACTAGGGATGATCTGAAGGAGATGTACCAACTGATGATGGTAAAATATGGTGGTAGCAGATCTACAGAAGAGTATGAGAGAGTTTAATGGGGAGATCTGAAGACCATGTTTGAGCCACCAGTCCCATGAGATGAAATTTAGAACTTGACTTACAAACAACAAGTAGTCAGATGGAGGTACTTTCATAGCTGTGCAGTACATTGTTTAACATTGGGGACTGCAGACATATACATGCTGACTGAAGTTGAGTATCCTCTCCCACCTAGAGTTTGCAAGGTTATGCTTTAAAAGAAGCTTCTAGGAGAAAGGAAGGATGATGTATGCTATCAACTCTAAAGATTAATTGAAAGAAAAGCTCAACAACAAGATATTTGAAAGAATTTTCAGGGCTGTAGGGTAGAAATTGAGAGTTTATTAAGTAAATGGAGTGTTAGCCTTAATAGTTATTAATAGAAGTGATGGTCATTCACATTTAGGAACTTTGTAACGTGTGTTAGATATCGTACTAGAATAGTCAATGGGCTCGTGGATTGGGCTAAGCTAAATGGCTAGAATTTATGTCAAGCTAGCCTTTACTATGTTGTAATCCAATCTATGTCCAATCCAATCCTACGAAGCCCATGGAAAGCCCATTAGGGCGTTTAGTCTAGGAGTATAAATACCCCTCAAATGTGTCATTTGAGGGCTGTGCTTGAGTGTGTTTGTATGTGTTTTTCCTTTGAAATAGAAGCTCTTGTTTTCATCTTTATTTCTCTCCTCATACACGACATACATATTATATCAAGTCACCATCTTTCTCATCTTTCCTTCTTCTTATTTACGCATAACATAAGTGTTTGTTTACGTGGTATACTTGTGATAAGCTTTAGTATTCGTGTGATAAGGTTACGATAAAAAAGGTCCTACAATTGGTATCAATCGCCTAACAATGGTTTAGAAGTGTTTGTGTTTGTTTTTTTGTTGAAACTTTTCCAACAAGTTTCGTTTTTTACATAAAAACGCAAGCTTTTTGCATAAAGTTTTGATTTTTATGTGGTTTTAAGCTTAAAGTTGTAGTTTTTATTGATCTTTAAGTGTTTTGGAAGAAGTTTGTGCAAAATAAATCATTTGGAAACGTGTTTTTGGGTGAAAATTAGTGTTTTTGCAAAAATCTGGGCATTCTACGCGTAAGAAAACCAAGTACAGAAAAGTCAAAACCCTAGTTTTACGCATAAGAAAAGTCAAAACCCTAATCCTGCGTGTAAGGTCTACGCGTAAGAAGTGGAAATCCTACGCTTAAGCATTTGGTGACGTTTCTTCGTGCAACAACGGTGACTCAGTGCTTCCCTCACTTGGATAAGTTTGTGGAACACTTCGACTTGTGGATATCTTTTACACTTGGACGAGTGTAAAGGATTTTGGTTTTAAACTTAAACTTACGCATAAGCCTAAAAACTTACGAGTAAGCACTTCTACGCCTAAGTTAATTCTTACGCGTAAGGTACTATACTTATAAGATTTTAGTCTATGCATAAGCTTAAGTTTAACCTTAAAGTTTACGCGTAAGATTTAGTTTACGCATAAGCCTCATCCTACGCCTAAGGAATTCTATGCCTAAGCACTAAAGTCTACGCATAAGCACCAATTCCTACGCTTAAGAACAAGTTTACGAGTAAGATTTTGAGCAAAACTTCAAACGGCCATAACTTTTGAACCGTAACTCCGTTTTCAGCGTTCTACCCATCAAAACGACCGTGAGAACGAGGAGAATGACACGCCGAATGAAGTAAAAATGCTCCGAACAGAAGTTATTGAGGTTTTAAGTTTTTAGACCAAATTTTCACTACAACAACCGAGCTTAATCTTCATCAAAACACAACTCCTTTATCGTTGAATCGATCCTACATCAACTTTATCATAAAATACCTTCATCAATGGCTACTCAACAAGACATTCATGCAGCTGGTGCCGAAAACCGTCTTCCTATGCTGGAAAAGGTGGATATCTTTAATGGACAAGTCGTATGCTCCGCTACATCAAGACCAAACCTAATGGAAAACTCATGATTCAATCCATTACGAATGGACCCTTCAAGCCTCGACCAGTCCAAAACCCTGGAAATCCTGATGCAACACCTCCCGTCCCACCATCTTTTCATGTTCAATATGAATCAGAATACACTGCAGAGGATCAGATGCAAGTCAACGCAGATGACATGGCAATTCACATTGTCCAACTGGGATTGCCAAGAGACATCTTTGCTGCTGTAGACAGCTGTAAAACTGCTTTCGATATGTGGGAACGTGTTAGAAGGCTATGTTATGGAACGGAAATTGGTAAACAAGACATGGAGAACAAGCTGCTAACTGAATGGGAGAAGTTCACATCAACTCCAGGAGAATCCATTGAATCTTACTATGGAAGGTTTTGCACTTTGATGAATGAACTTATCAGAAACAAGTTGGCACCCAGAACTATCGTGAGTAACATCAAATTTCTCAACAATCTTCCAGAAGAATGGGGACGATATGTCACTATTGTCAACCAAACAAAGACTTACATCAGGTGAATTTTGATCAACTCTACAATTTTCTGAAACAAAACCAAGCAGAAATCAATGAAGTTCGGAAAGAAAGATTGGCAAAGAATCATGATCCCTTAGCACTAATTGCAAAGACTCAAAACCCAGTGAATACACAACAACAAGCTTCATCATCTTCCACTAACAACAACTTGCAGCAATACATTCCTCAACCACAAGCTATTATCCCTCAACAACAATTCTATCCACTAGAACAACAAGTCATTCAACATCAACAGTATCCACAATACCATGAACAAGGAACCACTGATCTTGAAACTGAACAAGAACAGGCTTTGTCAAATGCATTTGATTTTTTGACTAAAGCATTCAGAGGACGCTATTCCACACTAACTAACAACAACCAAAGGATTTCATCAAACACTCGCAACAGGCAAATTGCACAGTCGGGTGTAAATATGGGTCATCCAGGACAAATAGTTGGAGTTATTGGAAATCAGCAGGGATATGCAACTGGATTTCACATAGGTAATCAGGCGGTTCCGTATCAGGGTAATCAGTTGGGTCAGAATGTTGGAAATCAGATGGGACAGAATGTTGGGAATAGAGCAGTGGGTAATCAGAATGGGAATGTTGCAGCTCCAGTCGTTGGGAATTATGGAAATGTGAATCAGGGTAATCAGGTTAAGTGTTACAACTGTCAAGGAGTGGGTCACATTGCAAGGAATTGTCCCACTAAGCCTCACAAGAAGAATTCTGCGTATCTTCAGAAAGCAATGCTGTTGGCACAGAAGTCTGAAGCAGGGCTACAGTTGAGTGCTGAGGAAAATGATTTTTTTGCTCTTATGGATGAATTGGAAGACCTAGAGGACATCAATGCAAACTGCATCTTCATGGCAAATCTTTAGGAAGCTAAGTACGACACTGATTCTGACGCACCTCCTGTTTATGACGCCAATGCAGTATCTGAGGTACCAATCATTGATCCATGCTATAACAATGTCATATTTGATGTGTTTACTCATGACGAACATCATTCTGTGACGCCAGCACCAACCTACGATACATACCTGGACAATCCGAGTAGTAGCAATACTCACTCTGAAACTCCAGATGTGGATCCTAGTGGAGGCTGTGTGGCACAAAATATTGAGAATGATGAGGAATAACGTGCATTATTTGAAACATTAATCAATAGTTGTGGCATTGAAATTGAGAAAGTTAAAAAGGTCAATCGCGATGTTAAGGCCACAAATGATAAATTGACCGCTGAGCTTGAGAGGTACTAGGAGAATGCAAAAGCCTTTGAATTTCACAAAAACAAAGAGTCAGAATTAGAAATTGGTTATCGAGATTCCGTTTTAAAAGAACAACAATTTCAAATCAAATATAACACACTTGATGTTAATTTGAACTTAAAAATAAAATCTTTAAATGAGGAAATTTCTGATCTTAAAAACCAACTTTCTAAACAAAAAGCAACTTATTCTGATCTTGAAAAAAAGAAGAAACAGTTGATTGCTGATTTTTCAAAACGAGAAGATTCTCTTCTTGATGAAATTCTTGATAAAAATTAGAAAATCAAAAAATTGGAAAATTTGCTTGTTACAACAGGTCATTCAGCCAAATCAACCAATATGCTAATTAATCAAACAAATCCGTATTTTCATACAACTCAAAAAATGACTCTTGGTAACAAACCTCCTTGTTTCCTCAAGACAACTCAGAAAGAACGGAATGTTGTGAACAATGGAAAAGCTTTGCATGAATCCATAATTGTTCGTGATTCTCTTGAAACGTTAGAACTATCTGATGAGAGTAGATCAAAAATGCAACAAAAGAACCCAGATCTAAAACCAATTGATTATAACAAATGGAACAAAATTTCTGGGATTTCTTTTGTTCCTCAAAAAGAAAAATCAAAGTTTTCCATAACACCCAGTGTTTCAAACAGTGTGTCAACACCAGTTTCAAAACCAGTTTCAACTCCTGTAGTTGTCTCAAAATCACTTTCGAAAATCGAAAAAATGTCTTCAAACAATCCTTTTAACACAAGTGATGCTAGAAGCATTTTAGATGACGTTAAAACTAGAATTGGGGGACTTCAAGAGACTGTTAAATCTAAAACCAATATTACAACTAATATATGGTTTTCTAGTTTTGATGATGAAATGAAAAAGTTTTTTGAAACTCAAATTGCCCCTCAGCTGAATAACATCAGTGCAAGGGTAATTCATTTTGAACAAGCCTTTTTGAAAGAAACAGTTGACTTTGTCAAGGACCATAAATCCATGGTAAAGAAAGCTAATGAAAGTGTTGAACACATCAAAGTTTTGGAAAATTTAAATGATTCTCTCTTCGAAGATGTTATAACTACTGATATCATGTCCATTGTATTACAAACATATTCCGTTGAAGATCATGAAAGACTCCAGTCTGAGACCTCCGAAATTGTTTCAAAATATGACAATGCTCTTGCAAAACTTGAAAAAGAAAATGTCTCATATTTTAAACAACTTGATCGAAAAACTGAGGAATGCAAGTATGACAAACTGTCGTATGAGCGTGCCTACAAGGACATGAAAGAGCAAAATGATCTTTTGAGGGCTCAACTGGAATGTCAAAAAGGAAAGGCTGTGGATACTAAGATTGCAAAACCATTGACTGAGGAGAAGGAAAATGCTCCAAAACAGGTTTTCAAACCAAAAATGTCTATTTCTATGCCTCCTCCAAAAGTCAATGAGAAAAATGATTTACCAAAACCAGTCACTCCACCTGCTTTGCCTAAGCAAAAAGTAACGATTGTTGATAATGAAAAAGAGGTTATCGAGAATCCAAAAGTTTTAGCACCTGGCCTTTTTAGGATGCGTACCACTAATGCGTCTGCCTCTACATCTAAAACATATGGCACAAACGACATAAGTTTAAACAAGCACTCTAAAGAGACTAGGAAAGCTGAAACCACTTCTATTGATAACAAAGTGAATCCTAATGCGTGTGCCTTACCTTCTACAGGACTAGAAAGCACCTCTAGGAGCAGCAGACTAAAGCCTAAGAGCAATACAAGGAACAATAGAGTCTCGCCTGCCTCTAAGAGTAGTAGCTTGAATAAAGAGAAGAAAGTAGAAGAACACCCTAGGAATTTACCGCTTTATAATAAGAAAGACATCTCATCTGAATGTACTGAACTTATGAAACTTGCTAAGTCTAATGAATGTATCGAATCTCTTTGTTTAACTTGCAAGAAATCTTTAATTAATGGTCAAGATGATTGTGTTTCTAAGAATGTGAATGATAAGCCTGTTAAGAAGAACATTCCAAAAAGAACTTATGCTAAACGAATAGGAAGACTAGTTGCAAGATTTAGGTCTTACACCACTGATAAGAAGCATACTGTTTACTTTAGGGATGATATTTGGAAACCAACGGGAAGAATTTTCACACTCCAGAATGGCAGAATGAGTGATACACCAGTATACCCAGTAGAAAACTTCTATGAGTGTGATCTGGATTTTACCTCTAACCCAACGGAACCAAAATCAAAATGGTTTCCAAACAAATCTTCTTCTGTTCTTGGCAGGTTATCAAAATATGTCATTGGATCATCGACTCGGGTTACTCCAAACACATGACCGGGAATCTGAAGCTGCTGATCAATTTCGTCTGGAAATTCATGGGAACCGTACGTTTTGGAAATGATCATGTAGCAGCTATCATGGGTTATGGAGATCTACCTTTTGGAAATTATTTGATCACTCGGGTTTACTATGTTGAAGGGTTGGGACACAATATGTTTTCAGTCGGGCATTCGTGATGCGATTTAGAGGTTGCTTTTAGGAAAAATGCTTGCTTCGTTAGAAACTTGGATGGCACTGATCTCTTAACTGGGAATTGTGATACAAACTTGTATGCTATCGACATAAACCAAATGGCCTCTTCATCACCAATATGTCTTATGACACGAGCATCTGGAACAAAGTCCTGGTTGTGGCATAGAAGATTATCCCATCTCAATTTCGACACCATCAACAAACTGGCCAAAGACAACATCGTCAACGGACTTCCAAAGTTCAAATACACCAAGGATCACCTATGTCCATCATGCGAACAAGGAAAAAGCAAAAGAGCATCATATAAACCCAAACCCGTACCTAGTTCGGAAGCAAGGTTGCATATGTTGCACATGGACTTATGTGGCCCAATGAGAGTTGAAAGCATTAATGGGAAAAAGTATATTCTTGTCATTGTTGATGATTATTCAAGATATACATGGGTTAAGTTTCTGAGGTCAAAGGACGAAGCACCAGGCATCATCATCACCAACTTGAAGCGTATTCAAGTACTTCTTCAAACTCCAGTAAGGGTAGTAAGAACAGACAACGACACAAAATTTACTAATCAGGAGTTAAGAGATTATTTTGAAGATGTTGGAATCACACATCAGACATCAGTTGTTAGAACTCCACAGCAGAATGGGGTAGTTGAAAGAAGAAATCGAACTCTTGAGGAAGCTGCTCGCTCAATGCTAATTTATTCTAGTGCACCGTTATTTCTATGGGCTGATGCTGTTGCCACTGCTTGTTTCACTCATAACCGATCCCTAATCCATCCAAGATTCAATAAAACCCCATATGAGCTAGTGAACAACAGAAAACCTGATATCTCTTACCTTCACGTGTTTGGCGCTTTGTGCTATCCAACGAATGACAGAGAAGATCTAGGAAAACTGAAAGCTAAAGGTGATATTGGAATCTTCATTGGATACTCAGAAAACTCGAGGGAATTCAGGGTGTATAATAGAAGAACTAGGAAGATAATGGAGACGATGAATATGAATTTTGACGAACTTTCACATATGGCTTCTGAGAGACTCGCTCTAGAACCCTCGCTTAATCTAATGGCTTCTAATCAAAACAGATTAGGACCCGCACCAAACCCGCAGACTTCTGCACACATCAGTTCAGGACTCATACAACAAAGAGCTCCATCAACTTTTGCTGACACACCTCATGAACAAGAATGGGAGAATTTCTTTGAGTTAATGTTCAATGAATACTATGGTGGAACTTCGACAAATGCATCAAACTATCATTCCGCTGCAACCGCTCAAAATCATCTACCACCACCAACAGAAGATGCATCTACTACGGTCGAAACCAATGCACAAACTCCATCAACATCATCTACATCGACTTCTGCAAATCCTGTTCTTGAAATAGTTTTACCAGCAGTTGATGAGCAAAACCAAATCATATCATTTCAAGAAGAACCTTCACAAAACCAGAACGATGCAACGTTAGATGAAGACTTATTTGAAAACCCGTTTGCTACTGAATCAGCTGAATCATCTTCAAGCTTATGAGAACAATCCAACTCACATACGTTTAACCAACGGTATCCTTCTACTCTGAATTGGACAAAAGACCATCCAATTGAACATGTTATTGGTGAACCTTCACGGCCAATTCAGACGAGACGCCAACTTGCCACCGATTGCGACTTATGCATTTACCTTTGCCCAATTAGCAATATAGATCCAAAGAACATTCGCGAGGCAATGGCAGAACCCGCATGGATAGAAGCAATGCAGGAGGAACTTCTCCAATACCGTCTACATGACTCTTGGGATATGGTTCCAAGACCAATCGACATTCGCGTCATTGATCTCAAATGGTTATGGAAGAACAAAAGGGATGAAGAAATGACTGTAATTCGCAACAAAGCTCGTCTTGTGGCCAAAGGATACAAACAAGAAGAAGGAATAGACTTTGAAGAGTCATTCGCGCCGGTAGCTAAACTTGAAGCAGTCAGGATATTCTTAGCCTATGCAGCTCACAAAAACATCACGGTTTATCAGATGGACATTAAGACCGCGTTCTTGAATGGAACTCTGAAAAAAAAAAGTGTACGTGAGTCAGCCAGAAGGCTTCATAGACATGGAACATCCAGACTACGTCTACAAACTCAAAAAGGCAATCTATGGTTTAAAGCAAGCTCCGAGAGCGTGGTATGACGAACTGTCCTTTTTCCTGATTCTAAACAATTTCACCAAAGGAACTGTTGATCCTACCTTGTTTACACAAAAATGCAAAAATGACATTTTGATTGTTCAGATTCACGTGGACGACATCATTTTTGGGTCCACTAATCCGAATCTTTCAAAACATTTTGAAAATCTCATGAAAAGCAAATTTGAAATGTCCATGATGGGGGAACTAAAGTTTTTTCTTGGTTTACAGATACATCAATCCCCACGTGGAATTTTTATTAATCAAGCTAAATATACAACTGAGATTTTGAAAAATCATGGTATGGATAATTGTGATTCGGTCTGTACACCAATGGTAACTTCACCAAAAATTGGAGCCGATTTATTTGGGAAACCTATCGATCCGAAGAAATATGGGAGCATGATTGGTTCTCTCATGTACCTCACTGCTAGTCGACCCGATATTCATTTTGTTGTTTGCTTATTAGCACGGTTCCAGGCAAAGCCTACCGAATTGTACCTCAAAGAGGTTAAAAGGATCTTTCAGTACCTGAAGACATCCATTCACATGGGACTTTGGTATCCGAAGGAATCCGGATTTGATCTAATTGCTTTTTCAGATGCGAACCACGTAGGTGATCAAGTTACAGCAAAAAGTACATCAGGAGGAGCACAATTTTTGGGAGAAAAGTTAGTCAGCTGGTCTTCAAAGAAACAAGATTGCACTGCACTTTCAACCGCTGAAGCCGAGTATGTGTCTCTATCTGCGTGTTGTGCTCAAGTTCTATGGATGCGAACACAACTCACAGATTATGGCTTTACTTTCGATAAAATACCTATGTATTGTGACTCAAAAAGTGCCATAGTCATATCATGCAATCCTATTCATCACTCAAAGACTAAGCACATCCGTGTCCGCTACCACTTCATCAAAGAGCACGTAGAAGAGGGTACTGTTGAATTATTTTTCGTGAAGACAGATTACCAACTCGCCGATCTATTTACTAAAGCCCTTCCAAAAGAAAGGTTTCACGATTTAGTTCGACGAATTGGAATGCGAAGCCTAACCCTTGAGGAGTTAGAACATCTTCTTGAATCTTCTTGAAAATGATTTTTCCAAAAAGCTTCGCTGTAAATATTTTTGAAAAACAAAATACAAAATTTGAAAAACCAAAAAAAGTAAAATATAAAAATATAAAACTTTCAAAAAATACAAAAACAATATAAAATCAAAAATCCAAAAATATTCCTCTCACGACATGTTTCTCGCATAATCGATATTCTGTGCGTTTCTAGAAATGTCATTCAACAATGATACGGACATGTACAGATGCTTGAGCGAGAGTTATTTAAATGTTTTTCTAAAACATGTCTTTCCTCAAAATTTCTTCAAAAAATGGCTTTCGTATACTTCAGTACGAAACCCGGACAAAAATGATGACTTTTGATTATTTAAAATCAAAACTCGGGTTTTTTAAAGCAAAATCTAGTGTACGCTTCAGTGCACTACATTTAAAACTGGTGAGAAATCATCATCATCTTGAGCACCTCTTTCAAGATTGTTCAAAAAGATTTTCAAAATCTTTCAAAATATTTTGTGCTCAAGATAACTCCCTCTAAAACCCTTTAATTGATTATGCTTTATTAAATGGGGAGTATAAAACAAAAATGTTCCAAATTCATGCTTAATTCAAATCCGTTTGTCTCCCCAAAAGATTCTAAAAATGTTGTTTAATCCGTTGATATCAAAAATATCACGAATATGCTATTTTTGAGGGGGAGAAGATGTGATTAAAATGTGATCAAAAAGATTAATGATCGTTTTTTGAATCTCAAAAGAGCTCGAGTCAGTTGAAACCATTGAATTGACGAGGAATCAAAGTCAGCAAATGTACCATTTCGAGAAACTCGTGATAGACATGCACTTTCATGGGTCTAACCTTCTTTTCAAGAAGAGTTTACAACTTCAAGTTAGTTATTAGAGCTAGTTGTCACCTAAAAACTGACAATGGAACTCTTTAACTATGCAACGTAACCGTGTCTCATGGGTAATTGTCTATCATGAGCCGATCAATTCAAAAAGTGCGAACTCTACCCTCACTGTGCAGATTTCCGTCAAAACTTATAAGCACATGTGAAGGGGGAGTGTTTCTGAAAATATAAAACTCTCAGAGTGTTTCAAACATGTTTTCAATCATAAACACTCTGAGAGATTTTCAAAGAAAATTGGTTTTATGGCAACACGGGATAGTCATAGAGTTATAAGGTGACTAAGGATAGGAATATTCGTCCTATGATCCGCCAGAGCCAGAGGGATCTACCCAAGGACACCACCAATAGTTAGTATTAGAAGTCCTTAGGTATGATTGAAAAAAGGAGCAATGTGAGAAAGGAGAAAGAAGGGGTTGAAGAATTAAAAAGAAAAGTAAAAGAAAGGGTGAAAAGAAATAACCCTCCATATTCAACCTTAGGGCAGAAACCGGGTTCAATTCATCTGCTACTGGTTGTCACTTAGATGACATTGCTATTGAAGACAAAGACGTCATGGACCCAGTGACGCACTGCACTTAACCTTCTTACCACTCAATTCCTCTCAAAAGGATTTGTTTCATTCTCACTGGGAACCCTACATAATCTATCGACTTTCTCTTAAAGATTGTTGGTATTGAAGAAGGAGACCCTCTCCCTAGTCTCCGCTCAGGAAAACAAAAATGCACTAATCGAGTCTAGAGCCACGAGATTCATTAAAAGATATCATAGGAACACTTGACATTTCATTGCTTGTTGTTCAACAATAAGAACACAAGTGATACATTCTAGAGTCCTACGTAGATCTTAGCAATCTGCCAGAACATTTTTGAGAGGTTTCACAAATGTGATCCTCAGTGATTGAATGGAAACTCCTGCCAGGGTCAACATCAAACAGCTCTGACAGCAGGTCACTTCGGTAATTCTTTATGGGTTACGCTTAGTGTGTCTCAAACGATCTACAGTCGTGAAGTGATGCTTCGGTGTACTTCAACGACTCACATGAACTGTAGATGTACTTCGGTATGTCGTGTTAGCCTTCTTGAGGGCCTCCAGTTTCAGGAACAGCCTTTGCTAGAATTAGATATGTGTTTTCACACTATGCTGTTAACACCCTCAAAGTTCGAACTTGTAAGTGCTGGAAATCCCGCTAAGGAGATTCATTTCACGAATCGAATCCTGAAGATGTGGGTCGTTACTTGAATTTATTCAAGGTAATGCCAACTGTCCCTTATGGGATTAGGACGGTTGATTCGCCCGACCAAGGTGAATGGAATCAAGACATTCATCAGTATAACAATTGTAGTAATCAATTCTTTAAGAAAAGATTACAATGATCAATTGGTGTTCGTGACTGTACCTGGGAAGCTGCTGCTGATGGATGCTCGCGGGAGGAAGAGATCGTGCAGATTCTCCACATGCTCATACCAACAACATCACAAATGAATTTCTCTCATAATCAAAGGCAACACAAAGTTAAAAATGATTCTTCGTCAATGTCAAAGAATCTACAAAGTATAAAGACTCGAGAACTACATAATTGGTAATTAAAAGTCAAATAGAAATGTGAGCATGGTGGAGAAAGACGTGGAGACACCTATTCCAAAGAAGTTGACCAACGCAGACAACACCATTAACTGATCACAAAGCATGAAGGAACAAGGAATTAAGACTATTCTATATCTACACACAAAGTTCAAGATCAAGGAAAGTAAAGACCTAATCAAGTGGAGCATCTTTTTAATGACCACCCCTTAGGGGGAGATTGTTAGCCTTAATAGTTATTAATAGAAGTGATGGTCATTCACATTTAGGAACTTTGTAACGTGTGTTAGATATCGTACTAGAATAGTCAACGGGCTCGTGGATTGGGCTAAGCTAAATGGCTAGAAGTTATGTCAAGCTAGCCTTTACTATGTTGCAATCCAATCTATGTCCAATCCAATCCCACGAAGCCCATGGAAAGCCCATGAGGGCGTTTAGTCTAGGAGTATAAATACCCCTCAAATGTGTCATTTGAGGGGTGTGCTTGAGTGTGTGTGTGTGTTTTTCCTTTGAAATAGAAGCTCTTGTTTTCATATTTATTTCTCTCCACATACACGACATACATATTATATCAAGTCACCATCTTTCTCATCTTTCCTTCTTCTTATTTACGCATAACATAAGTGTTTGTTTACGTGGTATACTTGTGATAAGCTTTAGTATTCGTGTGATAAGGTTGAGATAAACAAGGTCCTACATGGAGTTTGAGGAGTAATCTACTTGGTGAAGGTGCTTTGCACTAATACAAAAAATAGTTATCAGTCCACCATGTTTAACAAACATAAGGACTGACTAATCCATGAGCAAACGACTCTGGTAAAGATTTCTCAAATCCATTTATGGCTGACAATTTGCCAAAAATTGTATGGTAATCAACTCACCATATCTGTGATAGTGAAGAGTTGGCTAGCCCACAAGATTATGGCTTGTGGTAAAGGCTGTGGCAAATCCATTTATATGGTTGACAGTTTACCAAAAACTGGATGGTTGTCAACTAACCAAAGCTTGATGTTGAATAAGTTGAACTGGTTATTAATTCACCGGGGTGATGACTGAATTCCACCAAAGAATTAACTAGTCCAAAAGCATACGGATTTTGGTAAAGACAAGTCAAATCCGTTGATAGCTGATGATTTGTTAAAAACATATGGTATTTCAACTCACCATGTTTCATGTACAAAGAGTTGAAATGGTTATCAATGTACTATGGTTATTCACCAAACATTGGCTACTCCAGAGTAATGGCTAATTGGTACAGAGACATCAAATCCATAAGTTTTCAATGATTCACCTCTCACAGGAGTTAACACACCTAGAAGTGATGAGAATAGTATGAAAATTTATGAACTGATGTACAAATTGTCAATGTTGCTGAAAAGAACTAAAGTACAACCGTGGAGTGCTGATACTTGTTATATAGATGTTGCATAGATCAAAATTGAAGATTCACAGAGCAGCAGTACCAAATAATTCCCAGAAGGCAATTCATAACATCCTCAGGAAGCTCAAAATAAAGAAACTTGAATTTCACAAGTGAAGATAAAGTTAGGGGAGGATTGTTGGGAATTATATATGTAACAGACTTAATACTGCTAGTGATACTAATGTTAAGTCTGGCAGAACGTAGTTAGTTCTGTTTTGTATATCATAGTTAAGTCTGTTTATGAAAAAACATAATAGTTTTATTAGAGATATAGTAGGAAAGGATAAGTACGTGTTAAAGATATCTTAGGAAAAGATATGTATATCATTTTACACGTTTTGTAGAGTTGCTAGGGTTTCCTTAGTGTATAAAAGGAAGCCTAAGGCATTATGTTATGTACGAAGTTTATTAGAATGATTGATAATAGAAGCTTAGTAAAGTTTAATAGTAAAATAGCAATTGTGTTCTTTTTGCTTGTGTTAAGATTCTGCATTAACACTTAAGCATTTATTGTTAAGAGTTTCTCATATAGTTGATTTGGATTTACTCAAGTTAACTATTGTCGTATAAAGGCTGCTTAGATCCATAACTTTGGACCTACAAAATCTCTATACAGTTTAAAGCAGGCGCCGCGGTGTTGGTACAAGAGATTTGATTCTTTCATCATTGGCCTTGGATACAACAGACTACACGTAGACCCTTGTACATATTACAAGAGGTTTGAAGACAATGATTTTGTCATCTTGCTGTTATATGTTGACGACATATTGGTTGTAGGCCCCAACAAAGATCGTATCAGTAAATTGAAGGCACAGCTCGCTATGGAATTTGATATGAAAGACCTTGGACCCGCAAACAATATTATAGGGATGCAAATTCACCGAGATGGATTTAGTAGGAAAAATTGTCTTTCACAAAAAATTTATGTGAAGAAAATCTTGCAAAGGTTCATTATGCAAGATTGTAAGCCAATATCAACCTCGTTTCCTACTAATGTCAAGTTATCCTCCAAGATGAGTCCTAGCAGTGAAGAAGAGAGGATGAAGATGTCTCAAGTACCGTATGCATCAGCAGTGGGAAGTTTAATGTTCGCGATGATTTGTACAAGAACAGACATTGCACATGCAAAGGGGAGTAGTAATTCGGTACATGGCGGAACCTGGTTGAGAGCATTGGGAAGCTGTGAACATGATCCTTAGATACGTTAAAGGAACCTCAGATGTTGCATTATGTTTTGGGGAATTTGACTTAACTGTCCAGGGATATGTTGATTCTGATTATGCAGGTGATCTTGACGAAAGTAAATCAACCACCGGGTATCTGTTTACACTTTCTGGCGGAACAGTAAGCTGGGTTTCAAAACTGCAGTCAGTTGTGGCCATGTCAACAACAGAAGCATAATTGTTGTAGCTGCTCAAGCCAACAAAGAAGCAGTATGGTTGAAGATGTTGTTGGAAGAACTCGGGCACGAACAAGAGAAAATTACTCTATTTTGTGACAACCAGAGTGCCTTGTATCTTGCAAGGAATCCATCATTTCATTCAAAGACAAAGCATACACGAGTTCAGTATCACTTCGTTCATGAGAAAGTGGAAGAAGGAACCGTTAATATGCAGAAAATTCATACTGATGATAACGTGGCGGATTATCTGACGAAAGCAATCAATTGTGACAAGTTTATATGGTGCCAATCCTCATGCGGCCTAGCAGAAACGTTAGCAACATGGAAGTGCAAGGAAGGATAACGGTGTGAAGATCGATTTAGCTTCAATAAGATCTTCAAGTGGGAGATTGTTAAAGATTGGTTGGAAAATATATATATTAATGAATAGTTGGCAATTTGGACAACAATGGACAGCCAACTTGTTTATTGGTGGTGTGCTCATGCATGACGGTAGTATGCTCAACCTCTGCCTATAAAAGGAAGGCCCAGTTGCCTCAATTAGCATCTCATTCTCTTCTTTACTTTCACATAGTGATATGTTTCTCCTGCTAGTACTTGTAAGTACAATTAGAGAGTTTGTGTAGTATCTCCTATATACAAGAGATATAACTATTGGTGTTTATCTTTTTAATTAAAGAAAACGTGTAACTCCTAGTTTTCTTCATAGTGAAACGTATTTTTCCTTGCCCGTGGTTTTTACCCTATTGGGGTTTTCCACGTTATATCCGTGTGTCATCTTTTATTATATTTCATATTTTAGTTGTGAGTTTGCTTCAGTCCGATGTCACTTTTTTCAACATAAGTATAATACAACTTTTGACCTTTTATGTAATGTATGGCGGATTTGCTACTTAACTGGCTTTTAAGGGTATTCTCACATTTTGTAACTAGTTATAATACCTGTGCACGCACGGGGTTTTGACAAAAAAAAAATTATTCTGTATTAATACTAAATATTGTGTCTTTAAAAGTAATTGCATATAATTATATAGTTATAAGTTTCGTGCATGCACGAAGTTTAGACATAAATCAAATTTATTTTAACATTTTAGTTCAGTATATACACATATAATAATTTGCTCATGAAAATTGTGATATAAGTACAACTAATACTTATGCACGAGTTTTTCATTATGCATTAATATCCATTAGAATTTGGTAAAATATTTGTAAAAATTTATGTTAGGTAACTCATGATTTAATTTTTTTAGCTAACAAAGATGTTGGTGTTGTTATTTAAATTTCACTACTGATATTATGTTGTACACATGATGCAAGTTTAATAGCACATAATGAGCGTTGATAAAGTTAAAATATACTCCTTAAAGTTTTTTAAAAATGTTTTTCTCCTTATATAAATACATAAGAATTACATGAGTCATTGTTATAAGTACAATCGCGTACATTTATTTTTATATTAAAGTAACCCGTGCTTACAATTTGATAATTATATTCCCGTTTTCAGTAATTTAGCCGCATTTAAAATGTAAACTCGTTTCCACATTCGTTAAACTTTTAAAAATGAAATAAATGATTCTTTATTGAACGTATATAGTAAAAAAATTGATACTTATAATCTTATGCAAATTTATATGTTGTTATTTTAAAACAACATATACATTGTATTTTTTAAGATATAAAGTATAAAGGGTATAAAGTATAAGGGGCTATTTGTTTATAATCCAAAGTTATTAAAAAATATGGATACTTATAATATTACACTTAACTCTATATAATTTTTAAAAATTCAACCACTAAAGTTTTATTAATTACCTATTTTTTTTAAGTTTTTGTTTTCACAAATTTGACACCTATATTTTTATGTGTTTTTTTTATCAACCAAATTTTTCCACCAAATTTATTGAAGTTTGACCAAAATCAATTTAATTTTGACGTTTATTAACTAATCACATCACACGATTTTGCTTACGTAGCAAAATCGAGCTCTCCTATTGGCCAAATTGTTTTTTCAATAAGAATGAATTGACAAAATTACTCCGAAATGATGTAATTCCACAACCACAAATATTAAATGCATTCACAAAAATATATGCATCTCCCTATTATTTCTCTTTTCTCATTTAAAATATGTGGCTACAATCTTTTCTTACTCTTCTCATTTCAATAATTCTTCTCACTATATCCACACTCATAAAAGATTAATCATATAAAATTTATGGAATTATTATAGCGGAGTGTATTTATTGGGTAAGAGAAAAAACATATTTTATAGTGTTTGAGAAAGAAATTTGAAAATTGATTACTGCGTTTGGGGATCATAATAACTATAAACATTATGAACATATGTTAACACAAAACGTATTTTTGCTCATATTGTCCATATTACCGAATTTTACCGTCCAAATTCGATTAAAAATAGATAGCAAGCTTAGTGGTTAATCTAATCCAAGTCACAAGGGAAGGAGGATTTAGCATGATGAACGTTCGCATAAAAGACCCTATACAAAATCGGCATTAAGGTGTTATGAGAGGAATGTTTGGCACATGAGGTGCATGTGCACAGCTTTAAGCTGGTCACGTGAGGTGCATGTGTTCTCTCCAACAACCTCTAACTAACTTTGGCGCCTAACTTCTTTTAAATACTCAAGTGTAGTAAGTTTAGCATTCATTCTGAATATTGTAAACATTTCTACTATCTGTAATTCTCTCCAAACTCATCAATAAAACTCCCACTTGAGATTCTATTCTAGTTCTTGAATCTTTAGTCAATTTTATCTCTTCTTCCAGTATTTTTACTCAAGAAGAGCATTACAATTGGTATCAGAGCCCCTTTCCTGGAGCTCCGACCATCTTTAAAACAAGTTTGTTACAATTCCGGTGAGTTTGTTAAGTTTCCGGTGAGACGGTTATTTTTCCGGCGATCAGTTTCAAGAAACAGAGTACTACACTGGTACACTGTTTAATAGTCTTATACTATCCGTCAGAAATACGACCAATCTGTCAAGTATTCATCGCAACCACGAGAACAACGCATTAGTGCTTAAATTCTCTGTTTTCGAATCAATGGTTAGTTTTGTTTGACTTGAAGTTGGCCAAGAACGGGTAAATATTGTTGGTAACTGCTCAATTGAAGACGAAGGAGTGGTGACTGATAATAAACAAATCAAAATAGTATAGTGACTATGGCACCATCAACAAGAATCACAACTGGTTCTTCCAACATAGATGATGCTACAAGGCAAGTTATCACAGAATCTGTTACAACTGCAGTTCAAGAAGCGGTTGCAGCAGCTATGGCAGCAATGCAACAAAGATTGGATGGGGTTTGTTTGAGACAAGAACTATTGGTAGCTAATAATGAGGGAGGTGGTAACCAGCCAAACAGAGTTAATGGCTATGGAAGGCTCACCAAACTGGATTTTCCAAGATTCAATGGGGAAGATGTTAAAGGATGGTTATACATATGTAATTAGTTCTTTGCTTTGGACAATGTAGCAGATAACCAGAAAGTCAAGATTGCTTCAATTCATCTCTATGATAAGGCCTTGGATTGGCATAGACATTTTTGAGAGAAGGAATGGGTTGGAAGTGGCATGGGAAAGATATGAAGAGGAGATCTTGAAGAGATTTGGGGCAGTGGTGGAAGATCCCATGGCTGATCTCAAGAATCTTAGGCAGAATGGTTCAATGAAGGCATATCAAGATCAGTTTGATGCTCTTTTAAGTAAGGTAGATATTACTGAATCTCAATCCATTAGTATGTTCTTGGCTGGTATGAATGCTGATATTGCAATGATGGTGAGGATGTTTAAGCCTAGGACCTTAGCTGACACCTATTGTTTAGCTACTTTGCAAGAAGCCACAAATGAGGATAGGGTTAAAACTAAACCATTGTATTCTAAATATAGAAACAGTGTTGGTAGTAGTAGTGGGAATAATGGTGGAGGAGTTGTTGGCACAAGTACTACAAGACCATTGTTAGCTTTACCATCACCATCTCAAAATAATGCTGCAAGAAATGTGAGCAATGGGGTTGGTTTCGGAAGAAAACAGTTGAGTAAAAAAGAATATGAGGAGAAAAGGGCAAAGAATCAGCGTTTTTACTGTGATCAAAGGTATGTTCCAGGCCATAAATGTAGTGGGCAGATGTTTGTTTTGGAGGTTTTGACTGGGGAGGAAGGAGAACCTGAGGACAGTGGAGAGGAATGTTTGGTAGAAGAAGGGGATTTTTGTGTGCAAGAACAAACACCAGAAATTTCATTGAATGCCTTATCAGGAATACCAACCTATCAAACTATGAGAGTCATGGGTCAAGGGGGCAAACAACTCATCCATATTTTGTTAGACTGTGGAAGTACACATAATTTTTTGGACCTTAACAAAGCCAAACAAATGGGGTGTCAATTGAAGACCACTTGTCCTTTGCAAGTAAATGTAGTTGGTGGTTCTCAGTTGTTCAGTCAATATGAGTGTAAGTCCTTTCAGTGGAAAATGCAAGGGGAGACATTTGAGGCAGACTTTATGATCTTACCATTGGGGGGCTGTGAAATGGTGTTGGGCATACAGTTTTTGTCAACAATGGGAAATATGTTGTGTAATTTCAAAGAATTAAGGATGGAGTTCAAGTATAAGGGGAAGAATGTGGTGTTAAGGGGAACAAGACAATCAGAGTTGCATTGGATACAAGGAAAACAAGTGTCCAAAGAGATGGGAAATCAAGAGGTTCAAAAATACTCTGTATGGTCTTCAGTGTCCTTGAATTTGATGCAGGCCAATGAAAATCAAGAGCATATGCAGACTGAAATCAAAGGGTTATTGGAGGAGTATAAGGATGTTTTTGGTGTTCCAAGTTGTTTACCTCCAAATAGGAGTTTGGATCATAAAATTCCATTGAAAGAAGGGGTTACCTCAGTGAACAGCAGACCTTATAGATACCCACCTGCACAGAAAGATACTATTGAAGCAATGGTTAAGGAACTTTTGGATACTGGAGTTATTAGACAGAGCAACAGTCCCTTCTCCTCTCCTATAGTCATGGTGAAGAAAAAAGATGGCTCTTGGAGGATGTGTATTGACTACAGGCAACTCAATCAACAGACTATTAAAGATAAGTTTCCAATTCCTGTGATAGATGAATTAATTGATGAGTTACATGGTTCAAAGGTGTTTTCTAAGTTGGATCTTAGATCTGGTTATCATCAGATCAGGATGCATAAGGAAGATATCTATAAAACAGCTTTTAAAACACATGATGGACACTATGAATTTTTAGTAATGCCATTTGGACTTACTAATGCCCCATCCACTTTTCAAGCCTTGATGAACAACATATTCATACCTTTTTTTGGGAAGTTCACTCTAGTTTTCTTTGATGATATCCTAGTTTACAGCTCATCAATTGAAGAACATGTGAATCATTTGAAACAAGTGTTGGAAGTAATGAGGGAGCACACTTTGTATGCAAAAATGAGTAAATGTGTGTTTGGCACAGCTCAGGTTGAGTATTTGGGACACATTATTTCTAGTGCAGGAGTGGCCACAGATCCTAGTAAGATAAAGGCTATGATAGATTGGGCAATCCCAACCAACCTTAAGCAGTTAAGAGGTTTCTTAGGCCTCACTGGTTATTATAGGAAATTTGTGAAAGGGTATGCCACAATTGCTCATCCTTTGACCATTTTAATGAAAAAGAATGCTTTCAAATGGTATGAACAAGCTACTATAGCCTTCAAAGAGTTGCAACAGGCTATGGTACAATCCCCAGTTTTGGCCTTACCAAATTTTGAAGAAGAATTCATCATTGAAACAGATGCATCAGGATTTGGGTTGGGAGCAGTACTTCAGCAGCAAGGCCATCCAATTGCTTACTTGAGTAAGACTTTGGCACCTAAGCACCAATCCTTATCAGTTTATGAGAAAGAATTGTTGGTTGTGGTTTTAGCCTTACAAAAGTGGTTGGGATACTTATTGGACAGGCATTTTAAGATTAAGACAGATCATTTTAGTCTTAAATATGTTCTGGACCAAAGAATTACAACACCTTTTCAGTCAAAGTGGTTGCCAATATTGTTAGGCTTTGACTATGAAATTGAATATAAGAAAGGCAAAGAAAATGTGGTGGCTGATGCTTTATCCGGGGTCCAACAACAGAGTCAATTATGTCAAATGTTGCTTTCCACTGAGAGCAATGAACTGGTGGATGCTGTGAAAGCTACTTGGTCTAAGGATCCTGTGTTACAAACCAAAATAAGAGATCTGCAACAGGGAAGTGTTCATGATTTTAAGTATACATGGGTTGCAAATGAACTAAGAAGGAAAGGTAAATTGGTGGTGGGCAATGATGAGAATGTAAGATTGAGATTGGTTAATCATTTTCATGCTAATGCAGTGGGTGGTCACTCAGGTGTTCAGGCTACTTTAAAGAGGATTTGTGCTTATTTCTATTGGAAAGGGCTAAGAAAAATGGTCAAACAGCAAGTTCTTTTGTGTGATGTGTGTCAAAGAAATAAATGAGACTTAGCTGCATCTCCAGGTTTTCTGCAACCTTTACCCATTCCAGAGAGAGTGTGGCAAGACATATCCATGGATTTTATAGAATCTTTACCCTTGTCTCAAGGCAAATCAGTCATCTTGGTGGTGGTAGACAGATTAAGCAAGTATGCTCATTTTATACCATTGAGCCATCCTTTTACTGCTTCACAAGTTGCTCAAGCTTTTTTGGATAACATTTACAAACTACATGGGTTACCCTCTACTATTGTCAGTGATAGGGACAAAATCTTCATAAGTATGTTTTGGCAATCATTGTTTAAGGTGCTTCAGGTCAAGCTCTGTATGTCAACAGCATATCATCCTCAGTCTGATGGTCAATCTGAAGCTGTCAACAAATGTATAGAGAACTATCTGAGATGCATGACTGGTGAAAAGCCCAAGGAATTGATGAAGTGGCTACCCTTGGCTGAGTACTGGTATAACACAAACTTCCATAATTCAATTAACACCACACCTTATGAAGTTTTGTATGGTCAACCAGCTCCTATCCATATTCCTTACACCCCAAAAGATAGTTCAGTGGACTTGGTGGATAGGACTCTACAAGCAAGAGAAAAAACCATTGCTATGCTTAAGTTCAATTTGAAAGTGGCTCAAGATAGAATGAAAGTGTATGCAGACAGGAAAAGGAGTGATAGGGAGTTTGCAGTTGGAGATTTTGTGTATCTGAAATTGCAACCTTACAGACAATTGACTATAAGAGTCAACAAGCAACATAAGTTGTCTGCAAAATTTTATGGAACATTTAAGATCATCCAAAGAATTGGAAGTGTGGCTTACAAGTTGGAACTTCCACCTACTGCTCAAGTTCATCCAGTTTTCCGTGTATCACAACTAAAAAAATGCCACTCTACAGATGCTGCTATGGGTACTCTTCCCTTGTGTGATGCTCAAGGCTTACTTGCTGCTACTCCATACAAGTTGTTGGATAGGAAATTAGCTAAACAAGGAAATAGAGCTGTGGTATATGGTCTGGTGCAGTGGTCTAATGGAAGTGTAGAAGATGCTACTTGGGAACTCTTGACTGATTTGGAAAAGAGATTTCCTGACTTTAACATTGACCCTTGAGGTCAAGGGTCTTTGAAGGGGGAACCATTGTTATGAGAGGAATGTTTGGCACATGAGGTGCATGTGCACAGCTTTAAGCTGGTCACGTGAGGTGCATGTGTTCTCTCCAACAGCCTCTAACTAACTTTGGCGCCTAACTTCTTTTAAATACTCAAGTGTAGTAAGTTTAGCATTCATTCTGGATATTGTAAACATTTCTACTATCTGTAATTCTCTCCGAATTCATCAATAAAACTCCCACTTGAGATTCTATTCTAGTTCTTGAATCTTTAGTCAGTTTTATCTCTTCTTCCAGTATTTTTACTCAAGAAGAGCATTACATAAGGACTCATACTTTGATCAGACGCGTGACACCAACGTACCAGCAAATCAATTGTTTCCTTGGAAAATCTCAGCAAATGGGTTCTTCAACTAAGCTGCTGGCCGGAATCCTCCTATCATTAAGTGCAAGCTTTTTCATGATACTGGTTGCACATATACGTGTGACTAAAAGTTGCATAACACATATACATCATACCGACCATATTCCGATGAATGGAGTCTATAAACTTCTTTAGGTAAACATTTTCTTTCATACATGATTCCTAAGTTCCTTTTTGTCAATTAAGTCTACCATAGTATTGATTTTGTACAATCAAGTCCTATTTGTTGAAACCGATATTTCTTGTGAATTTTCATTTTTATGAAGCCACAGACCATTTTTATGGTTTCAACAATGTGATACTTGGTACAAGTGGGTCCTACAGATCTATAAATTGTAAATTATTTGTCTACTTTCCGGAATATAAAGGGCTTAAACAACATGATGAATCATACATGATACAGCAAGCTTTTTTTAAAACTAATTATACGGACACATGAGATAACCGGTATGTCCCCAGAAACTCCTCAAGAAATTTGGTTAGTTTTCTTCCAGGATGTTCCTTTGAGAATTGGCTTTGTACACTTCTCTTTGCTACATGCTTACGCCAACTATGGTTAAACTTACACAAAGGTACAATTAATTTCGCAATTTTACAAAAGTTCTGATTGGTGAACCACATCTTTCTTCTGCTGCTGCCCCAGGCCTATAGGGAAGAGTAAGCAATTCAACTGGCTCTCCACACCAAATTCCGAGGAAGCCTGCAATCCCACAGAAGTGTTAGTAGCTATATATTTGTGCACAATTGCGTTACAAAATGGACAGATAGGATAACGGGTCAATACTAGTTCAGGTAAAAATGGGAACATGTTGGTACTTGTCAATTCGGGTACTAATCATTTGTGTATTAAACATGATTAAGTTTTTTATTGGACTAATGATCTATAATTCCTAGGACACTTTGGCGACTTTCGCCTCATTCACCCCATTTAACTTGTTTTCTCATTAGCTATTTTTTGTTATTTTACTCATTTATCCGTTACAGATCAGCTTAACCCTAACGGACACGTGCATAATTAAGTGGATCGCAACTGCTACCTCTACAAGACTGTCTTTTTGTTCTTCATATGTGATCTTATAATCGTATTAATCCATCTGGCCATTTAGTATCAAATAACTTCTGGAATAACCTGTGTTCCAGAGAAGTTAGAAATTACCCGATTTTTAAATGCAAACCGCAATGTTTCAACTTGTCTACCAGAACAAGCTCTCAAATCAAATCCAAGGCTGTCTACCCCGATAAGAGACACCTCCTGTCATTAGTTGAAACAAATCTTATATAATGTACGTCTTGTAAAACGACTACTGTATAAAGCATGGTTTCAACTGAAAGCATCAAGGATTTGTATAATGTACGAAGAATACATAAAAGACAATGAGCAAAGCATTACCTCGACTTGAATGCCCTTAGATCTCCAACATAACGATTTAAGAGCTTGTGTGGTGGTATCTCCACCAGATTTTATCCGTGATATGATTTTGGCAGCTGAGTGTGCTATAGCATCGGGCTGAGACCTGCTAAAATCTTCCACTTCAACAGAAACCTGTAAACAATTTACCAACTTAAAACACTTTTTTATCAAGAACAAATTCAGGTAAAGTGATGGTCTTACCGATGAACTACAACAGCAAAAACTATCAACTTAGATAAAAGGGATATGCTGCATATTACAGGTGGCGATTTCGACCCATTTACTCATGAATGGGTCAATTTAGGTTTCATTTTATATCAAATGAGCCAAAAAGAGAACTTTGCTAAAAGCGCATCAGGTCAAATGGGTTGAATGTTGTCCAAAGCCCATTTTAAATGCATATATCCTCCTAATTATTTTGATTCAGCGGTTTAGATTATCATGGTAACAATATTGGCTTGTAATGATAACTAACACATATTATTAATAAGAATAAAAAAAATGGACAAAAGAAATTCCGCGGGTCAAACACAACCCGAACCTATTTGGACAGGTTAGCCAAGCCAACCATCTAATTATTGTGTATGTCACCTATAATCCTAGACAAAATAGATTTGTTGCAAAGCAACTGGCGTGAACCGTGAGCGGTGAGCCTTAATGTCTTATACTAAATCGCCAGTAAATATATCATATACCTGATTTCCATGTGCCGAAATCAATTGCATCTTGATCATCTCTAGCTTATAGTATGTATTCCCATTTCCAGAGCTCTGATTTTTCTGCAATTCTTCTTTGTGGACATCTTGAGACGATCCTGCACCTTGTTTACCTTCAGCAATCAAATTTACTTCATCACCATTGATGACGGAATTTTCGTCAACAAATGCAGGTCTCAAGAGGCCGTGAATAGCAAGACCAGAAGGAGGCCGGTCCATGTAATCTATAGGAACATCTGATACAAACTGAGAGCATCCCAGAAGCAAGCAACAGTAAATGCATTGGTAACTCCATATAGACTAAGCAAGTACCGGTACCCAGAAAAAAATGCTTACATCTGCCAATTGATTAGCAAAATCAATAGGATGGGTAGAACGCATGGTCTCCAACTTTGCCCAGTCACCAACTGCTCCATCAGAATCTTCATCATCTTCTAAAACGGAAACCCAATCCTACAATATCTAAGCACTATGAAGAAAAAGTGTAGATCTAGAAATTGTTTAACGGAAAGAAGACAAACTAAAGCAACAAAGCTATTACCTTTACATAGTTTCCATTCTCATCATCATCCTCATCTTCGTCGTCATCATCATCGTCGTCAATGTCAATATCCTCGTCTTCAAAACCAGAATCATCGTCTAAATGAGCTAATGCCTCCATCTCACTGACCATTTCTGATGTATCTAAGCCTATTATGACTTGCTGCAGTGAGTTACGTGGTTAATAAACTTAAATGAATTAATTATATCACCAAAAGTTAATCTTTTGTCACCTATTCACTCCTCCTAGTTCAGTTATCATCTAATTTACAATTAATAGAGTTTTCTCTCCGTTTTCACAAAAAAATAATAATAATAATAATAATAAAAAAAAAATAAAAAAATAGATGTTTCATGTTAATTCATCTATCAGTTCCTCAAAATAATCATAATTTCCTAAAAACACAAGCATCTCACTGTTTGATTATGACAGCAAACACTAGAAGCACATCCAGCACTCTCTTACAGACCGTTTTACAAGAACTGATTATCTTACTTCGATTGAATATCAGATAATCATTTCTTAAAACACAGATCCAAACACCATCTAGATGTTCTCCAGCAAAAGGGTACAAACAATGACAGTAAGATGATAAGCCAGAAACCATAATCCTTACCACAAGGTTATCCCCAGAAGCAAGAGTTTCAAGAACGTCTTCATCATTTTTCACTTGGAAATATATATCTGAAAAGGCAACACAATTAGGATAGATTTTACGAAATACTAGAAACTAAGACGAAACTGTACATTGAAAACTCACCTCCATTTTCACCCTTGACATAAGGCAAATCAGGCAAGAAGATGTTCTCATAGACTCCGTCATTCACTAGACCTGAGAACATAAGCAATCCTTTGCTATTTGCCTGAAAATAACATCTAATGATTAATACATAAGTTTTTCGCTAGAGACCTTCAACAATTATGATTGTATAGATTTAATGAAATACTAGAAACCACTGTCCATATGAAATTTTATTAAATAAACACATCTTGAAACACTCACTTGATTAGCAAGCACTAATGTGATATTGGTCAGGGATAAGTATATTGTTTTAACGAAGTTTTTATTGAACTTACAGCAATAATAATGAAAACTACAAGTAGGGTGTAATATTCATTTCAGAAGTCCGATTAGTGCATTTGGTCCTCCACATTGGAAGAAAACTAAAAGTCAAAATACTAGCAGTCTATGTTATATCCCATAGGGTAAGCAAAAAGACCGCAGTATAAAGGAGGTGCCATGACTTAGTTCCAACACAGAAGACTTAACAGAGGCAAATATAATTATGTACGTAGTATATGCTTATTATTTAATGCAGTTCAAGATGGATTATACGAAAGTTATTTTTCTTTTTTGGCTAAAGGACGTCTATTACAAAACAACACATATAACACAGTCAAAGTAGGCCACTTTACTGTACGACTAATATTAAACAGATTTTATTTTCTACAAGTATGAAAATTACCTCAATAATAGTCCTACTAGTTTCAGCAGGTCTAAGTATGGCGTCCCCATTCTCATCAGATTCTTCGCTATCCGAAATGTCTTCAGACGGATGATATAGCCGAGGCTTAGGCTGTAGCACAGGACCGGATAACTCCCTTGCAGAAGCTCTAATCCTGTTCTTCGTCAACCTATTCTTACTTGTAATAGTGTTCCTACAATCAAACCAGTATAGAAGAAATTTTTAGAAAAACATCTCCAAAAGCCTGAACTTTTCTCCCTCTCATTTCTGAGTCCAAAATTCTGGCAGAGAATTCCATAGTTACCCAACCTAAACATCAAAAATCCATATTTCCCCACAACACAAGTTTTTTCTGCATAAGTACAATGTCTTTAAAGCACGTGTTGGGGAAATATGGAATTATAATGTTTTAAGTTAGGTATATATAGAATTGTCCCAGTTCTGGCTAAGCACTACTTTCCAAAAATAAAGTGACGCGTCAGTTTTTCTAAGTTTTTTATCAATCATTTTCTATTCGATAATCTTCCTAAACATAGGTCAATCACGTAAATCCTGTGTTCCATAGTTTCTTATGAATTTACTATCACATTGCCATTGTCATTATGAGTCGGCGTAATCATATAAACGGCCGTTGATTCCAAAACATGCCCCAATAGTTATTTCATTGAAACAACTATACTATTAACAAATCATCCTATTATATAATATTTAATATACTAAAACCCATAGGGTGAGTGAACCAAAGCAAGGTTATTACATGCTAATTATCATCATAATGTTCAATCCTATTGGTTGATATAGTGTCATTAGCACCAACTCTTACACTGGGCAGCGCATGATTGGTTTCCAAATGAGTTGCTACAGTAACCAATGAACAGTACGTCGGTGGCCAGACTATTGCGTTATACACAAAGGTTTAACAGATCGTAGAAAGATCCACACCCTCATTCTTCGTTTCCAAAACTAATATAATCTCCTACAAAAATCCAGACCTCATTCATTCTTATTCTTGACCAAAAAAACACACATTAATTTCATCATCAAAACCCTAAAACACAAGGACGACAATACGAATCAAAACATGCTTCAATCACATGAAATCTTGAAGCTACGTAGCAGGATTGAACAATTTTCAAAGGGCGGATTGAAGAAGGAGAAAACCCAACTTTGTAAGTTTATACGCTGATATCACCAGTAGCAGTTCGAACAATCCTTCACATGATCACTTCTTTGGTAACTTTAATCCTTCATTTTCTGTATTGTTAATTAATTGGGGTAATATCAATTCTAGAAGGGGTTTTGCAGGTGTGGTTATCGGGTTTGTTATACGTATGAAACAATTACATCAATGGCTCGCAAAAACCCCTCTTCATTATCATCACATGCTTCACCAATCACAATAGGTACAAAATTAATCAATCACTTCATTATTAGTTTATTTATTCAATGCCTTTTGATTTACTTAATTTATATGTGTTTCTTTATGTTTAGGGAACTGTCAAGTGATTGTTCAAACAAAGAATTAGAAGGTTGAATATAATGAAACTACCCTTCAAACTGCTATATCCAAAAATGTCGAAGTTGTGGTTTCTGGTATTTATTTGATTAGTTAAATGGATTTAGTTTTTGGGTTTGAAATGTTTTGTTTTTTATGTTGAGTTTATTGTTTTCTGTGGTAGATGTGTTCTTGGAAAACAACATGAGGATGTCGAATCGGCCGTTCAACAGAATGGTAACAGCTTAAGCTTACCAACTACAGTAATTTATTTGGCAATCTATAAAAATGTTTACTTTGTTGTTTTGGATTTACTATGAGGGTGTTTGGGATTGCGTAATTTAAGTGCTTATTGGTGAAAATAATTAATTCTAAGTTCTAATTATGCACACTGGGAGGTCAGAGGTGGTTATTTACTAATTTTAAATTGCCCATAAGATGAAATATACAATTTCAAACACCCCTACATATACTTAAATGAAAGCACTTTAGTGTTAATTATAAATCATATATGCAAAAAAGGGTAATGATGTGGTTCAATTAAACTTCGATCACTATTTGTTGCAAAGCTCAATTAAAACAACCAATTAAGCCTACAATGGTTTTTTGAAAAGTTTTTTTCTGTGTATGAATTATGATCAGTATTTGTAAAATGTTCATCTGGTGTTAACAGTGGAGATGCTGATGGAAAAGCACATGTGGTGTCAAAAATATACAGTTTAACGTCCTTGGGCTTGCCTATAGCTAAGACATGGAGGCCACGGTACAATCAATAACAGGTTATTCTCACTCTAACTAACATTTAGTTTTCCTTTATAAGATACCGTGCGACATATTTATTCATGTTGAAACTGACAGAAATAAAGTTGTTCCTTACTTCATAACTGAAATGAAGTAAAGAATGCAAGTGATTCTATCGAGACGGTGAAACTCCTGTGTTGCTATAGATGATGATGTAGATGAGAGAGTAGAAAAGACCAACCCCTTTTGAAAAGTGCTGAACGGGCTCGAATAACTGTCAACAAGATTCAAGGTAGACATATTTACATACATTCTTAAATTCATTGCTCATGTTATGCAATTACGTCAGAAGAAAAAAAATGCTTCTTTATGATAGAGTGACTTATTTATTTATTTATAAGAAATCATGTTGCAATTTCTGTATAATTTCCCTCATACATTTAACCCGTGTTACTTTTTTGCTGGCTATGAAACATAATGTTTAGGCACATTTGATGGCAGTTTCGGTCATCCGGCTGCTCGAGAACGCACCAGAGAACTTACTTAAGAAATGGTCCCTCTTTGGAGTTACACTTCAGAGAGAAAACAGATCTCCTCTGGGCGTTACTCCTTGCCGTCTCTGACTGTGAAATGTACCTATATCTTGGTGTGGCATCACCACGATAGTGGTGTTTGCAGCCATGATGTGGTACTCTAAGCCATGACGGGAGTTTATTCAATTGGTTTGTGCGTGCTTTGGATGTGCATACATGTAAATGTATACTGCATAATATCTTGAGGCTGTGATGAGTTTGAACGGGTCGGTTAAAAGTGAGATTTCCCGTATCTTGGCATGACATCCTTTTAGGCTTGCAGCCATGGCGGGCACACCCACATTTTCTTATTTGCTACCCTATCTGACCCTAAAAAGTATGATTACGGGAGATTTGAAAATAATTGAGAAAGAGATATTTGTGTGTGTTACAGATAGAGATGAAAAATGTAAAAGAATGATATGTGAGCTGGGAAAGTTGAGTTTGCTGTAGCTAATATCAGTCAACGTCTCACAATTCTGTACGGGGATTAAAGTTGAGATGGTCCACATCTTGGCGGGGCGGGTCACTAGACTTGCAGCCATGTTGGGCATATCCTCATTTTTTTGATCCTTACCAGACTTATTTGGTGTAGGTAGTTGTCGGTTTTATGTAGATATATTTTGCTCGAAAACGGCTTTCGTTGCTTCGCTTACGGCTATGATGATTAACTGCTATTTTTTCAGACAAATGAAATGGCCCGTCAAAGATTATGGCAACTCTTTTTATTTCTTACTGTCCTCTTGATGAATGTTAAAGAGTTATAGACGTCGTGAGGTAAATAACAGGCGATGATGATTTTCTGCATTTATGTTTTTAGGATCAGAATTAATCGACGCCTGTATCTTGGCGGGGCAGCCATCCGGAATGTGGTTGCAGCCATGGCGGGTATTTCAAATCATTACCATACTTGCAGATCTGAGCCTCAGTTTTTTGCAGTCTGAAATCACAAAGCACTTGAAGTAATATTTTAAATATTTTTAACAAATGTATCGATATTTGTTTGAAAAAACTTCAAATTCTGTGGCGTATTGATTCCTGTGATTTTGCACATTACCCTCCTCAATACGGATACCCAAAAGCTATCCCCTGCAACAGTTTTATCCCATAGCTGACTATCCTGGTCGGTCGGGTGCATGTACTTCAGGTATGTTGCTCTTCTCAGCATTGTAATTTACATTTCCCGTTGTTGCACTTAATATTGTAACTCTGTAAAAATGCAACATTTTTAATATTTATGATGGTAATATGTAAGTTGGCGTTATATTTGTTTATATATATGTTATTTGGATTCTGCAGGAAAAAAAGAATTAACCAAGGCTAGATTCCGTCACGGGTTTTTTTATTTATTTTTTTATCTATTTTATATAGATATTGAAACTACGTTTGTACGGTTTATCTGTTACCACAAGGTTTTAATGTGTGAGTTTATGTATTTTTAATGATTTCATTTTTGTTCATGTTAACTTCGCATAAATTTTGGTTTTGTTTTAATGTATTTGCGGTTCTTGATCTCTGGAACTCAAAACTCACCAAAACCGCAATTAAAAGGACGAAGAAATCGGGGATACTCAATAATGTATGATCTAATGATCATGATATGTGAGGAATATCAATCTCAACACCATTAATGGTACATGGTATGTAAGTTCTTTTAAGCACGCCTGGTATTTCATTGCTTTTGTTTATCATTGATTTTGCTTATTTAGTATGAATACATCATTTATCATGGGGCTTGCATAATGGCAGTGATAACTTACAAATGCCTTAATCCGTTTCTAAATGAGACCTATTGAATTTTTTCTATGATTTTGTGTTCAACGGGGTACTGGATGTTTAATCTAACGACAACTGGAATATCAATCTCAACACCATTAATGGTACATGGTATGTAAGTTCTTTTAAGCACTCCTGGTATTTCATTGCTTTTGTTTATCATTGATTTTGCTTATTTGGTATGAATACATCATTTATCATGGGGCTTGCATAATGGCAGTGATAACTTACAAATGCCTTAATCCGTTTCTAAATGAGACCTATTGAATTTTTTCTATGATTTTGTGTTCAACGGGGTACTGGATGTTTAATCTAACGATAACTGGTCATTTGATTTGATGTTATGACACATATGATTTCTAATTAATCTAAGCGGGTGTTTGTTATCAAGTCCATCACTTAGCTTTGCGCGCCATGAACTCTTGAAGATGTATGTATCAGTCTGTTACACTTAAGCTGGCTTTTTTTTTTTTATAGTTTTACTATTGCTAGAGCCCAAGTGCAGTGTAGTGTGCTTTTGAAGATATTGTTTTATGCCTACATGACTTTCTTTTGATATATGAGATTCAAATAGGAAGTTTGACTATACTAATAATCTATGTGCAGGCGGTTTGTTTTGTACTTAGGAGTCCGTTAACAAGTATCGACCAATTAATTGTGATATTGACTGATCCTGACGCAATGTACTTTGGATTGCGACAATGGTGAACATTTCTCGCTGATTTGGATGATGTTATGTTCTTAGTTTGAAGAAATGAAATTAGGGGTGAAGCTACTATTCATAGTTGTTTTCTTTTGATGATTGTTTTGCACCTGCACATTGTGCCACAAGAGATCATGATCATAAAGTCATAAGATAGTGGGAAAAGGGGTGGGCACAGGGCTGCGCAGCGGGTCAAAACACTTTTTTTGAACTTATTAAATTCCTAAAAAATAATTAGTTTGTCAATTATACTTACATACTTACGACAACTATATATGAACAATTTAAAGGTTTATGTAAATTGAGCTAGGAGATTTTATGCAGTGAAATATGCTTTGGTTGATATGTTTAACAAGTCTATGTATAAGTTGTATTTTCATTTAACCCTTTTGGCCTGGTAGGGATAAACATGACTTAAATTGCCACTTGACGTAGCAGCGGATGAAGTTAGAGGAAAAGCTGTTAAACTTAGAAGTTATATAGACCCCATCAAAATAGTTGAGATGGTCCACATCTCAGCCCTATGTCCGAGTCAAAATGCACTCCAAACGGGCATGGTCTGATTATTAAATGCATTAGACTTGACAACAAAAACCGTCAATGTTTTGTTTAATTTGTGGTTACAAAATCGCAGGCATTGATATAGGATTTGCCAACGCGGTTAACAAAGCGCTCCCGCAGCAACGCGCGGGCTACCCTGCTCGTTAATTAGTAATTCTCATAAACAATTTGCGACATGTTGATACGCTAACAGGCCCGTGGACAATATGTGAAAGGAAATGTAATGTTTTTACTTTATCCGAAAATGATTGGCGCCAGCAAGCGTAACAAATATTTGATAACATTATCACTAGGAAAGCAATTTCAATAGTAAACAATAACTAACTTAAATTTAATAACCTAAGACTTGTTTTTTGTAATTTGTCACATAAGTGTAAACTTAATTTCCAAATGATAAATAACATATATATCATTTACTTTACTTAAACGAATAACTAAAACCATTATTGTAGTTATACTAATAACTTAAGTAAAAGGTAATAAGAAGAAGAAAAAGAAAGGGTTACCAGGGAGTGAAGAATAACAGGGTGTTTGGGTGACGGAAATGACTGCCGGTGATACTGACGGCGGTTAATGGTGAACTTAACAGCATTTCCAGTCGGGTGAGAGCTTTATCTGGTTAACGGGTAGTATTTTACTTTGGGAGGATTTTTTTTGATAAAATTTTAAACAAAAAGAAATGTTTATTTTGTTAGAGGAAGGACCAGTGAGAACAAACTTAAAATGAGAAAGGATCGACTTGAATTAGATGCATCATAATTAGTTTCAAAAGTTATTTTGAAGTGAAAACGATGCAAAGTAGTACTAGCAACAAATTTGACCCGCAGAGGATGAAAAATACATGGGATTTGTCAAACTTGAGAAAACGCATCTAATATTTGTATATGCATCTAATTTTTAGTTATAAAATATATTACTACGTATAATGCATCTAAAAGATTAAGGATGCATCTAATTCAAATTGATGCATCTCTAACGTGTAATTATAGTTATTTCTCATCCTTCCTATTTTAAAAATTCTTCTCATTTGATCCTTAGTCTATTTTGTTATTCATTTTTAGGTTTTACTAATGACAGCCCTAATGTCACACCCCCAAATTACCTGTTTTGCAGCGGAATGGAATTCCTGGGGATTGACTGTCATAGCATCACAATCACAGTTATATTGAACGACCTAAAGTGTCGTTTGAAAAGAACATCGTTTGATTTAATAAAACAATCAGAGTTTACAAAATGTAGGTCCCAAATGAAAATCAACTTGTGCGGAAATAAGTTTAGTACAAGTCAAACGATGTTTTTAAAGTATATAAATCTTGTGTGAGACGCGTCGTCACCGCGACTCTATGATATGTCCACATGCATGCCCTGAAGTGTATGCCTTAGATACCTGAGATAAAACATGCTAAAAGTGTCAACACAAAGGTTGAGTGAGTTCATAGAGTTTGTGTTGAAATGTAAAGCCTTTCAAAATCGTTTATGCAGCAAAGGCATTGTAAATCCACTCAGTTCCAAGTTCCGCCCATACAAAACTTGCAACCTGTGTGTTTACAACCCACTGCCAAAATATGTAGTTTATGTTCAAGTGTATGATGCCAAATGAATTCACATTATAGTGCATGACTTAATGTATCAATAGTTCAATGAAAATCCCAAGACATTCAGCTCAATGATGTTCCCAAGACATTTAGCTCAATAATAATCCCAAGACATTCAGCTCAATGATAATCCCAAGACATTCAGCTCAATGATAATCCCAAGACATTCAACTCAATGATAATCCCAAGACATTCAGTTCCATGATTTATGATATAGGATATGACTAAACATTCATTCGCAGGTAGTTTCAAATAATCATGATAGTCATAAAAATAGTTGAGCATGTATCTCCCCCAAAAGTAATTCATAACAGTTAAAAGAGTAGGGGCTATGACTCACGGTAATCCTTAAAAGTTTAGAGTACTTATGATAGTAAATGAAAATAGTTGAGCATGTATCTCCCCCAAAAGTAATTCAAAACGTATAAAAGTAGGGGCTATGAAACTCACTTGGTAAAATGAGGCGATGACAAAAGTGAGTACACCGAGATGTAGTGTGATACTTTAACCTTGACCTATTATGAATGTTATGATACGTAATGAGTTATGATGTAATGTTATGCATGCATTTCGTATGTTATTTATACCATTTGTGAGTTTTGAAATTAATACTTATCGTCGAAAAATACTCTTTTGACGTCTTGACCATTCTTAAATTACTTTGCAAGTATTTACGTCAAAATGTCATCCTACAATAGTTTCTTAGTGATTTATTGTGAAATTTTAACTTTTCGTCGTAAAATAATGTCGTTGGAAATTTCATGAAAGTGACAAAAATGGCTTCGTATCAAAGTATACTAATATATTTTTGATAAGTCGAAATAATTTATAAAGCTTAAGACTCGTTTTTGACTCGTACAAAATAAAATAGGTTGCTGAAATTTTCAGAAAATATATATTTCGTCGTCAAACTTGAAAAATTCATAACTTCTTCGTTATAACTCCGTTTTAATCCGTTCAAGCGGCCACGGATTCGTTTTAAAGTATATTTTCTAAATATCTAGGCCAAAAATTCGTGCCTACTGTCGGATTTTCCAGAAATACAAAACAAGATCAGACCACTTTTTATACTTGTCGAAAAGAGTTTTTCTCGTACTAAACCTATTCCAATCCCTTCAAAACAACTCCAAAGCTATTCTAATCCTACCATACACCTTCTTAGGGTGTCATGGGTTCCTAAACATCATCAAGACCAATATATAATAAGGGATAAATTATAGGATGACTTATATATATTTAGCACATAAAAACCTTAAAAACCTTACAAATGGTATAAATATCATGAGACTTGCATGTTTCTCAAATAAAATGATATGACCATGAAAATGAATATGAAATGAAAATATGAATATGAATGCTTACTAGTGATATGATGAGGTTTATGGACACAATGGTTTTTCCTAATCACTTGAGGTTTGTATTACAAAACCTTTGTAACAAATGATACTAGTGTTTAAATAAACTTGACTTGTAAACTTGGGATGACTCTTCCTTTGATCCCTTGGCTGCCGAAATTATAGAGAGAAAAGAGATGGATATATTGGTCTTGCTTTTGTGAAAATGAGATAAATGAAATGAAATGAAGTGAAATATGTTATAATATAATAAGTTGGTAAAAGTTTGAAAATATCTCTAGACAAGATCCTAAATTTTAGGGGAGTTGATGGGTTGGCTAGTTTTTATATATATATATATACATATATATTTTTAGTAGGTAATGTAAATGTGTAAGTAATTGTGTTCTTGTAAGTATAATTAAGTAATTAAGTGTACATTTAGGCTTGTAAAATAGCGTCAACTAGAAATAAATTTTAACGGTTCAAAATAAAACATATTGAAGTCATAAAATTTATAAAAATACCTTTCTTGCAAAATTTGAGTGAAATAATAATTATCGTGTAGTTTTTAAGAAAAGCGTCGTAATAATATAAATTTAACGATTTATATACAAAATAAATTTAAAACACTAGGTAAACTCAAAATATTATTTTTATAACTAAATGTAAGTATAAAAATATGTCGGGATAATTTTTTTTTGGAAGTATTGGATTAAATGTTCAAAATAATAACTTACGCGATAACGTTTATTTAATATAAAATTTACGCGTTTAAGGTGAAATGCAAAATCATGAATGAACTAACATGATGAAAATGATGTTAATGAAATGTAGACTAAACTTAGTCTATATGAAATGTTAGTGATGATATGATCATGAATTCGCCGCTAAACCATTAAGGTTACGCGAATTTGGAACACGCAAACCTAGTTTACGATGAATGATGAATAATGAAGCATGAAATATGTTTTGAAATATGACCTGAAAATACGAGTTGTCACATTCGCCCAACCAAAAAGGAATTCAGTCCCTGAATTCAGTTCGTGTTAGTCTCTCCGGTTTAGGGTTTGATGTGGCAAACTTTCCCATTCTCGAGCAAAACCCTCAAAAGACTTTTAGGTAACCGATTTTCACTTAATCTCACAACTCATCAAACAAGAACTGTCATGAGATTAGGCTAAATCGGTTTGATTAACGGGTCTTTTGAAAATTTTGCTCGGTCATGGAATTGCTTACACATATAAGCCTACTACTCCCTTCATTGCATGATTCTTCCTGAATTAGACATAGGTGATCAGGCTATGTATAATTTAGGAGTAACTATGCAATGCTTGGACTAATCGACTCATATGATGTTTGGTGTTGAGTCAACTGATGTTAAAATTGTGATAGGGAATGACAAGGCATTCTCCATGGCAAAGTGATGTGAGTATAATGGGATGGGTATTTGAAGGCATCAATGTGACAATCGATTTTGAAATGAAAGTAAACAACTCGAAAAAAAATGTACGTATAAACCGCATGCAAAATGAATATGCACTTATGATGAAATGATGAGATGATATGATGATGTAGTTATAGTCTAGGGTCAATGATGCAACCTAGTTCTCTATAACCGAAGCTCTGATGCCAATCTGTCACACCCCTAATTTACCTGTTTTGCGGAATGGAATTCCTGGGGATTGACTGTCATAGCATCACAATCACAGTTATATTGAACGACTTAAAGTGTCGTTTGAAAAGAACATCGTTTGATTTAATAAAACAATCAGAGTTTACAAAATGTAGGTCCCAAATGAAAATCAACTTGTGCGGAAATAAGTTTAGTACAAGTCAAACGATGTTTTTAAAGTATATAAATCTTGTGTGAGACGCGTCGTCACCGCGACTCTATGATATGTCCACATGCATGCCCTAAAGTGTATGCCTTAGATACCTGAGATAAAACATGCTAAAAGTGTCAACACAAAGGTTGAGTGAGTTCATAGAGTTTGTGTTGAAATGTAAAGCCTTTCAAAATCGTTTATGCAGCAAAGGCATTGTAAATCCACTCAGTTCCAAGTTCCGCCCATACAAAACTTGCAACCTGTGTGTTTACAACCCACTGCCAAAATATGTAGTTTATGTTCAAGTGTATGATGCCAAATGAATTCACATTATAGTGCATGACTTAATGTATCAATAGTTCAATGAAAATCCCAAGACATTCAGCTCAATGATGTTCCCAAGACATTTAGCTCAATGATGATCCCAAGACATTCATTCAATGATAATCCCAAGACATTCAACTCAATGATAATCCCAAGACATTCAGCTCAATGATAATCCCAAGACATTCAACTCAATGATAATCCCAAGACATTCAGTTCCATGATTTATGATATAGGATATGACTAAACATTCAGTTCAGTTAAGCAGGTAGTTTCAAATAATCATGATAGTCATAAAAATAGTTGAGCATGTATCTCCCCCAAAAGTAATTCATAACAGTTAAAAGAGTAGGGGCTATGACTCACGGTAATCCTTAAAAGTTTAGAGTACTTATGATAGTAAATGAAAATAGTTGAGCATGTATCTCCCCCAAAAGTAATTCAAAACGTATAAAAGTAGGGGCTATGAAACTCACTTGGTAAAATGAGGCGATGACAAAAGTGAGCACACCGAGATGTAGTGTGATACTTTAACCTTGACCTATTATGAATGTTATGATACGTAATGAGTTATGATGTAATGTTATGCATGCATTTCGTATGTTATTTATACCATTTGTGAGTTTTGAAATTAATACTTATCGTCGAAAAATACTCTTTTGACGTCTTGACCATTCTTAAATTACTTTGCAAGTATTTACGTCAAAATGTCATCCTACAATAGTTTCTTAGTGATTTATTGTGAAATTTTAACTTTTCGTCGTAAAATAATGTCGTTGGAAATTTCATGAAAGTGACAAAAATGGCTTCGTATCAAAGTATACTAATATATTTTTGATAAGTCGAAATAATTTATAAAGCTTAAGACTCGTTTTTGACTCGTACAAAATAAAATAGGTTGCTGAAATTTTCAGAAAATATATATTTCGTCGTCAAACTTGAAAAATTCATAACTTCTTCGTTATAACTCCGTTTTAATCCGTTCAAGCGGCCACGGATTCGTTTTAAAGTATATTTTCTAAATATCTAGGCCAAAAATTCGTGCCTACTGTCGGATTTTCCAGAAATACAAAACAAGATCAGACCACTTTTTATACTTGTCGAAAAGAGTTTTTCTCGTACTAAACCTATTCCAATCCCTTCAAAACAACTCCAAAGCTATTCTAATCCTACCATACACCTTCTTAGGGTGTCATGGGTTCCTAAACATCATCAAGACCAATATATAACAAGGGATAAATTATAGGATGACTTATATATATTTAGCACATAAAAACCTTAAAAACCTTAAAAATGGTATAAATATTGTCACACCCCCAAATTTCGTGTTTTGCAGCGGAATTGAATACCTTGGGGAAGGACTGTCATAGCATCAAAGTTACAGTTATATCGAACGACCTAAAGTGTCGTTTAGAAAATACATCGTTTGATTAAGTAAAATAATCAGAGTTTACAAAATGTAGGTCCCAAATGAAAAATCAATGTATGCGGAAATAGGTTTGATACAAGCCAAACGATGTTTTTAAAGTGTATAAATCCCATGTGAGACGCGTCGTCACCACGACTCTATGATGTGCCCATATGCATGCCATGAAGTGAATGCCTTAGATACCCGAGATAAAACATGCTAAAAAGTGTCAACACAAAGGTTGGTGAGTTCATAGAGTTTGGTTAACAAGTAAAGCCTTAAAAGAGTGTTTATGTAACAAAGGCAAAGTTTTTGGTCAAATAGAATAGTTCACAAAGCAAAGGCATCGTAAATCCACTCAGTTCCAAGTCCCGCCCATACAAAACTTGCAACCTGTGTGTTTACAACCCACTGCTAAAAATAGTATGACAATCATGTATATGTACATTAAGATAGTTAAAAGTATAAATGTCACCACAAGGGTCTTCCAACAACTCGTGTTGGGATGTTCCTCCAACGCTCACGTTGGGCTGTATCCATATAAATGGCCTTCCAACATATAAATGATGGGATGTTCCTCCAACGACGCACGTTGGGCTGTATCCAAATTAATGGCCTTCCAACATATAAATGCTGGGATATTCCTCCAACGACGCACGTTGGGCTGTATCCAAATTAATGGCCTTCCAACATATAAATGCTGGGATGTTTGTTTAAGTCTAGTCAATACACACACCAAGTCTAAAGTATAGGTAATGTTGTTTGGCAAAAGAGTTTAAATGTTTGGATAAATAAGCATATATCTCGCCCCAAATAGTTTATAGGAATTTAAATGAGTAAAAGCGGGGTATGAACTCACAATAGTATGTAAAAGTTTAGAGTACTTGTGAAAGTAAATGAAAATAGTTTGAGCATGTATCTCCCCCAAAAGTGATTGAAAATGAATAAAAGTAGGGGCTATGAAACTCACAGTAATATGTCAAAGTTTAGAATATTTGTGATAGTGAAAGTAAGTAGTTGAGCATGTATCTCCCCCAAAGAGTTTGTAAGACAAATAAGTAATAGAAAGTGGGGCTACGAACTCACCTGGTGTGCTTGATATGCTAACAAAATGAAGTGCAAGAAAATGAGGCTCGGAAACTATCCGCGACCTAAAATGGATGATATGATACTTAATGAGTTATGATGTGTTGTCGTGAATGCATGATTTGAAAACGTATCACCCAATATGCTACTTGAAAACTAGTTATATAAAAATATTGTTACTTGGATGTGTGACGGTTCCATGTCAAAAATAATTACTTTTGAGCTAATGGTGAAAATGTAGTTAAAACTACGTAATGGTTTTAGTAATTGACAAATCGGTTTACATCGGATTTGACGTAATATATACAAAGAAAAACTAATTCGTTTTTAAGGTCCGTTTCCCCCGAAACGTCCGTTTAGGCCTCCAAAAACCTTGATTAAAATCCTGACAGCTTACTAACGATGTGAATAGTGTTTTCAGCACGTTTTTGACTCAAAGTTCGGTTAACCATAACTCACTCGTTTTAAGTCTGTTTTTCAAGTTCTTTATATCCACTCGAAGGTAATCAAGAGTACTAATATATTTTTAAACTTCGGAGACTTCACAGAAATTTTTAGGCTACTGTTTGGTCAGTTAAAACTCGGACTGTATAAACATTTTCCGAAAAATTGTAGTTTTTAAATCGTAACTTGGAAACCACGTATCTTTTCGTTATAACTCCGTTTTAGTCCGTTCAAAAGGCCACGTTCATAACTAAAAATCTATTTTCTAAAGCTTTAATAAAACTTATAAAAATGACTAACTTTTCGGAAAAATTATAAATTTCGACGGCGCTTCCGCGCCCATTTTAAAATTACCATTTTTCTCTAATCATTCTAACTCAAACAACACCACAATATTCCCTTAATCTACTCATCACCAATCCTACTAGTAAAACAACTTCATTTGATCATAACCAAAATAAATATTCATTGTGAGGCTAAAATATATATACAAACTTAAATAAACATATATAAAGTTTATGTAACCATTTCCTCTAAAAACCACAACTAGACTTTGATGATCCATTTTTCAAACTTCTCATTTTTATAAACTTCTAACTAGTACATACTTGTTATAAAAATTAATAGGACACATATGGGTGATAACATTTGATAAACATGAATAAAAACTACAACTTGAGCAAATATGATCATGAGGACTTCAAGAAAATGTATGAAAAATATGTATGAAAAGGTAAAAGATGGAGTTTCATGCTTACAAGAGTGTATGATAAAGATGGTGATGTTTGGATGTGATGAGAGCAAGATGAGCATCGAACCCGAATTAAACCCACAATCTACTAATCAAAACACACCCGATAACTTGGACACTACTTGGAAACTTGAAAGATTTTCTTCCTTGGTCCTATGGCTGCCGAAATTTTGAGAGAGAAAGAAGAAGAAATTTTTGATCTAGTTTTTGTAAAATGAAAGAATGAAGTGAAAGAGTATTGGTATAATAATTGACTTGAGATCTTTTGCAAAAATCATGGTGTCTCACCTTAAATGTCAACACCCACATGTAAAGAAATAGTGTTGTGCATTTTGTACATATTAAATGTATTAGTGTAAGGTGAAAGTGTAGTTATTTTAAGGATAATTGGTAACTTGTGTACACATTTGAATATTTAGGGTAGCGTTAGATAAAAATAAATTTTCACGGGTTAAGATAAAATATATTGAGGTCATAAAAATTATAAAAATACATTTCTTGTAAAATTTGAGTGATATAGTAATTATCGTGTAGTTTTTAAGAAAAGTGTCGTAATAATATAAATTTAACGATTTGTATACAAAATAAATTTAAAACACTAGGTAAACTCAAAATATTATTTTTATAAATTAAAAGTAAATATAAAAATATATCGGGATCATTTTTGGAAGTAGCGGATTAAATGTTCAAAATAATAATTCACGCGATAACGTTTATTTAATATAGAATTTACGCGTTTAATGTGAAATGCAAAAATCATGAATGAACCGTTATGAAATGATGAATATGGAGTATGGGAAATGACCGGAAAATGAGAATTGTGACATTCTTCCCATGTTAGCGGAATCACGTCCTCGTGATTCGATTAATGATACTATGATTCGAACCTCGACAAGGGTTCTAAAAGTTTATGCTTGTGTATGGTCTATATGATTATGTCAATGCTCATGCATATGAGTTACTCGTCCCACAAGATACGTTCCTGTGCTATCGTGAGCAATTCCCATCCTAAATACATGCTTTCTTATGATTAGGCTCGATGAGACAAGCTTTCCCATTCTCAAGCAAAATTTTTAAAAGACTTTTTGGTAACCGATTTTTACTTAATCCCACAACTCATCAAACAAGAACTGTCATACGATTAGGCTAAATCGGTTTAGGTAACGACTTGTTTCTAGCTCGATCTTTGCAACTCATCAAACAAGAACTGTCACTCGGATCAAACTGGAAACAAGTGGTTTGAAGAAAATCTTTTGAAAATTTGGCTTGATTACGGAATTGCTTACACATATGAGACTACTACTCCCTTCATTGCATGATTCTTCCTGAATTAGACATAGGTGATCAGGCTATGTATAATTTAGGAGTAACTATGCAATGCTTGGACTAATCGACTCATATGATGTTTGGTGTTGAGTCATAAGTCCACATGTATAAAGAATGTGCACTTATAATGATATGATGAGATGCTATGATGATGTGGTTATAGTCTAGGGTCAATGATGCAACCTAGTTCTCTATAACCTGTCTCTGATACCAATCTGTCACACCCCCAAATTTCGTGTTTTGCAGCGGAATTGAATACCTTGGGGGAGGACTGTCATAGCATCAAAGTTACAGTTATATCGAACGACCTAAAGTGTCGTTTAGAAAATACATCGTTTGATTAAGTAAAATAATCAGAGTTTACAAAATGTAGGTCCCAAATGAAAAATCAATGTATGCGGAAATAGGTTTGATACAAGCCAAACGATGTTTTAAAGTGTATAAATCCCATGTGAGACGCGTCGTCACCACGACTCTATGATGTGCCCATATGCATGCCATGAAGTGAATGCCTTAGATACCTGAGATAAAACATGCTAAAAAGTGTCAACACAAAGGTTGGTGAGTTCATAGAGTTTGGTTAACAAGTAAAGCATTAAAAGAGTGTTTATGTAACAAAGGCAAAGTTTTTGGTCAAATAGAATAGTTCACAAAGCAAAGGCATCGTAAATCCACTCAGTTCCAAGTCCCGCCCATACAAAACTTGCAACCTGTGTGTTTACAACCCACTGCTAAAAATAGTATGACAATCATGTATATGTACATTAAGATAGTTAAAAGTATAAATGTCACCACAAGGGTCTTCCAACAACTCGTGTTGGGATGTTCCTCCAACGCTCACGTTGGGCTGTATCCATATAAATGGCCTTCCAACATATAAATGATGGGATGTTCCTCCAACGACGCACGTTGGGCTGTATCCAAATTAATTGCCTTCCAACATATAAATGCTGGGATATTCCTCCAACGACGCACGTTGGGCTGTATCCAAATTAATGGCCTTCCAACATATAAATGCTGGGATGTTTGTTTAAGTCTAGTCAATACACACACCAAGTCTAGAGTATAAGTAATGTTGTTTGGCAAAAGAGTTTAAATGTTTGGATAAATAAGCATATATCTCGCCCCAAATAGTTTATAGGAATTTAAATGAGTAAAAGCGGGTATGAACTCACAATAGTATGTAAAAGTTTAGAGTACTTGTGAAAGTAAATGAAAATAGTTTGAGCATGTATCTCCCCCAAAAGTGATTGAAAATGAATAAAAGTAGGGGCTATGAAACTCACAGTAATATGTCAAAGTTTAGAATATTTGTGATAGTGAAAGTAAGTAGTTGAGCATGTATCTCCCCAAAGAGTTTGTAAGACAAATAAGTAATAGAAAGTGGGGCTACGAACTCACCTGGTGTGCTTGATATGCTAACAAAATGAAGTGCAAGAAAATGAGGCTCGGAAACTATCCGCGACCTAAAATGGATGATATGATACTTAATGAGTTATGATGTGTTGTCGTGAATGCATGATTTGAAAACGTATCACCCAATATGCTACTTGAAAACTAGTTATATAAAAATATTGTTACTTGGATGTGTGACGGTTCCATGTCAAAAATAATTACTTTTGAGCTAATGGTGAAAATGTAGTTAAAACTACGTAATGGTTTTAGTAATTGACAAATCGGTTTACATCGGATTTGACGTAATATATACAAAGAAAACTAATTGTTTTTAAGGTCCGTTTCCCAAAGCGTCCGTTTAGGCCTCCAAAAACCTTGATTAAAATCCTGACAGCTTACTAACGATGTGAATAGTGTTTTCAGCACGTTTTTGACTCAAAGTTCGGTTAACCATAACTCACTCGTTTTAAGTCTGTTTTTCAAGTTCTTTATATCCACTCGAAGGTAATCAAGAGTACTAATATATTTTAAACTTCGGAGACTTCACAGAAATTTTTAGGCTACTGTTTGGTCAGTTAAAACTCGGACTGTATAAACATTTTCCGGAAAATTATAGTTTTTAAATCGTAACTTGAAAACCACGTATCTTTTTCGTTATAACTCCGTTTTAGTCCGTTCAAAAGGCCACGTTCATAACTAAAAATCTATTTTCTAAAGCTTTAATAAAACTTATAAAAATGACTAACTTTTCGGAAAAATTATAAATTTAAATAGCGCTTCCGCCCATTTTAAAATTACCATTTTTCTCTAATCATTCTAACTCAAACAACACCACAATATTCCCTTAATCTACTCATCACCAATCCTACTAGTAAAACAACTTCATTTGATCATAACCAAAATAAATATTCATTGTGAGGCTAAAATATATATACAAACTTAAATAAACATATATAAAGTTTATGTAACCATTTCCTCTAAAAACCACAACTAGACTTTGATGATCCATTTTTCAAACTTCTCATTTTTATAAACTTCTAACTAGTACATACTTGTTATAAAAATTAATAGGACACATATGGGTGATAACATTTGATAAACATGAATAAAACTACAACTTGAGCAAATATGATCATGAGGACTTCAAGAAAATGTATGAAAATATGTATGAAAAGGTAAAAGATAAAGTTTCATGCTTACAAGAGTGTATGATAAAGATGGTGATGTTTGGATGTGATGAGAGCAAGATGAGCACCGAACCCGAATTAAACCCACAATCTACTAATCAAAACACACCCGATAACTTGGACACTACTTGGAAACTTGAAAGATTTTTCTTCCTTGGTCCTATGGTACTTGAAATTTTGAGAGAGAAAGAAGAAGAAATTTTTGATCTAGTTTTTGTAAAATGAAAGAATGAAGTGAAAGAGTATTGGTATAATAATTGACTTGAGATCTTTTGCAAAAATCATGGTGTCTCACCTTAAATGTCAACATCCACATGTAAAGAAATAGTGTTGTGCATTTTGTACATATTAAATGTATTAGTGTAAGGTGAAAGTGTAGTTATTTTAAGGATAATTGGTAACTTGTATACACATTTGAATATTTAGGGTAGCGTTAGATAAAAATAAATTTTCACGGGTTAAGATAAAATATATTGAGGTCATAAAAATTATAAAAATACATTTCTTGTAAAATTTGAGTGATATAGTAATTATCGTGTAGTTTTTAAGAAAAGTGTCGTAATAATATAAATTTAACGATTTGTATACAAAATAAATTTAAAACACTAGGTAAACTCAAAATATTATTTTTATAAATTAAAAGTAAATATAAAAATATATCGGGATCATTTTTGGAAGTAGCGGATTAAATGTTCAAAATAATAATTCACGCGATAACGTTTATTTAATATAGAATTTACGCGTTTAATGTGAAATGCAAAAAATCATGAATGAACCGTTATGAAATGATGAATATGGAGTATGGGAAATGACCGGAAAATGAGAATTGTGACAAATATCATGAGACTTGCATGTTTCTCAAATAAAATGATATGACCATGAAAATGAATATGAAATGAAAATATGAATATGAATGCTTACTAGTGATATGATGAGGTTTATGGACACAATGGTTTTTCCTAATCACTTGAGGTTTGTATTACAAAACCTTTGTAACAAATGATACTAGTGTTTAAATAAACTTGACTTGTAAACTTGGGATGACTCTTCCTTTGATCCCTTGGTCATTGAAATTATAGAGAGAAAAGAGATGGATATATTGGTCTTGCTTTTGTGAAAATGAGATAAATGAAATGAAATGAAGTGAAATATGTTATAATATAATAAGTTGGTAAAAGTTTGAAAATATCTCTAGACAAGATCCTAAATTTTAGGGGAGTTGATGGGTTGGCTAGTTTTTATATATATATATATACATATATATTTTTAGTAGGTAATGTAAATGTGTAAGTAATTGTGTTCTTGTAAGTATAATTAAGTAATTAAGTGTACATTTAGGCTTGTAAAATAGCGTCAACTAGAAATAAATTTTAACGGTTCAAAATAAAACATATTGAAGTCATAAAATTTATAAAAATACCTTTCTTGCAAAATTTGAGTGAAATAATAATTATCGTGTAGTTTTTAAGAAAAGCGTCGTAATAATATAAATTTAACGATTTATATACAAAATAAATTTAAAACACTAGGTAAACTCAAAATATTATTTTTATAACTAAATATAAGTATAAAAATATGTCGGGATAATTTTTTTTTGGAAGTATTGGATTAAATGTTCAAAATAATAACTTACGCGATAACGTTTATTTAATATAAAATTTACGCGTTTAAGGTGAAATGCAAAATCATGAATGAACTAACATGATGAAAATGATGTTAATGAAATGTAGACTAAACTTAGTCTATATGAAATGTTAGTGATGATATGATCATGAATTAGCCGCTAAACCATTAAGGTTACGCGAATTTGGAACACGCAAACCTAGTTTACGATGAATGATGAATAATGAAGCATGAAATATGTTTTGAAATATGACCTGAAAATACGAGTTGTCACACCTAAGGGCTAAAGTAGAGACAATCCCTAAATTTACGGATTTACAACCAACATTTGATTTTTATTGGTTTATTTTGTTTTACAACCAATTGTAATAAAATTTTCATTTTTAACCACAGCCCTAAGGGTTGTCATTAGCAACACCCTTCATTTTTTTAGAATTTAGTTACAATTGTTTACATAGAGTTTTGTTCTCAAAGATATTACTAGCATTTAAAATAAAACTAAGCGAGTAACAGTGGGTAAAGGGTTTCCCCGATAAATATGATATTCCACAAAAACGTTTAAGTATAAAGGATATGAGTGAAATCTCATATCTTAGCCTGTTACATAGACAGTGGCGATAACATAACAAGACAACTTCTACTTTAAAACAAGACATAAACCACCACCCACTAGATTACATTTGACATGAACAAATATAAACTAACGTCTAAGTTTTTGAGGAATCCTTATGTCGTAGGCATCACAAAAAGCAACTTGATCAGCAGAAGGCTCCTCGTGATCTTCATCATCATAGGGGTTAACTCCATAGCTTTCCTTCCAAGATTCTAGTAGACTCTTCTTTCCCCCACCACCATTTCCGCTACCACCTACAGAAGAACTAGCAACGGGAGGTTTTTCAAAAGCAAAAAAGGTAGCCATATCATTACCACGGTCAAGAACCTCATCATCACTATCCTCTACAACCACCTTAGCTTCCTTGTTGCTAAAAACCTCAAAATCAGCCCCATCCGTATTCGATTCAATTGTCACTGTAGGAATACCAAGCTCATCAGTATCATCCATATTAATAGCATCAAACTGATTCGATGTAGCAATCTTCATCCCATTTTTACTAGCCACTTCAGTGATCTTAACCTTGGTAGCTTCCGGCTTCTTAGACACAGGTTGATACTTTTGCTTATTGGGTTTAGAAGGACTAAATTTAGGTCCTTTCCCCACCTCAGCACCACGGAATGCCTTCCTCTTAGAAAGTTGAAACCCATCATTCTTTTGCGTTTGCTTCTTAAAGTCAGCAAGCACACGCTTGGGACATTGGTTCTCATCATGACCAAAAACCATGCAAACACCACGTCTAGGAGGTTTCCACTCATGTTCTGCCCGCACAATGTGTAACACATCCCCATCACCATCCCAACACGGACAACAATTACCATCTTATCCTTAAGTTCCCTATCAGCCTTAATATCAATCAATGCGCGCGCATAATCATGACGCCACCAAGATTGCATACATGGAGCTCATATATTCATCTAACCTGATAGGAACTAAGCGAGTAACCGCGTGTAATGACATAAATTTAAAGCGACAAATAACTATAGTTGTCAAATTATCAATAATTGATTCGTCATTATTCGAGAAAAAAGTTGTCCTCACTTTTAAGAAAAAATATGTTGGTGAAAGTTTATGATGGAAAAGATTGAGTCAAACTCAATGGAATAATTTTAGTAAAAAAAAGTTAAATAAAGAAAATATTTTCTAAGGCATAATTATAAAAACATCATTGAATGGAGAAAAAAGTTTTTAATTTTCATTATGTTGGCGAAAGTTTCGAGTTGATCTCATTTGGTAGTGTAGTTTTTGGATCTCAGTTTGGTTTTCATTTTAGATTTATTTTGTTTGCTTGGTGCTTTGTCTTGGAGCCCATGTCGAATGGTTGTACTTTGGTGTCTTTCAATATATTTATATTTGCTTTTCAAAACAAAAATTCAAAAAAAGTAGTTGATTAATTTAAATAATTTATAAGAAGATGCTAAACATTTTGGCTTTGAAGCTTTTAAGCAAAACAGTCTTCTTTTCAAAACGACAATTTTAATTATTTCACAATATATATAACAGAAATTTATCTCACATATTCTAAGCAGGAATTGAAACCACAAGTATTTAGTTGAAGAGCTTCTCACATAACATGCGACCGTTGGAACACAAGTCATTTAGTCAGTAAAGATAAAGATATATGAATTTGCTAAACACGTATTATGTTTAGGGGAAAATTCTACAAATGAGTAATCTACTATCCACTATGTTTTAATATGACTAACATACTTTTAAATTATATGAGATTATTAGTAAACTTTCAAATTCCAAATATTATGCCCATCCATTATAAACGCCAGTTAAAAAAATTGCACCGTTGGTTATCAATACATAACCTAGGTTACTCCCACCACCATCACCAATCACCACCAACACTCACCACCTCCACCCACTGCCACCACCACTTACCACCACCAATTACCACCACCAATCACCACCGCCACTCATCACCACCACCACTCACCGCCAGCCACTCACCACCACCACCCACCCACCACCACCATTTACCACCACCACTCACCGCAGCCACCCACTGCCACCACCACCACGTACCACTAGTTACCACCACTACCAATAACCACTACCATTCACCACCGCCACCCACTGCCACCACCACCACTCACCACCACCACCACCAATCACCACAACCACTCACTACTGCCACCCACTACCACCACCACCACTTGAGAGTGACGGTGGCAGTGGGTGGCTGTGGTGAGTGGTGGTGTTGATTGATGGTGGGTGGGTGGTGGTGGCGGTGGTAATAGGTGGCGGCGGTGAGTAGTGGTGGTGATTGGGGTGGTGGTAACTTGTGGTGGTGGTGGTGGTGGTGATGGTGATGATGGTGGCGGCGATGAGTGGTGGTGGTGATTCATGGTGATAAATGATGGTGGTGGTGGGTGGTGGTCAGTGGTGGTGGTAGGTGGTTGTGGTGGCAGTGGTGAGTGGTGGTGGTGATTGGTGGTGGTGTTGGTAAGTGGCGGCAGGTGGTGGTGGTAGTGGTGGCAGTGGGTGGCGACGGTGAGTGGTGGTGGTTAGTGGTGGCGGTAAGTGGCGGTGATGATTGGTGGTGGTGGGTAGTAGTGGTAGTGGGTAGCGGTGGTGAGTGGTGGGTGGGTGGGGGCGGTGAGTGGTGGTGCTGATTGGTGGTGTTGAGTGGTAGCGGTGATTGGTGGTGGTTGGTGGTAGTGGTGAGTGACGGTGGTGATTGATGTTAGTGGTTGGTGGTGGTTGCGGTGGTGAGCGTGGCGGTGATGGTAATTGGTGGTGGTGGGACTAACTGATGTTATGTATTGAGGATCAATGGGGAAATTTTTTAACTGGTATTATGCATTTAGGACCAATGGTGCAATTTTTTAATTGGTGTTTATAATGGACGGGCATAGTATTTGGAATTTGAAAGTTCATGATAATATCAAATATATGCTATATTTTTGTATCAATTATCTCGCGATTATTTCTCAATTATTATATGTTTATTACTGAATTGACAATTAGTTGCTTAAGTTTATTATTTTCAGTGTTTATGGAGCAATATTGGAAAAGACACGAAAGGGACATGATTTGGAGCTTATTTGGTAATTATGTATGCAACCTACAAATAGCATACAACGTATGAAACTCTGGCCACACGCCGTATTGATATATGGAAGAATTCACTAAGCGCTGGTGAATATGAAGACATACGGCGTATTTAACTCTGGCAATACGCCGTATTGGAGGCTCTACAGTCAAAGCCCGAGTCAACAAATGAATGTATACGGCGTATGAAACTCTGACCATACGCCGTATTGAAGATCTTATCCCCAGTCCGAGTATATCAAATATTTAAAGGTATACGGCGTATCACTCTTCAGTAATACACCATTTTAAAAGATACGCAAAATGTGCTTGGAATATGCTTTCTTCATCAGCAATTAAGAAATCTGGAATACGTTATATCTGGTCTTGGATACGCCGTATTGGTGCCCTGACAGAACACTATAAATACAAACCCATACGGGAGTTTTTGATATCATTCACTCACCACACTCAACCACAGCCGAATTTCATCATTCCAAGGTCCCAATATAAGTCCCAACAACTGGAAATCAAGAAGAGAAGGTTTCGTATCAACACATTAGGTTTAATCATTCGATTTGCACATCGATTTCACTATGATTTCTATTTGTCTTTCGTTCGAATTTGCTTTTTGTGCTTCTACATACATAACACTCTTTGGTGTTAACCATGTTATGACTATTACATTAATGTTATTCCATTTATTATGATTTGAAGTTTATTTTTGGATATTTTATGTGTTTATCGTTCAATAAAATACTCGTTTATTTGTTTAGTATTTTAAGTCTAGGAATCGCCAAGACCAATGGGATATTTAGATGTATAATGCTAAAACACTTAAGTTGGTATAGTGTTCTTCAATAAAGTGATCGCGTGAGAAGAGTAGATATCGCCTGGACCAAAGGGGTATCGTAGATAAATCACATAGATTAGTTGACACAACTTAATGCATGCTTGTAATTGAGTAGACTGATAATTTGCTTCGGGGATACAAGATTACACGTGTAGAGACTAGGTAAACGTAATACTTCAGGGATGTTTCTTTCTCAATCGAAGTATGTTACTTAAGTTCTTGAGCGTGCCAACATGCTCACTTGTAACCCATGCCGGACTCGTGTTGACACAAATACTAAACTAGTTGCCGATGGTGATCCTGTTTCTGATCCTACTTTGTATCGTAGTCTTGCAAGTGCTCTTCAACATCTTACATTTACTAGGCCGGATATCTCTTATGATGTTCAGCAGATTTGTGTCTTTATGCATAATCCTCGGGAGCCCCATTTTTCTGCTCTCAAGCAGATACTACGTTATGTTTGAGGTACTTTGGACTATGGATTACAGCTCTATTCGTCTTCGACATCCTCTTTGGTAGCTTATTCAGATGCAGACTGGCTGGCTGCCCTACTACTCGTCGGTCTACTTCAGGTTATTGTGTTCTCCTAGGCAACAATCTTCTCTCTTGTTCCTCTAAGCGGCAGTTAACACTTTCTCGATCCAGTGCTGAGGCTGAGTATAGAGGTGTTACCAATTCAATTGTTGAGACCTACTGGTTGCGTAATTTATTACGTGAGCTTCATACACCACTTTCTACGTCTACGATTGTTTATTGTGATAATGTGAGTGTTGTCTACATCTCTTCTAATCCGGTGCATCATCAACGCACGAAGTATATCGAGATTGACATTCACTTTGTTCGTGATTTGGTAGCCACTGGGCATGTCCGTGTTCAACATGTTACATCTCGTTATCAATATGTAGATATCATCACCAAAGGCTTACCTACGGCTTTATTTGATGAGTTTCGCTATAGCTTAAGTGTTCATTTTTTTCCCGCTCAAACTGGAGGGAACTATTAGCAGACATATGTATTAGGCCCAATTATAATATTATTATACTAGCTTAATATTTCTAGCTAGGCCCAATAGTGTGTTATCTATACATTGTAACCCATTGATCATAATATATCTATATTAAACCGCTACATCGGTGGTAATATTTTAAACATTTTTTTTTATGTTTTTAATGTTGGGCTGCTGAGGTAAATGCTGGGTTGGTCCAGTATGCAGGCGGTGTTTTGTTTATAGATAAACTTCACCGACTCCTTTATTCTACACTTTTCTACGCATCGCTTTCTTCCCAACATTGGTATAATCGGATCTTGAGGTATTAATTGTTTAGCTTACTGATTTGTTGGTTGTGATGAGCTTCAATTTGTAAATTTTTGTTCATCTGCGAGTTAGGGTTTGGATCTAATTTTTGGGCTTTTTGTGAAATTAGTTGTTGTTTCATTGCTCGGATTGGGTATGTGATTCTTTTGTTATTGTGGTTGTTACCGTCAGGTTATTTATCACGGTTTCAGAATTAAAAAATCTCAATCTTATTTTCATACATGGCAAACGTCTTCATCAACCTCGCGCCACCACCGTCTTCGCTACTCGAAGTGATTCATCAGGTGTTTGTGATTGTTCTACTTTATGTTTAGCAACATGTGGGGATACTTTAATTTTGTTTAATTGATACTTTTTTATTTTTTCGACCAGGGTACCATCAACAAGCCGACGGTGTTGCCCACATCGCTGCTGATGGTAGTTCAAACTTTTTTTTTATACTTTCAATAGGTTTTGAAATTGGTCTTAGAAACCAGTAAAATTTTTATCATGTTTAAGTTGTGAAAATGTCGTGCTTTTGTCTTTTGAGTTTGCTTTGCAATATGCGCGTGTATGTTTCATGGTATTGCTTATTTGTGTGTGTTTGATAGTTTGTGTTAATACAAATAAGCCGTAAAAACGTTTATTTATATGTTACGATCTTCTATCGTTTTGTCGATAACAAACGTAAAATCATTTTAACGAAACAAATAAAATATGTAAATGGTTTGAGCCAATAGTTTACTAACACACTTACATTTTCATATAAAACACTAAACAAGTAATAGTGTTTACATTTTACAAAAATACATATGTATAACAACTAGTGTCTACATAATATGGAAATGTGCATACTTATAATGTAATGGGTAAAAAAAACTAAGTACTTGACCCATTGACTAGATACATTGAATGTAGTTGGGTAAAACCCAAAGTCCATGACCCATACCTATGGAGCTTGATCCATAACCCATGACATCGTGCATGAAGTCATGTTGGGTATTATACATGGTCCATGACCCATGACCCATGATCCAATGTCTAGATACATTGCATCTTGTATAACCCATGGTTCATAACCCATAACCCGGTTTGCAACCCAAAATCCGGACTTAAGCTGACCCAGCTGGCGGATCCCTTGGATTGCACTAGCCGGATCCCTCTGGGCAGGGATCCGTGGGAACCGGGAAACAATAGAGAAATTTGTCTATAAATAGTGAGCCATTTCTCTTTTGCAACTCATCCCTTTTACACATACTCTCTCTTAGTATTGTAAACTCTTTAACCTAAGATCCAAAGGATCTTTCTATATAGTTTTGTGTTTGTGTGATTCTCTAGGTTCCTCTTAAAGGCGAGATCACAACCTCTTGAAGTCGAGCAAGCTCGAGTCCATGAGTTGCCAAGCTTCGTCATCATCAAGACTACTGAAGTGATCTTGTTGATAGTTCTTTCCTCCCTCCTAGAAGTGTTGTGATGAAGGCATTAGTGAAAGGTGCCAAAAAGTCCGTGTCAAAGGCATTAGTGAAAGGTGCCAAAAGTCTGTGTCGTAGGCATTAGTGAAAGGTGCCAAAGGTCCGTGTTGAAGGCATTATTGAAAGGTGCCGAAGGATCGTGTCAAGAGCATTAATGAAAGGTGCCAAGGGAGTACATTCGATATGGTGCATCGATGTACAAGATAGATAGGTTGGGTTAAAGGATATTGATATCCTTTATGTTGTTGTAATAAGGAGTGTGTCTCCTTTGGGGTTGTTGTGTATTGGTGTAGTGTTGGGTAGTAGTTCCTCCTTTGTAATGGAACTTGGTATCTAGCCTTGTACCGGATAAAGTGTAGGCGACGTTGTGATAGGTTTGGTTCTACCTCGTAGAAGAACCCGGTGTCTAGCCTTGTACCGGATAAAGAGTAGGCGACGTTGTGAAGGCTTCTCTGCCACATTAAGGAGCTTGTGTTGTGTATTGCTTACGAACCCTCCGGTGGGGAACTCGGGGAGTGGAGTAGGGCAAGGAAGGTGTCCTTGTAGCCGAACCACTATAAACACTCGTATCGTGGTTTTGTGTTCCTTACTCTTTATCTTTTGTATTACTTATTTATATGCTTATCTATCAACATCCAACACACACACTAAATAGATTGACATAAGTCAATCTAAATAGTTTAAAATGAAGTTTTAATCAGTAAAACTATTCAACCCCCCCCCCTTTTAGTTTTCCACAATTGTTATCAGAGCGAGGTTACCAAGTTTTTTAAAGTATATTGTACTTTGAAAACTTGATACGATCCGTGTATGTTTGAAAACTACAAAAAAAGAGTTTCTTAAAACAAAAAAATCATGTTTTTAGAAATCATCATATTTTAAATGTTGGATAGTGATAAATCATTTTAACATGTTTTTTTGAGAAATCTTCATACTAGGATTTGAGCATCTTAGAAGATCATGAAGAATTTCGCGTCTATGATTTCTTTAAATCATAAAAAGAATATATATAGCAAAGGTATGTTCTTTTATAACTTACTTATAGATAAATTATTAATGTATAATTCCTAGCTTTATTAGTAATATCATTTCTTATAACACGTAAAGAATCATAGACTTAATACGTATACTCCAATATCACTAAAGTTGTTATCTATATTGAACACATCATCAAGAATAACATTCTTGGTTGATCTCTATAGACAAAACTACAAACTAGTCATTTTACCTCATAATGATATCTTGGCTATTCAAAAGCCTTAGTCATCATTTCTCACATTAGGTTGTTGGCATTACATCTATATCAATAGTGTCCATGTGAAACTTCTCATATCATGATAAAATAATTTTTTGTCATGATCCTTAAATTTCCCAAATTATGATTCATTCGTAAAAAGGGAACCTCGTCAAAAAGGGACTAGTAAAACACTAAAACTCGTCAAAACCTCGAACCATAAACAAACCTTAAGCTATAGAGCAAAAACACCAAACATTAGTCAAGAATTAAAACTCCCGTATCAAAATTACCAAAGTTCAGTTAAACTGTTAACTGTTGATCTACCGGATCCCTGCGATTGAACTAGCCGGATCCCTCGTTCAAGGGATACGTGGGAACCGGTACATTAGAATACATAATAAGTGCTAGATGATCACTGTGGAGTTTTATTTTCCGCTTTACTCTCCCACTCACGAACATAAACCCTAAGTTATTGTTCATAGGAGCTCATTCCTCATCATTTCAAAGGAAACAATCACTTGTGTAAGTATTATCTTCACTACATTGTTATTTCCATTCTCCAATTCCTAGAAGTACAATTTTCATCTTGAGAACTTTAGTTCAAATGGGTTTATCACAATTTGGTATCACATTGTTTTCTAAGATAAACTAAATCAAATAATCAACATTGTTAATACAAATTAAAAACTCAATTTGAATTCAATAAAGATGTATTGAGCAAAATTGTGATTAGGATACTATTCACATAAATGACACCACATCGTGGTTTTGGTGTTTAGGATCAAGCATGCCAAGCTCAAGGCAACAAGACTATCAAGACACGACACACTACATATCGATGTATCATAGAAAGGAAGGTTTAAGTCCCGAGGACCGAAAGTCCTTCAAATTGTTGCAAAAGAGGTTGTTCCACGAAGGGCGTGTAGTCGAACCCTCATTTCTCAACAATACCGACATTCCCAAAGTCTTTGCGGGAATCAACTTCCAATGCCTTCTAACCATTAATGAACAAGTTTGTCCGGTATTTGTCCTAGAGTTCTACAAGAGCATGAGGATCATAAGAAATGATGATTGAACCATTTCGATCGCTTTTGTCATCAATGAACACGAATATACCTTCACCCTCGAGGAGTTTGCTAGAATACTTCGTATCCCTTGCCGAGGGGTATACTTGTTCTCAAATGAATGGTCACTAGCCCACCTCCACGACATGGTTGATAAGCATCCGGTCTATTCCACACCTCTCCCGGATCCTACTAAGGTAAGAGATACCGTCTTCATCCAAAGAGCTTCCCCGTATCGGGTCACTAGGAAATCGACTGTCATCTATAGGGATCCCTTTCAAATGGAGCTTTCAGTGATGTTCCCATTGTACAAGAAATGGTAACTAGTGTTAAGGGAGAATGTCCTTTGTTTGGTGGGAAATAAGGATCATCCTAACGCTTGCCTAGTCTACATGATCTATTTCCTTGTTACTAGGACTCACTTCAATCTTGCCTATTACATGGTTAAACGGATGGCAAGTGTATCAAGGATAGACAAGATGGTGCTCCCCTATGCCATGCTCTTAACTCGCCTAGCCAATTTTGTCTTTGCTCTAGATCCATCTCCCTACACCGATGACCACATCTTTTGCAACAAGGTCATGGTGCCCTTGTCCGATGAGAAGACTACAAGGTTTATGGTTGAAGGCAAGAGACCTCATCCACCGACGGACTCATCCAAAGAAAGGGAGGGAGAAGGAAGCAACCCTATAGGCAACGTTCAACTCGACCCCATAGCATACATTGAGCAATTTCCGGACATCCCAAGCCCATCTCAAGAATTTCAACAAACAAAGGGGATGTTTAAATGTTTTGCTAACTTTCTTATGAAGAAGAAGAAGTAGGTGTGAAGGGTTGAAGAGTGAAGCTTGGAGGCGATGGAGTAGAAGATTGAGTGAAAGGGAAGGTAAGGTCGTGGACCTTAAAATTCGAACAATGGTCTGTAAAACATCTTAAACAATATTTCTGTAACTTAGGACTTAGCTTTAGTAGATGGCATGATGTGAACAATGACACCCTAACTTAGGCGACCCAAATGAGAATTTTACGACTACTTGATTAAAATAAGAAGTCGGTATTACTCATATTTGCTTACCTTTTAGTCACTCTTACTTACCGTGCGTGATATACCTTGCTTGCATATTTGATTACTTGATATAGAAATGATTAGGTTGGGTATTTGCTAAGAGGTGCAAATTCTGCACATTTGTTGTGAAGCTACTGGTCAGTAGTAGCCGGATCCCTGAGCTATAACTAGTCGGATCCCTCATATGAGGGAACCGTGGGATCCGGGTAAACAGATATAAGAATTCTACACTTTCACATCAATCCAATCTTCCAGACCTTATTATACTTTGCAAACATGATAATTTAGGATCACTTAAGTCTTCCTCAAGCTCAGTAGGTCTCACACTCACTCATAGCTAAATTAGGATCACATTCAAGGTGTTTTTGATTTATCACTTCACCAAAACTCACCATATTTCCACTCCAATGCTCACACATTGTTCCTCACATCTCAAAACACCAAGTTGGTTATTTCTCTTAATTTTAGCAAATTGATTTTAGTCATCTTTACCTCAAAATAGGCTAAAAACTAGTTTTTCATTTCTTTTGATTTTTTAGGAATTTTTCAAATTTTTCTTAAGTTACCATATGATCTCTAGGATCATTTGGCTTCATTTGTCATCCTCAAAATATTAGTGTCATGCTTAAACACTTAGTTACAAACATAAAAAGTCCACTTTCTTATCAAAAACCATCATTAGATGTCCCCACTCCTTATGGTTGGACATTTAAGTCCCATGCCATTTAAGACATCTTAGGGAACCTATACACTCAAGATTTATAGGTACTATACCTTAATAGAACATAATCACTCCACCACATTGCTGTCTGAGAGACGGATCCCCAACTTACAACTAAACGGATCCCCAAAATTAGGGAACCGTGGTATCCGGGTCTACAGAACAATTTACAATCACTTTACTCATCTAATTCAAACTCTCTTTGGTAGTCTAAAAACTTTATCTTGCCTTAAATGACTCCCTAGGACAGAACAACACTATAGTTGACCTTGGTGCATGCCAAAATTCTTAGTGGTCAAGAATTTAATTCACTAATCTAATTCCATCCTTTATAAACCAAGTGTATTTATGCAAACCATCACTCAAATCATCTTTCAAAATCAGTAGCTAAGGCATCCATTACATCCTCTTTTCACTATGACTAAAGCATCTAGCAAAACTTCTTCAACCAAAGGTTCCACCAAGAAGAATGCTCATATAGTTCATGAGATATCATCAACCGAGTCATCACCCGTCAAGAGCCCAAATACTAGAATCCCTCCTCAACAAACTCAACCAACCAAATCTAGAAAAACCGCTAGGATTAGTATTCGACCTTTTGAGTTGGAAAGGCCTTCATCAAACACTAAACCAAACACACCTAGCTCAAGTAAAACACCTAAGCCTTCATCTCTAGAACCAAGACTACACTCCTTTACCGCACCTCTTTCTCATCCAAATCTCTACTCTTTAGAAGACTCACCACCTAGGACTTCTCATTCACCAACCTTCTCATTAAATAGGGAACCACTTTCACCATCAAATAGTCCATCTTTAGGAACAAGGAATCACCAAAACCATATAGAGGACTTCCCATCTCCACCACCAACTCATACATCATCACCCTCATTCTTAGTTGAACCACATCCTACGACACTAAACTCACCTCCACAAATCCCACCATCCTTTGTGGAACGTCCTCAAAACATTCCACCTCCTCCGTTTCCTACTCATGAAAATAATTGCTCTAATTGTCAACTTACCCAAGGATTAGTTCAATAAGTATGCAATGAGTTGCATTTCATGTTTAATCATCGCCTTGAATGATTTGACCAAATCAACAAATCTACTCGTCCTTAGAATCTAATATTACAAGCACATTAATGCTTGTTATTAGTTTTAGGCACAACTTAGAAATTATTAGAAAATGTACTACATGATTTTGTCATTCTCTTAGTTTTAGAGATATGTATATCATTTCTCATGTTTTCTTGAATACATGTTGTATGCCATGTGGTATTGAAAATATGTTTTGTACCTTAATACATAACTCTTGTTAATGTTGACATCACATTTTACATCTACATTGCTGTCATAAGAATGCAGGTTACGGATCCTTCATTTTGGACTAGACGGATCCCTCCCAAGGAGGAACCGTGGGATCCTTGCAACGGAAGCACTTTTTATTACTAATTTGAGTCTCATTTGCAGGAAATTATGCATCATATACTTGTTTTCTAACCTTTGTTTTGTAGATTTTCAAAATACACATGAAGACTTTGACACCCTCAACAAGGGGGAGCTTTTAGTCAAAGCAAAACAATTGCAAAAACACTTGCAATACTTTCACTTAGGATTTCGTTATTACTTGACGCCCTCACAAAGGGGATCACTCGTCAAGGGGGAGCATGTTCGTCAAAAGACGAAACCATTTGCAAACATAATTGCAAAACACTCGCTTAGTCTTCCTAACTACTTGACGCCCTCAACAAAGGGAAGCACCCCGTCCAGGGGGAGCTAAGATGAGAATTCTTCTCTTCTCTTACTCTCTATTTTTCATATTATTACTTTTCACACGTTTTTCTCAAAAAAAAATGTGTTAGTTTCTTTTCGACGCTCTTTTTGTTTTGACAAAAAGGGGTAGAAGAGAGTAAAAACTCCAATTCAAAGTTTTACTAATTTTAGTTTTTCCTTAAAATAATCTTATGTTTTGTCATCAACAAAAAATGGGAGATTGTTAATACAAATAAGCCGTAAAAACATTTATTTATATGTTACGATCTTCTATTGTTTTGTCGATAACAAACGTTAAATCATTTTAATAAAACAAATAAAATACGTAAATGGTTTGAGCCAATAGTTTACTAACACACTTACATTTTCATATAAAACACTAAACAAGTAATAGTGTTTACATTTTATAGAAATACATATGTATAAAAACTAGTGTCTACATAATATGGAAATGTGCGTACTTAGAGCGGAAGGTATGGTGTTTTCATGGCTCGCCGTGAGCCTACTTGGCAGTTCGCCATCGGCCGTCACCACACCGTCCCCCTTCGTTGTGCCTCGCCGTGGGATGCTTCGCCATCTGCACGACGAGGAGGAAGTTGTACTTTTTTTTCTCTTTTCTCTTTATATTTGTTGAGTTTTAATGGTAGTGGTGGGCCCAAATGAAGAGGTTGAGGTTTGTTATGAGGGAGGGGGGTTTGTCGTGGTTAGTTGTGGAGGTTTGTTATGCTGATGTGGCAGTGACGTAGTAGTGATGAAGAGGTTAACCTCCATCACCACACCTTCCGCTCTTATAATGTAATGGGTAAAAAAAATCTAAGTAGTTGACCCATTGACTAGATACATTGAATATAGTTGGGTAAAACCCAAAGTCCATGACCCATACCCATGGAGCTTGATCCATAACCCATGACCCATTGCATGACATCATGCATGAAGTCATGTTAGATATTATCCATGGTCCATGACCCATGACCCATGATCCAATGTCTAGATACATTGCATCTTGTATAACCCATGGTTCATAACCTATAACCCATAACCCGGTTTGCAACCCAAAATTTGGACTTAAGCTGACCCAGCTAGCGGATCCCTTGGATTGCACTAGCCGGATCCCTCTGGGCAGGGATCCGTGGGAACCGAGGAACAACAGAGAAATTTTCCTATAAATAGTGAGCCATTTCTCTCTTGCAACTCATCTCTTTTACACATACTCTCTCTTAGTATTGTAAACTCTATAACCTCAGATCCAAAGGATCTTTCTATGTAGTTTTGTGTTTGTGTGATTCTCTAGGTTCCTCTTAAAGGCGAGATCACCACTTCTTGAAGTCGAGCAAGCTCAAGTCCATGAGTTTCCAAGCTTCGTCATCATCAAGACTACTGATGTGATCTTGTTGATAGTTCTTTCCTCCCTCCTAGAAGTGTTGTGATGAAGGCATTAGTGAAAGGTGCCAAAAAGTCCGTGTCAAAGGCATTAGTGAAAGGTGCCAAAAGTCCGTGTCGTAGGCATTAGTGAAAGGTGCCAAAGGTCCGTGTTGAAGGCATTATTGAAAGGTGTTGAAGGATCGTGTCAAGAGCATTAGTGAAAGGTGCCAAGGGAGTAAATTTGATATGGTGCATCGATGTACAAGATAGATAGGTTGGGTTAAAGGATATTGATATCCTTTATGTTGTTGTAATAAGGAGTGTGTCTCCTTTGGGGTTGTTGTGTATTGGTGTAGTGTTGGGGAGTAGTTCCTCCTTTGTAATGGAACTCGGTATCTAGCCTTGTACCGGAAAAAGTGTAGGCGACATTGTGATAGGTTTGGTTCTACCTCGTGGAAGAACCCGGTGTCTAGCCTTGTACCGGATAAAGAGTAGGCGACGTTGTGAAGGCTTCTCCGCCACATTAAGGATCTTGTGTTGTGTAGTGCTTACGAACTCTCGAGTGGGGAACTCGGGGAGTGGAGTAGGACAAGGAAGGTGTCCTTGTAGCCGAACCACTATAAATACTCGTGTCGTGGTTTTGTGTTCCTTACTCTTTATCTTTTGCATTACTTATTTTTATGCTTATCTATCAGCATCCAACACACACATTAAATAGATTGACATAAGTCAATCTAAATAGTTTAAAACTGAGTTTTAATCGGTAAAACTATTCAATCCCCCCTTCTAGTTTTCCACATTTTGGCTTAATTGGATTTTGTTTTTGACACAGGCATATGTTCAGTAATTGGAAAGTGGTAGCATTAGGTACGACCAGTAGTGTAAAGCAGCACGCCAGCAGGTATACCGACTATTTGCCATTGTGTTTTAAAAGGTTTTTGATGATTATTGTATATGATTACTGTCTTTTAGGTTGTAAGTAATTAGCGTATTGCTCATCATGGACGAATATTGGGGGTCCTTGGATTCTTTGTTGTTTCTGGTCTTCTAACTGTTGTACGTTTGTGCTTTCCTTCTTTTTAAGACTACATAATTTAATAGATGTATGCGATGCTAAAGTAGGGGCTATGTGGATTGTATATGGATTGTCTCGAAACACGCCGGCATTAAGGCTACAAATTTAGCATGAATTGTTTCACTTATGGAGTTTCTCTTTGAATTCATCATAACAAGGTTTTATCTTCGATTGCTAGGTTGAAAAATATCTTTTAGGATGAGTGATGGTCGGACAAAGAATTGGTCAATTTTAGCTACTCCTGATATTATGAGGTAACTATCAAAACATTGACGTAGAATGACCTGCAAGAAAATTCACAATAATTTTTTTGGACATAGGATGACCTGTAACAAAAGCGAAATGAACCTTTTTGGGCTTTGGAAGTTGACAAAAATCCCACCATTGCGTTATGTTTAGGTTGTGCGGTTTTGGTTGTTCATTGTAAATTGCTACAACAAACGTGATTTGTCTAAAATTGCATTGCCAAACACCCGTTTGTGCTTTTGTATGTGTAGTCATTACCTTGATATTCATATGCTAACTTCAGATATAATTTTCTTAGATTTTCGAAGAAGCCAAAAGTTCTGTCATCAATCTAATGTGAAAGTTGTTGTTGTTTACATAGTCGTATGAGTGTATAACCAGGTTAGTGTCATGTCACAGTTTTTTTTACGCTGAGTTAAATTATTTCTTAGATACGCTGATCCTAATCCATTGCATTTTTTTAATTGGATTTTATGTAGTAGAGAAACTGTGAAAGAGGTGTGCACATGTTAGTTACTACTCCAGGAAGACTAATAGACATGATTGAAAGATAAAGAGTATCACTTAAGAAGATCAAATACTTTTCTCTAGATAAGGTTGATCAAATGCTGGATATGGGGTTTCGCCCATAGGTAAACGGTGGTGTTCAGTCCCACATTATGGAGCGTGATTGTTCTTCTTCTATTTTTTCTCTTTTTCTTTTTTGTTTCTTTTTTTCTTTTTTTAGGTAATTTTATAGCGTTAGCCGTTTGTCATGCAGCTCGTGCTATCTTTATACATTAGCGTAACAATACGATGTTTGCCTACCAACTCATGCTAATTTCTGCTGCATTAATTAGGTACATCGATTATCGCTTCTTAGGAGATTATGTTGATCTGGGGCAAGGCAGTTTGGAAACTATCTGCCTTCTGCTACCTTTAAAGGTACTATCCATGTCTTCTGTTGTTGTGTAGACTGTGTAAGGGTTACTGTAGTATGATTGTTAGTCTTATTAACAAACGAAGCTTGTTATGACTTTGAATTGGTCAAATACTGTAGGTTGAATATCCACAGTTTAGTACACTTAATGTTAACCGAAAAGAAATGTCAGGAATACTGCCACACACCCGTATTAACTTACAATTTTCTTATACCTATAGATACGGGTTGGCCAATAAAAAAAATAACAGAACATGTTTTAACAACACCTGCTGCCATGGGATAATGCCATTTTCTGATGTGGCTTTACCTAAGAAAAGGAAAACTTTTACAAAATCTCATATTTCACATGTCAACTGAATAATTCTTCAGATGTACGAATGTTCATTCCTTGACCTTTCTTGACAAATAACCTTGGTCATAAATTATTTTTTCATACTACAGTGGGTTGTTAACGGTGTGAATGATAGATTGGCGTATCCTAATTTCATATTTTTTCTTATTTTAGGTATGTATATGCAAATTTTTGGTCGATAAGTGGTCTCCTAGGTTTCTCGTGGTAGTTGCTCAAAAGAATCACCATACAAAGTTTTACCAGCAAGGATCCCAAGATAACGTTCCACCTGGTAAGTTTACTTGAACTATACATGGCTGTTTGGTTTTTGTGTAATCTATTTACCCACATGATTGGAAAGTGTATCTGTTAGTACGATTTAAACCAAGTACACATACAGTGATTTTCACCTTCCATTTTAACAGGAACGGTGATTCATAACAAGGTTTGTCACCAGCGCAATAATCACTTCTACATGTGCGCACATGATGGGATGATTGTAAGTATTATTTATCCTGTCCTTCTGTCGATTCAGATAATTACATTAAACGATTATCAAAATATATGTTGTAACGGTATTACAACTACTGTCCTTGTATGTTCAGCTTCCCACACTGGCAGAAGGCATAACACGAATGCTCACTCATTCGGTAAAAAAAAAATAGCTCTCTTCCTGAGCTATTAGATGCTACTTTGTGAGACATAAATCTAATAAACCAAGCGATCTATGTGTCACAAAATAGCATTTAACAGCTCAGGAATATCGTGTTTTTTTTCTGTTTTATAAAGCAACCACTTCTGCTTTCTAATGGTGCGTCTAACTCGCCAACTAATTTGTGCCACATTATACAAAAAAATCTACTTTAGAACCATCGATCGCACGATTCTTTGGATGTTTAGTGTATCTTTACGCTTTCCACGTATAGCGTGTCTAACACGATTATTCATTGTTCTGACGATGCAGGTTATCTTTCCAACAATATTGTCTTATGTCAATTTATTTGGCAAAAATAACTTTGATACCAAGAGACTTAGCCCATTAAAAAAAAGAGACAGGATCTTCTTGAGCTGTTAAATGCTATTTTATGAGACATAAATCTCATGTAGCATGCAGATCTATGTCTCATAAAATAGCATTTAATAGGCCACGAAGATGGTGATCTCTTATTTTATAACACAATCGGTCATGTTGCGGATATACTTCTGTCAACGGTGATAATAAGGTATATTTAATTTTTGCAGATCCAACTGTCGTTGATAGCCAATTATACCATCTGATTAATTAATTTTTTAAATTTAAAAATTACATTCATATATGCACATTTTAATCATCTTCTTTTCGCGCAGTAACAAGCAAAGAAAATGCAGAAAGAAAACCATTTCAACAGAGCAATCATGAAGCAGTAAAGGGGATGTTGTTCCACAATGAATCATTAGATGCAAAGACAATAAAAGGTAAACAATGTAAACTTACTTAACGCAAACGCTGGCTTTTATTTGATAAAATATTTTACAATCACCTACGAAAGGTTGTAGCCAAATATTACGGCACTCATAATAAAATTCAGTAGAAATACACAACTACAAATGCAAACACCAACATAAACAACACATCATGACCAACATCAGCTTCCTCCGGTGGCATATTCACATTTACCAATCCATTAGGCCCTTAAGTTTCTGGATAAACACGTCATGACTACGAGCATTTAGCTCTAATTTAGCTGCCAAAATACGCATTTGCATGACCTTTTGCTCATCTTTTGCTTGGACTTCTCTTAGATATTCTGCAGATTTCATGGCATAGGTATTCCTAACCGTTTCTAACTCTTGAATGAAAGCAAGCCTTTCACGAGTAACGCTGACCAACCTACCAGAGAGCACATTCATTTGCTGTGACATTTGAATATCCTGACCCGTAGCTTCATGACAATACAGCACTAGCATCTCAGACCAATTATTCGAATTAGCTTATGTTGTAAGCTGGTCACACTTAGGGCACCTAGACATTGTGTTTCCTTCCTTCTTTATTACAAGTTATCAGATGAGTTATGAAAAAAAAATGTCCACTTAGACTCTCTTAAATAGCAAAACTGAGTCTAGATAGAATTTCACACAGTATCTTTTGCATAGTAAAAAACATGGTGGTCGCATGTATAACACATAATTAGATAATGAATACTATTTTCATGAAAACAAAACGCACAGATTCTCTACTGTTCCTACAGGTTTCGTCTGGATTCACTTAGAAAGTATCTAACACAAATAATTCATGCATGTCTTTTATTATATGCTTTGTTCAATACACTCCCATTCATTACAGATACATAGTTCTCTTAAACTTTAAACGAAACACATCCTTTTTGCAACCATGCAGAGTTACTTATCATTGTAGTGTTCCGAAATAAATAGAGGCAGTCCTATAGCATGTGTGTGCACCTATGTTTTACCAAGGTCATAGAGGCAATGTCAACAACACCATATGATAATACGATTAACAAAGGTGATAAAATTACTTTCGAGATTTAAAATGGTTTTATTCGCTTATAAAAATAACGTAGGAAGTCTTTCAGAAAATATGCCATAAGTTACTAACACTACCCGATCGTGAATCGCAAACGGCGAGCACTTACATTTACCATACTTAACCAGCTGACTCTCTCAAACTGATTATCTACATGCTAATACATTACCTTTTACAAGACAATTGTGTTATGTTTTTTGCCCTTCCCATTCTTTATTGTCACATTAAAATTGGTATTTTAAATTTGAATCAGCCTTTAGATTAAAACTTATGTTTGAGTGATGAAACTGACAAGAGTTTTAAAACTTTATTTTTGTACTTATACAGTAACAATTACTTTACTGTAACAGGTTCGACATTGATCCGGAAGTACAGTCAAACACTTACGGAACAAACCAGCGGTTGGCGAGAGCAATATAGCAAACCAGCAGGCCACGACATATATCAAAAGACATGTAAGTTCCAGCAAAAATACTTTAGCACCAAAAATCATAGATTAATAAGATACTAATGCATAAATTAAAAGATCATATATTAAAATATCCATAAACATAAACCCTACTAACTTCTATTCAAAATACCCCCACAACCCTGCACATTTACTCCAGACCTAACACCCAAAACACATATCATAAAAACCAAAACAGACCAGATCAGTACACCATGGTCTTCAGCTTCTCAATGAACGACATAAGCTCCGCCGCCCGCTTCTGTTTCTTCAGCACATTCACCAAAATCATTGCCACTTCTGTCAAATCTTCAGTTTGCAAGTTGGTGAGCTGTGAAATGCTCTGCAAAGAAGAATCAAAAGGAAACAGAAGCTCCAACTCTCCAATCACAAAATCCCTCTCAGCCACACGAGACCTTATGTCTTGAGATTTCTTCCTTAGTTCTGCTTCATCTGTCAAAGTAACAGTAACCTCCCTCTGAAATCTCACAACCATCATGTCTCTGACCAAGCTTGACCCAACAACAGCAGCCAACTCCTTGCAAAAGGGCATTGGAGTAGTCATTTTTTTGGGTAAAAAATGCTCTTTTTTATTATGTGTGTGTGTTTAAAGTGCAATTTTTCTTTGGTTATGATTGTTAATCTGTGTTTGCATCTGACTTATAAGACCATTTGATTTGATTGCCACCTTGAGCCACCCATAAAAACAGTAACTCATTATTACTTTGTCTTCCCCATACATGAACAAGCATTTACTATCCACCATTTCACATACCATGCCATTTTCACAAGCGTAAACAAAAAAATAAAAAAAAGAAGAACAAGTTTTATTATCATTAGCAGTTTGAACAAAAAGGTTTTGACAAAAACTGATATGCAAAAAAAACTATTCTTTGTTTGGGTTAACTATTGATTGTACAATGTATATTGGGTTGCAAGTTTTAACTTTTTTTCTTCATTTTCACAGGTTCCCTGACATTTAAAGAGAGGAGACATGGGATAAACAGATATGGACTAACAATACTTTGATAGCTGAATTGTATATTTCATTTCCCGATATTAAATTCGACATGTGTATTTAAGTGCCTAAAATTCCTCTTACAAACAATTAATATCAAATGTATTCCTTTTGCTAACACACTTCTATGAAAACGAGGATGCAAACTATGACAAACCATAACAAAAATGAAAACAATTTATTTTAGACACATACATTATATAACGAATCATGACAAATAAAAATAACAAAAAATGAAGTATATTCGATATTTTTACATAAACAAACATAGAATAACAAACCTACACAAACAGCGCTTGCAGAATTATCTCCGACAAAAACATACCCGCGAGAACGCGCGGGCTACCCAGTATCTTTTTAAAAAGGTATACCATTTTTAACAAACATAAAATAAATGTTTAACGTCATATTTTCGATCGATGATTCTGAATCATCCTTCACCCATTCCTCTAACTTTGCATTCTCACCAATCTCACCATCCTCCATATGAACGCTAACAGGCTTCTGAGAAACCCCATTGATCTGCAGCTTCGCGAGAAAATCAACTCTATTACTTTTATAATTTTCTCTTCTTTTGTAACACCTTCCACCTCGGCATCGCCAGCCCCCAATCCGTGACATTCAACAATCTTCCCACCCTTCTGGAAAAACTCAATAGCATGATCATAAGTAACAACCATTTTCAGCCAACTATTAATTACCCAATAACAAACAACATCTCATCACTCCCCAACACATCACAATTACTAATTATAAAATGAAAATGCAAAAAGATCTCAGTGCTTATGTTCATTCGATCTGTTAAGATACTTCAAGACCTTTAAAGATCTTTTACAACTTGCAACATAAACAGACATTGATCTATAAGAAGTTCCACTTCTTTTAAATATACGAAAATTATAAAGAGCTATATAACAAATCTGTTATACACGTTCTTTCTTTCGTTAAAAGAAACACAAAAAAAGGGAAATCACCTACCTGAGATGAAAGCCAAAAACTATATACGGTAGTGTGTTTGAGCTTGTGTATGGGTGCTAAGTTTGATTCGTAGAGTAATAAGGAGGAACGTGATATATAGAGGGATAAGGTAGGAGTGTAGATACGTTTGATTTGGAGAAATAAGGTTGAGATTTAGTTTGAATGGTAATCGTTGTGTTATGTTGAAGTGATAATGAGTTTGATTCGAATGAGAAGAGATGTTAACTGTGATCGCGTGTTTTTAACTTGGAGTTATGATGCATAAACTGGTAATGAGATGAATGGTTTGTGTGGCGTCTGTTTTGGGAGGTATATCATGGGCTTCCTTTTGATAGTGACAAGGGCAATGACTGTGAATGAAACACATCTTCAAATAAATCCACTGAAGATAAACGAGATTGTGAATGTTCATGTTCCAAGGCATGCTAACCACAAATTAAAATTATCAACAAAAGAGATGCTGGTTATTGACAAAGTATAAATGCGTATGGACTAAAATACCCTCTACTACATAACAAAAATCAGACATTGACTTTGGCATTAGTGGTCAAGGGACTTGTTTTGCATTAAAAACCTATGTTTTGGACTCTCAGCGATGAAAAGGCCAGCTTTTGTCCTACTGTGATGCGAGTGTACAAGATTAAGGACGAACGGTGTATTTTAGTCTTCTTATAAATAACAGAGATATATATATTTTCAGTTCTCATACGCACAACTTCTTATCACAGATTCTCAACAATGTTTCATCCGAAAGTGGTTAACCCATTCACGCAAACAAAAACAAAAAAATAACCATAACGTCGGAACTTAATATATCACGCTTAAGAAAATTACAAAAAGCCCCGCCGCAAAGCGGCGGGGGTTTCCACCTCGTTAAACAATATACCGTTTACAACACTTTGGTCCCGATAATTTTTTTATTGGCTTGATTGTTGAAAACCTACAACGTATTTTTCGTGAGGAGTTGCTATACATATGTTTGAATAAACCGAGTATCCAACAAAGATTTGTACCTAATCATATAATTAGAATTTAGTGACTTACGTAACATCAATGTCAAACGATTATGCAAACCGAGTAATGTTACTTTTCGACGAATGGTTACAGAAAGCCCACTACATATATCATGCAAGACTGCAAGTGGAGTAAATGCCCACTATTTAGCCCAAATGAATTATTCCAGCGTTGAATTTAAGTGCATTAGTAATTTAGTATACGAGATTCTATCAATTTTTATAGATTATTTCTACGTACGTAATTTTGACTTGTAACTTTAACCTAGCTTTCAAAAAGTGACAACAAGATACGATTCGTCATATTTTTTTACCACAAGTCATAATCAATATATATTCTATCTCAAAAGAATGTATCCTTTTTTTTGCTATCGGTTCACGGCTAACATGGTGAAGTCATGTCGCGTAACACGTTGACACGATTTGAACTCATTATCTTTGCTCTCTGCTGCATATCTACAATTGAGCTATCATGATTAATGACTTATGACAAATGTGTCTTGTTATCACACACTATAACATAGTATATATTTTGCTTTTGAGCATCTATGATTCATAGTTTCATACATATGTTTCCTTAATCCACTAAACAACATATATCATCTGTAACTAAAACCTCAAAATTATTTTATTAGTACCATTTGACTTTCATTCCTCTTTAATCTTTATAGACCTTTTTTTTTGAAGTAAATCTTTATAGACCTATTGACCAAAGCATTGTCAAATAACGCATTTTCAATATTCTTTTTGGACCATTTACTAGAATCATATTCAACCCCCTTTTATTCCAAGTATAATGATTACCCAATATACAAGTGTGCATGCATAATTTACTTGGTGGTTGATTTTGGTAGCAATCACTATTTCATTCGAAGTGGGGATAATATTTGGTCCACAGTAGGTGTTGGAAGTGGGTTGGGCATGTTGATCTTTTGTCAACATAAACAAAATGAAAGAAAAATATAGAGAAAACTGCAAAAAAATATCTTTGTGGTTTCCTGAATTCGAACGTTTTGTTAATGTTGTTTTATTTTTGCAAATATGGTATTACTGCAAACTTTTTACGGCAAATTGTGTCCTTCGACCTAACGATCGTTAGAAAATCTCGTTAGTTACTGTTCCAAGTTAGGGTATTTTAGTTATTTCGTATTTCCTGCCATTAACACACCCACCTCCATAGTTACATTCCCGATGGCACCTTATTCACAGGGACATAACTTGCAACTCTTAAGTAAACTCTTGTATATCTAACTCTGAATCATAATTCGATCAAACACTTATACACACACAAACAAACACACCCACAATCAATCCACATTATCAATCAAACGTGATATTTGGGCATTCACTTTGGCAGATTTGAACACCCGATTTCCCGAACCATGAGCTTGGTGTTATTTATGGTGAGCATCGATTCCTCTTGTTTTTAAATTTAACTTGTTTTTGTTGTATTTTTCTCATATTCTTCTTCAAACATGCATGTGTAAATTGTAGGTTTTGTTAAATTCAAACTTGTAAGTCGTTATTACTACCTCCGTCCTATAATAATTGTCCACTTTTACTATTTATGAGTCTTTCTTGTTTAACTTTGACCATTTATATTTTTATTTGTGTTATATAATACTTGATGAAAATTATACCAAATAAAAATACATTTAAAACCCAATCTATTCATATATTTTTCATCAAGTATTATATTATACAAATAAAAATATTTATGGTCAAAATTGAATAAAAATGACTTGAAAAAGTCAAAGTGGACAATTATTATGAGACGGAGGTAGTACAGAAGAGGAAGTTCAGGCTTTTGGAGATGTTTATTGAAGTTCAGGCTAACTTAACCATCTCATGCTAGCATGCAAATGGTTTAATACCAATTTTATCTTTTACCAACAAACTTATTAATCACAACATTCTCTCCTTGGAATGATAAATGAAAGAAAAAATCATTGCTAAAATCATTTGTTGTGTCGGTTGATACACATACCTATACATACAGTTTAGTCAAAGATTATCGACATGCTTTCACTAAGATCCACCTTATCAATTGACAAAAAGGGTTTATGAATTATCTTTCGACCCTCTAACTATTAGTGGATTTATATCAGAGTTAGAATTATATTAATATTTGTATTAGATTAAGGATTCATATAAGCCCAAGTGTTAGGCTATAAATATTAGGTCATATGTATTCTCTCATGATTCAATCAAAATCAATCAATATTATTCGTCTTACATGGTATCAAAGACCTAGGTACAAGTCACCGGACTATTGTTATCCTCCGATCATGGGCTAATTGTCGGTGAATCGAAGGGGATCCCGTTCGTCATTATCTGCACAACTGTGGAAAAAAAATACGATCTAAACTTTGTCAACCGTCAGATCTTTCGGAAAATCGGAATGCATGTATTAAACACATAGTTATAGCGTTTGACCGTCCAGTTTGTCAATATGAAATTCGATAAAGTCACATAAACCAGTCGAAGTTATTGCTATGTTACAGTGCGTCCTTTTTTTCACTGTCGTGGTAGCGTTGTCCTAGCGTTTTCATTAACCGTTGGATGTTACTGATATTTTGATAATAGCTTTTCGACACATTGATCTACGACCTCACTGTAGGGATTCATCATTTGATGTTTCTAAATGGAGATATAGGTTGTCGAAGTACTGATAAAGTTTCTGAAATTTTTTGGTGATGTTTGGTTTTGTTTTGATGCTTTTGTTTTTTCTTTTTGGTTTTGATTTGGAGTGACATGGAGATATAGGTCATTTAAAGCTAGACCATTCTCCTCCTAAAGGTCGACTAGCCTTCACGTCTTACAGTTTACACAAAAAAGATTCGTTTGATCGTGTTTGGTTTAAAGAAATCATTTGTTTTGATTTTCGGTTTTGATTGATGATTCGTTAAAATTTGGTATTGGTTGGAGAAAGAATGAAGTTCGGTTGTTTTTTGTTTGTTTTGTTTTTTAAATTCTCCACATTTGTTTTCATTTACACATAAAGTCGACTAAAGCTCGACCAATCTTTATCTAAAGTCCACCTAAAGTCGACTAAAGATCGACCATTGGTGTTACTTCTTCAATATGCCATTTGGTGTTACTTCTTCAAGAATCACTGTGAAAATTTTGATATCCTAAAGCACATCATTAGTGAATCTACAAGTACTGCATGCATTGTTTGTTAAGTTTCGAGACAGATTGAGTATTTTGATGTCCTAAAGTACATAATTGGTAAATCTACAAGTTCTTCTACAAGTATTTCCCGCTTTGTTTGTTGATTCGAGACAATTTGAGTGTTCGTTGTACCCCGCTTCAACTGCGAAGGGCTGTTAGTGGATTTGTATTAGAGTTAGAAGTATATTAGTATTCGTCTTACGGTAACAAGTTGATTAGAACAGTTTCTATACTAAACTACTTGTCTACAAATGAAAGTATGGGATATGATAACAACATAAACATAATAAAAGCATCAACACATAAGTATCATAGTTCACTGTTACAGGTATTTATATACAAAGCTATATTATTGTTAGATATTTTAAATTATCAAGTATTTGCGTTATAAATAAGTTTATCAATAAAACATAACACCGGCGGGATTTGCATCATTCAACAACTGTCACTCATATTTGTTCTCTGTTGCTAATATCTAACCTAAAACGGATTATACCTTTCTAGAAGGTCCCTTAAACTTAGACAACCTCACAATGTGGGACAAACGATACAAAGGATCTTTTTGGCCATTGACAATATGAATTGAAAGTTTGAAACTGATAGGAAATCTTCATTCTTTTGCTACAAGTGTTTGATGGGGGCCACCCACACTCGTTTTTTCTCTTTTATTTTGTGAAATCTTTGGTAGCTCATTTACATATGTGGTAATCTTGCTTCATTTATAAGCATTACAACAGTTTAATTTGTAACTTAGCAGTATTGACTATTGAGCTAGACACACATGTAAATATAAAAACTTTAGCTACTTATGTTTAGTCCTATGTGTGCAACGGGCTCTGCTAAGTGAGGATCGGGTCAAACCCGACCCGACCCGAAACCGAAAAAAAAATCAAACAAAAAATTGAACCGAAAAATAGATATTAAAACCGAAACCGAACCGAATAACTCGATTCGAGTCGGATCAAGGTTATAAGATCCTACTATATATGTAAAGAGTAAATACATCTATTTAAAAATCTTAAAGAGAGAATGGTAAAATTACTAATCTACTCATACTCCCAATTACTTTAGTTATTACTGTATAATTTACATCCATATAAACTAAGTATAAGTTGAAAGATTGACCTAATAAACAATATTCATCAATTTCACACACTAAACATTTAACCACAATTTCGCAACTATAATTATTTATACTTTTAAATTTCGCTATGTGTGGGTACGCTCCTTATATTGTAATCCATTTATATTTGTTTTATGTAAGATATATATCCTGGGGCAGAGACAAGGATGGGGTACGTGCTTCCTAGCAAAAAAAATGTAGTGTTAATTTTCTAAAATATATTGTTTCTTTATTTGCACCCTTTTTTAAGAACTAATTTGTAGTATAGTTTTTGAAAATTATTAAAGTTTGCCCTCTCGAGCAAAATTTTCTTGCTCCACCTTTGTATATATCTATAATACATATAAAGAGAATACATTTGTTTAAAACCTAAAAAATTAAAAAATAATTAATGTGTCAGGATTAAAATACCACTACTTATAAAAAGCAATGCAATCTGTTAAATATTTAAATACTTAATTATAATTTAAACCAAGGTTGTTAAGATCAAGATTTTACTATAGATCGTTTTTGCCTTTGCAAGATCATAACCGTAAGATCAGATCGAGATCATACGATCCTACTTAAACGTTCAAATATCTTATATGTATAGTAATTCTTATTAAAAAAATTATTATAGAGTAAATTACACCGTTCGTCCTTGTGATTTGCGTTGACTGCAGGGTTTAGTCCTTTGACCAAAAAAATTGCACCGTACGTTCTTAAGTGTGAAACGTTATACACCGTTCGTCCCTCCGTCCATCTGGGCCCACCAATTCAAGATAACGGAGGTTAAGTCACTTAACCCATGAGGGTATTTCCGTCATTTCTTACCCCACCCACCCACATAATCCTAAATCCACCCTTTTTGCCCCATAATTTTCTTCTCTGCCATTTTCCTCCATGCCTCCTACACCAAAACTGAAGGAGACTTACAAGGACGATGTCAGATTCACACCAGGGAATAGAATCAGCGCCGGTAAAGAACTCGCCTATCGAATCAAAGAACTTCTTTGCATCCATTTTCCTCCACGCCTCATACACCAAAACATCAAACCTACTAACCTTCTTCTGAACATAAAAAGTTGATCCATCATTATCAAGCCCCTTCAAACAGAGACCTATATTGTTAGACCTCACATGAGGGTACTAGAACGTGGCTATGGGAGAGAGACGAGAGCCAGAAGAAGTAATACCCTAAGCACTAGGTCAAGAAAGCAAGAATACATCATCCTCTTCATTCATTTATACATAGGAAGGCTCCTTACAGGTTTTCTTCACTTTTCACACACAATCACATAAAAATTAGGGTTTGTAAAGTTAGGGTTTCTCAAAATTTATTTGGGGGTTTTGTTAATTCGAGTGGCAAGGGTTCAATTCAAGGTGTAATTGGTTCAATTCAAGTGAAATAAATCTTTGTAATCGAATTCTTTCTTGTTCTTGCTCGGGTTCATTCCAGTCGACCCACCATCTCTTGTAAGGATCATTTTGATATTTTTATTCTTGACTTTGGTGATAAATAAATTTGATGTTTTTATAACTTATAAGAATGATTATATATGTTGTTGTTGTTGTCAAGATGTGGCGTTAAAAAAATATACGTATTGAATCCTAAAAATATTGTTAATCTGCGCATTTGGTTTTCATATTTTTAACATGCGGCTTAGAATCTGAATTGATAAGGATATGTGAAAGATACACAAAGGGTTTAGCATTGTTTAGTTTTGTATGTGTTGAAAAGATTGAATAAAGGGGATTAGGTTCTTGTTTTTAGGAGGGCTTGTTTTTTTGTTCATTGTCTTGAAACGTCTATTGACAATTGAGTGCTAGTACAACCAGGTAAGGTACTGGTTAATGTTTTAGTGAAGATTGTTTTTACATTTTAATAGGCAACAAGAAAAATAGGTGAATGGCTGGAGTGATTGGGTGGTGGTGGATGAAGATGGAAAAAATAGAGTAGTTTGATTGGTGGGTGATGGTGGGTGATGGTGGTTACGTGGTGGCGACGAGGCGTGAGGTGGCCATTGGTGGAAGGGTGGCGGTCGGTGATGAGGTGAGAGAGAAAGAGATGAAAGAGATGAAATGATGGTGGTAATGGTTAAGAGAAGAAGATAGTGAGGGTATTTTAGTATTTTTACCCGACTTTAACAGTCAAACTTAACGTTTTTTGGTCAAGGGACGAACGGCGCATAACGTTTCACACTTAAGGACGAACGGTGCACCTTTTTTGGTCAAAGGACGAAACCCTGCGGTCAACGCAAACCACAAGGACGAACGGTGTAATTTACTCATTATTATATAACATGTTTTTGAAAAGAAAAAAAAAAAAGAGTTTTTAAAGTTATAATAATATGAAAATGCAACGTGTAACAATTTAAAATACTAAAATATTTAGTCGATGATCAATGACATGAATACTTTAATCTTATATACAATATATTTCACTCTTATAGAATATTTATAATTATTCGCATTGCGTTATTGTTTTACTTTAACAAAATTTATTCGTTTATAGTTGATTAGTTAGTTAACTCAAGGAAAGTATTTTACGATCCTATGGTAAGATCGATACTCTACTTAAGATTTTATGCTTTTTAAGATCCTATGAAGAGTCAACTCGTTTTCGTTTTAACGTGATCGTAAAATCCGAAGATCTTAAGAGCTAAATCGAGATCTTAACAGCTATGATTTAAACTACTAACTTACGATTTAAATTTTAAACCACTTACTTTACGCACATGTATATATAAAAAAAACTGCACAACACAAATTAATGTTACTATATACTGTCGTCGCTGTACGCAAATAGTCTAGGATGTTAAAATTGATAATAGAAAAGCCATGCTTAAAACAAAACTAAGTTTTTTATGGAATAAGAAGGATTTTATTAACATTGACAAAGAAAGAGCCCGAATGTACAAGTAAATTCCCCAAGCGTGACCCTTGCGCTTAAATAAAAAAAGGTAAAGTGGTCCAACTTGCTTTGTAGTAACCAAATCAAACACTATATTAGATTAGATCTAAGAGCATTAGGTATGGTGTTATCCGATAACACATTATTGGTATGCCACATCAGCGCCACCTCATCTCCATCTAATAACACACCAATAACTAAAACACCCCTCCCTCATAACACACCACTAACATGTTATTGGGTCCCACAAAATACCTCACTAAAAATACTCACTCACTCACAATACACAAAATAAAAAATAAGAAAAAACACAAAAGTTACCAATGGCTTGAGCCATTTCACTAACTCAATTTCATTTGGCTCAACTTTGGCATGTTGGCCGGTATGGTGGCTCACGAATGGCACGACGAATGACATGTTAAATGGCTACCATACCTTGTGCTCTAAAGGTATATTTTAATCTTACTATTAAATGGACTAAGGTAACACTTTAGAATTACTTCAAATCTCCCATACACATGGTTTACCTAGGTCAAAGCAAATCAAGATGGGCCACCTTTGACAATTTGGTACAAAAGTCAAAAGAAAGAAACACACAACTTGTGTGTTCCTATATAACCATATATTCACCTTTTACTTTGAGTATATCAATTTCATAATCAAAAAGTCAAGGCACCCTTTAACCACACGATCTCTCAAAAGTCAACCCTTTTGTGGCTGCTCTCCACCAGTACCACCACCCGGTTGACTCTACACAAAGGCCACTTTCTTGCAAAAAGAAAACTCTAAAGAAATGGATGATGAATGGGACTTGCATGCTGTGGTTAGGAGTTGCAACACCATCTCTAATGATGCTAACGCCACATCCGGTACAATCACAACGACCAACGTCGAAGATTTCGACGATGATTTTGACAACATGGAATGTTTAGCATCCGAAAACGACATGAACCTGTTTTCTTACTCCAATTCTAGTGAGAACCCTTTAGAGGGATTAGAGGAAGTGTACAAAGAAGGGTGTTCTCAGCCGCTAAACACCAATACCGCGGTTGTGTCCTTTGATGATGAACAACAACTAGTGACAGATGCTGGTTCTAGTTCTTTTACCATTGAAACTCCAACTAGAAAAAGGTAACCACAAATACTTGTACACAGATGTCCAAATATTTAGTTTTATTCCATTAAAGTAGATTTTAAGTAGAAAAGTGTTTGAATATGTAGGAAAAACCAGCAGAAGAAGGTGGTAGTCGAATTGACACAAGAGGAATTAAGCAACAATGATACATGGGCATGGAGAAAATATGGTCAAAAACCTATCAAAGGCTCTCCTTATCCAAGGTTCCTTTTAATTTCAGTCATGTTAATTTTGGTGCATGTAATAATTTTGTGTGACATCCATACTTAAGAACCTATACTAATCTTGCAAACGTGACAATGATCGATTTCAATCGACAATGACAATTATAATAAGACATGTTTTGTATCCTGACACCGAAAAAATTAGCAACTAGGTATGCATGTTTTTAAAATCATAGCATAACAAAATTGTCATAGATTGCAGATATATTCGACTTATATTGGTAATAATAGTAGCTCTCGAACTTTAAAAGTTCGTGGACATATTACAACAATAGCTACGATCTTTGCTCAATATATATTGATTCTAACGTTGCTAAAGATTACACCACTACTGCACTACACTTTTGAGATATCTAGAAAGATATTGTTATATCTATCTTCACATATAGGAAGTATACAATATTTGCTTTATTTATATAAACTTCAAGTTATTGGCTACATATTCTGTGCATGATTTACTATTGGTAATTGGTAAATGAAATGGTTTGTGTTTGCGTTATCAGAAACTACTACAAGTGTAGCACAACAAAAGCTTGTGGGGCAAGGAAACAAGTGGAGCAAAGCAATACGGACTCAACCATCTTCATTGTTTCGTATTCTGGAGAACACATACACCCTCGACCCACCCACCGGAGTCCTCTGGCTGGAAGCACACGAAGCAATAAATTCGCTACGGCTAATGTACCACCAATCTCGGACGACACCACCCATTCCTAACACCACGTACATTATTCTCTTCTAATTTTCGCAATTGATGCTCTAATATGGAATGGAGAATAGAGAATAGTTGTGACAAAAGGAATGTTGATCAATGGTTGTCTTCTCAGCACATTTCATGGTATAATTGTAGTTATTTGATAGAATAAAGAATCATATGGCAAAAAGAATGTCTCCAAACTAGATGTACCCATGAATTTGGACCTAGTTTATTGATAGTGTCTTGTCAAAAATCAGCATCTTAATTAGTTTATGGAGGTACATAAGAAGTTACTAGCTAATAGTAATATACTAGGGTCTTGTTGGTTGTTAATTGAGGTTATATATCTATTTGCTTTATTGACGATCTACCCTTTATTAAGCAACTAGTTTTTTTTTTTTTTTTTTTTAACAGCGGATTTATTAAAAACTAGCAAGTTGGTAGAATATTAAGCAACTAGTTTGAACCAAGTAATTTAATTTTGGAGTTCTTAAAGTTAATTTATCATCAAGATTAATGTAAAATTCATCCATTTATGTAATCCAAGTAATACATTCGATCATCATTGTATTATTTTATCATTTTCTTCGATTTAATTTGTAAGACTGAGTGATTGCTTTCTAAACTGATTTATTTTGGAGACGATTATTTATACTACATTATAACTTATTTAAGACGTTTTCAAAATAAAAGATTTAAAAAATTAAGATTCAACACTTACTTATAATGAAAAAAGTTGTATTACTTTTGGCATTAAACAAATACAAGTCTATCTATACAATTTAAGGCTACCCTCAAAAGGAGCTCAGCTCAGGAATCGGCAAAAAGGAGTCACGCGTCAAGCACCATTGGGGGAGGTGAGGTGAGGGTTTGACAAGGACGAAAAAGTGCAGTCAAAGGTGAATGTTTCACCTTTTGGGTTGCGACATTGCGTGCGTAGTGGGTATTTTATTATTTCTTTGTTAATGGGCCTTTAGTCCAATGATAAGAGCTTCCAACCTTGTGTCAATAGACCGGGGTTCGAATCTCTCCATTGGCCTAAAAGCTTTCAATTGGTACGATCCCCACCACAAATGCTCGATTGACTGGTCAACGAGGGGCATATTGGAGAAAATGACCGGGTTCAAATCACCTCTGATAAGTACATTCACTGGGACAGGTGCTCATTGCCTGAGGCCAGGTCATTGGGGGAGGGTCCGGTTGGCATCCTTAGGATACATGAGACCAGGGTGATCTCGCCGTTCTTCATCTTTTTGGAGTTTGTAAGTGTATGAGAGATATTTAGTGGGTTATTTTAATAAATTAAAAAAATGTGTTTGAAATGTGAAGTGGTGTGAGATGTTTGAGAGTGAAAAGTGAGATGGTTGTGAAGAGAGAGAAAAGTGATGTGTCGTTGAGGTAGAAAGTGAAGTGATGTGAGGGTTGGGGGTCTAATTATTACAAGTAAAAAAAACATTATTTACAACTATTTAAAGTACAAATACATTAACACAGACAATTAATACACTATTTAAATCAGCCCTTACTCAAATATACAATCATTTTACCATATTTTACAATCTAATCAAGCTACTAATCAATACCATACATTTTAAGCATGACAAGTTATTTAGAAAATAAATAATAAAAATAAAATTATAGCTATTTAAAGTACAAATAATTAACAAATACAATTAATGCACTATTTAAATCACCATCTCACTCAAATATACAACCATGTTACCATATTGTACAATCTAATCAAGCTACTAATCATCTATTGTTAAAATCCAATAAGCCAAACACTTAAAAAACCACACATCTTAAAACACGTACATATATGTCAAATGTACAACTCCCATCAGGTATGTTATTAAGATGAACTACTTTAATTACAAACTGTAAAAATGTTTTGACACAAAATAAATAATTTGTACAATGGTAATAGTACTTACCTTAAAGAGATTTAAAAGAAGAGAAGCACTTGATTACTTTGGAGGCACTTATTATACATTTGCTATCTAATCTAATTATATTGGCCAAACATGATTATCCCGTTGGATACAAGATTCATATTAATTGCAGGGGGTGAGATCAATAAAGATCACATAAAAATTAAAGATCAAATGGATCATTTTCAACCATTCATTTTTAATCAAATTAATTAAATTCATTTTCACCCTTATATTTAAAAATTAAATATCTCACAAACCGTTAATAGTTAGATAAAACTAATTATACCGTTGCGACAAGAATAAAATAATCTTTCTATAGAGATCCAATATTGTATACTTTCGACGAACTTATTTTTTATCGTTTTTTGCGGGTTTCGATATATTACACTATAAATGAAATTTTTAAAAATACTCTTTTGCGTTAACACAACCCCTAAACCCTAAAAACCCTAACCCCTAAACCCTAAAAAACCCTACCCCTAAACCCTAAAAAACCCTAACCCCTAAACCCTAAAAACCCTAACCCCTAACCCCTAAAAACCCTAAAAACCCTAAACCCCTAAAACCCTAACCGCTAAACCAAAAAACCTAAACCCTATCCGCTAAACCGTAAGAAACCTAAACACTTAACCCCTAAAAAGCTTAACCCAAAAAAGTCAAACCCCTAAACCCTAAACACCTAAACCCTAACCGTAAACCTTAAACCCACAAAAAGTCGGGAAAAAAAATTTCGTAGAAAGTATATGATGTGGGATATCAAATTAAAGGTAATTTTATGCTTGTCGTGATGGTATGATTAGTTTCGTCTAATGATTAATGGTTTGTGAGATATTTAGTTTTTAAAAATGAAGTTGAAAGTTTATTTTATTGTTTTGATGAAAAAATGAGTGGTTGAGAATGGTTTATTTGATCTTTAGTTTTTCTTTGATCTTTATTGAACCAAACTCTTAATTGCAGTTACACTTTTTTCTTTTTAATCATAAACAATAAAAACACAAAAACAAACGAGCAATGAAAAAAAAAATGAGAAGTTAAAACTTTACATACAATATATTATAACATCAACAAATCTCATGCATCCCAGATAAGTTTTATAAGAGATGATAACTTATTATAGATGAAGAGTAATATAGATGATAAAAAAGATTCAATATCTTTAGAATTCAATAACAATAAATTTTCAAAGCAAAAGAACAAGAGAAGTTCAAAGATATAACCGGAGACGTCATTATGCTGCTTAGAGATGCAGAACTGAGAATGATGATTTGATTTACATGACGATAAGAAAAACAGATTAACCCTAATATTCATGTATAAGGTAAAAAAAAGTACAAGCCCAAAATTCAATATTTCTTTCGTTTATTTGTTAGCCCTTTAGTAACAAAACACATTTTACTGTAATACTCTTGTTTTTTAAGTAAGTACTGCGTATATGATAACACGTTAGAATTACAACAATCATTATGTGCACATAATTCATTTATATATGCCTTTTTAGATAAAGTAATGATGTGGTCTATTTTTTTTAAATGATGAACGCGTTAAGTGGGCGATTTGATGTTGTGTCGGGTTTTCAAAATAATGATGTGGTCTATTACAATATACGTTTTTATCGAACTTAATATAGTTTTTTATATAATTATTGGCTATTGTGTAAAGTTAACTTTAATATAAAGTTCTCGTAAAATTATTGTTAAGAAAAGCTTATACTCGAAAAGTATGATTTGCCGAAAATTTTAATTACAGGATACAGATCGTTAAAACGCGTGAGTATCTGCTAGTATGTGAGTATCTGCTAGTATATTATAATATGGCTATGAGATCACATGGTGTTACAAAGTCATTTTAGTATCATTCGATGACGTACATTCAATGTCACTCCACACGCCTCTTGAAGTAATTTTTGGTGTTTAGGGACAGTGTCATCCCAACTCTACCGCTTTTTGTGTGTGGTTCAGATGTCTTTTAGTGAGCTCATTTTCTAAGGTTGTGTGCGAAATGATTTGATGTTATTCTCAGTAACGTGTCACCTTTCATTCAATGTCACCAATTTTTGATGCCACCATACCATACATATAGCGTATCTACAAATCTATACATTGACACCAGTTTCCTAGCTAGACCTCTCATTTTACAAGAGTATCTACAAATCTATACCTTTTAATGTTAGAAAGTTAACATGTCATTAGTCCATAAACATATTCATTTTAGAGTAAATTACACCGTTCGTCCTTGTGGTTTGCGTTGACCGCATGGTTTAGTCCTTTGACCAAAAAAATTGCACCGTACGTCCTTAAGTGTGAAACGTTATGCACCGTTCGTCCCTCCGTCCAACGGGGCCCACAAATTCCCACTAACGTCCGTTAACTAAGGTTTTTAAAGGGGTATATCCGTCATTTCCCGTTAACTAAAGTAAAAATTACATAAATCGTCCAAAGTGGTACTGTATATCACCACTTACCACCCACACACAAACAGAAAACACACATCATCATCATCACCATCTCTAGCCGCCGACCACCTTAAACCACCACCACCGTCACACCGCCGCCTACCACACTACACCACCCACCTCAAAACACTCCCCACTCTCCCCTCTTTCCGATCCACTAGGTCACGCGCCTAAAACCCTCCCCCACCTCTTGGTATACACTCACGTGCCACCACCACCTCACCACATCGTCGGATCCATGGGAGACTGATTATGAGAGGGGTGGCTTTGCTTAGTGGGTTTTCGAAGAATTTGTTGACTTTGTTTCTTGAAGGAGGTGGTGTGATCAATCCTGAGGATGTACCCAAGACGACTAGTGATGCGAAGGGGGACGATGGGCGTTTGAATCTGTAGAAACCATGGAAGCTGCTATTTGTATCCGGAGAACTGTATCGGAAGCTAGTTGTGTGTGGTGATGTGGGGTACCCAATGTTCTCAACCTGGTCTACTCAGCTATGGAAAAGGTGTACTTTGAGTTGTAGAAATGAGGTTTTTTTTATTAGTCTAATAGTACTTGTTTTTAGTATCTCATCATCTCATGGGTAGAAAACCATAAAAGAAGCCTTGGATTGACTTGTAAGGTTACTTTATCTATGATGAGAAAGTAATCTGTTTTGATAATGCTCTTGTTGTTATTGTCGTTGTTGTTTATTTTTGTTTTGGTTTCGGATGAACACATGCTACCGGTTATGTGATTGGAGGTTTTGAAATAAAATGGTGATGTTGTAATTGTTGTTGTCGAGTGGAAACAAAATGATTTCGGGTCGAGTTTACATCTATCCGTCTCTATCTTTCTTCTCTTCTCGTTGGTAAGTTAACAAAATCGTTTTCTATCATTTCTCATCATCTTCTTCACTTATTTGAGTTAAAAACATATTTTACATAAGGTTTGATAAGCTAACAATTCGCGCAAAGGCTTTGTATATTTTCATGTTTAAAAACGTTTTGGTCAATATTATCATTGTTTTCGTGTGGTGAACTACCGTTAAAGTGTTTGTTTGATTCGGGTTTAAACACGGTGCGGGTCGGACCGAATCGATTTGGGGATTGATATTGTTGTTATGGTTCTGATTTGGATCGACTCAATTTAGCCTCGGGTAGAGATTTGGATTTGTTATTTGATTTGTAGATTTATTTGGGTGTGTGGTTATTTTTGCTTTGGTTTAATTGTGGAACCCGATTAGGATGTGCTCGGTTTAGCTTAGTCCGACAGGACCCCACTTAGGGTCCATTTTGTCTCAGGTTCACAACAGCAACACCAAGGGTGTTTGCATCTCTGTGTTTTACATAACCTGCATTTGTGTTTCCGTATTGTGTTTCCAGTCAAATGGTGCGTTTGGTTTTATAAATGGTCCTCTAGCCCAGAATCATGTTTTGTTTAAATGAGCCTAAGCCAATGAAGCTAGTAAACTTAACTTTAAGGTTTGTTTGAGTTGTTAATGGCCATATTGATAAGATTGGGTTGGTTTGAATTTTGTGTTTGGTGTTTATTAAGGTGATCGATCATTTGATTCGGCTAAGAAGGGTTCCACCATAGGAAAAAATTCGACGACGGTGGTGGCCGGACGGCAGTGGTGGTGGCCGGAAAAAGGGTGTCGCCGGCGAGGTGGATGAGAAGGCAGAGGAGATTTTATTTTTGTGTGTTTTGTTTAAATGTGAAAAATGAAATTTTAATAAATGCAATGTACTTGGGAAATGACGGATATGCCCTCATGGGTTAAGTGAGTTAACCGACGCGTTAGTGAGAATTTGTGGGCCCCGTTGGACGGAGGGACGAACGGTGCATAACGTTTCACACTTAAGGACGTACGGTGCAATTTTTTTGGTCAAAGGACTAAACCATGCGGTCAACGCAAACCACAAGGACGAATGGTGTAATTTACTCTTCATTTTATATGCATATCATCACTATGCGGCTTGATTAGGAAAGGCCAATTCAGGAGCTTGATTAAGTTAGACTTAAGTTCGACTTAAGTTCAAACTCGAATAACTCAAGGAAACCTCGACTCTTTAGCAGCCCTAGTTACATATATAATCGAACTTTCTTTTTAACACAGGACATGAAATAAACAATATAAATTTGTATTCTCATAAACTCCACACAGCTCATTATATATTTTCGAGTTGTTTTTTTTTGTACTGAAAATTTATTTGGAACTCGATATAGTTTGACTCGAACATGCTCGAGTCATGTTTAAACTTATTTGGAACATGCTCGAGTTCTATGAATGTCTCAAGAAACAAAAGTAAACACAGGACAGAAAGTAGTCCAGTTTGGTTCGTTTGTGGTGCAGGCCAAAATACTACGTAGAGGCTAATAAACGCTGCGTGGTTAAATGTTAAACCTTCCCTAACCATCTAGTATCTAGGTAACTTGGGGCAACATGTTTGATAGCCTATGATCAGATATCCCTATTCTTTAATCAGCAAATTCTTAATCCTAATTTCCTACATGTATACATAATCCTATAATACTATATGTATATACAAAATTGTTTATGGATCTGGTGAAAAAGTTCATCCACCATCTTATATGTTACAAAAATGCAAGAGAAACAAACCTTATTCGATAAAGCACTCAAACAATGCAGTACAGAGTTGCAACGTGTAAGTGCAAAATGGCCACAAACTGCATTGTCATCAAGCTTGAACCAAGTCTGTCCATGTGATCAGAATATTCAAGAAGCCCAGTCTAGATAGGCCAAATGGGTCCCCTTTTTTTTATTTCGCGTACTTAACTCCGTCTGCCCAGCAGATAACTGGTTTCTAAGTGCCACAAGTCAGCACCGCATCAAAATAAGTCAAGATGGTCAAAATTACTGACACGCAGTGCTTCACAAACGGCAAGGTATACTTATTACTTTAAATCAAATCTTTCCTAAATTAAAGAATTTTTATCAAGAACTTTTTTGGATGAAAAAGAGATAATTACCTGTAACTGAATATGAACCAAAATCAGCAACGATTTTATGCAATTTGCCCTTCTAGTAATTAAAGAAAAAGATGAACATATAATGATTACGCAAAAAGAGCTGCCATTCTATTGATAAGGATTTTAATTTCAATGTGTGATGACATAATAACAAAATAAGATTATACATCTAACCTTTACGAACATATACCTATAGAAACCCTAGACCATCCCCATTCATATCACTTCCCATCAACGGGCACTCATCAGAATCATGCCCGAACTGCCCACAGCAGGGTACAGAGCAACGCCTACGCTTCCTTAGATTATCTGACCTTTCTTTCAGCTTCCCTATAATTAAAGATTCATGAGGATTACCATTGAAGCTTTGAAAATTAACATCAGAATCAACTTCTGGAAATATTAGAGAATCGGGTGGGCTGTTGTTATAAGACATGTCATCAACGGAGTTAGCTGATCCAGGAAACTCTTTGAGACGAGACAACATCAGGTTAATTTGGTCACAAGCAAAGCTCAACCGTTCATCTGTTTCCATGGATTCAGAAACAAGTGTCGAAGCCATTGACTGTAATATCTGGACATTTCCTGTAGATTGACCTGCAGTAGGAATAAGGAGGGGTTTTGTGTAATTTAAGGAATCGCGCCAACGGATGGGTAGGTATTGATATGGAATGTGAAAACAGTTGTTTGTTGATAGAACACGAAGAACGTGTCTACAAAGGATTCCTGAGAACTCGAAATCATGGCAGCTGCAGCTAATGAATTCATCATGTGGGGCCCATAGTACTTTGTACCCGCCATTCATCTCAGTGTGGTGTCTTACGATAAAGTAACTTTCGTCAACCAATAGGGAGGCATATTGTGGAGCTAATACAAGTTGTTCTTGCAGTTTGCAAAACGCATAAGGTGTGAGAACAGCTGCAGCATGCGACTCTAGTGGTGAACCTGTTTTTAAAGATATTTTCTGGCTGCTTCGAATCATTTTCTGTTTTAAAGCAACTTGGTCTTTGGCATCCATAACCACTTCCACCTGGATACAAACAGCAAATCATATGTAGAGGTCAATTTGGGTTCGGACTTCGGAATATTGATATGGCTGGGTGCAGTTTTTGCCCAAATTTTTGACTTTCTAAACAGATAATCAATGTGTCAAATATGACTACCGAAATTATACTATTTAGATAAAAATCTGCTTTTCTAAATACAATTATTCAAAAGGTTTTATGCAATTTAGAATACAGTTTGGGCGACTTTTGACCTTTTTCCTTTGAAGCCATTTTTCAATTTTATCTGTTTGACCCATTAGAGATAAATTATAACCTAAATCAACCCGTTCATAAGTAAATGGGTCAAATTATCACACCTAATCAAATGGAAGCTACAAAAGAAATATTGGAAAGTTAAAAGCAGGAACACGATACCTGCTCCACAAAATTTTCAAGAACAGATTGTGCACTTAAAAACCGCTGGATGAAAGTGTTTATCAAGTCTAGTTGAAAGGTACTTGTCATTCCCGCGAAGAAGTAACATCTCAAGAATGGGAGTGCCCAAAAAGTGCGTAAAGCATACAAGCTCACAATGTGCTTGTTTTCATGGAGTCCATAGTTATCAACCATTTCTCTCCACCCCAATTCAAATTCGTCAACTGAGTGCAAACTATATAGTCTATGAAACTCAGATCTCCACTGATCATATTGAGGGCCAAGCAGTACAGAAAACCAATCTGAAAACTTTGCAACGATGTGCCAAATGCAGAAGGCATGTTTGGTCCTTGGCATTTCAATGGCAAGTGCTTCTTTGAGCCACATGTTTTGGTCGGTCAATATTGTTTCAGGAGCCTTTCCATTCATGAACCCTAAAAAAGTCTGTCACAAGAGGATAAAAGATATCAAGATAGAAGGGGAGGCATATAAGAGAGTTAAAAAGATAATAGGATGAGAAAGTTATATTAGATCCAACAGATTTTCATCTCATATGGCTCCCAAGGTCACAAAAAAATCAAGTGTTTATATTTAGTAACCTCCCACGGGTCAAAGCGGGTTGGCAGAAAGTCTTTGTATACTATTCTATAAACTCTTATAAGCAATTAATGCGTTAATAATGCTTGTAAAAATAGTATAATTACAATGATAATCACACAATTTGGTATATTTAAAAACAAAGAACGATTGAGGCTGTATGCAGAAACACAGCCTAAATCGACCCATTTCTAAGTAAACTTTCTGAATCTAACAATCTAATGTTTTGACAAAATAATGAAATCACCATTATCCATTGGTTTGTGAGAAATGACTAAGACTTATTTTCAAGTTGAATTCTCACTCCCTAATAATAAGGGATCCATGCACCATATATTTGTAAATCATCCCAAGTAAATCAAACATCGAACAATATTTTAAATGAAAAACTGGAATGCGATAAGAAGAATAAAATATATTCATAAAGGTTCTCACCTTTAAGGCCCAACAGAAAGACTGCAAACTTTCATCCCGTAGAAGCACACAGCCAAAGAAGCAATTTGAGCCATGATTGTCCACTCCAACCCAAATTCCTAGAAGCATATCATAAGCATCCAGCCTGTGAGTTGTCTCAAATATTACAACATCGCCAAAAGACTCAAAAGTTTGAACCGATGAACCATATGACCATGCAATGTGGTCCAGATGGTTATTTGCATCTAACTTGAAGTTGTACTGAAATTTTGGATCTTTATCCTTCTTGTCCTTGCACATTTTAAGAAGATCAATAGCATCATTATCTCTGTCAACAGTTCTGAAAGACTGAAGCAAATTCCTCACATCAATTTCCGTGAATAGTAAACAACCAAGTTTCACACCTTTTTCTAGTTCCATCAACCTTAGCATTTGCCTTACCGACATCCCAGCTTTTGCAAACATACATATACGACTTTTATCATCAGCGGACATGGCGCAGTAAGCAGGAATCGGCATTTGCACATCCATTGATTTCGAGAGCTCATGGTTATGGTCGTTGCTAAAACCAATGATACGCCATTCGGGAACATTAAAATCTGACCTTCTCACAATTCTCATATACGCTTGACATCCACAACGTGATGACTTCCGGTTTCTTTGTACATTCACATCCTCTGATGGCTTAAAATGTGGATATCCACCACGGTGGCAGATGAAATCTCGCCTTGTAACCCCCTTCCCTACACCATCTTTACCACGAGTACGATTCCGCCGAACTGAGAATCCACACTGCTTTGCATAGCTACAGTAGAACTCATAAGCAGCTTCTTGAGAAACAAACCTTTGGCCAATGAAAGGCACAAGATTAACAGACCCTTGTCTAGACAGAATTGAGTTCTCGGGAATTTCTTCAATAGTGCCAATATCATCAGCAGATAAATCTGTACTGTTTTCGGATGTTTCTTCCATTATGCTCGTTATCCCATGCATTGATTACATAGAACATAAATTAAAGTATAGCCCTGCATATACAATAATTAATATAAGGAAGAAAACAAAATATAGGAAGATTAAGATGGCACAAACAAAGCCTCACGATGAAGGCTGATATATTAACTATAGAGGTGGCAACGATGGTGGATCAAGCAGATTAAGTAATGGGTTAGAACGGTTAATTTCTTAGTGCAGGTTGAAAAATCTGGGACTTAGTCTGAACACTTTTTTGTCGACTGATTATTGTTTATCCATAATAAATGTGTTGTATTATGATTACAAAACAATATTATTGCAGCAGTAATCTAAATCTTTTAATAAAACAATACAGGAGATTGTATGCACTAAAGTAGAGTTTGGGACATTTGCAACGCAACCCATTTGACTTATTCCCATTTTTACCATGTGTTTTATTTGACCCGTATGATATACGACACAACCCAAATTGACCCATCCATAAGTAATGTGTACAGTTGCCACCTCGAATTAACTATCAAATCACATCACCAATTCCCATGTGAGCCTGCATCCAATTAGTAGCCCCGGGAAAGAATAAGAAAAGGTGCAAGTGATTCACCTATTAAGGCTGCAATATACGCTCCATCTTCATCTTTCCAGTTTCCACACAGTACCATTCAGCAGCTTACAATTGAACCACAGAATTCTCTACACCTCCTTGGTCACAAAAAAAGCTACTTCACATTTTCATCTTTCAGAGTTACCGCAAATCGAAATGAGAATACAAACTTCATGAAATTCCTAGTGTCAATACCATATTCTGCCACGGACAAAGGGAGAAAGGATCAATGATATTAATATTAATAACTTGGATAATAATGATATGCAAAACAATATAATCTACAGGTGTTATAAAATTAGGCACCCCCTCTACATAGTAAGTTAGAAATAATCTAAAGAGGTGTAGCATGTAAGTACAATCATAACACTGCTTATGTACTAGATAACCTAACAGACTAATGACCCTTTTGATCTGATAACTGGCAAGTTGGCCCCACTGTTAGCAACGAGCTAGCATTCTAGTGATTGTAACTTTATTATATACCTTTGACTATACCAAAAAAATAAAATAAAAAATCACCTACTAAAGCTATAGACCGGCATTGTGAAGTGAAATCAACTGCCAACATTGTTATCGTAAATCTGTAATCACGTATATTCAAGTGAACTTTGAGTTTATTTTGGGTCCAATTTTGATTAGAATTCCCTGTATACTTGAAAACGCAACAAGGAACCACACACATCTGTGGTGTTGCACAAAGATGTCCATGGACTACCAATAGTCGAATTTCAAAAACGGCCGTTCCTGTCTATGTTCATGGACTTCCTTGTCGATCCAAAAGCTTACTCTTACGAATTCAAAACATCTTCTCATTTTGTTGGATAGAGAACCTTATGCCAGATATTTATATTTATCAATACTATGGGCAACTAAACCTTAATATTAAGCATGTATATATCAGTTAAGCTTGCATTGTGTGCACATAAATTGTCCCATCAATACTTAGGTGGTGTTCAATTTCGACTTAAATTTCTTAGTTTGGAAATTTCCCGGTAAGTCGCAAAGATTGTTTGTTACAACTTAATTTATAACCATGACTTAACAGAAAAGTCACACC
>OU343222.1:128128982-128150906 GCA_910596185.1 Chrysanthemum makinoi
CCGGTGTTATGTTTTATTGATAAACTTATTTATAATGCAAATACTTGATAATTTAAAATATTAATAGATCTGAAGCTTACAACTGGGCTTGAACCTTCAATATATTATCTAACAATAATATAGCTTTGTATATAAATACCTGTAATAGTGAACTATGATACTTATGCGTTGATGCTTTTATTATGTTTATGTTGTTATCATATCCCATACTTTCATTTGTAGACAAGTAGTTTAGTATAGAAACTGTTCTAATCAACTTGTTACTGTAAGACGAATAATATTGATTGACTGATTGATTAAATTATGAGAAAATACATATGATTCACTATTTATAGCTTAGCATTTGAGCTCATATCAATCATAATCAAATACAAATACTAATATACTTCTAACTCTAATACAAATCCACTAACAGCCCTCCGCAGTTGAAGCGGGGTACAACGAACACTCAAACTGTCTCGAATCAACAAACAAAGCGGGAAATACTTGTAGAAGAACTTGTAGATTTACCAATTATGTACTTTAGGACATCAAAATACTCAATCTGTCTCGAAACTTAACAAACAATGCATGCAGTACTTGTAGATTCACTAATGATGTGCTTTAGGATATCAAAATTTTCACAGTGATTCTTGAAGAAGTAACACCAAATAGCATATTGAAGAAGTAACACCAATGGTCGATCTTTAGTCGACTTTAGGTGGACTTTAGATAAAGATTGGTCGAGCTTTAGTCGACTTTATGTGTAAATGAAAACAAATGTGGAGAATTTAAAAAAAAAAACAAAACAAACAAAAAACAACCGAACTTCATTCTTTCTCCAACCAATACCAAATTTTAACGAATCATCAATCAAAACCGAAAATCAAAACAAACGATTTCTTTAAACCAAACACGATCAAATGAATCTTTTTTGTGTAAACTGTAAGACGTGAAGGCTAGTCGACCTTTAGGAGGAGAATGGTCTAGCTTTAAATGACCTATATCTCCATGTCACTCCAAATCAAAACCAAAAAGAAAAAACAAAAGCATCAAAACAAAACCAAACATCACCAAAAAATTTCAGAAACTTTATCAGTACTTCGACAACCTATATCTCCATTTAGAAACATCAAATGATGAATCCCTACAGTGAGGTCGTAGATCAATGTGTCGAAAAGCTATTATCAAAATATCAGTAACATCCAACGGTTAATGAAAACGCTAGGACAACGCTACCACGGTAGTGAAAAAAAGGACGCACTGTAACATAGCAGTAACTTCGACTGGTTTATGTGACTTTATCGAATTTCATATTGACAAACTGGACGGTCAAACGCTATAACTATGTGTCTAATAGATGCATTCTGATTTTCCGAAAGATCTGACGGTTGACAAAGTTTAGATCGTATTTTTTCCACAGCTGTGCAGATAATGACGAACGGTTAATGAAAACGCTATAACCTAGGTCTTTGATACCATGTAAGACGAATAATATTGATTGATTTTGATTGAATCATGAGAGAATACATATGACATAATATTTATAGCCTAACACTTGGGCTTATATGAATCCTTAATCTAATACAAATATTAATATAATTCTAACTCTGATATAAATCCACTAATAGTTAGAGGGTCGAAAGATAATTCATAAACCCTTTTTGTCAATTGATAAGGTGGATCTTAGTGAAAGCATGTCGATAATCTTTGACTAAACTGTATGTATAGGTATGTGTATCAACCGACACAACAAATGATTTTAGCAATGATTTTTTCTTTCATTTATCATTCCAAGGAGAGAATGTTGTGATTAATAAGTTTGTTGGTAAAAGATAAAATTGGTATTAAACCATTTGCATGCTAGCATGAGATGGTTAAGTTAGCCTGAACTTCAATAAACATCTCCAAAAGCCTGAACTTCCTCTTCTGTAATAACGACTTACAAGTTTGAATTTGTAGAAAACCTACCAAATACACATCACACGGAGCAAAGAAGAAGAATATGAGAAAAATACAACAAAAACAAGTTAAATTTAAAAACAAGAGGAATCGATGCTCACCATAAATAACACCAAGCTCATGGTTCGGGAAATCGGGTGTTCAAATCTGCCAAAGTGAATGCCCAAATATCACGTTTGATTGATAATGTGGATTGATTGTGGGTGTGTTTGTTTGTGTGTGTATAAGTGTTTGATCGAATTATGATTCAGAGTTAGATATACAAGAGTTTACTTAAGAGTTGCAAGTTATGTCCCTGTGAATAAGGTGCCATCGGGAATGTAACCAAGGAGGTGGGTGTGTTAATGGCAGGAAATACGAAATAACTAAAATACCCTAACTTGGAACAGTAACTAACGAGATTTTCTAACGATCGTTAGGTCGAAGGACACAATTTGCCGTAAAAAGTTTGCAGTAATACCATATTTGCAAAAATAAAACAACATTAACAAAACGTTCGAATTCAGGAAACCACAAAGATATTTTTTTGCAGTTTTCTCTATATTTTTCTTTCATTTTGTTTATGTTGACAAAAGATCAACATGCCCAACCCACTTCCAACACCTACTGTGGACCAAATATTATCCCCACTTCGAATGAAATAGTGATTGCTACCAAAATCAACCACCAAGTAAATTATGCATGCACACTTGTATATTGGGTAATCATTATACTTGGAATAAAAGGGGGTTGAATATGATTCTAGTAAATGGTCCAAAAAGAATATTGAAAATGCGTTATTTGACAATGCTTTGGTCAATAGGTCTATAAAGATTTACTTCAAAAAAAAAGGTCTATAAAGATTAAAGAGGAATGAAAGTCAAATGGTACTAATAAAATAATTTTGAGGTTTTAGTTACAGATGATATATGTTGTTTAGTGGATTAAGGAAACATATGTATGAAACTATGAATCATAGATGCTCAAAAGCAAAATATATACTATGTTATAGTGTGTGATAACAAGACACATTTGTCATAAGTCATTAATCATGATAGCTCAATTGTAGATATGCAGCAGAGAGCAAAGATAATGAGTTCAAATCGTGTCAACGTGTTACGCGACATGACTTCACCATGTTAGCCGTGAACCGATAGCAAAAAAAAGGATACATTCTTTTGAGATAGAATATATATTGATTATGACTTGTGGTAAAAAAATATGACGAATCGTATCTTGTTGTCACTTTTTGAAAGCTAGGTTAAAGTTACAAGTCAAAATTACGTACGTAGAAATAATCTATAAAAATTGATAGAATCTCGTATACTAAATTACTAATGCACTTAAATTCAACGCTGGAATAATTCATTTGGGCTAAATAGTGGGCATTTACTCCACTTGCAGTCTTGCATGATATATGTAGTGGGCTTTCTGTAACCATTCGTCGAAAAGTAACATTACTCGGTTTGCATAATCGTTTGACATTGATGTTACGTAAGTCACTAAATTCTAATTATATGATTAGGTACAAATCTTTGTTGGATACTCGGTTTATTCAAACGTATGTATAGCAACTCCTCACGAAAAATACGTTGTAGGTTTTCAACAATCAAGCCAATAATCCCTCAAATTATCGGACCAAAGTGTTGTAAACGGTATATTGTTTAACGAGGTGGAAACCCGCTTTCTTGCGGGCTTTTTGTAATTTTATTAAGCGCCATATATTAAGTTCCGACGCTATGGTTATTTTTTGTTTTGTTTGCGTGAATGGGTTAACCACTTTCAAACATTGTTGAGAATCCTGATAAGAATACGTTGTGCGCATGAGAACTGAAAAATATATATATCTCAACGTTATTTATAAGAAGACTAAAATACACCGTTATCGCCCTAATCTTACACTGCATCACAAGATTTTCATCGCTGAGAGGTTAGGTTTTAATGAAACGTTTTGAATGTCATGGATTTTGTTATGCCGAGTGAAGGTGTTACCAATAAATCTCTTTTGTTGAGAAAAATTATAATTTTTAGCATGCCTAACAGAACATTCACAATCTCGTTTATCTTCATGGATTTGAAGATTGTTGAATCATTCACAGTCATTGCCGTCATATCAAAAGGAAGGTGATATACCTCCCAAAAAGACGCCACACAAACCATTCATCTCAGTTTATGCATATAACTCAAAGTTAAGGAACAGATCCAGTTAACATCTCTTCTCATTCGAATCAAACTCATTATCACTTCAACATAACACAACGATTACCATTCAAACTAAATCTCAACCTTATTTCTCCAAATCAAACGTATCTACACTCCTACCTTATCCATCTATAAATCAGTTTCAAACTAGATAGAAGCTTAATTAGCCCATAAGGCATCAAACAACTACCGTATATGTTTTTGGCTTTCATAGTAAGGTGATTTCACTTTTTTGTGAACGAAAGAGTAAGAGTGTATAAAAAGGAAGAATTGTTGATATAGCTCTTTATAATTTTCGTAATTTAAAAGAAGTGAACTTCTAGATGATGTCTGTTTATGTTGCAAGTTGTAAAAGATCTTTAAAGGTCTTGAAGTATCTTAACAGATCGAATGAACATAAGCACTGAGATCTTTTTGCATTTTCATTTTATAATTAGTAATTGTGATGTGTTGGGGAGTGATGAGATGTTGTTTGTTATTGTGGTAATGTACAAGTTAGGGAAAATGGGTGTATTTTAGTCTTATAAGATCATGCTATCGAGTTTCCAAGGGTGGGAAGATTGTTGAATGTCTACGGATATCGATGCGAGGTGGAAGATGTTTGTCAAAAGAAGAGAGGAAATTCATAACATATGTAATAGAGTTTATAAATTTATAGCGAAGCTGCAGAAACAAAGGGGTTTGAAGAGAAAAAATTTATCATTTATGGAATGGTAATTGTGAGAAAAATGAACAAAGTTGAGGAATGGGTGAAGGATGATTTTAAAATTTTGCATCGATCGAAAATATGACGTTAAACATTTATTTTATGTTTTTTGAAAATGGTATACCTTTTTAAAAAGATACTGGGTAGCCCGCGTTCTCGGGTATGTTTTTGTCGGAGATAATTCGCAAGCGCCGTTTGTGTAGGTTTGTTATTCTATGTTTGTTTATGTAAAAATATCGAATATACTTCATTTTTGTTATTTTTATTTGTCATGATTCGTTGTATAATGTATGTGTCTAAAATAAATTGTTTTCATTTTGTTATGGTTTGTCATAGTTTGCATCCTCGTTTTCATAGAAGTGTGTTAGCAAAAGGAATACATTTGATATTAATTGTTTGTAAGAGGAATTTTAGGCACTTAAATACACATGTCGAATTTAATATCGGGAAATGAAATATACAATTCAACTATCAAAGTATTGTTAGTCCATATCTGTTTATCCCATGTCTCCTCTCTTTAAATGTCAGGGAACCTGTGAAAATGAAGAAAAAAAGTTAAAACTTGCAACCCAATATACATTGTACAATCAATAGTTAACCCAAACAAAGAATAGTTTTTTGCATATCAGTTTTTGTCAAAACCTTTTTGTTCAAACTGCTAATGATAATAAAACTTGTTCTTCTTTTTTTTATTTTTGTTTACGCTTTGAAAATGGCATGGTATGTGAAAGGGTGGATAGTAAATGCTTGTTCATGTATGGGGAAGACAAAGTAATAATGAGTTACTATTTTTATGGGTGGCTCAAGGTGGCAATCAAATCAAATGGTCTTATAAGTCGATGCAAACACGATTAACAATCATAACCAAAGAAAAATTGCACTTTAAACACACACACATAATAAAAAGAGCATTTTTACCCAAAAATGACTACACCAATGCCCTTTTGCAAGGAGTTGGCTGTTGTTGTTGGTCAAGCTTGGTCGAGACATGATGGTTGTGAGATTTCAGAGGGAGGTTATGTTACTTTGGCAGATGAAGCGAAATAAGGAAGAAAGCTCAAGACATAAGGTCTCGTGTGGCTGAGAGGATTTTGTGATTGGAGTTGGAGCTTCGTTTCCTTTTGATTCTTCTTTGCAGAGCATTTCACAGCTCACCAACTTGCAAAACCAAGACTTGACAGAAGTGGCAATGATTTTGGTGAATGTGTCTTTGAAGAAAGAAGCGGCGGCGGAGCTTATGTCGCTCATTGAGAAGAAGACCATGGTGTACTTGATCGGTCTGCTTTTGGTTTTATGATATGTGTTTTGGGTGTTAGGTCCGAGTGTAAATGTGCAGGTTGTGGGGTATTTTGAATAGAAGTTAGTAGGGTTTATGTTTATGGATATTTTAATATATGATCTTTTAATTTATGCATTAGTATCTTATTAATCTATGATTTTTGGTGCTAAAGTATTTTTGCTGGAACTTACATGTCTTTTGATATATGTCGTGGCCTGCTGGTTTGCTATATTGCTCTCGCCAACCGCTGGTTTGTTCCGTAAGTGTTTGACTGTACTTCCGGATCAATGTCGAACCTGTTACAGTAAAGTAATTGTTACTGTATAAGTACAAAAATAAAGTTTTAAAACTCTTGTCAGTTTCATCACTCAAACATAAGTTTTAATCTAAAGGCTGATTCAAATTTAAAATACCAATTTTAATGTGACAATAAAGAATGGGAAGGGCAAAAAACATAACACAATTGTCTTGTAAAAGGTAATGTATTAGCATGTAGATAATCAGTTTGAGAGAGTCAGCTGGTTAAGTATGGTAAATGTAAGTGTTCACCGTTTTTCGATTCACGATCGGTAGTGTTAGTAACTTATGGCATATTTTCGAAAGACTTCCTACGTTATTTTTATGTTTAATAAAACCATTTTAAATCTCGAAAGTAATTTTATCACCTTTGTTAATCGTATTATCATATGGTGTTGTTGACATTGCCTCTATGACCTTGGTAAAACATAGGTGCACACACATGCTATAGAACTGCCTCTATTTATTTCGGAACACTACAATGATAAGTAACTCTGCATGGTTGCAAAAAGGATGTGTTTCGTTTAAAGTTTAAGAGAACTATGTATCTGTAATGAATGGGAGTGTATTGAACAAAGCATATAATAAAAGACATGCATGAATTATTTGTGTTAGATACTTTCTAAGTGAATCCGCAACGAAACCTCAGAGGAACAAGTAGAGAATCAGCGTTTTGTTTTCATGAAAATAGTATTCAATATCTAATTATGTGTTATACATGTGGCCACCATGTTTTTTACTATGCAAAAGATACTGTGTGAAATTCTATCTAGACTCAGTTTTGCTATTTAAGAGAGTCTAAGTGGACATTTTTTTCATAACTCATCTGATAACTTGTAATAAAGAAGGAAGGAAACACAACGTCTAGGCGCCCTAAGTGTGACCAGCTTACAACATAAGCTAATTCGAATAATTGGTCTGAGATGCTAGTGTTGTATTGTCGTGAAGCTACGGGTCAGGATATTCAAATGTCACAGCAAATGAATGTGCTCTCTGGTAGGTTGGTCAGCGTTACTCGTGAAAGGCTTGGTTTCATTCAAGAGTTAGAAATGGTTAGGAATACCTATGCCATGAAATCTGCAGAATATCTAAGAGAAGTCCAAGCAAAAGATGAGCAAAAGGTCATGCAAATGCTTATTTTGGCAGCTAAATTAGAGCTAAATGCTCGTAGTCATGACGTGTTTATCCAGAAACTTAAGGGCCTAATGGATTGGTAAATGTGAATATGCCACCGGAGGAAGCTGATGTTGGTCATGATGTGTTGTTTATGTTGGTGTTTGCATTTGTAGTTGTGTATTTCTCTTGAATTTTATTATGAGTGCCGTAATATTTGGCTACAACCTTTCGTAGGTGATTGTAAAATATTTTATCAAATAAAAGCCAGCGTTTGCGTTAAGTAAGTTTACATTTTTTACCTTTTATTGTCTTTGCATCTAATGATTCATTGTGGAACAACATCCCCTTTTCGCTTCATGATTGCTCTGTTGAAATGGTTTTCTTTCTGCATTTTCTTTGCTTGTTACTGCGCGAAAAGAAGATGATTAAAATGTGCATATATGAATGTAATTTTTAAATTTAAAAATTAATTAATCGATGGTATAATTGGCTATCAACGACAGTTGATCTGCAAAAAGTTAAATATACCTTATTATCACCGTTGATGAAGTATATCCGCAACATGACCGATTGTGTTATAAAATAAGAGATCACCATCTTCGTGGCCTATTAAATGCTATTTTATGAGACATAGATCTGCATGCTACATGAGATTTATGTCTCATAAAATAGCATTTAACACTCAAGAAGATCCTCTCTTTTTTAATGGGCTAAGTCTCTTGGTATCAAAGTTATTTTTGCCAAATAAATTGACATAAGACAATATTGTTGGAAAGATAACCCGCATCGTCCGAGAACAATGAATAATCGTGTTAGACACGCTTATACGTGGAAAGCGTAATGATACACTAAACATCCAAAGAATCGTGCGATCGATGGTTCTAAAGCAGATTTTTTGTATAATGTGGTACAAATTAGTTGGCGAGTTAGACGCACCAGTAGAAAGCAGAAGTGGTTGCTTTATAAAACAACAAAAAAAAAACACGATATTCCTGAGCTGTTAGATGCTATTTTGTGACACATAGATCACTTGGTTTATTAGATTTATGTCTCACAAAGTAGCATCTAATAGCTCAGGAAGAGAGCTATTTTTTTTGAATGAGTGAGCATTCGTGGTTATGCCTTACTGCCAGTGTGGGAAGAACATACAAGGACAGTAGTTGTAATACCGTTACAACATATATTTTGATAATCGTTTAATGTAATTATCTGAATCGATAGAAGGACAGAATAAATAATACTTACAATCATCCCAGCATGTGCGCACATGTAGAAGTGATTATTGCGCTGGTGACAAACCTTGTTATGAATCACCGTTCCTGTTAAAATGGAAGGTGAAAATCACTGTATGTGTACTTGGTTTAAATCGTACTAACAGATACACTTTCCAATCATGTGGGTAAATAGATTACACAAAAACCAAACAGCCATGTATAGTTCAAGTAAACTTACCAGGTGGAACGTTATCTTGGGATCCTTGCTGGTAAAACTTTGTATGGTGATTCTTTTGAGCAACTACCACGAGAAACCTAGGAGACCACTTATCGACCAAAAATTTGCATATACATACCTAAAATAAGAAAAATAAGAAATTAGGATCGTAATCTATCATTCACGTTAACAACCCTGTAGTATGAAAAAATAATTTATGACCAAGGTTATTTGTCAAGAAAGGTCAAGGAATGAACATTCGTACATCTGAAGAATTATTCAGTTGACATGTGAAATATGAGATTTTGTAAAAGTTTTCCTTTTCTTAGGTAAAGCCACATCAGAAAATGGCATTATCCCATGGCAGAGGAGTTGTTAAAACATGTTCGTTATTTTTTTATTGGCTAACTCGTATCTATAGGTATAATAAAATTGTAAGTTAATACGGGTGTGTGGCAGTATTCCTGACATTTCTTTTCGGTTAACATTAAGTGTACTAAACTATGGATATTCAACCTACAGTATTTGACCAATTCAAAGTCATAACAAGCTTCGTTTGTTAATAAGACTAACAATCATACTACAATAACCCTTACACAGTCTACACAACAACAGAAGACATGGATAGTACCTTTAAGGTAGCGAAGGCGATAGTTTCCAAACCGCCTTGCCCCAGATCAACATAATCTCCTAAGAAGCGGATAATCGATGTACCTAATTAATGCAGCAGAAATTAGCATGAGTTGGTAGGCAAACAGCGTATCGTTACGCTAATGTATAAAGATAGCACGAGCTGCATGACAAACGGCTAACGCTATAAAATTACCTAAAAAAGAAAAAAAAAAGAAACAAAAAAGAAAAAGAGAAAAAATAGAAGAAGAACAATCACGCTCCATAATGTGGGACTGAACACCACCGTTTACCTATGGGCGAAACCCCATATCCAGCATTTGATCAACCTTATCTAGAGAAAAGTATTTGATCTTCTTAAGTGATACTCTTTATCTTTCAATCATGTCTATTAGTCTTCCTGGAGTAGTAACTAACATGTGCACACCTCTTTCACAGTTTCTCTACTACATAAAATCCAATTAAAAAAATGCAATGGATTAGGATCAGCGTATCTAAGAAATAATTTAACTCAGCGTAAAAAAAACTGTGACATGACACTAACCTGGTTATACACTCATACGACTATGTAAACAACAACAACTTTCACATTAGATTGATGACAGAACATTTGGCTTCTTCGAAAATCTAAGAAAATTATATTTGAAGTTAGCATATGAATATCAAGGTAATGACTACACATACAAAAGCACAAACGGGTGTTTGGCAATGCAATTTTAGACAAATCACGTTTGTTGTAGCAATTTACAATGAACAACCAAAACCGCACAACCTAAACATAGCGCAATGGTGGGATTTTTGTCAACTTCCAAAGCCCAAAAAGGTTCTGTATAAAACTAGAAGGGGGTTGAATAGTTTACCAATTAAAAACTTTGTTTTGAAACTTATTCAAAGATCAATTGATATTGATCTTAGATATGTTAATGAAATATGCAAGCAATATGTAAAGAGTAATAAAATAAAGAAATGATCAAAACCACAACAAGTTGTTTATAGTGGTTCGGTCTACAAGGACTCTTTTTCCTTGCCCTACTCCACTCCTCGAGTCTCACACTCGAGTGTTTAACTTCACTAGTCAACAAGCTCCTTTCACCGGCGGAGAAAACCTTTACACTTAAACGCTACACTATTCCGACACTAAGCTAAATGTCAAGTTCTTTCCAAGGGTACAACCACTCCCACACACAATGTATTTTGAGGACTAAAATACTAACCACTCACACTCACAAGATTATGATGGTTTAATACAACAATGAAGTATGAATCAACACAAGATCATACAACACTAAACAAACAAGACTTCCAACTTCTCGTTGAAGCTTGAATGTGACTTGATCTTCTTTGCTACAAAAGAGATCACTAATATGATATGAAACTGAGTTAGAAAGGTTAGAGAGAAGATATGTATGAGAGTATGTTAGAAAGGGATGAGAAACTACTTGGTTTGGCATTGCTATTTATAGCCAAATGGATGAGGCCAAGATCACGGACCACCCTTAACCCTAAAGGGTTCCTTTCCATTTCTACATTTCTAAGTGGTAAGTAATTGCAAGATATGAAGATTATAAATCCACACAAAATATCTAATGAAATCTTCCAATGATTTCCATGATGCATCACATGATGTCATATGTTGTATTTCTATTTTTAGAAATATGCAAGTACTTAAGTAGTGTTTGGTTTTAAGAACCTAACACATTCTAAAAACTACTATCATACATAATGATTAGAGTCATATCAAGATATTACTAATCATAAATGTAAATGCTTGAATGATGAATATATTGTTTGAAAAAGGTTTTTTTAATATCTATTAAACTTGACAAGCTTTAAGCTTTTATAAATTAAATTTACTTTTGTCGTTAACAAAACTTAGGTAAAGATCAAAATATAAATAACGTTTAATGACGATATTTGTATTAACAATCTCCCCCTTTTTGTTGAGGACAAAATATAAATTTTATTTTATAAAAGATACAAAGTTTGTACAAGAGTTATAAAAATATTAGTTTTAGAACTTGAAAAGGAAATGATAATGCAGTGTATGATGTTTGATTATTTATGAAAGTCAAAGTATTCACTAGTTGATGCATGATGTTGACTTTTTCAAAAAGTCAAAGTATGCAGTTGACTTTTTAAGAAAAGTCAAGTATTATCAATGAGGTATCATGTTTGACTTTTTTAGAAAGTCAATGTATGCGGTTTCTTTGACTTTTGAGAAAAAGTCAAATATAAACAAGTTCAAGTTCTATATTTTCTCCCCATTTTGTCTCAACAAAGAAAGAGGCAATGCGAATGTAATGAGCCGATCCATTATCTCCCCTTGACAATTTTCTCCCTAAATTGGGTGCTTTAATGGGAAGATACATGGATTGTGAAAATAAAGCTACAAAAAAAATGTTAGTAATAATGATTATTCACAAGTATTTCCAAACACTATGTAATGGCACCAACAATATAATAAACATTATTCATTAGTTAAAATTTTTCATGAATAAAGATCATGAAAAGAGAACACAATGTCCTCAAGATAAGGGACATTGATGGCCAAGGAGTGGATGGTTCCCATACAAAGGACCATGAATGTCTTTGTGAATGGGGTGGAAGAGAAGAGGTTTAGGCCCTAATGGGGCGTTTGGGTTAAAAGATGACCGAGGTGACTCATGAGCAATCCGCTCAATTGTGCCAAAGGATGGCAATGGTGGTGGATGATTTGGCCTAGGGAGCCCAGTCATCAAGTCCTCCAAGAAAGGATTTGGTGAAGTTGGTGGAGGGGAAAATAACTCCATAGGAATGAGAGTTGGAGACCTTGGTGAAGGTGGTGAGGGTGTTTTGGCATGTTTGGATGGGTGTAAGAACCTGGGGAGGTGAAGTTGGTGTTTTGTAGGGTGGTGGAGTGGTGATCACAATGTGTGATTGAGTAGGTGTAGCCAAGGTAAGGTTTGTATCATCTCGGATGGGAGATGAGATTGTGAGTGGAGAAGACTCGGATGAGGAGCTAAGGTTAACGAAGCAACAAGGCCTCACACTAATTCTAGCGGTTTTCTTGCAAGGTTTAGGAGATGATTTTGTCATTTTGACTTGTGTTTTTCTTTGCTAGATGATAGTAAGAATGAAGAAGGTGTGAGGATGATCATGGTAAAACCTCTCAATTTATAGAAGTGAAAAATTATGGAGAAATGTGTTTGATTTGATGTTAAACCATTGAAGAGATGAGGTTCCTAATGATTTGGAAGTGGGTTGAATGCTAGTCATATCACCCAAGTCAATCCATACAAGAGAGATGGAGTGAAGAAGAAAAGATTTGCAATAAATGTGTTCTAATGAGTGGAATTTCCTAATAATCGATTACCTACGATTTGAAGGTACCAATAATTTGGTTCCTTCCTTTATGCAAAAGGGCTCCTTGGGTGGATTTTTCAAAATTTTGAATTTTGGTGGGAAATGGATTTCTTATATACCTAAGTGAATTATACTAGTTCTAATAAGAGTATAAACAAGTTATGATTGACTTATAAGCAATGGATGGTAATTTGGAATCACGAAAGAGTCGAAATTGAAGAAAGTTACCTAGAGGATCCACGCACCAAAATTTACACGGACGGAACCCAAAAGGGTGTGTCAAGTCCTGCATGTGCAGTGCGGAGGTACCATTTACATAACGGACGGTACCAAATTATGGTGCCGCCTCGATCCGTCGGATCTGAGAAAAATGGACAGAGTATGTTTTAGGTGTCGGGACTTTTCCGAAACCCAAATTTTTCTCAAAACTTATGACACTAAACATTTCTAGTTAGGAAAAGTAAATAACACATGTATAAACATAGTGGAGCATAGATTTTGAGCAAGGCTTTTTGATTTTCACATTATAGTGAAAATGGGTAAAATTTGATAGCATACTTGTGCTATCCCCCTGCATGAGATTGTTAGCATACACCATTGTTTTAAGTTATATTATCATCCTACATAATAAAACAACTAAATAGTATCAAACATTAATGATAATGCATTGTTCCAAACACTCCTTAAAGGACCCTTATTTGTCCAACTTCTTGTAAATCTTGTTCATCATCCTACCAAGGCACTTGAACATTCCCTTAGTTTGCTTGAACTCAGCTGATTCATTCTCTATTTCAGGAAGAGACGCATAATACTCATGAGGTGGAAGATGAGAGCTTGGAAGACCATCCTCGGAGCTATTTGATGATGATGATGATGGAGTTGGAGGTTTTGCTCTCTTGCCTTTTGTCTTAGCAACTCGTGCATCACTTAAAGGTACAAAGATGTGAGGGATGAGCTCATAGTGAAGGTGCATCCCTTTTGGACTTGGTCGAATTGGTGCAAAGTTTCTATAGAGACGGGTGAGGAGCATCCCGTATGGAAGAGCAACCGATCCTTGAGTTGGAATATCAATCATTCTCCTAGCGATGTAGTAAGCTAAATTGAATGGTTGACGGGTGGACAAGTTGTAGAGCATGTGACAAAGGCAAGCGTTGATGTGATCCCTATTTCCTATGGTGCTAATGACGTTGGCTCTAAGTAGCTCCTCCCATTTTTTAAATTCGGGCTTAAGTTCATTTAGCTCCATTCCATATGGATCTCGGTTTACCTCTTTCCCTTCGGTAACTCGGGTTGTATCACCCATTGGGTTAAATAGGTGTTCACGGATAACATCCTTATCGGCCAAACGGGTTTGGTAGGGAAGAGTGCGGTCATTGATTGCATCAAGAGCGGTGAGTGACCATTTATCCGAGTAGACACAAGTTCCTCGGTTGGGAATTCCTAGCACTTGAGCAAAGTTGGCTAAGGTGATGGTGTAGTCGTTTTGATTGATTCTAAACCTAAGACAAAATTCATCATCGTCTTCATCACTAAAGCCGGTCACACTAGCATAGAATTCTAACACAAACCTAGGACAAATTGGTTCATCGATGTCAAGAAGACAATCGAATTGAATGGCGGCTAGTTCTTCATGGAGATTGGTATTTTCAAGGAAGGATGAGTGAATGGTTCTACCCTCATGGAAATACCTTGATTCTAGACCCCTAAATATTTCTACTTGTTCCTTGGTAAGTCCTTTGGTTTTGTGGTGTTTGGGAATGTAGTTAAGGGTGTCTTTGTGATCATAGAATCTTGCGGCTACCATGGTTATTCCTAAGGACAAGAATTAATATGTTAAAAATGAGAATAAAGTTTAACGTTTTGGTTCTAGTGTGTGCCTATATGAAAACAATTTGGAGTTGCGGTTATCTCGACTCATTTTATGCACAAAAATGGTTTTAGTGGGGTGTTTGGCAAATACCATGAGATAACCCAAATGCTCCTAATTCAATGTGGCTTCATTTGAATATACCCGGAATGCATATTAGTTATGCAATACCTTTAGTATTCAAGAGCATGCAAGTGATGAAAATTTAACGTTTCTATTTGTATTAGCAATGAAAAATTGTTTTCCTACAAGTGAGAAGCTTTTCAAAATTTTTGACATGGGGTGTTTGGTTATTTGAATAAGGCCTTATATTCATTATCTATCAATTAGTGGGAAGCATGATTTGTTTATGCAATATGATAATGTAGTACCTAATTTCAATGACTAGTTATGCAATTTGCCAATTGAATTCATATTTGGTATAAAAGCATACATAAAACCCCATGTAATGATTTGTGATAGTTTTGTGCATAAATAAGAATCCTAGACTCTGAATTAAGAGATGAAATGTAGTTAGGATACTTACAATGATGTTATCTTCAGTGATTAGTGAGTGGGAAGATGACAATAATGAGCTTGGTTTAATGTTTACACGTTTTGGTAAAGTGGGTTTTGAGGAAGAAGATGTTTTGTATATAGCGCTTTTGCTTCAGAGACACTCACGACCGCACGGTACCAAAATTTTGGTTCCGTCCTGTTGTCGTTTGTGCCGTGGCTACAAAGAGATACAAGACAAAATTTTTTTGTTTTGACTATTCTAATGTTTTGGGCTATGTTTATCCTACATGTTTGGTTCCATTAACCCTAAACCAAGTCTAAGAAGATTAAAAGGTTCTCGTTTAAGAGGCTTAGTTAAGATGTCGGCAATGTTGTCTTCGGAGGATACTTTCGCGATTGAAATGTTTCCTTTTTGAACATTGTCGCGAAGAAAGTGATGACGGATTTCAATATGCTTTGTACGAGCATGTTGAACGGGATTCTTGCTGAGATCGATGGCTCCTTTGTTGTCGAAAAGTATCACAATGTCGTTGAGATGAATTCCGTAATCTACTAGAGCTTGCTTCATCCAAAGAGCTTGTTGACATGCTTTTCCTACGAGACGCACTCGCTTCAGAGTTGAGATGGCTAAAGTCATTTGCTTCTTTGCAAACCATGAGGTGAGACAATGTCCAACAAAAGTGCAAATACCACTTGTACTTTTTCTATCGACATAATCACCGCATGATCCGAAGTCGGCATACACTATATTTTCTACACCCGTTCCTTTGGGATACCATAATCCTAAACACGTTGTTCCCTTAATGTATCTAAAAATCCTTTTAAGGCTTCTAAGTGTGATGCCTTTGGGTTTTCTTGAAAGCGAGCACATAGACAAACACTAAACATAATGTCGGGTCTACTAGCCGTAAGATAGAGTAGGCTACCAATCATTCCTCTATATTTAGTGTTATCTACGGATTCACCTTCTTCATCCTTGGTGAGTTTAGTGTCCGAGGACATGGGTGTTTTAGTTGGTTTGGAATCTTCAAGACCAAATTTCTTAAGCATGTCTTTTATATATTTAGATTGGTTAAAAATATGCCATCTTCTAGTTGTTTAATTTGAAGTCCTAGAAAGAAATTTAACTCACCCATCATACTCATTTCAAACTCGTCGTGCATGATTTTAGAGAAATCATCACATAGTTCTTGACAAGTTGATCCAAATATAATGTCATCAACGTATATTTGAACAATGATAATATGTGATTCCTTTTTCTTGGTAAAAAGAGTATTATCTACTAATCCCATAGTGTATTTGTTATCAATAAGAAAAGTCTTAAGTCGGTCGTACCAAGCTTTTGGTGCTTGCTTAAGACCATATAATGCTTTCTTGAGTTTGAAGACATGATGTGGTTTCTCAAAGTCGGTGAAACCGAGAGGTTGAGCAACATACACTTCTTCGTTAATAAACCCATTAAGAAAAGCACTTTTAACATCCATTTGAAATAATTTAAAGTCATAAGCACATGCATAAGCAAGTAATATTCTAATAGATTCAAGTCTAGCTACCGGTGCATAAGTTTCATCATAATCAATCCCTTCTTGTTGATTATAACCTTGTGCAACAAGCCTAGCTTTGTTTCTAGATACTATACCATTTTCATCCATTTTATTTCGAAAACCCATTTTGTTCCAATTATAGTTTGATCTTTAGGTTTTGGAACTAATTTCCAAACATCATTTCTAATGAATTGGTTTAATTCTTCTTGCATGGCAATTACCCATGATTCATCTTTTATTGCTTCATTTATGTTTTTGGTTCAATGGTGGATACAAAACAAAAATAATTACTTTGATTTTGGGCTTGTGACCTTAAGGTTCTTTGATTTAGTTGTCCTATGACCTTTTCTAAAGGATGACTTTTAGATTCTTTGATGTTGACAATTTCTTTATTTAATGGTTCATCTTCCTTGTTTTTATTAATTATTTCTTGACTTTCTATCATTTGACTTTCAACTAAGTCATCATCTACCAAAGGTGATGTCTTAGAGGGAGGTGGACTTTCGTCGAATGTTATGTTCAACGATTCCTCGACTATCATTGTTTCTTTGTTTAGGACAATGTAAGCTTTACTAGTTTGAGAATAACCAAGAAATACACCTTCATAAGACTTTGGGTCAAACTTGGTGAGATAATCTTTAGTATTAAGAATAAAGCATTTACAACCAAAGACTCTAAAATATCCTAAAGTTGGCTTTTTACCTTTATAAAGTTCATATGGTGTTTTGTTTAAGAAAGGACGTATTAAGACTCTATTCAAAATATATGTAGAAGTGTCAACCGCGGTACACCAAAACTTTTGAGGAATGTTTTGTTCATTAAGCATTGTTCTACTCATTTCTTGAATTGTTCTATTTTTACGTTCTACTACTCCATTTGATTGAGGTGTTCGTGGAGCGAAAAAGTTATGTGTTATACCATTTGTATCACAAAAGTTTCCAAATTGAGTTTCGTTGTCAAATTCACGACCATGATCCGTTCGAATCGACACAATTTTGACACCTAGAAGATTTTGAATTTTCTTGCTAAGTATTTCAAATTTATCAAAAGCTTCATTTTGGTTTTCAAAAACAACGTCCAAGTAAACCTTGAGTAATCATCTACTATGACCAAAGTGTATAAGTTGCCTCCCTAGCTTCTTATAGCGGATGGTCCAAACAAGTCCATATGTAATAATTCTAGACACTTAGATGTGGACACCATATTTTTAGATTTATGACTACTATGGGTTTGTTTACCAATTTTGCAAGCGCCGCAAAAGTGTTGGTCATATTTTAGTTTTGGTAAATTCCTAACTAGCTCTTTTGAAGATAGGTTTTGTATAAGTCTCATATTAGCGTGACCTAAGCGTCTATGCCAAAGAGATGAGCTATCATCTAATGTTGTTAGGCAAAGTTTGTCATTATATGTTTTATCTATTTTCATGACATATATGTTATTTTTCCTAACTCCTTTAGCTATGGTGATACCATCTTTTAGTATTTTACTACCATTTTCATCAAATAGTACTTTATACTTTTTATCACATAATTGGCTAATACTAAGTAGATTAAATCCTAACCTATCCACATGAGCAACATTTTCAATAGTTAGGAAGTTATGAGCAATCGTACCTTTGCCAATGATTTTGCTTTTGAGATTGCTACCAAAGGTGACATTACCTCCGCCATACTCTTGGTATGATGAGAAGAGACTTTTGTTGCCCGTCATGTGTCGTGAGCATCCACTATCTTTTATCCATTCATCGGGTTCCAATCCAACTTTCAAGCATACCTAAGAAGCAAATAACTCAAGCATTTGGTCCCCAATATCTCATGGGTCCGTTTGGGTTAAACATACCATTTATTTGATTCATGTATGGAAATGATGGGTAAGAGTTCCATGGCATGTAATCTGGAGTTTGATATGGTCTAGGAAAGTTTTGATTCCAACCATTGTGTTGGTAGTTGGGTTGTATGTTGTGGTTGCTCTTAGGAAAGGGCGTTTGGCAAAAGGTGTTTTATATCGTTGTTGAGTAGTTTTTTATCTAAATTCATTTTTAGAAAGTCCTACTCCTGATGTAATAATTGGTTTTAGTTTAACACTATCATTGGTTTTCTTTGTTACTTTAACAAATTCAAGACGGTCCCAGATATAACATTACGTCTCACGAAGTACCCACGGCACCATTTGTTTCAACGGACGGAACCCTTATTTTGGTTCCGTCCGCGGCCGCATCTGTAAAGCAATTTTGATGAATGTTTGTCTTTTTCGGCAGTTTTGTTTTGACTCTTTGGAATTAATACTTCATTAAAACCTAGCCCATTCATGTCTCCCGGTGTTTTATGAATTTTAACTATTTCATCGGCAAGAGCGATGTTTTTGTTAAACCTTTTAAATTTAGAATTGTGCTCGATTAAAACATCTTGTGTGAGCTTTAGTTTTTCTATTTCAAGATTAAGCTCTTGACATGATTTACAATCATCGTCATTTGCTTTTCCTTTTCAAGTCGTTTTGCTTTTTCTTTTAACTCATAAACTTCATTTTCCAAAAATTCCTTTTGGGTTTTTTAAAATTTATTTTTAGTTATGATTTTTAGACTTAGCTCACACAATTGATTATATTGTTTTTGCAAAGTGTCATCATCAATAGAAGAATAAGAAGAGTCGAAAAGTACCTCATTTGACTCATGTGCCATTAGAGCGATCTCTTCCTTGCTTGATTCTTCATCATCTTCACTATCACTCCAAGCACCACTTACAAAAGCTCGTTGAGTTTTGCTTTTAGGTGGCTTGGGACATTCTCCTATGAGATGACTTGCATCACCACATCTAAAACACTTTCTTTCACCTTTACCCTTTTGTCATCCCGATCTTTTCGAATGGCTTTTCTTTTCTCGAGGTTGTCTAACGAACTTTCCTCTTCTTCTAAAGAACTTCTTAAAATCTCTAACGGCCATGGCATATTCTCATCTTCACTACCGGAGCAAGATTCGTCATCATCACTTGATTCTGCCTTTGCTTTTAGAGCAACGGATTTGATCTTCTCCTTTCTTCCTTTGATGATCTCCAAATCTTTCTCCATCACCATTTCGTGTACTTTGAGGTTACCGATTAGCTCGTCTAGTGACATTTTGAGAGATCTTTTGATTCTTCAATAGCGGTCACTTTAGCTCTCCATTTGGGATGGAGTGCTCTAAGAAATTTCCAGACAAAGTTCTTACTACTAAAAGATTCATCAAGTGCTTTAAGTGATGTAATAATAGTATTAAAGCGAGCAAAGCCACAATCAATGGTTTCATCTTCGGGGATAACAAATTGTTCATATTGTTGAACAAGAAGATCAATTTTGTTATCCTTGACTTGTGAATTACCTTGATGTGTAACAATCAAAGATTCCCAAATATCTTTGGCGGTTTCACACATAAAAATTCTTTCATATTCTTTTCTAGGTAAAGCATTATAAAGCATCATTTTAGCTTCATTATTTTTAGCAACTAATTTCTTTTGTTCATCAACGAAAATATCCTTTGTTGTAGAACTAAAATCCCCTTTAACAATAATAAACCAAAGATCTATATCTTTTGATTTTACATATGTTTCAAAACGGTTTTTCCAATAGATAAATCCATTGGTTTCAAAGAGTGGTGGTCTTTGCATAGATTGCCCTTCTTTAAAGTTTTCAGAATCCATGGATCGTTTCAAGTTTATAAAATACAAGTTATTTTAGAAATTCTTGAGCAACGAGGCTCTGGTACCAATTGTAGAAAACTAGAAGGGGGTTGAATAGTTTACCAATTAAAAACTTTGTTTTGAAACTTATTGAAAGATCAATTGATATTGATCTTGGATATGTTAATGAAATATGCAAGCAATATGTAATGAGTAAATAAGGAAAGAAATGATCAAACCACAACAAGTTGTTTATAGTGGTTCGGTCTACAAGGACTCTTTTTCCTTGCCCTACTCCACTCCCCGAGTCTCACACTCGAGAGTTTAACTTCACTAGTCAACAAGCTCCTTTCACCGGCGGAGAAAACCTTTACACTTCGCTTACACTATTTCCGACACTAAGCTAGATGTCGAGTTCTTTCCAAGGGTACAACTACTCCCACACACAATGTATTTTGAGGACTAAAATACTAACCACTCACACTCGCAAGATTATGATGGTTTGATACAACAATGAAGTATGAATCAACACTAGATCATACAACACTAAACAAACAAGACTTCCAACTTCTTGTTTGAAGCTTGAATGTGACTTGATCTTCTTTGCTACAAAAGAGATCATTAATATGATATGAAACTGAGTTAGAAAGGTTAGAGAAAAGATATGTATGAGAGTATGATAGAAAGGGATGAAAAACTACTTGGTTTGGCTTTGCTATTTATAGCCAAAACCACGCACAGCATCCACGGACCGCGGACCCCAAAAAGGGTTCCGCCCATTGTGGATTTTGGTGCCGCCGGGTCTGACTGCAAGATATCAAGATCTTTGCCAAAGTCAACCATATCTATGTAAGATTGTGTAAGATATGAAGAGTACAAATCCACACAAAATATCTAATGAAATCTTCCAATGATTTCCATGATGCATCACATGATGTCATATGTTGTATTTCTATTTTTAGAAATATGCAAGTACTTAAGTAGTGTTTGGTTTTAAGAACCTAAAACATTCTAAAACTACTATCATACATAATGATTAGAGTCATATAAAGATATGACTAATCACAAATGTAAATGCTTGAATGATGAATATATTGTTTGAAAAATCTTGTTTTAATATCTATTAAACTTGACAAGCTTTAAGCTTTTATACAAACTAAATTTACTTTTGTCGTTAACAAAACTTAGGTAAAAATCAAAAATATAAATAACGTTTAATGACGATATTTGTATTAACACTAACATTAGCTATCACTTTAAGGAGTTACATTATAGTACTCAGTGTCACACGGGGCACACGGAGTTGTAGATAGTCCAAGAGGTGGATATTTCATATATTGTTTGATTGGTTTGGGTATATATATGGCACTACCTATGCTGTAAGGAGTTACGTTGTAGTGCTCAGTATAGGTTCGTAGTCACACTTTTCTACAATATTAAGT
>OU343222.1:128151006-128215620 GCA_910596185.1 Chrysanthemum makinoi
ATTTAAGTAAGTTTGTAATTCAGATTCTACTCTCATTTTCACATAGTCAATAAAAGTCAACAGTTAGAGTTTTATTCATAAATGGATCTGTATTGCTGATTTGATGGAGGATTTGGGTTGATTTGAATTTGAATTGGGTTGAAATCAGTTTATGATAGAGGTTACTGTTTCATTAAGCAGTGTGACAGGATCATTTGTAAGTCAGTTTTATCTCCAAGTTCTATATCAATAGTGTAGAATTTATCATTGTTGCTTATTGTTGTTTGTTTACGATTAGCATAGTTTAGTTTATTGATTTGCAGCTTGTGAGATTAGTTGTGTTTCTGAATGAGTTTATCTATAGTTATCTGTTCTAAATCTGCTCATCTGCTCATTTCCATCATATCTGCATATGTAGCATAACTTTCATTTGATAGTTACAGTTCTGTTAATTGCTTCTTTTAGCTTGCACTTCATCCTTCATACTTGTTATAATTTGATTCATAGTTTGGATTTGAATTCAGAGCTTAAATCTGTTCATTAATTCAGTTTAGGTGTGTTTGGTATAAGGTGTTAATCACAGTTAAGGTTTAGTTTTATTGTTAAGTTTAGTCAAGTTAGTTCTATTAAGTTGTATTTAGTTCATTTCAGTCTCAATTTTGCATAGCTAATAACTGAAAGTCAAAATTATAAGTAAACTGTTATTGTGTTCAAATCTGTTAGACTTAGGAGTTCATTGGCTGCATTTAAGTTAGGATATAAGTACTCTAGCTTAAGGTAGTCTCATTTCTTCATTAAACATCAGTTTCAATCCAATTTAGTAGCTTAGAATCTCAAATTAGTCAAACATCTCTACTGTTTTTAAAAGTCAAAAGAGTATCAAAGTCAGTTTTGATCAAAACTTGCAGACTTGGCACAGGACTCATTTGAGATAGTTAGGGCATGAAATTTGGTTTAGCAGTACTTAGCCTGGTGGTCTTGAGTTTCACATCTCTGGTTTTCAGTTTAGAGCTTTAGATTAGCTTATAGATTAGCTTAAACATCAGACCTGTTCATCTGTTATGTGCATCAGCAGTAACTGTCCCTTTTGGTCACTTTTGTTTTGAGCTCTAGCTTCTTCATTACTGGTCCTTATTAGCTGTAAATTTGAATATATGGTCTCTGGTTGGTTGTGTTGAGATTCCCACTTTTTGTTTTCACTCTAGCTTATTGGATAAGCAGTTAGAACTGCTTAAACTTAGGGTCAGTTAGATGTTTTGGCTTATAGATCAGTTTGCATAATCCTTGGTAATCAATGCTTTAGCAGTTAGGAGCAGGTGTAATCAGTTGCCTTAGAGTAGTTTTATCATACCCTAGCTTTTATAATCAGTTGGTTCATTTTTGTGCTTGTTAGCTTATTTCCAAGTGCTTATTCCAACTCAATTTACACTACAGCTGCAGTTTCTTACACATAAGCCCAGTGTTTTGTATTTTTCCTAGAACTAGAATAGCATTTTAGAATTTCCCTGAAGTTTTCACAATTTTTAGACACTGTTTAGTATTTTTCATTGTTTAATTCAGTTTTTAATCATTTTTAATTAGCTTTAATTGCAATTAATTGAGAAAAAGTTCAAAAAAATAGTTTTTCAATTTTCTCAGTTTAAGATAAATATAAAAAGCATAAAAAATATTTTTCCTTATTTTTCTCCTCTTATTTGGTATTTTTCATAATTTTAATTAGATTTAAATAGATTTAAATTCATAGAAAATAGAAAATTAATCTGAAAAAATACAAAAATAGTTTTAAAAAATCTTTTATGTTATTTTAGATTTTTGAAAAGTAATTCCATATTTTTCTCTCTCTCTTTCATAATTTTTAGATAATTAGTTTTATTTTTAAAGTTAATAATTAGTTTTTAATTAGAATAAAATCAAGAAAATTCCAAAAAAATAGTTTTAATTCTAAATTAGTTTTCAAATATCATTTTTAGAGTAAAAGTAATTTTTGGTTATTTTTAGGAGTTAGGTTAGACGTAGTTGCTTTTTATTCGCGTTTCGTTTAATTTCCGTATTTGCGTTTTAGCGTAGAATTGCGTAGTTTGCCATAGTTCTTAGGTTTTCCCGTAGATTATATGTTCCATTTACTTTCCTTATCCCGTAGTTTAGATAATATCATTTTATGCCCCTTCTTTTATTCAAATCCCGATTATTGAGACGTGAGTTGGAAATTCCATTCAACCCTCGTTCGGAACGATCTCGGTGCTCAAACCTAACACGTTTGAGTTACCCGTATACTACACTTCTTATTATTGATCAGTGTCCGAGCCGTTTTAAGCTTCTTACGGTTAGTCATTCACAAGTGGCTAGCTTGTGTGAGCAAAGCTTGACGTTGCTTCTTCACTGCGAATCAGAACCCTAAACAAAACCCTAAACCGTTTCCCAAGAAACGTATAAACATAAAACTAAATAAGATATACACAATCACTTCCTAATAAAGCTCATATATATCCAAACTAAATATACTAAACACGGAATAATAACTTCCGCAGAAACAAACTAATCTTCATCAGAACTATGTCTTCAGCAGAATCCATACCCTTCGGTAGAATCCATTCAGATAGTCGTACTTCACATAATTCCCAACAATTGCTCTTATTCCTACACGAACCACAAAGAAAGCTACTGGGAAAGCTCTGAAGATACACAATCGACGAGGAGGTCCACTACTCGAAAAGCGCAAAGGATGAATCTCCATCAGTACAAAAGCCTCCTAGTCCAATAGCTGAACATGGCAAAGGAAAGACTCATGTACTTGTGCCATATGATGAAAGCTCAGAAAGTGATGAAGAGCAAATGGATAAATCATACAGGAAGAAGTTCAAATTTGTTCGACTTCAACACGTTGCACAACAATTTGCTCAAGAACAAATAGGTGGCCCCGGAGGGTCAAGTGGTGCATTTCAACCTTCACCAGGATCCCGATGCGGTTAATCGACCCGATAAGGGATCTGGTGCCACCACTTTGATACAACAACAAACACGTGTTGAAGACACTATTGAGTATGATTTCGAAGAACCTAAATCGAGAAGTTAGAAGGTAAAAGGCGATGAAGAAGCTGCGACCAAATCCAAAGGCGATGAACAAGCTAAGTCTGGAAATGAAGAAGATGTTGAGTATGATACGTTTCTTCTAGATAGTCTTGCACGATCAAAGGAAGAAACTTCTGAACCACCAAAGGACCCGGAGTCTCCTCATATCTCATCATCATCATCATCAGATTCTTCTTCTCACTCTTCACCACCACCATCAAAAGATCAACCAAATCATCATCCAAATCAGTGAAGAAGCCACCTCGATCTTGGATTTCTCATACTCATGAAAGAATTGTGAAAGCTATCCAACAAGTCAGGAAAAGGACATGCTCTACAGAAAACTAAATTGGTTTCTTGACCAAATGCGATATCTACATGATGAGAATGACAAGATCAGAATGAAAGGGAATACATACTGAAGCTAATGCAGGATGATCTACAAGGGAAAATGGACAGAATGATCGAAGGCTACACTCACAAGTACCTTCTGGATATTGTTCCTAAAGTCACAAAGGAGATGTTTACCAGACAACTATATCCGAATCTTATGCAGATAGCCAAGAAAACTATAAGATCAACACCCTTAACCGTCACAATCAATCCATCTGATCCTGTAGTTTTCTCGAATAATGAATTGGTGGCCAAGCTTGTCACACAAATGTCATAGGACAACTTAATCAAAGAACCTTAAGGTCACAAGCCCAAAATCAAAGTAATTATTTTTGTTTTGTATCCACCATTGAACCAAAAACCATAAATGAAGCAATAAAAGATGAATCATGGGTTATTGCCATGCAAGAAGAATTAAACCAATTCGTTAGAAATGATGTTTGGAAACTAGTTCCTAAACCTAAAGATCAAACTATAATTGGAACAAAATGGGTCTTTCGAAATAAAATGGACGAAAATGGTGTAGTATCTAGAAACAAAGCTAGGCTTGTTGCACAAGGTTATAATCAACAAGAAGGAATTGACTATGATGAAACTTATGCACAGGTAGCTAGACTTGAATCTATTAGAATATTACTTGCTTATGCATGTGCTTATGACTTTAAATTATTTCAAATGGATGTTAAAAGTGCTTTCCTTAATGGGTTTATTAACGAAGAAGTGTATGTTGCTCAACCTCCCGGTTTTACCGACTTTGAGAAACCACATCATGTCTTCAAACTCAAGAAAGCATTATACGGCCTTAAACAAGCACCTAAAGCTTGGTACGACCATCTTAAGACTTTTCTTATTGATAACAAATACACTATGTGATTAGTAGATAATACACTTTTTACCAAGAAAAAGGAATCACAAATTATCATTGTTCAAATATACGTTGATGACATTATATTCGGATCAACTTGTCAAGAACTATGTGATGATTTCTCTAAAATCATGCATGACAAGTTTGAAATGAGTATGATGGGTGAGTTAAACTTCTTTCTAGGACTTCAAATTAAACAACTAGAAGATGGCATTTTCTTTAACCAATCTAAATATATAAAAGACATGCTTAAGAAATTTGGCCTTGAAGATTCCAAACCAACTAAAACACCCATGTCCTCGGACACTAAACTCACCAAGGACGAAGAAGGTGAATCCGTAGATAACACTAAATATAGAGGAATGATTGGTAGTCTACTCTATCTTACGGCTAGTAGACCCGACATTATGTTTAGTGTTTGTCTATGTGCTCGCTTTCAAGAAAACCCAAAGGCATCACACTTAGAAGCCTTAAAAATGATTTTTAGATACATTAAGGGAACAACGTGTTTAGGATTATGGTATCCCAAAGGAACGGGTATAGAAACCATAGTGTATGCCGACTCGGAAAAGCATGTCAACAAGCTCTTTGGATGAAGCAAGCTCTAGTAGATTACGGAATTCATCTCAACGACATTGTGATACTTTGCGATAACAAAGGAGCCATCGATCTCAGCAAGAATCCCGTTCAACATTCTCGTACAAAACATATTGAAATCCGCCATCACTTTCTTCGCGACAATGTTCAAAAAGGAAACATTTCAATCGAGAGAGTATCCTCCGAAGACAACATTGCCGACATCTTAACTAAGCTTCTTAAACGTGAACCTTTTAATCTTCTTAGACTTGGTTTAGGGTTAATGGAACCAAACATGTAGGATAAACATAGCCCAAAACATTAGAATAGTCAAAACAAAACAATTTTGTCTTGTACCTGCTACTGTAGCCACGGCACCAAACGACAACAAAGACGGAACCAAAGTTTTGGTGCCGTCTGGTCCGTGGTATCTACAGAAGCAAAACTGCTATATACAAATCATCCTCTTCCTTAAAACCCACTTTACCAACGTGTAAAACTTAAACCAAGCTCATTATTGTCATCTTCCCACTCACTAATCACTGAAGATAACATCATTGTAAGTATCCTAACTACATTTTATCTCTTAATTCTGAGTCTAGGATTCTTATTTATGCACAAGACTATCACAAATCATTACATGGGGTTTTATGTATGCTTTTATACCAAATATGAATTCAATTGGCAAATTGCATAACTAGTCATTGAAATTAGGTACTACATTATCATATTGCATAAACAAATCATGCTTCCCACTAATTGATAGATAATGAATATAAGGCCCTATTCAAACAATCAAACACCCCATGTCAAAAGTTTTGAAAAGCTTCTCACTTGTAGGAAAACAATTTTTTCATTGCTAATACAAATAGAAACGTTAAATTTTCATCACTTGCATGCTCTTGAATACTAAAGGTATTGCATAACTAATATGCATTCCGGGTATATTCAAATGAAGCCACATTGAATTAGGAGCATTTGGGTTATCTCATGGTATTTGCCAAACACCCAACTAAAACCATTTTTGTGCATAAAATGAGTCGAGATAACCGCAACTCCAAATCGTTTTCATATAGGCACACACTAGAATCAAAACGTTAAAGTTTATTCTCATTTTTAACATATTAACTCTTGTCCTTAGGAATAACCATGGTAGCCGCAAAATTCTATGATCACAAAGACACCCTTAACTACATTCCCAAACACCACAAAACCAAAGGACTTACCAAGGAACAAGTAGAAATATTTAGGGGTCTAGAATCAAGGTATTTCCATGAGGGTAGAACCATTCACTCATCCTTCCTTGAAAATACCAACCTTCGTGAAGAACTAGCCGCCATTCAATTCGACTGTCTTCTTGACATCGATGAACCAATTTGTCCTAGGTTTGTGTTAGAATTCTACGCTAGTGTGACCGGCTTTAGTGATGAAGACGATGATGAATTTTGTCTTAGGTTTAGAATCAATCAAAACGACTACACCATCACCTTAGGCAACTTTGCTCAAGTGTTAGGAATTCCCAACCGAGGAACTTGTGTCTACACGGATAAGTGGTCACTCACGGCTCTTGATGCAATAAATGACCGCTCTCTTCCCTACCAAACCTGTTTGGCCGATAAGGATGTCATCCGTGAACACCTTTTTAACCCAAAAAGTGATACAACCCGAGTTACCCGAAAGGGAAAAAAAGTAAACCGAGATCCATATGGAATGGAGCTAAATGAACTTAATCCCGAATTTAAGAAATGAGAGGAGCTACTTAGAGCCAACGTCATTAGCACCATAGGAAATAGGGATCATATAAATGCTTGCCTTTGTCACATGCTCTACAACTTGTCCACTCGACAACCATTCAACTTAGCCTACTACATAGCTAGGAGAATGATTGATATTCCAACTCAAGGATCGGTTGCTCTTCCATACGGGATGCTTCTCACCCGTCTCTATAGAAACTTTGCACCAATTCCACCAACCCCAAGAGGAATGCACCTTCACTATGAACTCATCCCTCACATCTTTGTACCTTTGAGTGATGCACGAGTTGCTAAGACAAAAGGCAAGAGAGCAAAACCTCCAACTCCATCATCATCATCATCAAATAGCTCAGAGGATGGTCTTCCAAGCTCTCGTCTTCCGCCTCATGAGTATTATGCGTCTCTTCCCAAAATAGAGAATGAATCAACGGAGTTCAAGCAAACTAAGGGAATGTTCAAGTGCCTTGGTAGGATGATGAACAAGATTTACAAGAAGTTGGACAAATAAGGGTAATTTTAAGGAGTGTTTGGAACAATGCATTCTCGTTAATGTTTGATACAATTTCTTCGTTTTTATTATATAGGATGATAATATAAACTGAAACAATGGTAAATGCTAACAATCTTATGCAGGGGGATAGCGCAAGTATGCTATCAAATTTTACCCATTTTCACTATAATGTGAAAATCAAAAAGCCTTGCTCAAAATACATGCTCCACTATTTTATATATGTGTTATCTGCTTTTCCTAACTACAAATGATTAGTATCACATGTTTTAAGAAGAATTTCAGGTTTCGGAAATGTCCCCGACACCTAAAAACGTATTCTGTCCATATTTCTGCACTCCACGGATCAGACGGCACCATAATTTTGGTACCGTCCGTTATGTAAAATGGTACCGCTGTACCTATACAGGCGGACCAGACGGCACCCTTTTTAGGGTTCCGGCCGTGTAAGATTTTGGTGTCGTGGATCCTTCAGGTAACTTTCTGAATTTCGACTATTTTGTGATTCCAAACTACCATCCAATGCTTATAAGTCAATCCTAAATTGCTTATACTCTTATTAGAACTAGTATAATTCACTTAGATATATAAGAAATCCATTTCCCACCAAAATTCAAAAATTTGAAAAATCCACCCAAGGAGCCCTTTTGCATAAAGGAAGGAACCAAATTTTTGGTACCTTCAAATCTGTGGGTGATCTGAATATTAGGAAATTCCACTCACTAGAACACATTTATTGCAAATCTTTTCTTCTTCACTCCATCTCTCTTGAATGGCTTGACTTGGGTGATATGACTAGCATTCAACCCACTTCCAAATCATTAGGAACCTCATCTCTTCAATGGTTTAACATCAAATCAAACACATTTCTCCATGATTTTTCACCTCTATAAATTTAGAGGTTTTACCATGATCATCCTCACACCTTCTTCATTCTTACTATCATCTAGCAAAGAAAAACCAAAGTCAAAATGACAAAATCATCTCCAAAACCTTGCAAGAAGACCGCTAGAATTAGTGTGAGGCCTTGTTGCTTCGTTAACCTTAGCTCCTCATCCGAGTCTTCTCCACTCACAATCTCATCTCCCATCCGAGATGATACAAACCTTACCTTAGCCACACCTACTCAATCACACATTGTGATCACCACTCCACCACCAACAAAACACCAACTTCACCTCCACCGGCACCCATCCAAACATCCAAAACACCTTCACCACCTTCACCAAGGTCTCCAACTCTCATTCCCATGGAGTTGTTTTCCACTCCACCAACCTCCCCGAATCCTTTCTTGGAGGACTTGGGTGACTTGCCTCCTAGGCCAAATCATCCACCACCATTGCCATCCTTTGGCTCAATTGAGCGGATGGCTCATAAGTCACCTCGGTCATCCCTTGACCCAAACGCCCCATTAGGGCCTAAACCTCTTCTCTTCCACCCCATTCACAAAGACATTCATGGTCCTTTGTATGGAGATCATTCACTCCCCACATCAATGTCCCCTCATCTTGAGGACATTGAGGAGTGTATGTGGGATGCCAATCCCACTAGAGAGGAGATTCAAACGGAACTCCACAACCTCCACCAATTCAAAGGCATGGTGGACTCTCACTTGAGTGAGACAATGCAAATGCAAAGTGCTTTGCTTGCTTCCATCATTACCACCCCAAACATTTCCACCAACACACATACATCTACCATTCCACCACCACAACCTCCCCAAACATACTACCCCCTTAGGCATGGTTGCTCAACTTGTGAGCAAACGGCCCAAACCGTTGATAGGACACGGGTTATGGTCCTTGACTTTCAAGAAGAAATGAGGTTCATCCTCAATCATATCCTTGAGCGCCTCAACGCTCTTTCTCATCCACCATCAAATTAGGATGGTCATAGTTTAGCATTTCTAGTTTTCTCTTCTTAGGATAATTTTTTTTCTTTCTTTTCTTGTACTAAAACACATCATTGTGTTCCCATTTCATGATCTTTATTCATGAAAATTTTAACTAATGAATAGTGTTTTTATTATAGTGTTGGAGCTTTTACATAGTATTTGGAAATGCTTGTAAATGATCATTATTACTAACATTTTTTTGTGTAGCTTTTATTTTCACAATCCATGTATCTTCCCATTAAGCACCCAATTTAGGGGGAGCTTTGATCAAGGGGAGATAATGGCACGGGCTCATTACATTCCACATTGCCTCTTCTTTTTGTTGAGACAAAAAGGGGGAGAAAATATAGAACTTGATTATATTTTGACTTTTCTTAAAAAGTCAACTGCATACTTTGACTTTCTGAAAAAGTCAACATCATGCATCAACTAGTGAATACTTTGACTTTCATAAATAGTCAAACATCATACACTTGCATTATCATTCTCTTTTCAAGTTCTAAAACTAATATTTTTATAACTCTTGCACAAACTTTGTATCTTTTATAAAAATAAAATTTATATTTTGTCCTCAACAAAAAGGGGGAGATTGTTAATACAAATATCGTCATTAAACGTTATTTATATTTTTTGATCTTTACCTAAGTTTTGTTAACGACAAAAGTAAATTTAATTTGTATAAAAGCTTAAAGCTTGTCGAGTTTAATAGATATTAAAACAAGCTTTTTCAAACAATATATTCATCATTCAAGCATTTACATTTATGATTAGTAACATCTTGATATGACTCTAATCATTATGTATGATAGTAGTTTTTAGAATGTGTTAGGTTCTTAAAACCAAACACTACTTATGTACTTGCATATTTCTAAAAATAGAAATACAACATATGACATCATGTGATGCATCATGGAAATCATTGGAAGATTTCATTAGATATATTGTGTGGATTTGTACTCTTCATATCTTGCACAATCTCACTTAGATAGAGTTGACTTTAGCAAATATTTGATATCTTGGTGACGGCTACCAAATTGGTACAGGCGGAACCCTTTTAAGGGTTCCGGTCCGTGACAGCTCACATCCATTTTGGCTATAAATAGCAATGCCAAGCCAAGTAGTTTTTAATCCCTTTCTATCATACTCTCATACATATCTTCTCTCTAACCTTTCTAACTCATATCATATTAGTGATCTCTTTTGTAGCAAAGAAGATCAAGTCACATTCAAGCTTCAAACGAAGTTGGAAGTCTTTTTTGTTTAGTGTTGTATGATCTAGTGTTGATTCATACTTCATTGTTATATTAAACCATCTTGTGAGTGTGAGTGGTTAGTATTTTAGTCCTCAAAATACATTGTGTGTGGGAGTAGTTGTACCCTTGGAAAGAACTTGACATCTAGCTTAGTGTCGGAAATAGTGTAAGTGTAAAGGTTTTCTCCGCCGGTGAAAGGAGCTTGTTGACTAGTGAAGTTAAACTCTCGAGTGTGAGACTCGAGAGTGGAGTAGGCAAGGAAAAAGAGTCCTTGTAGACATATTGCTTGCATATTTCATTAACATATCTAAGATCAACATCAATTGATCTTTTCAATAAGTTTCAAAACAAGATTTTAATTGGTAAACTATTCAACCCCCTTCTAGTTTTCTACAATCTTCCATGCCACCTCCTCCCCAACGGCCTCCTGCTCAACAAAGGTCTCCTCCTCGTTCTTCTACTGATAAACCTCATGATTCTGAGACACCACCCCAGACTCAAAAAACCGGTGATTACTTTGAGTATACGGATGGTGGCGATGAAAGAACACCATGAGCCCCTACAACAACCCACCTCTCCCAAACAAGTACGAAAACCTAATCATCATCTAGGCCTTTGAAAAAGAAGAAGAAGACACCTCAGACTGACGTCGTATCATGGCTAGATGACGATAAAACAGAGGAATTTGAATGGTTCTCTAATCTTGTTAATAACACTCCCTACCACGAAGAAGGTCAAGATATGGTAGACGGTAATACTTTGGAGCATGCTAAAATTCTGCAAGAAAAGTTTCAGTGGTACATTATCGAGTCCTTCACAGATCTTAGCAATCTGTCGAGAACATTTATGAGAGGTTCACATTTGTGATCCTCGGTGATTGAATGGAAACTCCTGCCGGGTCAACATCAAACGCCACAGCAGGTCGCTTCGGCAACTCCCGTGGATTGCGCTTAGTGGACTCAAACGGTCTACGATCGTGAGGTGATGCTTCGGTGTACCTCACGACTCATCTGAATCGTAGGTGTACTTTTACATCGTGTTATCTCACTTGTGGGACTCAGATCGTGAACGGCCTTTGTGAGTATTAGAGTTGTGTTTTCACACTATGCTGTTAACACTCTCGAAGTTCAAACTTGTAAGTGCCGGAATCCGCTTATTACTAACCGTTTTATGTTTTCTTCTTATGGAAGCTCTGGAGCGGAATGATCGTGCAGATTCTTCTCATGCTCACGCCAACATCATCACTAATGGAAGTTCTATCCAAAAACAACACAACAATCAGAATGATTCTTCGTCAAATCAAAGAATCTACAAAGTTAAAGACTTAAAGAACTTCATCAGAACTGAATTCCAACGTCAAAAGAGCTTGTGAGCATGTTGAAGAATGACGTGGAGACACGGAGCAGAAGCGCACTGAGAGACCTGATGCAGATAGCAACATACTATCACTTTCATCACAAAGAACAATGATCAAAGAACAAAGTTAAAGATGACGTCAAAGCATAACTGTTCAAAGAAAACTATCTCGCTACCCTGGGGAGATGGTTCAAATCAAGGCAATTCTTCTCACAAGAAAGAAGAATGTCGAGACGTCAAAGCTGCTATTACATCAACACCTTCACCGTTTTTCATCACCAACACTTGAGTGTTTGTTACTCATATGTAATAACACTTGAGGGGGAGATTGTTGGAATCACTCCTAAACCTTATTCAAGTGTTAGTTACTCATATGTAATAGTTAGCTTATTATGGCCTTTATGTTTGTTATTAGCCTTAAGCTTATGTAGAAGGACCATGAGCTTAGGCCCAAGCCCATAGGAGAAAAGAAGGGACTAGGAGTGTTGCCCTAGCTTCCCTCCTATAAATACTATGTAATAACCCTCACTTAAGGGTTGGTTGTTCAAGTTTTTCTTTCATTCACACCTTACGCGTAACCGTCCTTATCATATCGTGTGTGTGTGTTTGGTTTACTTGTTCAATCGCCTTTATCTCTTTCTTGTAAGCTTGTGTGGTAAAACTAGTGACCTAACAAGCTTCCTCGACTTCAAGAGGTGGTGATCTCGCCTTTAAGAGGAACTTAGAGAATCACACAAACATAAAACTACATAGAAAGATCCTTTGGATATGAGGTTAGAGAGTTTACAATACTAAGAGAGAGTATGTGTAAAAAGGGGTAAGTTACAATGAAGAAATGACTCACTATTTATAGGCAAAAACCTCTACTGTTCCCAGATCCCACGGATCCCTTACTTGAGGGATCCGTGGACGCTCCTCACTATTTGGGTTGTGGGTCATGGATCATGGGTCATGGACTTTGGGTCATGGGTACCCAAATAAATACAATGTATCTAGACATTGGATCATGGGTATGGGTCATGGACTATGGATAATACCCAACATGACTTCATGCATGATGTCATGCAATGGGTCATGGGTTATGGATCAAGCTCCATGGGTATGGGTTATGGACTTTGGGTTTTACCCAACTATATTCAATGTATTTAGTCAATGGGTCAAGTACTTAGATTTTTACCCATTACAATATATACTAAGTATATATAAGTACATATATATATTATGTAAACACTAGTTGTTATACATATGCATTTCTATAAGTTGTAAACAATATTACTTGTTTAATGTTTTATATGAAAATGTAAGTGTGTTAGTAAACTATTGACTCAAACTATTTACGTATTTTATTTGTTTCGTTAAAATGATTTTAGGTTTGTTATCGACAAAACATTAGAAGATCGTAAAATATAAATAAACGTTTTTACGGCGTATTTGTATCAACGTAAACTCAAGACACAAGATCTTTTGAAACAATGGGATGTTGGTGATGATACCAACTTAAACCTGTTTCAATGCCCATTATGTGAGTTGGAACTTGATTCACACAAACATTTATTTTTTGAGTGTTTATTTGCAAGAGAGGTATGGTTGTTTGTCTTATCTAGATGCGAACTATAAATTCCCACGACATTGGAAGATATTACTTATTAGCTCATCCCTATTGCTAGAAAGCATTCGGTTACAAGTATTCTTGGCAAGCTCGTTTTTGCAGCCTCTTCTTATTTTATTTGGCAAGAGCGAAATGCTAGACTTTTTAAGAAGGTAAAGAGATCTAAAGACCAAGTTGTTGAGATCATCCTTTCTACCGTTCGTCTTAAGCTTATTACTTTTCATTTCAAGAAGACATGTCGGGTGGATAGGCTTATTGATTTATGGAACTTGCCTCGTCACAATGTTAAAAGCTAGAGTTGATTCAAAGCCGCCTAGTCGTTTGTATTGTCTTGTTATATTTTATGTCGTCTAGGCAGGTTTTTTCTTTTATACAAGATTGGCTTGTCTTTCTTGTAAGGTTTATAGGTAGGTAGCACAAATGGTGCGTAGCCAATTCGGTGTTTTGTCATATTGCCTGAACCTTATTGTTTTTTGGTTAATATATTTACCAGGGTAAAAAACCCTTTTACCAAAAATAAAAAATAAAAAATAAAAAATGTGAGCCCAAGTACCAAAATTTGATTCATGGCAAGTGAGTTGTCTTTTGGCAAATTGAAACCCAACATGATCTTACATTAATTTACTCTCTTAGACTAATGCGAATGGGCGTTGCTCAATGACCACAACCCCACAAAAGCAATTCGTTGCTCCATTAGCTCACGCCAAAGTGACGCGTCGCCAAGCAACCATTTCAAAGTTTCGGTGGTCAGCTATCCGAAATATTTGAAACATTTGTGTGTGTTGCTTTTGTGGAAATGTGGTTGCAACTAGCATTAGTCTTACAATTAGGGGTGTTATTCGGGTTGACCCGGTCGGGTTCGGGTCAACTCGGGTTGGGTCAAATCGGGTCAAACCTAAAAAAAACATACCTGAACCCGACCTTGTTTAGAACTCGGGTCGGGTCAATTCGGGTTCGGGGTCCCGAGTATTTTACATTGTAAAAGTGTTGTTGAGCCGGGTTAGTCGGGTTAAGGCTAAAAAAACATACCCGAACTTGTTTAGAACTCGGGTCAATCCGATTGACCCGAATATATTTTTGAACCCGATTGACCCGACCCGAATTGACTCAGGTCGAGTCAGCCCGAATGACACCCCTACTTACAATATATTCAAATAAACTAATGAAAAATATAACATCATTGATTATTTTTCTTACTTTATAAAATAAATTCTAAGTAAATTAAAGTTTTTCATTTTTTAAAAGCATTATAATTATTTCTATTTTAACAATTTACAAAATTTTAAATTCCTTCGTTTGAAACATCAAACACAATATTTAAAAAAAATTAAAATACAAATGTCATGCCCAATATACCCGAACCAAACACAAACACAAACACAAACACGCCTTTAGTAGTACTCCGTATTATTTATATCTCTTACATTAATTAACTCAAAATCCAAATTATAAACAAATCCAAATTCCGAACCCTCTAGAAACCAAACAGCCCTAAAAAAAAAAAAAAAAAAAATTACATAAAAAAACAAATAACAATAATAAAAATAAAAGAAGAGAAATCCGAAAACCCAAGGACACTCTAATTAGGGCTATATATACACACATCTTAAACCAATTCCATTATTTTCCATCTCAACTTTATTACTGTATTAGCGATAAACAAAGAAACCAAAACCTTGTCAAGTCAATCATCAAAGTCAATGGCTTCTTCGTTTTCTGATCTGGTGACTCAAGCTAAGGAAGCTTTCATCGACGACCACTTTGAAAAAGCCGTTGACTTGTATTCTCAAGCCATCGCTCTTAACCCTAATAACCCTGACCTCTTCTCTGACCGTGCTCAAGCCAATATCAAACTCCATAACTTTACTGGTAGATCTTGTTTTCATGGTTTAACGTTGTTGTGTTTTGATTAATCTTAGGTTTTGTTTTTTTGTCGTTTTGTTGTTTTTAGTGTTGTTATGTTTTGATAAATGTAGAGTGTTGGTGTATATATGATGTGACTTGTGTTAGTATTAAATATGTTAGGTGTTGTTATCTTATAAAAGTTGGAGATTTAAGGTAACTACATTAAATGATTTAATCCACTTGTTTTTGTATCCGTGTGGTGTTTTTGTTTTTCGGGTAAAGACTAGGAGGCCTTGATTAGAATTTGATTGTCTTCCGTTCACGTTAAGGTGTGATACATGGGAAGTAATGTCGTTGTGTTAAGATAAATACTATTTGTGTATTAAACTTGAAGGTACACGGATATTGGGATTTGGTTTAAGCGAATGGTTTAAACCTCACTAGGTACACATTTGGGGGTGACCAGGGAAAGGGGTTGGAGGGATACCTCGGTTAGGCAGCACATCTGAGTCAAAGACTGCCTCCGGAATAAACCTCACCCATTCACCATTTACCCGTTTTATGCAAGTATTTATTGAATGAGATTTTGTGTATATGAATTAGTTCATGTGTAGAGTGCAAGTATTCTTGACGTGACTAAGATAATACTATTTGTGCATCTGTTTATGTGATTGGTTTAAATTATATGTGATTAACGTTTTCTTACAATTGTATTGGTGCAGAGGCTGTCTCTGATGCAAACAAAGCAATTGAGTTGGACGCCTCGATACCAAAGGCATATCTGCGCAAAGGGTGAGTAGCTTCTGAAATAACTCAAATTAGTTTGTTAGCAAGTTATTGATACTTGCCATGTCTTTCATTTAAACATTCAGTCTGTGCAAACCGGATGTGACCTTATTGTTTGATTACTATGTTTTGTTTGTGGGATTCTGGGATTGAAATTATAGCAGTTCGTGTGATCCTTTGAATGCTTAATAGTATTATAGCAAATGATTTTTCATGTATTGTTTCTTAAAGTGAAAGTAAGCATCAGATACTAAGGGATATTGTCATTTAGGTTTTGGAGAACCAAAAATTTGGGTTAACGGGTACTTTTTAGAGTAATACTTATGTTATTATGGTGAAATCGGACGCGGAATATTTTACTCAGTTACTTATCATCATGAATAGGTATATTTGGTTGGGATTTTCTCTCTTATGAGTAAATAGTTAAATTCTTAAAATTTAGTTATAAAGAAAACGGGGCAAAAGCTGTCCAAACATAAAACTTCCTATATCAGTATTTTATAAGATAAGATGTTATTAAGCTAATATAGTATTTGTGATCATCTTTGCATGCTAATTGTATATAAAGAATCGAATATTTATTTGTTCTTAGAAATTGAGAGTTTATATAGTAACTAAACTTTACCTGTTTTTGCTTGGCAGAACTGCATGTTTCAATCTTGAAGAATATCATACCGCTAAAACAGCTTTTGAAGCTGGTGCTGCTTTAGTTCCAGAAGATGCAAGATTCAGTGAATGGATTAAGAAGTGTGACAAATGTATTGCAGGTAATGTTGTATACATGTCTTTTTAGTTTATTATTTTTATAGAAGTTATGGTACTTTTTTGGTAAGTGAATTAGAAGTTTCTCAAATTGCAAATTTCTAACAATTTTTTGCATTTAGACATGACCTTTGATGATTTTTCGTTGCTTATTGTAACAGAGGAAGAAGGTGAGCTAGTTACACCATCACTGAAGGCACCCCGTAAAGCAACACTCACTGAGATTGTTGATGAAGATCCGAAAGAAATTGACCAAGTAAACACCATCTCCAGCGAGGTGGCAACCACAGCACCAGCCAAACCAAAATACAGGTCTAAACTTAATTATCATCAAGAAACTGTTGCATTTTGTCTTTTGTATTTCTTGAACTTGTTGTACCAAAGGGAATATGCATTACTTCTTACAGTGATTTCATAGAAAATATAGATCACATGCCATAGAAAATTAGTTAATTCCTAACTCAAATCATTTGCGCTTCAAGTATTCACTAGACATTAAGATGCTAAGTTAATCATATTTAAGTTGCGGAATCTGAAACTGGCTATGCTCATGTTAACTGATTGGACTACTTCTAAAAACCCTTGTGTTTTTTTTATTTTATTTTATTTTATATTGTACATCTTGGTATCAAACCAATAGCGATTCATACAAGCTAAATCTTCTAATCGATAATTAGGCCAAAAAAATAACTTTAATTTAATTAATTCATTTTTTTTTCGGTCGAAATTTTTACTTTCATCCAAAAATTGACTCCAATTTTTTATCTTGTTCTCCTTAGAAAATGTTTTATTTCTATGCGCACCATTTTGATTCTTTAAATTCAAATTGAAAGAAATTAGAATTCGCAATTCTCTACGACGTCTAGATGATAAAATTTTTTCAGGAACAAGAGACTAAAATAAAAAGTTGATGTGCATACTTTTATTAGTTGCGGATAGTAGCAAATTATCATAGGATTAAGGGCTTAATAAATGTCTTTGCCTTCGTGAAAGTTAAATCCTTAAGAGTTAAGACCCTTTACTTGATAATGGTCAACTCTGAGGTCTTTTGTTTTATTATTGATAATTTCTTTAGCTCTTTTTTGGCTGTATATTTGACCTAACAAACCATATATGTACAGGCATGAATACTATCAGAAGCCAGAGGAAGTGGTTGTGACTGTATTTGCAAAGGGTGTACCAGCTGACTGTGTTTCAGTCAACTTTGGTGAACAAATTGTAAGTTAGCATTTCAACTTTTCGTGAACATATATTATAGGTGGCAATATGAGCAGGTTAGGGGGCGGGTTTGTGTAACGGGCAGGATTGGGTTGACCCACAACCACATTTTGTTTATCTCTTTCCATTTTTTTTTTATAAAAATCAAATATGTTACTGTATATTATTAAGATTTTAAAAGTACACTTTCGGCAACTTTAGACTGGTTTTTGCTTCTAGTTATTTTATTTTATTTGTCCCATTGAAGATAAAAAATAACACATCCATAAGTAAATGGGTTGAAATTGCCACCTCTAACATTAATGCATTCACTATGATTCCATAAAGAAAAGCTTGTTAACATTTTCCATGTTTTTCTTTGCTTTCAGCTAAGTGTAACAATTGAGGTGCCTGGAGAAGAGCCATACGTTTTTCAACCTCGCTTGTTTGGAAAGGTGATGTATTTTAACTTCTTACTTTTAAATATGTTTTATAGAGAAACTGAATAAGTAAATATTATGAGGTCAAAGGAGCGAAGTTATTATATAGTAGTTTGTAAGTTATGGTTCGCTCTCTTCGTATCAACTGACATATTGAATTTTGATCTACAGATTGTCCCTGCAAATTGCAAATATGTTGTTCTCTCAACCAAGATAGAAATCCGTCTTGCAAAAGTGGAACACATTCACTGGACATCTCTTGAGTTTGTCAAAGACAACGTAGTTGTGCGAAGCAGCAATGTGTCTTCTGGTAAGTGAATCTTTGACAAAGTAAGAAGTGTCTAGTATGGGTTGAAACAATCGGCGTTGGGCTGTATTGGTCCACAATTTTTTTTTTCCAATTATCTAATTTTCCATATAATAAATTAAATATGATTAGGAAAAATATATTATTCCCGGTGATGATACATCTATTTTTGAATAAAAATGTGGAGGTAATATACTGTAGCCAACTTATAATCTGTTTGAGCCTTATAACCATCAGATTGGTTTCCTTTTAAATAATTTTTTTGAAATCGCCACCTTCTGTACACACAATATATAGTTTCTGTCATTAATCAAGACTATTTGTGTCCTAAAGGTTCATGTTTGGTTTATTGCTGACAAAATCTTTTCCGTCTTAAGCAAACACATTACTTTGAACAAATTTATTGATCTTTTGAAGATTGTTTTTTCTCCAGTTTTCTTTGTTGTTATGGGCAGTTTTTATACCTCGAGCTTTTCATATTGCTGCACTCTATAGACTTTAAAACCATCCAGAACTCGTACCACCTAAGCAAATAACTATACGAATTTCTTATATAGAGAGACTGAACCATGCAGAACTCGTATCACCTAAGCAGTTTAACTACTTGAGTGGTTGGTTTTGCAAAATAAATGTTTCTGTTAACTTGCTCTTTGTTCTAGTTTATTAGTCTTGGTATATTGGTACGAAACTTATAACCCCCTTTCAGTTATGAAAATATAGAGTAACCATGACGAAAGCCAATGCTATTAGTATCATGTATTGATATGTATGGTCCGGTGGGTTGAAGTTATATTAAGGTGCTAATAATTGCATGCACTCCGATACATACAGGTACTCAAAGACCTTCTTACCCATCCTCAAAACCAACAAAAGATTGGGATAAACTTGAGGCCCTAGTGAAAAAGGAGGTAAATCATTTTATCTAATGATATCTCTATATTATGATAGACCTGATGTTGGTCTAGGCTTGTAGCTAACTGATCTTTTGGTGTTTTCAGGAAAAAGATGAAAAGCTCGATGGCGATGCCGCGCTCAACAAATTCTTCCGCGATATATATTCAGATGCTGACGAGGATACAAGAAGGGCCATGAGCAAATCATTTGTAAGTTCATTGTTTTCTTGATAATATTTCCTTCAACAAAGTCTTTAGGCTGTGTTTAAATGCATTTTTGGAAATCGTTGTCTGAGTTTTTGGGGGAAAAAAACAAATTTTAATGTTTGTCATAAGAGGTTCTACTCCTGGTTATTTAGATGTCAGAGAATCACCTTCCGATAATAAGTAGTTTCATAGTTGTTGCAACAAGGTGGTTCTGATCTGAATAGCTGAGAGTTTTAGCCCAATTTTACAAGATAGTCTTTTATGGTATTTTTTTATTAGTTACATAAATAATCTGAATATGCCAGACACTTTTTTTAATGCATAATTACACGTGAAACAACTGAAGCACATGCATACGGTATCTCACACATCACGTTTTTATTTCAACTGATATGTATCATATATAACCAAATTCAATACACGCATCCAAACGTACCATTAACCAGTTCAGGGTTATATATTTATTTTCGTGACTAACCTGTTTGAAATTTTGTGGCGTTTTTTTCTAAACAACAGGTGGAATCAAATGGAACAGTGCTGTCGACAAACTGGAAAGAGGTGGGATCGAAAGAGGTCGAAGGAACTGCACCAGAGGGTATGGAACTCAGGAAATGGGAATATTGAAGATCCGATCAAAGATTTGTGTCATAATCTCAGACCTTGTTATCTATGGCCTTTTTTTGTGGTGGACCTGTTCTTTTTTATTGGCTTGGCTGGCCCTGTTTCGAAGTTGTCTATAGTCTTTTGCATTAGCCAAACTGAAATACTTATTCATCTTCCTTCTGCTAGTTTGTGTTCGTACTGCACAGTGAATGTTAAACTGCATCTTTTTGTTGGTTACAAGTTACTTTTGTCTTTCTTTTAGTGATTATATCTTTGTTACCGAGTCACGGGAGAACCATTTGGTAGATCTTTTTGCGAATGTGGGAACTGTTTTCTAGCAAGCATATTCTTATCAAGTCTAGCCTGCCAGTCTTTGGACATATGCCATGTTTCTCATTTGTGTCGTGCTCACATGTATATCAAGTCCTTTTAGAGTTTTAGACTGTGGTGTTTGGCGCAAGGCTTATAGGAGCTTAAGCTTTTACAATAAGCTAGTTTATAAAATTAGTTTTGTTAACCCCATCGAAAGAAGCTTATGGGGTTTATAGTTGGTCAAATAACTTAAATGGTGTTCAAAATATAATGAATTATTTCGCAAAAGTATATCTGAATTTATGTTTTTATGTGATTTTACATTAATAAAATTCAGCTCCAACTAATTCACTAAACTACTTTATAAAAATATAAGTTTCAGCTTTTGGTTTATAATATATAAGCTTTGGCCCCAACTCCACCCATTTCGCAAAACATACTCTTAGTAGGAGAATATTTAGTGGAATATTTGCAGCTTTCAGTTGGTCAAATATTGAAATTGTATGGATCTCAACACTAGTAAATTACAATGGAATTTATGTGAACATATATGATATTGTGTAGACGTGTTTGTCTTCAATTTCTCGTCAGCTGGCCGTTGTACAAAGACATGCCTCGTCATTTTTGTAAATGCTGAAACAATGTGAAATACCATTACTGTCATTGATGCATAATTATATCATGACCCTATTTTACATTAATCGAAACATTATATCGAATAGCACTCTTAGAGCAGTATTGTGGTTTTGCAACGGGGCGAGTCAATGGATATTCAACAGTGACTGAGAATGAAAAGCCTAACAAACAATCATAACCTAGCGAACAACCACACCACTCCAACTTTTGTTTCAAGCTTCTGAGCCACAGCTTCAACCTTAAGTTCAATATTCTAAGCCACAGACAACTTCAACAGCAAGAAGGTTGAAGATGGCTTTCTACTTTTTTTGATTAAAAAAAAAAAGAAGGTATGCTTTCATCCTATCCCACATAGACCAAGCAAATGAAATGTTGTTAGCTTATATATCGAGGTGAGTGTTCATTATTCAAGTTGATAATCATACAAATGCTATCCGCCCGTCCTGATTGAAGGGGTAATGTTGACTTTTTTGTGTTTTTTAATTTGTAGATTACATTATTTTATTTTATTTTAATTATACAATCACAGATAATCACAAATCCATGTACTACAAGTGGAAGCTTAAGCTCAACCTCCTCCTCAGGTTTTCGGATATCCTAGTTACTCTGCTCAAGACTTTTAACAAGCACCACCAGTGGGATCATGCGCCTCAAGCAGCATACCCTCAGTATCGATAGGGTTGGTCAACTGGACTGTTTGACTGTATGGATGATCCTGAAAATGCTATTTTTTTTTCTCACTTTCTGTATTTTTATGGTTCAAGTGTTATATTCTTAGACACGTAGACCTTTATCTTGAGTGATTTAATTGCAAAAAATATACAGATTGAATAAAAATCAAGAATTTTATAGTCGTGCACTCGTGCTAATATACACATAACGACATGTTTATAAGAACATGTCAATTAAGGAACTTGAAATTGAAAGGATACGTATTTTCAAAAAATTAACCCTTCAATAATTCCCATAAGTTTTGGCCGCGAGCAGGCTTTTTCATACACTTTTGGATGTTAAGTGTGGGTGGCTTGGGTTCCACAAGTTTCAACTCGGTAATAACTGGTTTTGATGCTTAATCAGGCTTGGCGGTTGATCCAGTTAGCTACTAGCTAGGCTTAATTTCTTCAAAAGCATAGGCATGATCTATATATAAGCATCCCAATGGCTATAACCTCTACTGAAAATTTCTTTTGCCACTTATATAAGAGCATTCCTTTACTATCCAGTTATTTTGGTTCTCGATATAATTATACAAGAACACGAACCTTTTATCATCATCATAAAGCATTCTCAAGCATTAAATACAACGAATGATGCCGAGTTGCACTCCTAAGCCAATTTACAATTAAGATAAGAAACAACCTAACAATAATCAATAACTAGGTTTCATAGATCTAAGCAAACACACAAGAAATTTAGCTAGACATGATAAAGACGCAAGCATACACACAATCAATCGAATACGGGATAGACATAATGTTACTTTGGATTAAAATACTTATCTCGATGTGTAAAATAGGGTATGAGACCCTAAGATACTGTCCAATTCGGACTACAAATGATTTAGGGTTTTTTCTCCAAAAGTCCACCTCTAAAATACAGAAAAATCGAATTCTATATAGTTTAACAAGTCCACAAGAATAATGGATTAAAGAAGCTGATATATAGTAACATAGACACATACACAAGCATATATGTATAAATAAACAAAAAAGTTAACCCGAGCCAAAATCATTATAGGTTTGGTCAATAAGTCAATGACACTTATAGCGACAAAATGTCGTCGCTATAGATTTTGTCATGAAAGTTTAGCCGAAAGTAAAAAAAGTGAAGTCAAACCCATGGTCGCTAAAAGTAAAATACGCGCACTAAAAGTAGAAAATGTTGTAGTGAGATGTTTGTTGTACCTCATTGATTAGGATTGTGCATTGTTTTCAACGGGTTAATGGAGTAAATTCTAAGAAATTAGCCAATAAAATGTCGTTCAAAGGTTGGATGGCTTCAAAGTTGGCCATATGTTATATAAATCGATATAGCAAAAGAATGTATATAGCTGATTGTTAAGTTATGCCATTATAGTGCTTCTTTTTGCATTATAACAATTTTCACAGTAGTCATTAGACGAAAGTAAAATTCAATGTGACTTCCTAAGTAGTATAGTGCAAAGTAATTTTGTCAAGTATATGTGCATATCATTATACACCCTGGTCGAAGCAACCCATTTAGAAATAATACAATTTATGGACGTTAACTACAACAAAGTATAATTTTGTTTGTGTGCAGACATGTTGTCTTCTTTATTTTCTATTCAGCCGGCCGTTGTAACAAAGACATGCCTTGGCTTTACCGTAAATGGTGAAAGGATGACCAACTGATGAATAGATTTATCATTACACTATATTGCCTTAAATTGATACATAACATCAGTAACATTCTTAGAGTAATATCTTGTGGTTTTGCAATGGGACGAGTCAATGGATATTCATCGACTGAAAACGAAAAGCCTAACAAACAGCCAGAACCTAGCCAACAACCGACACCACTCCAACCTTTGGTTCAACCTTCTGAGCCACAACTTCAACCTTATGTTGAATATTCTGAGCCACAGCCACAGCCTCAGCCTCAGCAGCAAGAAGGAGTCACAACGACGCCTGCCCAAGCACAACAACAGATTTATATACAACCACAGATATACATACAACCACAAATCCAAGTACCCCCACCGCCCACTTATGTTCAAGCTCCTCCAGTGGGTTCGGGCTATTATACGTACCCTGCTCAAGAATGTCACCACCCAGAACCAATATATACCCCTCAACAGTATCACCAGGGCTGGTCAACTGGACTGTTTGATTGTCTAGAAGATCCTGAAAATGGTATTTTTTTTTCCACTTTATTTACATGATTCACGCGTTATACTCCTATCTACGTAGACCTTTATCTTGAATGGTCTAGCGGTAGATCTTATACCAGATCATAGAAATTAGGATCTTTATAATTGTGCTAACATTTGGCAACAATTTAGAAAGAAAAAGATATTGTTCTCCGGTAAAAAATGGAACAAACCAATCTAAAAGCATTTCAATGGACCATGGAATTAAAAGGATACACATATTAAAAAAACTAGCCTTCAACATATTTAACATGGATTTTGCCGCAATCATTTAGTTATTTCTAAATAGCTGAATATAAAAAGAGCACGTCTGCCTTTCGTTCTGTTTTGGATGTCAAGTGTGCTCGGCTTGAGTTCTACAAGTTTCAACTTGGTACTAACAAATGAGTTTTGAATCACACAATTAAGCTCAGCGGGCCAAGTTTATGTACTTACCAGGGTTTCTTCAGAAATATAGTCATGATCGATATAAGCGCATCCCAATGTCAATAACCTCGATTGAAAATTTTCTTTTCGCCACTTCAAATATCTGTTATCTTTCTGTTCAATAACGGATTTTTATATAAAAGAAACACTTTTCAAATTAATTTGGTCCTCTATCAAATGCTGGAATGTTTTTTGGTTTTTGTCTGCTTTTAAATAGACATACACAGAAACAAGAATCTCTTCTCATGGTCCAACTAGTCCACAAGATTAATGGATAAATTTTAAGAAGCCGATATATAGTACCATGCATTCATATACCTGAAAATATAATCTCAAAACTTTATAAGAAGCACAACCTTTATGGGTTATATGCATAAATTCAGTCACATAAACAAGCATATATGTATATAAATAAACAAAATCACCACCCCTGAGTATGTGTGCATGATTAGACATCCTTCATGATATTAAAAAACCATCCGTGTTATAACTTACCTGATCATTCATCGTATTTCAGCTATCATTACTTTATGTTGTCCTTGCGTGACATTCGGACAAGTGGCAGAGATGCTTGACAATGGAGGAACTTGTAAGCATATATAACATATAGAATGACTAAGGGATAATTCTATATATACCAAATTTGAACAAAAAAATGACATATATACCCAAAATACAAGTTTTGAATGCATGATGACAATGTAGTTAAAACATGTTTCGGGTAAATATGACATTATGGTGTTTAAGTTGGGTAAATATGGAATTGACCCGATGACTTAAACACTACTAGTTTATTAAGATGACTCATAGCAGCATTATTTATTCTGAATCAGCTTGTGAGACAGCCGGATGTGTCTACACTGCAATAGCCTTAGTCATTGCGTGCCCATGCATATATTCCTGCACATATAGAACCAAACTCAGAGGCCGTTTTGGACTTGATGAATCACCTGCATCTGACTGTGTCACTCACTTGTGTTGCGAGTATTGTGCTCTTTGTCAAGAATACAGGGAGCTTAATAATAGGGGTTTGAATCCTTCTGCTGGTAAGTCTTTTGAAGCCCTATCTTTCCACAGGATGTTTGCATGCTTGTTTCTAAAGTGATTTTAGTCTTGAAGAAGTTAAAGAAAAAAATATGCAAAATTAGTTGTTTAAAGGAAATGCTAGTAAGGTAGTCTTATACATGGTTGTTTCAGTAATCTGCTTTTTACGACAAAATTCTACTGAACTATACTTATACAATAAAAATGATACTTAATTGTGAACCATAAATCTAATTTTAGTGGTGGATCCACAAAATGATATGATAGGAGACACAGGAAATTAAAGGACACACTAGATAATTCGTAAAGCAATAAGTACTCAAGATGATATAACATAGAATTATCTTTAGAGAAAATGAAGTTCATAATTATGATATTTGGTCATTTATATCATTAAAACTGATGCATCAGGTTTAGTGCAGACTACCTTTCTGTCAAATATACATCAATGACATGTTTACGATTCCCAAACAGATAGTTTAATCTGAAAGGCTAACAAAGTAAAATGATCGTTGCAGTAACTTTTTTTCTTGTACAAATGTAATTTTGAATTTTTTTGAGACTTTTCACAGGCATTGTTGCTTTAGAATAAGGTGGCAATTGAGTTTTTCACAAAACGAGTTTACTTTGTGATCTTTGTGTAGGATGGATGAACATTAGCAGGAATCAAAGCATGCACCAACAGCAACAATATCAACAACATGGAATGGTTGCCCCTCAGTACCAAACCATGCGACAAAGCTAATATTTTCCGGGCCGGTGTCACTGATCAAAAGTACATGAATAGGCTTATATAACCGTGCCTTCACGCATTTGGTTGATTAAGTACATACATCTGAATCATCGAACAAGGATGGGCAAGTGGTTATGTGTTATGAACCAAATCAAAGCACGGTAAATATGTTGATATGAAATGTTACAACATTTGATTGTGATTATTTTGGTCTTTTTGTTTGTACAATAAATATCAAATCATAACATACGTAGTAAAAATAAACAAGTGAGGAACAAATTATGCGACACCATTACTTAATATGGTCTACAAATCTTTGTTAAACATTCACGAAGGTTAAAATATACCAAATACCATTCACAATGGAGTAACTGTAAAATTATTTTTCTTACTTTGTTATATTGAAATTTAACCATAAGTACATACTCGCTAGTGCCGCAGTAAACCATCACTAAGAACCGCTAAGCAATGGCTACTGCAACTTGTGAAATCATTAGGGTGCTGAAAGTTTTAAAGGATCGGAATTGTACCTTAAAGTGGAAATACTAGTTGATCTTATGTGTGGCAATAATAATGAGATACAATACAAATAGTCAAATCCATGAAAGTAAGGAATGTACCGAAAACTTATAGCAGCATTATCCTTAAACTACGTTTTTAAATATATCTTGTAAACCATTTTAAGTTACGGTAATCACAATGAAGAAGTTACAGCATTATCCTTATTGCTAGCAAAAAGTATTTAGCTGATATTTTTTACAAAAACAAACTATATAAAAAGGACAATCAATAGAAATCAACCAAAATAAAGCTTAATAAACATCCATGCAAGCTAATTAATAACATGTTCTTCGTAAGTTTGTAAAACCCAAGTAACAAACATTGTGCAACTTCATTCATTTAATTAATTCTAAAAGTAAAACATCATCACAAAGATGAAAGAGCCACACCGGGTTTCTTTTTCAAGTCCAAAAACATAATGTAAGCATTCGACTTGAAAAACTTAACTGCCTCGTGCCATTCACGATCTGTCTCGATCAAAACATCTACATCCCCAATTGATGTAGTGGAGTGTTTGTAGCTTAGTTCGTAAAATCCACGAGTCAGCTCATGTTCCTCCTCAATCATTCTGATTACATTTTCAAACGGGCAATACCCCTTTACTTCGTACAACTTCGTTAACTCCGCGACAGAAACATACATAGGTATTCTATATTCACGCCCATGAATCCTTGTTTTCCTTCCATATGTACCTCCTTCCAAACCAAGGTGTTTCTTCCTTCGGCTTTGCTTTAAATGTGTACATGTCAAATGCATATGAACATATCAATAATTCAATACTTACATAAGACAGTTTCATCTCAAATAATATAACCAAATTATAAATTGTACTCCCTCCGTCCCATATTATGGATCCAGTTTGATTTTTCTAAGTATTTATTTTTTAACTTTGACAATAAATATTTTTGGTTGTGTTATATAATATTTGATGCAAAATATATGAATAAATTGAGTTTTAAATGTATTTCCACTACGTATTATTTTTATCTAATACTACTATATAACACAAGGAAAAATATTTAAGATCAAAGTTGTAAAAGAAAGACTTGAAAAGTCAAACATGAACATTTAATATGGGACGGATGAAGTATAACTTTTAGACACACCGAAGATAAGTTAAATATATATAAAAAATACAAAATCTAAATTACGGAATTTGTTAGCAAATCCATATGAGTTGCAATGCCCAACAATTACAAGCCCAAGATATTTTGGCACAAAAAGTTTAGAAAATTCATCAATGCGTTATAGTCAATAACGAGAGAATGGAACCCGCCGCGTTGCGGCGGGGGCATTTGCAGGTTTTTTTAATCATTGTTCGGAAGTAGACGATCACATTATGCCGTGAAAGTAAATAGTTACAATGTTGTTGTTTACAAAAGGTACATGTTTAGTGGCGTGAAACACATATAGTCCTAGCCTGATGATGTACCGTAGGTGCATTATAAATAATACATTACATGTGTCCTAACAGTTGTAGATCTGAGTAGCATATAGCACCTGTGTGTCCATGATTTCCACAACTGTTGTAGATCTGAGTAATCAGGTCCACGTTCGTCTTCATCTGTCCCTGCAAATAATCCCGCATGGCTCTGTAGACATGGGTTAATTTTTTTGTCGTTTCTTTCTGCAGGTTCATCACTGTTAGAGGTGGAGTTATGTTTCCGATGGGCAGTTTTGTGTGACAGGTGCTGAACCGGTTGAAATACCAGCCTTTGGACTCGTCTATCTTGACAATCACTACCTCGATGGTGAATACTTGTTGCTGATATGGATAGATGCAAATGGTAAGTATGGTGTGGTTGAAATGTTGAAGTATATGATTGTGAGATATACCATATTAGATTCGGGGTTCACCTCCATTAATGACCTTAGTGGCATGGGACCTTGTGGCCTTTCCTTTTTCGGAGTCTGTGATTGCCATTATCTGACGGGCATATATCATTGCAACGATAACCAACACAATGTATTACTTACATGTAAATGGCGGCTTTCGACGATCGATATTAGCATATGGAATTTGATATAGTTCCTGACCTTGTTTTTGTGAGCTCGCTGAAAACCAAAGATGTTAAATATTAGGTCGATAGAAATTGCCTGTTGCAAAACATGGACAACAATTTGGAGATGCACAGACAAAAAAAAGGAAAAAAAGACGCTACCTTCTACAACGTTGAATGCCTAGCCTGCATTCACGGGGCCACCGTTCAACCTTGTAGCGCTACCAGTAAACGCTAAATTCTTTACAGCATATTTCGTGACACAAACAGGAATGCTGTTGCTATTATTCGCAGGTTGTAAAATTACCAAATTATATCCTTTAATATATTTGTAAGAGTTACATACACGTGTTGGAAGATACATTATAACTACAGGATAAAGAAAAAAGCAGACGACCAACATGTACGCACAGATTCTTATCAGCAGTAGAAGCAGGTATCCGACGTCTGATCCCCCACATCGGGACAGCATGTTTATTTATACGACGGCTGGTAGATTAAACAGCCTGAAAAGTAGTATGACATAGATAAAAGTTAGTATGACATAGATGTTGGAATCTACTATATGTGAAAGTAATGAAATTACCAGGCTCGAGGCATGAAATGCTCCTATATATCATTATTGCATGATCTGGTACAACCCCCTTCCGTTTCATGTATACCTATAATAACAACAGCCGTCGGCGTATTAGTATAAGTTGTTATGTAACTCATATGTCATCTAAAGAATAGTCTTTGGTGTTGACGATAGAAGGATTGAATGATGGCCAAATGTACACGTTACCGTACCTATGGCCAGCAATTGTGTTTAACGATGAGTTGCAGGTCTTCGTACGATCGTGCCCAAATATCCAGAATTGGTGTCAAATTAGGAATTTCGGCACCTGTTCAGTCGCTTGACGCTGGTAAACAGTATTTACTTCTTATATGCAAATAAACACTAAATAACGCCATTCATACAATGTATTCCTAAAAGTGCAACACGGATGATCATTAATAACTCCCCATTTTCCGTATAGGAACCTTAGAAAAGTACTATCTAATTCCTAAAAATTAGCCTTGAACAAATTAACATATATGTTCCATACCCAGGGAAATGATTTCAAGGCATCCTTTATAATCTATTGTTTTTAGAAATTGTGCCCGCAACAACATTAGCCTTGAAATGATTCTTATACTCTAAATCAACATTTGTATCTTGTATACATCTTAAGCATGGAAAAAATTGTGACCCCATCAGTGTTGAAGTAACGGAAAGTGAATACTTTTTTAGTTAAGCATCTTAACCATGGAAAAAAATGTGGCCCCATCAACTAAAATACTATTAGATTATGGCTACAACATCTAATAATAGTATTTGCTACGCAACAATATCAGTGTTGAATTTTCTTTATAATCTAAATTAGTATTCATATCCTGTATATGCACTTTAATCATCCAAAAATTAAGTCCATCACACTAAAGAAAAGGGTACCTCAACAACCCCCAAACGGTTCACCATGTCGCTGACTCCATAACCTCAATTAGTCACTCAAATCCTGTAAAAACATAAAATATATATAATCTGTCCAGAGGGTCAGAAGTATCAGCAGCCAACAATTGGCGACCCACAGCAGAACTGTGGCAATCAAGTTGTCGAACAATACCGCTGTCCAACTAACACCGCTCCATGCTGTGTAGGGACTTGAAGCACATGAGAATGGGGCTCTTGAACGTATCGGGCAACACCAGATGTAATGTCTAGCACCTTTGTATGCAATGTACAGGCTGCAAATATTCAGAAAAAAAATAAAACTTTGGTGACATCACAAACCACAAAACTTGTAGTATTTTGTACTTCCAAATATTTTTTAAAATAACACAGCACGCATCGTCACAGGTTCTTGTATCGCATCATAAAGCATGTGGTCATCGACGTTTGGTATTCGTGCTGTAGCCTTACCGTTGTCAAAGAGTTGATACGGCCAGACTTTTTTGTGCCTGCACAGACCACAAAATCCGAGCAGACTCCTTCTGCACAGAGTGTATAAACAGAAAATATTAGGTAGCAACAGGAGAATCCCGTTCTTTTAATTAGTATGTCAAAAAGAGCCTAAAATAACCTGCCATCTTTAGCATAATTAAAATTACCAAATACTTGTACAACAACTATCTGAGTATTACGTATTGATACCACCACGTCAAATCCCAAACCTATCTCTAGCATTTAGCTTTGTTACCATTCATCATCTAATTCGTTTATCTCATAAATCATAAGCAGTATCAGTACGCGGTCCGAAACATCCCCTAAGTGTATGTGCAGTTGGGTATAATAATATCTGACCCGATCCGAAACATTTATATGCAGTATCAGTACACAAACACCCTCTAATTATTATTATAGTTACTGTAAAAATGAAAGTGTTATCAGTTTTTTGCTAATAAAAACATTTCAAATCCCTGATCTAATAGTCTAGTCAAGTAGATTTAATATCAAGATAAAAGCTTATGTCAAAAGCCATAAAACCTGATTTTGAGACTGAAGAGAATAAGGTGATAGAAAAACTTACCACGGCTGGCGTCGTAGAAGTCTGGGCGTGGCATGCCTGCGATGATGGCACATATGTAGTGTTAGTCATACCTCTGCTCACGGCATGAAACTGAATATGGCACATATGGCATGAAACTGATTATGCTTTGTGTGCTAGTCATACCTCTACTCACGGGTGGCGTCGCAGAAGTCTGGGCGTGGCATGCCTGCGACGATGGCACATATGTGGTGTCGGTTAGATACAGTGGTTTCTGTTGGTGGACCTCTCGCTGATCCCGATAAACCTATAAGCACGGTGAGATAATGGTTGTTAAAATAGGACTCGGAAAAAGAATGCTACACATTAAAACGTGGTTGCATTTGACACTAATCAAAAATATATATTCTGAAAACCATGCATGCAACGCACATGATGTACAGATGATACCAATTATTTTAAGGCGTTGGTATACGGAAATCTGAACCAATAACAAATAACAATGGAGCGACATGTAACGGCAAATAAAGATTATATGTGCAGTGTTCCAAAACAGTTTTGCTGCTCCCATCATGTCAACTGCTGATTTAGTACAGGAATTCAAGTAGGCTGTATTCAGCAGGTTTACTCCAAAAAAGGTGAGCACTTACGCCTACTTGATGATGGTGGTGGAGCGATTGTCTCCGAGAAAGTTCGAGAGGGGCCAGCTCCCAACTCGACAGCACCTACAATTATTCAAACAATAAGGCGTCAATAGTGTGGCCATTGTTAGAAATAAGGCGTCAAAGTTCATGTTTATTGAACTTTTTTTGTTCCTAGTTTTTTTTTCGGAGTGGTCTATGATTATCTTCGGCATGCTTTGTCCTTAGAACAGCAAAAAAATGTTTCTGCTGCCATCTTATGTTGTATTAGCATTTTGTTAGTCCACCTGGTTCGCCTGGATTTGCCATTTTATGTCTTGGTGTTTTTGAGATTCATCTTGATTGCAAAAGACATTTTTTCATTTCCATATAAAAAGATTCAACATAAATAAATCAATCAATATTATTCAAAAGACAATCAAGATGGAGAAAAAATTCACCAAAAACTAAAGCAGTTATACTCTTCTGGGCGAAAACTTATTGCAAGGCTAGGCATCCATCGAACCAATTCCTGTAAAAACCCAAAAAAAGGAATTTAAGGTTTCATTTTGCATAATATAAAATAATTTGGCGGAAAAAAAAGTAAAACAACCGAATCCCACAAAGTTTTGAACATCGTTATTGGTTTGATCTGAATGGTTTGATCTATTTTTCGTCACATGTTAACTTCACCGAAACTCGGATCTTATTTTCTAAACCAAATGAAACTGAACCTATAAACAGACAACTGCATAATTAAATTCGTTTACAAAAGAGATATGGTATGTTGTTTACCTGTCTAACACCAATAAAACCGACCTCGCTTAGAACCAAAACCCCTATTCTCTAATCGTGGCGTGATCATCCCCCTCCGATTCCGCTGCCGTCTGAGTATCCGATTTCTTTGATAATCAGCTTGCAGAAAATATTGTTGATTAGATATGGAAGTTTGCAAAGAGGAGGCGCGGAAACTTTGAGAAACTCAAGCTGATGTATATCTTTAAGCTTAAAAAAAATACTACTAACTCAGTCCCTAAATAAATGTCCACGTTTGACTTTCAAAGTCTTACTTATTCAACTTTCACCTTAAATATTTGTGTTTATCTTATATAATATTTGATACAAAATATATGAATGAATTGTGTTTTAAATGTACTTTAAATTGGTACTTGTCAAGTATTATATAACACATACAAAACTATTTAAGGTCATTTAAAAGTCAAAAGTGAACATTTATTTAAGGACGGAGGGAGTACTAGTAATAAATAATGGTGATGTGTATGTTTATGTATATCTACAAAAATCATTTTTTTATGACTCTCTATATGAGTAGAAGGAACCCTTTTTTTAATGAGAAATGCTGGATCCATCAAAAGTTTACAAAAGTTTTTTCACACAATGACATGGCAAGTGAATTGGACCAATGATGTTGTATAATGCTTTCTCTTTCATCTTTCTCTTCAACCATATGCATATGACACATGTATGTGTGGATTTTATTTTGTAAAATTTGTGTGAGCCTAGCATTCTTCTTTTTTAATTAGCTTGTACCACTAGTGAGTAGAAGAAAAAAGTTTTTTTTTATTACCTTGTGACTAGAAGGAAAACACATATTTTAATACTTTGTGAAAAAGGTCCTTGTGAATTGTTATATAAAGAGAATATATAGTAGGCTAAAAACAAACACAATACGTAGTAGCATGGTGGTAAGACCACTAGCGGATTTCCAAGTCACTTAGCCAGTTACGAAATTTTCCGACGACCTTTTCCGATGACCCACCACCACCATCTTCATTTATCACCACCACCACCAATACCTTCATTTATCACCACAACCACCTTTTCCGATGACCCACTGGAATTTTTGAAAGAAAATTAGTATTTTTAAGATCGACCACTTTTTGTATAGCCATATCACAAAACACCAACCTTTTTTTGTCGACCCTGTAGCCCCCTTACTCTCAAAGCAATTACCCAAACTAATACATGACTTTCTTTCGAGCACTTCTGTTTCCAACTCGTGTCACTTCATACTAGCTAGTATATTCATCCACTAGTGCCTTTTCCTTTAATCTTCTGTTAACGTTTTCACATTACCTACTATTGAAAAAAAATAAAAAATGTGTTGCAAAAGAATCAACAAATTAAATGGCTTTAATTCATCAATCAACTTCAATGCATATAAATTTACCTACAAATTGATTTCTTCCTACTTTACGACAAGAAGGTATTGGAGGTAAATGAAGGTATTGGTGGTGGGTTATGGTGGTGGTGGTGATAAATGAAGGTGGTGGTGGTGGGTCATTGGAAAAGGTAGTCGAAAAATTTCGTAACCGGCTAAGTGACTTGGAAACCCACAATGTTTTACATCAGAATCAAAAAAAGTTTGGTACACTAAATTGGGATAAAAAAAGTTGAGTACCTTAAATTCAAATTGGGTATAAGTTGAGTACACTTTTATGCGATTTGCCTATATTTGGTATGGTAGTTATAACAAATTGCATAAAGTTTAAAAAAATATTCAATATTGCTTTAGGAATTACCATTAAACATAGCTCGAGCTTGCTCGAACGTCATTGATCCATTGTTTAGCAAAAGAATTCCTTGTCTTGTGAAGGGAGGTGGGGAAGGGACTTGCTATGTTGAGTTCTGATTCGCTTCAAACTATCAAGTTTATTACACAAGTCAACCACTTGTGAATGGTCAACCGTAATAAAATTCAAAACAAATCTAAAACCAATGCAATTTCCTTGGAATATAGATTAGGGTCGTTAAGTCCCACGGAGGATTAATGGTGCTTAAAACGTTCAGATGTCGAATGATCACTAAGGATAATGATCTGTAAGGATTTTGATTGATAACTACACTATTGATTGATTGGAATGGTATTTGGATACAGAATTGTAAAGCACAACAAATGATTAAACAAACGTGAAATACGCACGTTTACTAAATTTTACGTAAACGTATAAAATAAAACGTAAATTTATAAGAATAAAACACCTATGGATATGAAAATGATATTTTTACAATCCTAATAATAAAAGAAAATTATTGGAAAATTAAAATTATTTTATAACTATTTATTTAATTATTATTAATTAAAAACTATTTTAACTATTTAATAATACTCTAAAATATAAGAAAATGTGAAATAAAGCTAGAAAAATGAAATTATGACTTAGAAAAATCTAAAATATTATAAAACTAATTTTAAAAATGAAAAGATATTTTTTATGTTTTTTATTTGTTTATTATTAATTATTTAATACTTTTTAACTATTTTAAATTCTAATAAATACTAAACAAACTAAGAAAATTATGAATTTTTTTTATAAAATTATCCTATGATAACAGAAAACTAAGAAAATTATAAAAACAGAAAGTGCTTAATAATAAGTTGAAAAAGAAAATTAAAAAGCTAATTTCTATTAAATAAACGCTATCACTATTTTAAAATGATGTTTTTGTGATTTTTATTTTATAAACCTATTTAAATACTAAAAATAAGCAACTTTAATAAAGACAAAAATTTTACAACTTAAAAATAAGCAGTTTGATGAGCTTATGAGCTAAACAGTTGAGCTTATGGCTTATTTTGATTTTTTAAGCTCAAATAAACTTACAAACTGGAACCAAAGTTAAAATAAGATGTAAATAAGCTAAAAGTACTTATATGAAGCTAAAAGACACAAAGAACCATATTGATAAGCTTAAAATAAGCAAATAAGCACTTATACTAAACCAAGCAACCAAACAGGCCTGCAATCATTTTGTAGGCTAGATTAAGCTAGGGTAAAAAGCTCCAAAGCCAAAAATAAGCACTGAGGCAACAAGCTTGTTAGGTGAGCTTCTCAGAAAACCAAAATATACAAGGTTTGACCCACTATTAAGCTCTGTGTGAGCTTGTGAAAATGGCTTATAAAACACCGAGTACTAAGTTTACACGAAATGGGACAAACAATAAGCTGGTAGAAAATAAGCACTGGACTAGAGAGACAGCTAGGTTAGCTTTCCAATAAGCTAAGATACACAAGCTAAAGCTAACTAATGAGCTCTTTGTGAGCGTGAAAAGTTACTCCTCAACTGGCACAGGGCACTTTTTCAAATAAGTGGTTAAAAGAAGCTAAGAAATAAGCTGTTTAATAAGCTAATTAGAAATTATAAAAATTACTATGATTAAGATGAGCAGTTGAATATTAATATCCCAAAAGCTCAAATCTTGAAACTTAATATTAAGTCCTATAGAAAATTATCTATTTTATTCAAAAACGACTAAACTGAAATTTTGACTTTTATACAAAACTAAATAGTTGACTTATATGAACTTTGAATTGATTCTACTTACTGATTTGGTTGTAATAACCTAAGATAAGATGAAATTAAGCTAGGTGACCAAGTTATAAGCCACTGTGATGAGTTTTATATCCTAAATCCTAACAGTTAACAACCTAGGTGAAATTAAAGAAGATTTTGACTTTTGATCAAACAAGGAAGATTTTATGGTTTCTATGAGTTATTAGATGCTAGTATGACAGATACAAATAACAAGAAACAACCAACACTCTCTAACACAGGTAACAAGGTAAATCCAAACAACTTAAAAGCTGTGAACTTGTGATTTACAAAGGATTTCACAAGTTAAGACTATGCAACTGATCCAAGACCTTTTATTATCAAATAACAAGTCCAAATGAGCATTAAACAACAGTGATACAAGCATAAAACTTAAGAACAAATATTATGCTATTAAAATTGTGAAAATGAGATTTCAAAGCAACTACCAATTCTACGTAACAAACAAACTGCTTTAATATAAGAATCTACCTAACTACAACTTAGAAACATAATAACACAAAGTTTTAAGCTATAAGCTACTTATGCAGTGAAATGTAAAAATGCTTATAAAGAGCTTACAAATCGCAAACAAAAGACCATGAACCAATGATCAAGACCAATCCTAATAGCTTTCCACAAAGCTTCTAACCCAAGGCAATCCAAGATTTACCCCGCACTGATCTTCATTTCCATTGATTTTTATTTTCCAACTATTTTTTAGTATTTTTGGTAATTTTTCTTTTTGATACTAAACTGACTTTTATGGTTTCTAATAGCTTACATAAGCTATATAAGGAGCTTATATGAGCTTATGAGTCCTTAACAACAACTAACAACAACAAATTCTCATTTTGAGAATTTGAACAAGGAAATTTGCATAAACTTGAAATGAAACTTAACACTAAAATTTATAACCTAAAAGATTCACAATACACTAAGATTACTTAAAAAAAATGCTTGAAAGCTAAGAAATACACAGGAATTTGAAAATTAATTAAAACGACATACATTAACTAAATTAAAACTAGATAGATCTTCACATTGCTTCTCCTTCTTTCTTTATAGACTTTAGAGACTCCCCACATGCTTCTGATCATTTCCTTAATCTTGGCATTGGATGAGCGAGATGATCACAGCCTTTGAAATTACTTTTGGCGCCAAAAGTGATACTAGTGGATTGAGGCAGTTCACTGCAATTAATACACTTTGGTATGTTGTGGAGGTGTAAGGGGACAATTTGGGAAGTAGATATGGAGCTAGGGGTTAGTTGGCAACAAAAACAGGTTTTGAGGTGAAGATGGAGTGTTTGATGGTGGGGAAGCATTAAATGCTTGTGGGGGTTGGTAGGAGGAGGGGGATGAGTTGGAAGTAGATAGGTGAGGTGGTGGTAAAACCACTGGTTTTGGTTTGCAGCGAGAGAGTGAGGAAGAAGCACAGTGATGGTGGTTTTATATTTAAAACATGGGTTGGGCTTGGTGTTGGGCCAGCTGGGTATTGGATTGGATTTGTTTGGGATAATTAAAAGGGTCCGGTTGGTTTAAGCTTAATATCATAAGGACCATTTTGTATTTTCTTCAAAATGAAGGGCCTGATTTGAACTTTCCCAAACATCACACAAGGACTAAAACTGCAATTAATGGTTAGTACAAGGACCAATATTGCATAAAATTCCATTTTTATAAATCCAAGGACCAAACCCGCCAACTTTTAACTCCGGGGACCAAACTTGTAATTTTCTCAAAACTTATCATATAAGGACCAAATATGCCATATTTGAATAGTACAAGGGTGTAGTTTGAATAATTTCCATTTTAAACACCCAGGGACTGATTTTGACACTTTTAAAGTGAGGGACCAAAGTTGAAAACTGTGATTTTTAAACTTCAAAGGACAATTTCTTACAACTTGTGAATCCCAAGGACCTTTTATGACTTTTTTCTTAATTTTGATTTACAGGGACCGCTTTGACAACTTTTGAAACTGGGGACTAAAACCGCCAATTATGCAAACTTGATACGTTTTCACTGATTTTGGTATTTTAGCATTTAAAACACATAAAACACTTATTTGTGATATTTTTATCATTTTGATGCATTTCTGAGTGTTTTCAGATGTTTTTGCAGTCTAAAAGGTATAAAAATGATGAGTATTTGCACACTCATCAAGTTCTGTCACAAATTTATCAATAGAAACTTATAAAAAAGCAGATCAATCAACCAATTCAAGACCAACTCTTTTTCAATAAACTCGATTGGCGGTAGTTTCACAAGTTGATCAACAACCACACCAAAGTTTATTGTTTAAACCAAACAACTTAAGAAATGGTCAATACGAAAGGTAGTCACTTTTAGACAAAAAGACTACAACTCGTTGGATACCAATGACCCTTTTGACCATTGACACTATTACCAACTAGTCAAATTTGATAAACAATGTTACATGAAACTTAAGCACGATTGGTTCATAGGATTAGCTTGAAATTGATCAAAACCATATATCATAATTAAGCAAACATCATACCGCAAACGTCATCCAAACAAGCGTTTAATTAAACTAGCCACTCATGGCAAACAAAGTAACAATCTCACAATATTTAAGGCTTGAAAACATAATTAAAAGTACCGGAAAATCTGTAGTAGAGATTGTAAGACCGTATGTTTACATTGAAACCCCGTAGGTATAACTTTATTGATGACCATTATTTATAATGGTAAAACCCTAATTCTCAAAACCCACAAATCGGGCTTGGGCCTAATTATCCACTAATACTCCCGGCAGTTCGAGCGGCGAAATTCCGAAAGTTCGAACTGGAGTAGTAAAGTAAGAAAGCAAAATAAAACAATAACCAAAATAAAACGGGATAACCCAAAGTACCCCCTATTCTAATTTTTTGTTTACGGATAACCAAAGTATCCGAAAGATAAACCAAAGTATCCCAAACAGTCATCTCGGGAATAAGAACCCTAGATTCGACAAAAAAAAAAGTCGTCTCGAGAATAAGAACCCTAGATTCAACACCACAAAAGTCGTCTCGAGAATAAGAACCATATATTCGATACCAACAAAAGTCGTCTCGGGAATAAAAACCCTAGATTCGACACAAATAAAAATCGTCGCAGAAATTAATACCCTAAAAACGGAAACTCCACCAACATATCCTCATCTTGATTCTCTTACCGATCTTGTCCCATAATACTAAGAAAGCTCAAAGTTTGCATGAAACTTTCTAACAGAGACTTACGAACCCTTACAATTCGTGGGTCTTCAGAAAGATAAGGATAGCTGATGGTGTAGACGTGGGCCTTCACAGACACAATTTTTAGGATTATTTTTATTTATTTATTTTTTTTTTATGATGACAAAGAACTATTAAAGCAAATAAATCTTTAACAGTGAATTGAAGACGAAATCAAGATATCAATTGGACAGTAAAAATATATAATAGATAAAAAAAATTAGGGTTTGATGATAGATAGGTGTGACGGGGTGGTACAAAAGTGGCGGCTTGATGACCGAGTAGGTCTAAAGATCATACCTGCTCTGATACCATGTAAGACCGTATGTTTACATTGAAACCCTATAGGTATAACTTTATTGATTACCATTATTTATAATGGTAAAACCCTAATTCTCAAACCCACAAATCAGGCTTGTGCCTGATTATCCACTAATAGAGATTACAAATGATGTGGACAATGATGCCACAACTAGTGGTGATGATATCTTGGCATCAGATCCTTAGGAATTATGCATCCTTTCCTTCAAATGCTCCTGGACGTTTCTGCGTTTTTGTTGGCTTTGGATGAGTAAGTGCATTTGTTGTAGACTGATAGGGTTGATAAGACAAGATATGGTCTTATTTATAGTTGTAGATGCCCTTGGGGACCAAGCAAAACACTTAGGCTCTAAGAAAAGGCTTTAAAGTGGTAGAAAATACTGCGAAGGAAGGCATATGATCGGACTGGAACTTAATTATTCATAATTTTGACTTGGGCACCACTCTGAGGGGTTTAGCCGACGACTAAGCACGGCCGTTGGCTGTCTTGGCATTTGTTTGAACAAAAGTGATCAACCTCAAAGATGTAGCTTTTATTTTCTCTTTTCTGTGGATGCTTGAATCATCGAAATCGAAGTTCATACGCTCAAGATATGGCCAAGATAGTGGAGGTATGTTGGGAATAACGAGACATCAAATATGCCTTCGTTTCAGCTTCTTTTATTGACTTTTTCCTCGTTTTCGTCATGTGAGCTTTCCATGAACCTAAAATAGCAATGTACTTCATTAAGTATCATAAGTTCATAAAAATAACCAAATTGTATGCATAAAAACCATGATAATGCACCTAAAAATATGTTACATTTAAGCGTTATAAAATACTCAATTTTAGGTTTTTATTTTTTAAATCCATTAACAATGATTGTTGATTATGAAAATTAATTTTTTTTATTGATGTTTGTTGTTAGTGTTGTAAAGCTATGATCTTATGGGAGGTCGAAGTCTTCTAAAAGAAGGAAGCACATCAAGTTGAGAATGCATTGCAGAAATATTTCACGTTTTGTAACATAAACTAATAAACCATTTCATTCATTGAAATCAATACAAAATACAACTTGTTAATTACATTAATAAACCAGCACTTAACTTACAACAACATTTCTATCACAACACCACAGAAATAAAGATAGCAAAAACAAGAAGTGTTGACTTCTAAAAGTCAAAGAAGCTGTACACTACTGCAAATCATTACCCTTTTCATTCAATTCAACTTCAAGCTCCTCTATCCCCTCTTGATGACTTATTTCTCTGCGCAATTCACGTTTTTTATTAGGGTTCAAAAGAATGTACAACTTATACAAATAATCCATGTACAAATCCGTATCTAATTCCGGATCAAACCATTCCCACATATCACATTTCTGATTAGGGCAAACAATAAATCTCCTAACAGGATTAGTAAGGGTCCAAGAAGTTAACACCTTTGAAGGGAGGCCACAATCGCTTGTGCGATTAGATAGAAAGTAAGATGAAGAAGAAGACATTGTTGATTTTTCGGGTGAAAAGGGATTAGAAAAGGTTAGGGTTTTGATCTGGGGGTAACACACATGATTTGGGGTAAATAAAAAACAAGAATGGGTCGGGTAAGTGTTTAAGGTAACCCGTCATAACTGAGTCAAATATAATCTAGTTGGATTTTACACGTGAGAAAAAAATAATATTCAATTACATGTATACTTAGCCGATCATATTTGCTAAATGTTTATATCTAAACCGGTTTTGATTACTAAATCGATAATAAAATAAGTAACTCGGAAAATTTGTGAAAATATGTTTCTATTTAATTGAGTTATTGTTTTTAGCCTTTGTTAGTTTAGATGACTTAGGGCCCGTTTGGTTTATAAGTGGGGTTGGATTTGGATTTGGATTTGGTATAGGATTTGGATTTGAGAAAGATTTTGGAAAAAGAAATTATATTTATTTAAATGTATTTTATAATAAATTTTAATAAAATATATTATTTATATTAGAAAATAACCAAAATAGGTTCACATATATTAACATATATAGAGAGAGACAAAAACAATGGGCTCACAAAATACACAATATCATTTGAAACCTACCTATTTGCCCAAATATCAATCTATCATTCAAATAATCATTCCTCTTGCAAAAAAAAAAGGGTGGCCTAATGCCACACCCCATAAATCACTAATTTTGCACCCCATAGGGTACTTTTGTACCCTTTTTGTCCTATTATGTTTTGTACATCTATTTTTTATTTATTTATTTATTTTTTTAAGTATATGTAGAGTATATATTTATGTAGTTTTTTTTATATGTGTGTATATTTATTTGTGTAAAATATATTTATGTACTTTTTCACGTTACATTTTTTTATTAGAGTTAATTACATAATTGGTCCTTGTGGTTTGTCGGATCTTGCCGAAAATGTCCCAGTGTTTTTTTTTTGACGGGTCATGTCCTCGTGGTATGCAAAAGTTACGGGTTTGGTCCTTTGACCGATAATTCTGTTAGTTGACCGTTAACTTGAAGAGTAGTTTTTACTTTTCACATGTTCTGACAAACCACAGGGACATTTTTTGCAAGATCCGACAAACCACAAGGACCAATTATGTAATTAACTAAAAAAAACTTAAAAAAAAAAAACGAAAAACTGATTTAAAAAAAAAAAAAAAAAAAAAAAACGAAAAATTGTTTAAAAAAAACGTTTAAAAAAATATTTATTAAACTTAAATTTGTGCTTATGCATAATGTGGGGGCCTAAGAAAACTTTTTTTTTTTTTTCTAATTATTATACTTAAATTTTGGGCTTATGTATAACATGAGGGCCTAAAAAAATTTTTATTAACACTTAAAAAAACTTAAAAAAAAGGTTTATTATACTTAAATTTTTGGCTTAAAAATTTAAGTATAATAAACTTTTTAAAAAATGAAAAATATAAAAATTAGGCCCTCACAACGTGAGGGCTTAATTTTTTTTTGGCTAATGTACAACGTGAGGGTTAAAAAAATTTATTAATACTTAAAAAAAAATTAATGCGTATTTTGTACGATTTTTGTATATTTTCATCTATTTTTATACGTTTTCGTCTGTTTTATAAGTTTTATACGTTTTTATCAATTTTTATACGTTTTTATACGTTTTTATATCCTTTCGTTTTTTTATTAAATAGGTTTTTAAGTATTAATTAAAAATTTTAAGCGTATAAAAAAAACTTTTTTTAATGCGTATAAATTTTTTTTAAGCGTATAAAAACTGTTTAATAAATTTTTTTAAGTTTTAATAAATTTTTTTAAGCCCTCACATTATAAATAAGCCCAAATTTAAGTATAATAAATATATATATATATATATATATATATATATATATATATATATATATATATATATATATATATATATATTTTTGTTAGTTACATAAATAAATTACGTCCCTGTGGTTTGGCAAAACATGTGAAAAGTCAAAAATACCCTTCAAGTTAATGGTCAACTAACAGAATTATTGGTCAAAGGACCAAACCCGTAACTTTTGCATACCACGAGGACATGACCCGTCAAAAAAAAACACAGGGACATTTTCTGCAAGATCCGACAAACCACAAGGACCAATTATGTAATTAACTCTTTTTATTATGTATTTGTTATATTTTTGTGTTATTTTTTATTCGTCTAATTTGTTTCCATTTAATTAAACAACAACAATAAACACGTTAAACATTAAAACATTATACAAGTACAACAACAAATGCTACTAATACTACAACGAAATCTACTCCACATGAAGATCATTAATGTCATTTATAAGGTTATAGAGTATTCCACTCGACTGACGTGCGTGATCAACGGGATTTCTTGTCAATTCCAGTGATGCCTCCAACGTCTTTATTCTTGCCTTCAACATATTGTTTTGAGACAATAACATCTTGTTTCTTGTTTCAAGCATATTGATCGTGTTATCTTTAGTTTCGCAGTTTAAGCACTGCGCTGAAGAAGAGCCTTGACTAAAGTACTCTTGTTGAAATTCATCCTTCCACATAAAGTATCGACACCCATAATCTTTTGTTCATGGCTGTTACATGGTGAAAAAATTATAAGAAATGTAAGTTATTGATATATTTACGTAAATAAGTAAACGTATGATTATTTACCTTTGATAAAGGACATGCATAATACTTTCGACCATAACTTTTGGGCTTTTGGGATGTTCTTTCAATTATAAGTCCTCGTTCACAACGACACAAGAAAGGATTTTTTTGTTCCATCTGGCCAAAGAATATGTATAATAATTTACAACATGGTTATTTACAATATAGAAGAGTAAAGTCCAAAATACATCCCTGTGGTTTGCCCTTTGTCTCGGTTTACATCCCTAAACTTTTTTTTGGAACAATTACATCCCTCCATTAGTAAAGTTGGCACAAAATCATCCCTAAGGACGAATGCTACAAAGAAGTCCCCGTTAAGTCCCCCACGTGCTAGTCACGTGAGGGGTTTTTTTGTCCATTTCTCACTCCCAGCCCACGTGTTAGTCCCAGATATAATCCCATACCCTTTTTAAAACGTGTAATCTTCTTCCCCAAAATCAACTAACCTAATTTCTATATCCCCAAATCAATAAAACCCTAACCATTCTAAACCAATTAATCTTTCCCTAAAATCAAAAACCCTTAACAATGTCCCACACAATGATTTGCAGATGTGGGTTACCCACTGTTATTCGTACTTCTTGGAGAGCAAAGACAATCATGGAAGACGCTTTTATTGTTGTCCAAAACTCCGTAAGACATCAACTTGGTTGATTTTATATGTATTTTGAATGTTGATTTGTAATTTGAACTTTTTTTTAAGGTACCTAATGATGGGTTTCAAGACAGGTGGATCCTCAATGTGTCAAGATCCGCTCATGATTATTCGGTTTTATTGAAACATGAATGAAGCGAAGAATCATCAAGGGAAAATGCACTAAAAGCTAGAAGATACAAGTTCATGTTAGGATTCAGTTGGATTTTTTTTTGTTATGTATTTGATGATCAAATGAAATCCATTAATGTAATGTTCTTGTTAGTTATGAATAGAAATGTCTCAGTTTATATGTTAATATGGTGTCATCTTTTTTATGAATATGTTAACATTGGTTGAAATGCATGAAATGGGTTGAAATGAGTTGCAATTGTTGACTGTAAATTGGTTGAAATGGTTTACTTACCAATTTCAGTTGCATTGGCTACTGATAAGGGATGAAAATACATCTGCAAACCAAAGACCAACACAGATTAAACAATGCATAGGTGCAAACAAGACACATGGACAAACCACACATGGACCAAAATACATTTGCAAAAACAATCACAGAAAAAAAAATGCAGTCAATGTTTGCTGATGTGGTCTAAAAGAGACTGTATAAATGTGACAACTGGTAATTTAGGGAGTCTATTTTAGGTAACCGCATTACGCTAAATTAAACTGAGATTCGCCTTTAACACTATTTTATAAACCGTGACTTGATTTTATATCGTCGATTGGTTTTTACGGTTTATTTCATTATTAAATGAGTTATCGTATGCGTTTCAACTCTATTTGGTAGGCACTATTTGATTCGGCACTAGAAAAGCCTAAAACAAGAGTTATTGTAACTTTTAGAGCGTAACTCGAAAATTGACAAATAAATAGTAAAAACTCGTGGAAAACGTAAGTACGATGTTGGAAAGTAATATAAATGGTGGGACACTTTCGGGGGTGATGTGAGCTCGGGAATGGGTAAACGAGATAGATACGAAAAGTTTCAACCCGAACCCTCCCCTTTTTACTTGTAGCCCCTTTTTTTTTATTTTGAGGTCCCTAGCTCATGAATATAAATACCACACTCAAGTCTCATTTCCCTCATCTCTTTCTCTCACTAGAAAAACACACACACTACTTTATCTCTCTAGTTTCTAACTCTAAAAACCCTAAACCACCACCACCACCTTTGGCCGCCACTTTTTCAGGCCATCACCACCGGATTCCGGCGAGTGTCATCTCACCTCCACCACCAAAAGCAAGATCTCTTTCTCCTCTTTCCAACCAAATATCATACACTCAATTTGGACTTCATTAACACCTCCAAATTCACGAATTAAAATTTGTACTTTTAGGGTTTCAAAAGATTTCAAAGGGCTTTTGTAATTGGTGATTAGAGAAGGTAAATAGAACATGTTTTGAGCTTGATTGGGTGATAAAAAGCCACAGATTGATTTCTATGGTTTCGACCCAAGAACAATTTTTTAGGCTTTTGGGTGGAACATGAAAGCTAATTAGTGTTGAAATAAACAAGTAATTAATGTTTGGTACATGTGTGGTGCATTAATTTGATGGGTTTTGCATTTTAGGGTTTAGTTGCATGTTCTTGATTAAAAATAGTTGATGGGTTTTGTGTTTAGATAGTGTTTGGAGCTTGAATGATTGGATTTGAGTGTTGTAGATTGGATTTGGTGAGGTTTGGTTGTGACATATATGGACGTCGAACCAAGAAGCCCACGTTGGGGTCTTGGTTGGTGTGATGCGTGGCTATGATTGGTCATGGGTTGAGTTGGGTCGATTTGGTAGCTTATTGATTGGTTTAGTTGAGGTTTGGATGAGACGCGTGGAGCGGAAAAGCTTTTAGAAGCTTGTTTGGTTCACGTGGTCTTGACTTCGACATGTCATGACCATTAGGGTCATAACATTGGTTTCGAGTATAATTGGTTGATTGATTGGTTGGAGAGATTGTTTTGAGTTGGTTTGGGATTGAATTGCGACGTTATGACTTTTAATTATGGACTTGATATATATATTGTGACTTTGAGCTACGTGGCGTCACTTTGACTTTAGTCAATAGTTGACTCGACAAAGCATAACATGGACTTTAGTATAATTTGGACAATTGATTGATTAAAAGAAGTTATGACTCGTGCTTGTGGACTCGAAACGAATAACGTTATGAAACCAATAATGGGATTTGATGAAATATATATTATATATGAAAATGATAATAAAACTATGAAATGTAAATAATAATGGGCTTTTGTACCAAAATATCAATAACAAGATTTATCTTGTTATTTACTAGTTTTAAGGAAACTAACACTAAATTGGAAAGGTTTTGTAATAAATAAGTAATTATGGTTTAAAGTACGTTTATCAATAAATGTCAAATGTGGACATTTAATATTGGATAAGTAGTTATTTATTTGCGTTATGTGTGCATGGGTTACGGATAACTTAGCATTAATAGTGTTGATCCACGTGGGTAGCGGACTTATTAGGTTGACGATCTAATAAGAGCCGCTGGAAATACGTTGGGTAACCTTATTAATGGTGACTTATCCTTAAGACTCTTTAGGATACGATTGATTTATGGGATAATAAGCGACACGAATAAAGGAATGAGTTTATCGATTTGACGAATTCGATAAGGTCTACTATTTATTCCGAAACTTATTGAACTATGGAGCTTATCGTTTAGAGGTCTCATTGTGTCGCATTGAGTTATATATTAGTTGTTTGAGTGCATTCATGGCATCATATTGAGTCGATACACCCCCATATGAGGATACCAAACACTAGGATTAATGGTGAAACGAGACGTTTTTGGAAATAAAGAAATGGAATATATTGGGGTAGATAACGTTGATTTTGAGGAATATATATTAAGTTGGTCTACATTAATAGGTTGTGCCGAGTCGATAGTTGTTGTGATGTGATTTCTGTTATCTTCTGTTAGTGATATTTGTGCGTTGATTGTGCGTTGATTGCTTGAGGTGAGTTTCATAGCCCCAATTTTATATACGTTTTAACTACGTTTTGAAATATTTTGGGGTGAGAATCATGCTACTGTTTTTGGACCGTTAAAACAATTTAGATTTGCTTATATGCTTGACTGAGTAGATAGATGTGCGATAGTTGTTGCCTTAGTCTAGGTTTACCGTGCCTAACTAAGAATAGATTTCTATCGACCTAGCCGGGGTTGGCAACTGTTCTAGAGGTTGCCCGCGACCGTCTGGACTAGAGTCGCAAGGGCCCGAGTAAGTGATTATATGGTTGGTGATCCGGGTAGGATCTGTGCGTGTGCAAACGGTATTATTCTATATAGGTCTTGCATAGCAAATCAACTCTTACAGGTCCACTATGATTTTGTTGAACTTAAACCTATGAACTCACCAGTAAGTCGACCTTTTAGCATGATTTCTGTATTTGAGATGTTTGGATCACTTGATGTGTGGAAGCTTGGCATGGAGGCGTGGTTCAAGATCATTTTGACTGATAAACAATGGGGACCTATTTTGTTAAACAATGTTTTGGGCCTAAAATTTATATCTTCGGATTAAATGTTTGAATATTTGAATTGGGATTGGTTTTAAATGGTTAAATGGTTATCTTTTATTTTACTTGTGTGCGATACCAATCCAAAAGTAACGCCCAAAAAATTTAAGTCTTCCATTGTCCAGAGATTTGGGGGTGTTCTGATTGGTATCGAGCTCAAGGTTATAGAGAATTAGGTATTTTATAAACCCTAAACTATAACCGCTTTTAAGAAAAATTGATCCTCGACCGAGCCACGCAGCTTGCCAAGCCAAAGCTTCTTATTTGATTATGGTATGAAATGCGATTTGAATTATGAGATGATATGTTGGGAATATTGTGAACTGATTATGAAAACGTTATAATTTAGAGATTTGAGTTATGATTTGGATATGTATAGGGGTATTCCTAAACGTTCAGATAATGAGATATGATTATTGGTTTTGGAAATGAGATATGATTATCGGTTTTGGAAATGAGATATGATTATTGGTTTTGGAAATGAGATATGATTATTGGTTTTAAGAAAATGAGATGTGATTATCGGAATATACGAAATTGATTTGAGTAAACGGTATATTATGATTTTGGAATTTGAACTCGATTGCTTTGATATGTGATAGAACAGAACTTATGTGTGTTATTTAAAGGCATGTTTTGAGTAATGCGGTACCTACACTTTTAAAGCTTACCTTATGTGATATGTGTTTTGGTTAAGTTGTTGCGCTTATTAAAACTAGTTGTTTTGAACACTTATACCTACCCTATGCGTTGTCTGAGACTATGCCTTCACTAGCTTTTGATGTGTCTGAGGAGGTCCTAGCTAGTTAGCGGCATTGACTCTCATGACGGTTTCGCAGGGTGATCCTTATGAGATCGCCCGTCACTCTAGTTCATCATCATATCGCCCTAGCTCGTCTAGGCAGCTCACTTTACATCAGGTTTTAGCGAGCATGGACTCCTAGGCTTGCTTATAGCTGCCATGTCGTCGTGACCACCATCATCACTTATTCGTTTAGCAGCATCACCATGTCTTAGGAGGCCTAGATCTCCTAGTGTACCACCTCGTGATTTACCTGCAGACTCGACTCATGGACTCTTCCCCTATGGATGAGGGTGAGGAGGAGCATGAAGTCGAGGAGGAGGATGAGATTGAGGAGAAGTATGTTGATGAGGATGAGGATCCTCAGGAGGAGGATGATGAGGATATCCCAGAAGGGGTACTCCTCCATTGCAGAGTCCTGCACATTCTGAGGCCAGTTCTCTCCTTTGCATGAGCACAGTCCCCTGGGCCTTTAGATATCGACTCACCACCTTACTCACCTTATATAGGTAGCCCGTTAGGATCGAGATACCATCGGAGTTTACGAGCAGGAGTATGGTGAGGCGGGTCGATGGGAGAGGATTACCTCTCGGTACTAAATTTGAGTGGATTGACAGGTCGTTTGGTTGGAGTATCTAGAGCTAGTATAGAGGATCTGAGAGCTGATATGGGTACTGTAGTCGGGAGGACTAGGGTTTTGCATGATGGTATGTGGGCTCGAGGGGGCAGGTTGGGGACCCTGCTAGAGGGTTCGACAGCTAATGATCTGACAGAGCAATTTGGTGTAGGATTGGTGAGTTAGAAAGAGAGGTTGCAGAGCTTAAGAGTGATCGTGATGCTCGACGTGTTGAGTTAGCATCGTTGTGGAGAGAGGTTGATGACGTTAGGAAGTCAGTGAGTGATATTTGTAGACGTGGCTAGATAGTATTAGATCTATGGTTTTGTACCATCTTGAAACTAAGTAGTACTTGGTTCGAGATGTAGGTTTATCCTAGTTGTTTATAGTTATCGTTGTTAGGATCGTTTTTGATTTCTTCGAATCCTTCCATGTAGTTCCACTTTTGAAAACTTATGAGTTATGGTTATGGGAACGTGCATCTTTAGTTATGATGCGGTAGTTGATTGTTTCAATTTGGTATAGCGTTATCCCTATTGGCCTTGATTATGTATTCAGCGTTATTGGTGACCTTGGAAAACTCTATTTTAGGTGTGAACTTATGAAACGTTCTTCTTGCCCAGAATGGTGGCAACAAGACGAAACTTTAAAGCAGGAACAACGGTCTAGCTGTTGTTGTTGCCCCTTCGTCGTGGTCGTCGTCCGCCACGACCGCACCACATGTTGAGAACCTAACATTGATAACCAATTTGTAGAGGAACCGTGTGGACAAACATGCTAAGAATGGTCCTATTCCACAAAACCCTCCACTCGTGAACCCAACCCACATTGACCAGCTAGTGTGCAGCGTGTGTTGAACTGCTAGTGAGGCTAATCTTTCTAAAACCTCTAGTGGAACCCCAATGCTGAATCGAACTCGAGGTTGTACCTATAAGAGTTCGATTCGTGGTCCCATTGATTTTGGAGGAATCGGGAGTAGTTTACCTAACTAGGTGGTTGGAGAAAACTGAATCTGTGTTTGTTGTGAGTAACTGTGATGAGGATTGTAAGGTTAAGTATGCAACCTTCACTTTGAAGGACGAGGCGTTGACACGGTGGAATAATTACCACAGAGCAGTAGGAATTGATGTAGCTTATTGTATGACTTGGACTCAATTTAAGGCTCTCTTGATTAAGACTTACTGTCCTAGGAATGAAGTTAAGAAGTTAGAAAGTGAGTTCTAGAACCATAAGGTTAAGGGTACTAACATGGCGACTTACACTCGTCCGTTTCAAGAGTTATCCTTGCTTTGCCCTGAAATGGTTCGTACCGAAGAACTTAAGATTGAAAGGTATACTGATGGATTGCCTTTAGCTACTCGAAATGATGTCATCGCTAAAGCCGTCAATTTGCATGAGGCAATTGTTGTGGCTCAGAGTTTGATGGACTCTTATGTGTTAGAATTAGGAGACAAGGGTAAGAGTGATAGAGTGATAAGAGAAGAGGAATGAAGTTGTTAAATGGAATGGCAACAAACGGCAAGAGACAGCCAGAGTGTTCGCCATAGGAAATGGAGATAAGAAAGGTTATGAAGGTAGTAAGCTTGTGTGTGGTCGTTGTAACCGACACCACCATGGACTGTGCCCGATTGTGTGTAGGAAGTGCTCTAAGGTAGGACACATGGCCAAAGACTGTAGGTCCCGACCATTTGCTGCAGCTCAAACGCACAGGAGCGGACTGGAAGGCCTTGTCACTGTTGGATGTGGAAAGAAGGGACACTTTAAGAATGAGTGCAGAGAGCCGTGGATGAGAGGAAATCCCGGTAATGTAGGAGGATTTGCTAACTGAGGTGTAGGAGGTAATGGCTTAAACCCTGTGAAGCGTGAGGTTGTGGAAAACCAAGGAAACAATGGTGTTAGGAATCAGCAGAGAGACATGGGAACAACGCGTGTTTACGCTATTGGGAGGGAAGCTGGTGAGGACCCTAACGTAGTTACGTAATGCTCCTTCTCAATAATCGCTATGCTTCCATACTATTTGATACTGCAAAAGGATATGAGTTTCGTATCCAACAACTTTATGCCATTACTAGGAATCTCCCAAACACCTCTAGGGTTTAGTTACGATGCGCGGAATTAGCGAATGGGAATAGAGAGAAGATAGACACCATAGTTCGAGGTTGTACCTTAAGTTTCCTAGACCGCCGCTTAGTATAGATCTGTCGCCACTTACCTTAGGAAGTTTCGACGTCATTATCGGAATGGATTGGTTATCGAAGAACGGTGCACACATCATCTGTGATGAGAAGGTTGTGCGTTTACCGTATGGCAAAAAGTTCTGAAAGCATACAAGGAGATCGAGTGATGTGGAAGTCCTTCCCGGTTGAGCATCATCTCTTGTATTAAGGCCCAGAGGTACATCGATAGAGGAGGTTGTCTTTTCTTGGCTCGAATTTCTGAAAAGAAAAGTGAGGAGAAGAGTGAAAGAAACCTCAACGATGTACCCGTCGTTAGAGAATTTCCGGATGTGTTTCCCGACGATCTGCTAGGGTTCCACTGTCCGGACGTGGAATTCCAAATAGAGTTGATACGGTCGCGCGCACCGTGAGCCCGGGCACCTTATCAACTTGCTCCAAGAGAATTGGAGGAACTCGTCAAACAGTTGACCGAATTGTCGAGAGAGGGATTCATTCGACCAAGTTCATCGACGATGGGAGCAACACCAGTGTTGTTTGTGTAGAAGAAGGATGGATCGTTTAGGATGTGTATTGATTATAGGGAATTGAATAAGTTGACAGTGAAGAACCGATATCCGTTACCTAGAATAGATGATCTATTCGACCAACTCCAAGGAGCTAGTGTGTTTTCTAAGATCGATTTACGACCGGTTATCACCAAATTAGAGTTCGAGAAGAGGATATCCCTAAGACCGCGTTTAGGACTCGTTATGGACATTATGAATTCCAAGTGATGTCGTTTGGCTTAACCAACGCACCAGCGGTTTTCATGGATCTCATGAACCGAGTGTGTAAGCCATACCGGGATAAGTTTGTGATAGTATTCATAGACGATATCTTGATATACTCTAAGAGTAGAGAGCACCCAAGAGCATTTGAGGCTCATTTTAGGATTGCTAAGAGAAGTGAAGCTGTATGCCAAATTCTCTAAGTGTGAATTTTGGATTCCGCCTCGCGGGCAATTCTTAGGTCATGTGATAGATAATAAGGTGTTTTATGTTGACCCAAAGCAAGATTAAGGCCATTAAGAATGGGCAGCTCCTAAGAACCCATCGAATCCGGACAGTTTCTAGGTTTAGCGGTGCTATTATAGGAGATTCATTGAGGGGATTTTCCAAGATAGCTAAACCACGACCAAACTAACCAGATTGATATTAAGTATGAATGGGGAGAAAAGGAAGAAGATCATTCCAACTTCGGCGAGAAGTTGGTAGTGCGCACCATCCTAGCTTGCCTGAAGGAAGTGAAGACTTTGTCATGTACTGCGACGCTTCGCATAAAGGCTTAGGTGTTGTTTTGATGCAACGTGAGATGGTGATTGCTTATGCATCCCGACAACTTAAGAAGCATGAGAAAAACTACACCACCCATGACCTTGAGTTAGGTTCTGTAGTGTTTGCTTTAGATTCGGAGACATTACTTGTATGGAACCAAGTGTGTAGTATTTACCGACCATAAAAGTTTGAAGCATATCTTAGATCAGAAGGAACTGAACATGAGACAACGTCGTTGGTTAGAATTTCTTAGTGATTATGACTGTGAGATTCGTTATCATCCTTGTAAGGCTAACGTTATGGCCTGAGCCCTTAGTCGTAAGTGAGGACATTCCACCCCTACTTGTTAGATCCTTAGGAATGATCATTTTCCCCATACCATCTCAAATTTTAGCCCCAAGTGAGGCATTGCGGAAGAGAACCGTCCTATGAGAATCTTCATGGAATGGTAGAAAGTGAAAACGCTTCTTGCTGCCCGATGTGGAACATTATGCTTCGTGAGACGTATTGGATACCATTTCATGGTGGAACCGTGAGTTGATTATGCACAGTCGCATAAATCAAAATACTCTATTCATCCCGGAGCCGATAAGATGTATCAGGGTCTTAAGAAACTTTATTGGTGGCCCAATATGAAAGCCAATATAGCTCAAGATGTTAGTAGGTGCCTGACTTGTTCTAAAGTTAAGGTCGAACATCGAAACCATCAGACTTTTAGTTCAACCTGAACTCAAATGGAAATGGAGTTTAATCACCATGGACTTTATCACTAAATTACCGAGAACAGTTAGCGGCAATGACGCTATCCGGTAATAGTTGATCGTTTAACTAAGTCTGCTCACTTCTTAGCTATTAGTGAAATTGATAGTCTTGATAAGCTTGCTCGATTGTATCTTAAGGAGATAGTATCGCTTCATGGAGTACCGATATCTATCATTTCTCGATAGATAGTCGTTTACATCCCACTTTTGGAAGTCTTTACGCATTTGATAGAACTTAATTTGGATATGAGCACGCTACCATCCAGCACCAATGGTCAAGCGAGAGAACCATTCAGACTTTAGAGGATATGCTTGGAGCATGTGTTATTGATTTTAGCAAAGGCTGGGAGAGACACCTCCCTTTGGCCAACTCTTACAACAATAGTTATCATTCTAAAGCATAAGGCAGCCTCTTTCAGGCATCTGATGGCCGAAAAATGTCGCTCTTGTTGGGCTGAAGTTGGCGAGAGTCAACTTACGTGTCCCGAACTTGTCCTAGAAACCATGAGAAGATAGTACAAATTAGAAACCTAGGCAAACAATCGTGATAGACAAAAAAGAGTTATGCCAAAGAGGCTTAAAACCTTTAGAATTTAAGGTTGGAGATCGTGTTATGTTGAAAGTTTCTCCTTGGAAAGGAGTGATTCTTTTTGGAAAGCGGAAAACTCAATCCCTCGATATATTGGTCCCTTTCCAACTCGAAAGAATCGGACCCAGAGCATACCGCTGGAGCTACCATAGGAACCTAAAGTAGTGTACACAATTTCTTTCATGTTAGTAATCTTAAGAAATGTCTTTCGGAGGAAAACATAGTTGTGCCCTTAGGAGATATTCGTATTGATGAGAAATTGAATTTTGTTGAGGAACCGATTCAGATTATGGATCGTGAGATTAAGAGGTGAAGAATAGCCAGATTATTGTTAAGGTTCGTTGAACTCCCGCATGGACCGGAGTTCACTTGGGAACGTGAGACGTTTCTCTCGTAGAAGTATCCTAAACTTTTCATGACATCAGTTGGCTCTGAGTGAAACCCGGACGGGTTTCTTCCGAGGCCGGAGGTGCGGACAACGGCAATTTGTAGAGTCTATTTTAGGTAACCGCATTACGTTAAATTAAATTGAGATTTGCCTTTAACACTATTTTATAAACCGTGACTTGATTTTATATCGCCGATTGGTTTTTACGGTTTATTTCATTATTAAATGAGTTATCGTGATGCTTTTACCTCTATTTGGTAGGCACTATTCGATTCGGCACTAGAAAAGCATAAAACAAGAGTTATTGTAACTTTTAGACCGTAGAATCAAAAATTGACAAATAAATAGTCAAAACTCGTGGAAAAACGTAAGTAACGATGTTGGAAAGTAATATAAATGTCGTGAGACACTCGGAGGACTATATGAGCTCGGAATGGGTAAACAGATAGATACAAAAAGTTTCAACCCGAACCCTCCCCTTTTTACTTGTAAATGCACCCCCCATCCTTTTATTTATTTTGAGGTCCCTAGCTCATGAATATAAATACACACTCAAGTCTCATTTCATCTCTCTCACTAGAAAAACATACACACTACTTTATCTCTCTAGTTTCTCACTCTAAAAACCCTAAACCACCACCACCACCTTTGTCGCCTTTTTCCTACCACCACCGCCGATTCTCAAGGAAAGTCATCTCACCTCCACCACCAAAAGCAAGATCTATTTCTCCTCTTTCCAACCATATATCATACACTCAATTTGGACTTCATTAACACCTCCAAATTCACAATTAAAATTGTACTTTAGGGTTTCAAAAGATTTCAAACGGCTTTTGTAATCGGGTGATTAGCAGAAGGTAAATAACATGTTTTGAGCTTGATCGGGGATAAAAAGCCACCTAATTGATTTCTATGGTTTCGACCCATGAACAACAATTTTGGGGCTTTGGGGTGGAACATGAAATTAAAGCTAATTAGTGTTGAAATAAACAAGTAATTAGTGTTTGGTACATGTGTGGTGCATTAATTTGATAGGTTTTTGCATTTTAGGGTTTAGTTGCATGTTGTTGATTAAAAATAGTTGATGGGTTTTGTGTTTAGATAGTGTTTGAGCTTTGAATGATTGGATTTGGAGTGTTGTAGATTGGATTGGTGAGGTTGGTTGTGACATACGGGCTACGAACCGCAAGCCCACGCTAGGGTCTTGGTTGGTGTCGTACGCGGGCCTATGATTGGTCATGGGTTGAGTCGGGTCAATTTGGTAGCTTATTGATTGGTTTAGTTGAGGTTTGGATGAGACGCGTGGAGTCGAAAAGCTTTTAGAAGCTTGTTTGGTTCATATGGTCTTGACAAATAATCGCGGTCATGACCATTAGGGCCATAACATTGGTTTCGGTATAATTGGTTGATTGATTGTTGGCTTAGATTGTTTTGAGAGTGTTTGGGATTGAATTGCGATGTTATGACTTTTAATTATGGACTTGATATATATATATATTGTGACTGAGCTACGCTCTGGCCACTTTGACTTTTTAGTCAATAGCCGATCTCTAATAAAGCCGTAACATGGACTTTAGTATAATTTTGACTATTGATTGATTAAAAGCCGAGAAGTTATGACTCAGCTTTGGACTCGAAACTAATAACGCGAAACCAATAATGGGATTTGATGAAATATATATTATATATGAAAATGATAATAAAACTATGAAATATAAATAATAATACAAAAAATATCAATAAGAAGATTTATCTTGTTATTTACTAGTTTTAAACGGAAACTAACGACTAAATTAGAAAGGTTTTGTGATAAATAAGTAATTATGGTTTCGAGTACACGTTTATCAATAAATGTCAAATGTGGACATTTAATATTGGATAAGTAGTTATTTATTTGCGTTATGTGTGTATGGGTTACGATAACTTAGCATTAATAGTGTTGATCCACTTGGGTAGCGGACTTATTAGGTTGACGAATCTAATAAGAGCCCGCTAGGTACGTTGGGTAACCTTTATTAATGGGCTTAATTTATCCATATGACTCTTTAGGATACGATTGATTTATGGGATAATGTTTACACTAATAAAGGAATGAGTTTATCGAGTTGACGAATTCGATAAGGTCTACTATTTATCCGAAACTTATTGAACTATGGAGCTTATCGTTTAGAGGTCTCATTGTGTCGCATTGAGTTATATATTGGTTGTTTGAGTGCATTCATGGCATCATATTGAGTCGATACACCCCCACATGAGGATACCAAACACTAGTATTAATGGTGAAACGAGACGTTTTTGGAAATAAAGAAATGGAATATATTAGGGTAGATAATGTTGATTTTGAGGAATATATATTAAGTTGGTCTACATTAATAGGTTGTGTCGATTCGATAGTTGTTGTGCTGAGATTTCTGTTATCTTCTGCTAGTGATATTTGTGTGTTGATTGTGCGTTGATTGCTTGAGGTGAGTTTCAAATTTCCAATTTTATATAATGCTTTTGAACTATTTTGGGTGAGAATCATGCTATTTTTGGACCGCTAAAACTATTTGGATTTGCTTATATGCTTGACTGAAAGTAGATAGATTATAGTTGTTGCCTTAGTCTAGGTTTACCGCGCCTAACTAAGAATAGACTTCTATCCCCGCCCAGCCCGGGGTTGGAACCGTTCTGAGGTTGCCACGACAGGCCGGATTAGAGTCGCAGGGCCCGAGTAAGATTATATGGTTGGTGATCCGGTAGGATCTGGCGTGTGCAAATCCGTATTATTCTATCTAGGTCTTGCATAGCAAATCAACTCTTACTGGTCCACTATGATTTTGTTGAACTTAAACCTATGAACTCACCGGCGAAATGACCTTTTAGCATGATTTTCGTGTATGAGAGATGTTTGGATTATTTGATGTGTGGAAGCTTGGCATGGAGGTGTGGTTCAAGGATCATTTTCCCACTCGATAAACAATGGGGACTTATTTTGTTAAACTATGTTTTGGGCCTAAAATTTATATCTTCGGATTAAATGTTAAATATTTGAATTTGGATTGGTTTTAAATGGTTAAATGGTTATCTTTCATTTTACTTGTGTGCGATACCAATCCAAAAAGTAACGCCCCGAAAACTTGATTAAGTCTTCCGCTGTACCGAGATTTGGGGGTGTTACAAAAAAGATAGGGCAATTTGCAGTCATTGTGTTGGTAAAAGATATTGAAATTACTGGACAAGCATTTCCACATGGGTGAGAATATTAGTGTCATTCAATACACTATTTTTTTCAACTCAATCTGCTAAAAGGATTAGAATCTTATGTCTAAGTGTACTACCAAACCCTTTCACAAGGTGTTTATATAATTGCATAATCACAATATCATTTTCATCTCACATTTCTAACTAATCCCACAACTGCAAACATGAGCTCAAACAAAAGAAAGAAATTATCACAGTTTCAAAGAAGTGATGACAAAGGTAAAGAAGAAATCATTACGATTTCAAAGCAGGATGAACTGATGCAACATCTCCAAACTCATGGTATAACTACTTTCCTAAGGGTTATGTTAGCAGATTCAAGGTTGAAGGTAGCATCAATCCAAAGCAAGACTTTGCTGATAGGAAGAAGGTGTTAGGTCTGCCAAATAAGGCAACATGTGAAAGGCTAGGTATCAAGAAATATGAGCCCAAAAGTCCCACAGATGCAAATGGGAAAGGGAAAGGAAAACTGTTTTAGTATGCTTGGTTAAGGTTGTTGGTTTACTATGTATGGTTTAGTATCTATGGTTTAGTAGCATGGATGAAATGATTAACTATGGGTTAAATGCCCTCTAATAAATATGTTGTACCTAGTTTTATGAATGCAATGTTTATGTGTGTTTTAGTATCATTTGGGACTTGTAAAAAAATGCAATTGAAATGGGTTGAAATACTAACCAAATGTGTGAAATGGATTCAACTGTTGTGACTTGATTGTGGTTGAAAGACCAAAGACCATAAGCATTTACACCTGCACAAAACCATAAGCATTTACACCTGCACAAAACCATAAGCATTTACACTCACAACCACCACCACTGCATAAGCATTTACAGTAAAAAAATAATACAGATAAAATACAAAAATGATACGTATACAACATCGGATAAAACAAAGTCAATCATTTCCATAAACATACCATATCATCCATTGTTTTTAACAACAAGACATAAACATACCGTGATACCAAAAGATCTAAAGTATTGAAACATTACAGGCCCTAGAATACCCAAATACCACATTACCAACAGCTTCCGACATAAACAGATCAGATTAAAACACAAGACCAAAAGTAATTCATATATTTGGTTTTCCCTTAGTTCTTCGCAAGCTTGGGATCCACTAACACTTGAACCTTGTGTTCCAAAGAACACTTGACCTTTGTGATCCACCAACACCGAACCTTGTGATCCAAAGAACACCCTGAACATGCACCTTACAATTTCTTTTGTTGTGTCTAGTGTTGTGACACTTTAGGCAAGTTACTGTTTTTCCCACCCTAGATAACCTACCATTTACAGACATCCTTTGGCTTGATATCTCATATGCAGTCTTTCTCCTTTTTTTTGGTGGCCTTCCTATTTGTGTTTTGATCTTTGGGGGTAGGATAGTGTATTGACAAGGGTGTTTCTTCCACAAAAGTTGTCCAGTGCAAAGGTTGATTGTGTGAGTCTATTGTGTGGAAAACTAGAAGGGGGGTTGAATAGTTTTGCCAATTAAAACTTCTTTTTAAACTATTTAGATCGACTTATGTCAATCTATTTGGTTGTTTATATTGGACGTTGATAGATAGATATATAAACGTGTAATGAAAGATAAAGAGTAAGAAGCACATCACCACGACACAAGTATTTATAGTGGTTCGCTACAAGGACACCTTCCTTGCCCTACTCCACTCCCCGAGTCACCTACTCGAGTTCAGAAGCACTACATCAGTCTCCTTATGGCGAGAAGCCTTCACAACGCCGCTAACCTTTTTAGGTACAAAGCTAAATAACCGAGTTCTTTCACACCAAGGCGAACCACACCTAACACAACGTCGCCTACCCTTTATACGGTGTTACGCTAACCACCGGGTTCTTTCACACCAAAGGTGAACCACACCTACACAACATCGCCTACCCTTTATTAGGTACTAGGCTAAGCACCTAGTTCCATTGCAATGGAGGAACTACTACCACACTACACCAATGACTAATCCCAAAGGAGATCTACTCCTTTACAACATCATTAAAGATATCAATATCCTTGGATCTAGTACTAGTCTATCTTGTACATCGAAACACACCATATCGAATGTACATCTAAGGCACCTTTCACTAATGCCTTTAGCTAGATCTTCAAGACACCTTTCACTAATGTCTTGTAACTTGACTTCTAGGCACCTTTCACTAATGCCTACAATATGGACGATCGACACCTTTCACTAATGTCTTCGTCTTGACCCTTGAGACATCTTTCACTAATGTCTTCAACACTACACTTCTTAGAAGAAAGAAAAGAATCATCAACAAGAGGACTTCAGTAGCCTTGATGATGAGGAAGCATGGCAACTCATGGACTTGAGCTTGCTCGTCTTAAAAGGTGGTGATCTTGCCTTTAAGAGGAACCTAGAAGATCACACAAAAACAAAACTACAAACATAGATCTCTTGGATTTGGGGTTAGAGAGTTTTTTTAACTCTAGGTGAAAGTATGTTAGAAAGGGGTTTAGAAATAATGAAGAAATGGCTCACTATTTATAGAGGAAAAATCCTACTGTTCCCCGGATCCCACCGATCCCTTCCACTTGGGATCCGGCTAGCACAAAGCTAGGGATCCGTGGAACGCTCCTCTTTACCCATGGGTATTTTGGTTATGGGTCATGGGTTGAACCATGGATCTTTGGCTAGATACAATGTATCTTTAAGTGCAATGCACTTAGTCACTTGGGTATGGGTTGAACCATGGGTTATGGGTATTATCCATATGTGATACAAGCATGATGTCGTGCAATGGGTTATGGGTCAAGATCCATGGGTTATGGGCTTTGGGTTGTACCCAACTACATTCAATGTATTTGCCCAATAGGTTGTGATACTTAAGTTTCTACCCATTTATATTACCCAATATACTACATACTAGTTATGTGTATATTTTATCCAAATATGTAAACACTAGTTGTTTGTACATATGTATTACTAAATCATAAAATCACTTATACTTGTTTTAGTGTTTTATGTGAAAATGTGAATATGTTAGAAACTATTAGTTCAAACCATTTACGTATTTTATTTGTTTCGTTAATATGATTTTACGTTTGTTATCGACAAAACAATAAGATCGTGAAATATAAATAAACGTTTTTACGGCTTATTTGTATTAACAATCTCCCCTTTTTGTTGATGACAAAACATAAAATTATTTTAAGGAAAAGCTAAAATTGTAAAAGTTTGAATTTGTAGTTTTTACTTTTTCTCCCCTTTTTGTCGAAAACAAAAGTGTTTGAAGGAAGGCAACACATTGTTTTTAAGGAAAACATGTGAAAGAAAAGTAAAAGAAATAGAGAGTAAATAACGGGAAAGGATCTCGTCTTTTACTCCCCCTTGACGAGTCCATCCCAAAGTAAGGGCGTCAAGTAAATGATACTAATCTAGTTTGTTTGCAAATAAGTTTGCAAAAGATATCGTCTACGAGACGAATGTGCTCCCCCTTGATGATTGCAATTATTGCAAAGGGATGTCACGAAATGTAAATCTAGTATTGCAAGTAATTTGCAATGTATTGCTTTGACATAAAGCTCCCCCTAGCTTTAGGAAGTCAAAGTCTTCATATGTAAATTGAATAACTACAAAACAAAGGTTAGAAATCAAGTATAATTCACAATTTCCTGCAAATGTGATTCAAGTTAGTAGAAAGAAAGTTTTCTGTCTCACGGATCCCGTGGTTCCCTCCTAGTAGGGATCCGTCTAGGCAATTTTGAGGGATCCGCTTTTAGCTGTTCATTACGTACCAAGGTGATATAACAAGAAATGTTATCACAAAAATCATATGCTCAACAAAATAACAAGTAGCATGTAATTTCCATTTAATAAAACTAGAGTTATGATATACATGACTCAAAAAACTAAGAAAATAAGAGAATACATGATTAGGAATATCTAAATCAACTATCGCTTGATGCTAGGACACCACTAAAATCTTCTAGCTCTCGTTTTGTTTAGGTTTAATCTCGTCGAAACGTTCGAGGAGATGATAGAACATGAAACGTTGGTCTTCTCGTACTTCATGTATCAAACTTTCAACATGTTGACAATGATAGCAATCTTTGTCATGGCTAGGTAGTGGTGGTGGAGGAAATGAAATAGCTTGATGCGAAGGATCAAGTGAAGCGGCTTGTGGAGCTTCAAACGATGGAGGGATTGGTGGAGGTGCATTTGAGAATGACTCAACCAAGAATGATGGTGGTGGTAGAGAAGTGTCAACTTTCATATGGTCGGGTGGTTGACTTTGATGATTTGTCATAATCCAAATGGGATTATATGATGGAAACGGTGAAAAGGAAGCCGGAGCAAGTGTTGACTCAACACCTTGATTTTGAACCATTATTCCTCCTAATGAGGAAAATGTTGTCAGCGGAAGCGGATGAGACGGCCTAGGAGGCAAGTCCTCTAAATTGTAGAGGTGTGGTGATGATAGTTGGGATGTAAATGAAATAGCTCTAGGAACCAATGGTGATGGTTTAGTGGAGATGATATTGTTTGGCTTAGGAGGTATGGTGGTGTTTGGCATAGGTAGTTTTGTGGGTACTATCCTTTTAGGAATTGGTTTGATTGGATGATGAAGAATTCTATCATTAGTTGGCTTGACAGGAGATGATTCGGTTGAAGAAATTTCGTGCATAACACGAGCTCTTTTCATGGGTGGTTCTTTGGTGGATAAGTTACTACTTGGGGTTTTCCTCATGATGAGATGATTTCAAGAGGTTGCAAGAGCTGAAAGTTAGGATGAGAGTGATGACTATGGAGGTCCTAACAAGGTGGTTTATAAACTAAGAAATTTGGCAAGTGCATTTAAGCCTTAAGCCACTAGGATTCATTGGAATGTGATGATTGACATGCACAAGAGTCAACTTCAGAGGTTGCACTGATCTAGGAACTCATTTAAGATGAGGTGGAGTGTTTGAGTTAAGAGGATGAGTTGAAATGATTGTTTTTGAAAGATTTGACATAAGCTGTCATCCGGATCCCACGGTTCCCTCCTCAGAGGGATCCGTCTAGGTTAATCCTAGGGATCCGGCTCTCAGCAGCTATGAAAGAGTGGAAATGATGTTTCTAAGATCTAAGACCTATATCATCTTGAGTGTTTCAGTCCTCCTAAGTGTTTTAAATGAAAGGATGCTTGAGTACTTGAAGGTAATGAATGATGTAGCTAATGATTGTCATTCATGGAAGGATTTGGAACTTTCAAGAGTACCAATGGATGAGCAAGGATGACACTAAATATGAGAGTGTCAATTGAAGCTAAATGATCCTAGAGATCAGGTTGTGACTTAGGATAGTGTTTTGGAAAATATCCTAGAGGCTTTGAGATGGGAAAACTAGAATTTGATCAACTTTGATCAATTTTGAGGTAAGGATGATTTATGATCAATTTTGCCATAATCGAAAGATTTCTAAGACTAGATGTGAAGGATCATGTGAAAAATGAAGTGTGAGCTTGAGAGCGGAAGAGTAATGGATTAAGATGAAACGATAGATCTACAAGCGTCTTGAGTATGATCTAGGTGAGTTGAGTAGGAAAGGATCTACTTAACTTGATAAGGACTTAATTTGCCTTAAGACACTATGTTTAGCTTAGTGTGAGGTGTTCTAAGGACATGTTTGAAATACAATGATTGCAATTGCATTTTCTGTTTGCCGGATCCCACGGTTCCCTAAGAGTAGGGATCCGTCAAGCACAAATTTTGGGATCCGTCTATCTGCTAAGCAGAACCTTTACAAAAGGTATGCAATGACTTTGACAATGCATCATATTTCAAGTTTAAGAGGTTCTAACACTAAGATATCAAATGAGATCGAGCTCACAAATAACAAAGAGGTTTATCAAACTTAACAAGCACTATTCAAGAAACTCAAAACATATTTATGATCTAGATTAGTAAATCGTTTGTATTAACAATGGCGTGCAAGGTATATGTCAAGAAAGAAAAGAGTAATTGATAGTATTCACCACAATAGAGTTGTGAGGTGCTAGTTCAAGAAAATCCTATACTTTATCCAGAGTTGTTGTTTTGGTCAACGAAGCAATGAGCTATGTATAGTAATTACGAATGGTGATTAGCATACAATGAACTTCATCCGTGAAGTCATGTAGCTCTTCTCGATCAAAGCAAGATAATCGCTTGATGAGGCAACTGGTCGTGATTAACTAAAAGAAAAATTAATTTTACAACTTGTTTGATTAGTAATCCTAAGACAATGCAAAGTATTTCCATTGTAAACTTACTTTAGGAAAACATAGGAGTATAAATTTCTCAAGTGAGAGAATGAATATGAGACTATTACTAGCGGTGCTCAATTATGGCTAAACACGACCATTTTTACGGGCGATTCCACATACCCAACTTCTATCAAGGAAGCAATTCAACCGTTAGGTCAAATTGAGTTTCTAGTGCAATAAGTTCTCCAGTATTCATTCTCAAGTTAGGAAAATTTATATTCCTACAATGGCCTATCGAAGA
>OU343222.1:128215720-128227045 GCA_910596185.1 Chrysanthemum makinoi
GGAGAATAACTTGATAGGCATAAATTTAATATACTTACCATGAATTTGATAGTAAACCAGTTCGTGATAGCATGGTAACCCACAAACTGACCACAACTGATGAACACATTCAAGTGGGTCCTTATCGAGTTTACTTTCAGCGATAATGAGTTGTAAAGCATGTTTTGAAACTTTATACCACAATTCATCAAATAGTGTGTCCCTACACACAAGCGTTCTTGTTATGCTTTATTAAAAGTTTCTCTATCGCATTTCCTCGCTAACTAGAATCTTATCAACCGAACTCAACAACGTATCTAAGTTGGACCGTGGAGCCCAAGTATAACTTCAATAACGCGTGTTGACCTCAACCTACATGTTGTTGTCCGCCGGCCAAGTGCGATATGTGGATTGGTAATGTACGCATACCGAACATGTGGTCGTAATGTTGCAGCCAGTTATGAAAATACCGCAAAACGTTTGAGAAAACAATGAATTAATAAAGTGTTTAATCTAATAAAAAAAGTCATTCGGGTACTTATTTATTAAATAATAGTTGTTAATACAAATATCGTCATTAAATGTTATTTATATTTTATGATCTTTACCTAAGTTTTGTTAACGACAAAAGTAAATTTAATTTTTATAAAGCTTAAAGCTTGTCAAGTTTAATAGATATTAAAACTAGCTTTTCAAATAATATCTTCATCACTCAAGCATTTACATTTTGATTAATCATATTTTGATATGACTCTAAACCATAATGTATGTTAATATTTTTAGATCAAGAATGTTTTAGTTTCTTAAAACAAAACATTACATATGTATTTACATTTTAACATATTTCTAAAAATAGAAAACAAACACATGACATCATGTAGTGCATCATTGAAATACTTAGAAGATTTCACTAGATACTTTGTGTAGATTTAGACTCTACATATCTTACACAATCTTGGATAGCTATGGTTGACTTTGGTAAGATTTTGGTGATCTTGTCGTCGGACCCTACAAGACAAAACTTAACACGGACGGAACCCTTTTGAGGGATTCGTGGTCCGTGGTGCCTGCTGAGCATTTTGGCTATAAATAGCAAAGCCAAACCAAGTTGTTTCTCATCTCTTTCTATCATATTCACATACATTCTTTCTCTCTAACATTTCTAACTCAGCTTCATATCATATTAGTGATCTCTTTTGTAGCAAAGAAGATCAAGGCATATTCAAGCTTCAACAAGTTGTTGGAAGTCTTGTTTGTTTATTGTTGTATGATCTAGTGTTGATTCATACATCATTGTTGTACCAAACCATCATAATCTTGTGAGTGTGAGTGGTTAGTACTTTAGTCCTTAAAATACATTATGTGTGGGAGTGGTTGTACCCTTGAAAAGAACTCGACATCTAGCTTAGTGTCGGAAATAGTGTGTGTCGAAGTGTAAAGGTTTTCTGCGCCGGTGAAAGGAGATTGTTGACTAGTGAAGTTAAACTCTCGAGTGTGAGAATCGGGGAGTGGAGTAGGGCAAGGAATTTTTATGTGTGAAACCGCTAAAGACATTTGAGAATCTTTGATTATTACCCATCAAGGAAATTCACAAGTCAAGGATAACAAAATTGATCTTCTTGTTCAACAATATGAACAATTGGTTATCCCTGAAGATGAAACCATTGATTGTGGCTTTGCTCGCTTTAACACTATTATTACATCTCTTAAAGCACTTGATGAATCTTTTCGTAGTAAGAACTTTGTCAGGAAATTTCTTAGAGCACTCCATCCAAGGTGGAGAGCTAAAGTGACGGCTATTGAGGAATCAAAAGATCTCTTAAAAATGTCACTAGACGAGCTAATCGGAAACCTCAAAGTACACGAAATGGTGATGGAGAAAGATTCGGAAATCATCAAAGGAAAAAGAGTGAAAATCAAATTCGTTGCTCTAAAAGCAAGAACGAAATCAAGTGATGATAACGAATCTTGCTCCGATAGTGAAGATGAGGAGTATGCCATGGCCGTTAGAGATTTCAAAAAGTTATTTAGAAGAAGAGGAAAGTTTGTAAGACAACCTTGAGAAGAAAAGAAGCCATTCCTAAAAGATCGGGACGACAAAAAGGGTAAAGGTGAAAGAAAGTGTTTTAGATGCAGTGATGCAAGTCATCTAATAGGAGATTGTCCCAAGCCACCTAAAAGCAAAACTCAACGAGCATTTGTAAGTGGTGCTTGGAGTGATAGTGAGGATGATGAAGAATCAAGCAAGGATGAGATCGCTCTAATGGCACATGAATCAAACGAGGTACATTCCGACTCATCTTATTCCTCTATTGATGATGACACTTTGCAAAAACAATATAATCAATTATGTGAGCTTAGTTAAAAAATCATAACTAAAAATAAGTTTTTAAAGACTAAAAAGGAATTTTTAGAAAATGAAGTCTATGAGTTAAAAGAAAAAGGCAAAAGGATTAGAAAAGGGAAAAGCAAATGACAATGGTTGCAAATCATGTCAAGAGCTTAATCTTGAAATAGAAAAACTAAAGCTCACACAAGAAGTTCTAATCGAACATAATTCTAAATTTAAAAGGTTTAACAAAAACATTGCTTGTGTCGATGAAATAGTTAGAATTCAAAAAACACCAGGAAACATGAATGGACTAGGATTTAATGAAGTGTTAATTCCAAAGAGTCAAACCAAAACGGTCGAAAAAGACAAACAAAATGTCAAAACTGCTGCAGTACAACACGGACCTGACGGACACAAAAATAAGGTTCCGTCCTTTGTAAAGATTGGTGCCATGGGACTCAAAGAGACGAATGTTTATAATACGGACCGTAGTGAATTTGTCAAAGTAACAAAGAAAACCAAGGATAATGTTAAACTAAAACCTGCTGTTACATAAGGAGTAGGACTTGCTAGAAATGAATTTAGATCTAAAACTACTCAACAACGATATAAAACACCTATTGCCAAACGCCCCTTTCCCAAGAGCAACCACAACATACAACCCAACTATCAACATAGCGGTTGGAATCAAAACTTCCCTAGACCATATCAAACTCCAGATTACATGCCATGGAATCCTTACCCATCATTTCCATATATGAACCAAGTAAATGGTATGTTTAACCCAAACAGACCCATGAGATATTGGGGTCCAAACGCTTGAGTTATTTGTGTCTTATGTATGCTTGAAAGTTTGATTAGAACCTGATGAGTGGATAAAGGATAGTGGATGCTCACGACACATGCCGGGCAACAAAAGCCTCTTCTCAACATACCAAGAGTATGACGGAAATAATGTCACTTTTGGTAGCAATTTCAAAAGCAAAATCATTGGCAAATGTACGATCGCTCATAACTCCCTAACTATTGAAAATGTTGCTCATGTCGATAGGTTAGGATTTAATTTACTTAATATTAGCCAATTATGTGATAAAAAGTATAAAGTACTATTTGAAGAAAATAGTAGTAAAATACTAAAAGATGGTATCACCATAGCTAAAGGTGTTAGAAAAAATAACATATACATCATGAAAATAGATAAAACATCTAATGACAAACTTTGTCAACAACCTTAGATGATAACTCAACTCTTTGGCATAGACGCTTAGGTCACGCTAATATGAGAATTATCCAAAACTTATCATCAAAAGAGCTAGTTAGGAATTTACCAAAACTTAAATATGACCAACATTTTTGCGACGCTTGCAAAATTGGTAAACAAACTCATAGTAGTCATAAGGCAAAAAACATGGTGTCCACATCTAAGTGTCTAGAACTTTTGCATATGGACCTGTTTGGTCCATCCGCTATAAGAAGCTATGGAGACAACTTATACACTTTAGTCATAGTAGATGATTACTCAAGGTTTACTTGGACGTTATTTTTGAAAACTAAAAATGAAGCTTTTGATAAATTTGAAATTCTTAGCAAGAAAATTCAAAATCAACTAGGTGTTAACATTGTGTCGATCCGAACGGATCATGGTCGTGAATTTGACAATGAAACACAATTTGGAAACTTTTGTGATACAAAAGGTATAACACACAACTTCTCGCTCTCCTCGAACACCTCAATATAATGGAGTTGTAGAACGTAAAAATAGAACCATTCAAGAAATGAGTAGAACAATGCTTAATGAACAAAACATACATCAAAAGTTTTGGTGTAACGCCTTTGACACTTCTACATATATTTTAAATAGAGTCTTAATACGGCCTTTCCTAAACAAAACTCCATATGAATTATATAAAGGTAAAAAGCCAACTTTAGGATATTTTAGAGTGTTTGAATGTAAATGTTTCATCCTTAATACTAAAGACTATCTCACCAAGTTTGACCCAAAGTCTTATGAAGGTGTATTTCTTGGTTACTCACAAACTAGTAAAGCTTACGTTGTTTTAAACAAATAAACAATGAGAGTCGAGAAATCGTTGAACATAACATTCGACGAAAGTCCACCTCCCTCTAAGACATCACCTATGGTAGATGATGACTTAGTTGAAAGTCAACTTGTAGAAAGTCAAGAAATAATTGAAAATGATAAGGAAGATGAACCATTAAATAAGGAAATTATAAACATCAAAGAATACAAAAGTCATCCTTTAGAAAAGGTTATAGGACAACTTAATCAAAGAACGTTAAGATCACAAGCCCAAAATCAAAATAATCATTTTTGCTTCGTATCAACCATTGAACCGAAAAACATAAATGAAGCAATAAAATAGTAATCTTGGGTAATTGCTATGCAAGAAGAGTTAAACCAATTTGTTAGAAATGATGTTTGGAAGTTAGTTCCAAAACCTAAAGATCAAACTATAATTGGAACGAAATGGGTTTTTCGAAATAAAATGGATGAAAATGGTGTAGTGTCTAGAAACAAAGCTAGGCTTGTCGCACAAGGTTATAATCAACAAGAGGGGATTGATTATGATGAAACTTATGCACCGGTAGCTAGGCTCGATTCTATTTGAATCTTACTTGCATATGCATGTGCTTATGACTTTAAATTATTTCAAATGGATGTTAAGAGTGCATTTCTAAATGGATTTATTAACGAAGAAGTATATGTTGCTCAACCTCCCAGTTTTACCAACTTTGAGAAACCACATCATGTCTTCAAACTCAAGAAGGCATTATACGGTCTTAAGCAAGCACCAAAATCTTGGTACGATCGACTTAAGACTTTTCTTGTTGAAAACAAATACACCATGGGATCAATAGATAATACTATTTTTACCAAGAAAAAGGAATCACACATTATCATAGTTCAAATATATGTTGATGACATCATATTCGGATCAACTTGTCAAGAGCTATGTGATGATTTCTCTAAAATCATGCATGATGAGTTTGAGATGAGTATGATGGGTGAGTTAAACTTCTTTCTAGGATTTCAAATTAAAAAACTAGAAGATGGCATATTCTTTAACCAATCTAAATACATAAAAGATATGCTTAAGAAATTTAGTCTTGAAGACTCAAAACCAACTAAGACACCCATGTCTTCAGACACTAAACTTACCAAGGATGAGGAAGGTGAATCGGTAGATAACACTAAATATAGAGGAATGATCGGTAGCCTAATCTATCTCACGGCTAGTAGACCCGACATTATGTTTAGTGTTTGTCTATGCGCTCGCTTTCAAGAAAATCCCAAGGTATCACACTTAGAAGCCTTGAAAAGGATATTTAGATACATTAAGGGAACAACATGTTTAGGATTATGGTATCCCAAAGGAACGGGTGTAGAAACTATAGTGTATGCCGACTCTGACCATGCCTGACTATGTCGATAGATAAAGTACAAGTGGTATTTGCACTTTTGTTGGACATTGTCTCACCTCATGGTTTGCAAAGAAGCAAACGGCTCTAGCTATCTTAACTACATCGGGAGTTTATACGCCTCACCGAAAAGCATGACAACAAGCTCTTTGGATGAAGCAAGATCTCGTGGATTACGGAATTCATCTCAACGATATCGTTATACTTTGCGACAACAAAGGAGCTATTGATCTCAGCAAAAATCCCGTCCAACATGCTCGTACGAAGCATATTGAAATCCGCCATCACTTTCTTCGAGACAATGTTCAAAAAGGAAACATCTCAATTGAGAAAGTATCCTCCGAAGACAAAATTGCCGATATTCTAACTAAGCCTCTCAAACGAGAACCATTTAATCTTCTTAGACTTGGTTTAGGGCTAATGGAACCAAACATGTAGTTAAAACATAGTCTAAACCTTAGAACAAACAAAACAAAACAAACTAGTTTAATTCGCTCACCCCACGACACCAAACGAAAACAAAGACGAAACCAATTTTTTGGTGCCATCTGGTCCGTGGTGACAACAGTAGCAAAAATAACAATTACAAAACATCTTATTCCTCACAACCCACTTTACCAAAACATTTCAACAACATACCTAACTCATTGTTGACACTTTCTCACCCACTAATCACTGAAGATAACATCATTGTAAGTATCCTAACTACATTACTTCTCTTAATTCTGAGTCTAGGATTCTAATTTGTGCACAAAATCATTACATGGGGATTATGTATATTCTTGTACAAAACATGGATTGAATTGTCAAATTGCATAACTAGTCTTTGAAATTAGGTACTACATTGTCACATTGCATAATCAAATCATGTTTCCCACTAATCAAAAGATAATGACTATAAGGCTTTATTCTAAATAAGCAAACACCCCATGTCAAAATTTTTGAAAAGCTTCTCACTTGTAGGAAAACAATTTTTCATTGTTAATACAAATAAAAACAGAAATTTTCATCACTTGCATAATGCTCTTGAATACTAAAGGTAATGCATAACTAATATGCATTCCCGGGTATATTCAAATGAAGCCACATTGAATTAGGTGCTTGGGGTTATCTCATGCCTTTTGCCAAACACCCCCACTAAAAACCATTTTATGCATAAAATGAGTCGAGATAACCGCAACTCCAAATCGTTTTCATATAGGCACACACTAGAACCAAAACGCTAAGTTTGTTCTTATTTTTAACATGTAAACTCTTGCTCATAGGAACAACCATGGTAGCCGCAAAATTCTATGATCACAAGGATACTCTTAGCTACATCCCTAAACACCACAAAACCAAGGGCCTCTCCAAAGAACAAGTCGAAATATTTAAGAGTCTAGAGCAAAGGTACTTCCATGAGGGTAGAACCATGTACTCCTCCTTTGTCGACGGAACCAATCTCCGTTAAGAACTTGCCACCATTAACTTCGATTGTCTCCTTGACATCGATGAACCCATTTGTCCTAGGTTTGTTTTAGAATTCTATGCTAGTGTTACCGCTTTCACCGATGAGGACGATGAAATGGCTCTTAGGTTTAGGATCAATCAAACCAACTACTCCATCTCCTTAAGCCAATTTGCTCAAGTGCTAGGAATTCCCAACCATGGTACATGTGTCTACTCGGATAAGTGGTCACTCACTATCCTTGATGCAATCAATGACCGCTCTCCTCTATACCAAACTCCTTTAGCAGATAAGGACGTCATCCGTGAGCACCTTTTTAACGAAAGGGCCGCTCCAACCCGTGTCACCCGAAAGGGAAAGGAAGTGAACCGAGATCCATATGGTATGGAGCTCAATGAGCTTAAACCTGAATTTAAGAAGTGGGAGGAACTCCTTAGAGCCAATGTCATTAGCACTATAGGAAATAGAGACCATATCAATGCTTGCCTTTGTCACATGCTCTACAACTTGTCCACCCGTCAACTATTCAATTTAGCCTACTACATTGCTAGGAGAATGGTAGATATTCCAACTCAAGGATCGGTCGCTCTTCCTTACGGGATGCTTCTCACGCGTCCCTATAGAGCATTTGCACCCATTCCACCAAGCCCAAAAGGGCTGAAGCTAGACTATGCTCTCATCCTTCACATCTTTGTGCCTTTGAGTGACGAGCGAGTGGCTAAGACTAAATGCAAAAGGGAAAAACCTCCAACTCCTTCATCATCATCATCATCAAATAGCTCCGAGGACGGTCTCCCAAATTCTCGTCTTCCACCTCAAGAGTACTATGCATCTCTCCCCGAGATTGAGAATGAATCGGCAGAGTTCAAGCAAACCAAGGGAATGTTCAAGTGCCTTGGAAGGATGATGACAAAGATCTACAAGAAGTTGGATAAGTGAGGTTCATTTAAAGGAGTGTTTGGAACAAGACAATAACTATGGTGTATGATACAATTTGGTTTTTTTTACTTTGTAGGATGATAATATGACTTAAAACAATGTTGTATGCTAACCGGTTTATGCAGGAGATAGCACAAGTGTGTTATCAAATTTTACCCATTTTCACTTTTATGTGAAAATCGTTAGCCCTTAGTCAAAGTCTATGCTCCACTATGTTTGTATATGTGTTATCGACTTTTTCTAACTAGAAATAATTAATGTCACATGTTTTAAGCAAAATTTCAGGTTTCGGAAAAGTCCCCGACACCTAAAAAATGGGTATGTGAAGATTTCTGGTATCCAAGGACCAGACGACACCATTAATTTGGTTACATCTGTTATGGATTTTGGTACCGCCATACCGTACAAGCGGACCAGTCAAAGCACCAATTTAAGGGTTCCAGGTGTAAATAAATGGTGCCGTGGATCCTACAGGTAATTTTCTAAATTTTGCTTATTTCAACATTCCAAATTACCATACATTGCTTCTAGGATAATCTTAACTAGTTTTTACCCATATCAAAACTAGTTTAAACACACTTAGGCATATAGGATATCCATTTCCCACCAAAATTCAAAAATTTCAAAAATCCACCCAAGGAACCCTTTTTCATAAAGGAAGGAACCAAAAATTTGGTTCCTTGCAATCCGTGGGTGATCTGATTCCAAAGATCCCATAATCATTAGAACACATTTATTGCAAATCTTTGTCACTTCACTCCATCCTTCTTGTATGGATTGACTTGGGTGATATGACTAGCATTAAACCCACTTCAAATTAGGAACCTTATCTCTTCTATGGTTTAACATCAAATCAAACACATTTCTCCATAATTTTCCAATCCTATAAATTAAGAGCTTTTACCATGATCATATTCACACCTTCTCAAATCCTATCATCCACTAGCAAAAACTTGAGCCAAAATGACTAAGTCTTCACCATCAACCAAGCCTTGCAAAAGAACCGCTAGAATGAGCGTAAGACCTTGTTGCTTTGTCAACATAAGCTCCTCTTCCGAGTCCTCTCCATTAACCATCTCATCTCCCATAAGAGATGAGATAACTCTCACTTTGGCTACTCCTACACCACCTCCACAATCACCTATCATTGTCACTACTCCACCACCAACAAATGCTCCTAGCTCACCACCACCGGCTCCTATCCAAACATCAAAATCACCATCACCTCCAAAATCTCCAACACTCATCCCATTAGAGTTATTCTCTACACCACCTACATCTCCAAATCCATTTTGGAAGACTTGGAGGACTTGCCTCCTAGGCCCAATCATCCACCACCACTACCATCTTTTGGTACTATTGAGCGAATAGCTCATGAGTCTCCATATCCATCTTTTGACCCAAACGCCCCGTTAGGGGCCAAGACCTCTTCTTTTCCATCCCATCTACAACGAAATCCATGGTCCTTTGTATGGGGATCAACCACTACCTACAACATCAATGCCCTCTCATATAGAGGACATTGAGGAATCCATGTGGGATGATCACCCCACCAAAAAGAGATTGAACCGAGCTCAATCATCTCCACCAATTTCCCAATATGGAGGACTCTCATCTTAGTGATGCCATGCAAATGCAAAGTACTTTGCTAGCCTCCATAATCACCACTCCAACCACCAACACCAATAACTCCACCATTCCACCACCACAAAATCATGAACCATACTACCCTCCTGCATACCTGGTTGCTCCAATTATGAGCGGACATCCCACATTACTGAAAGGACCCGGGTGATGGTCCATGAGCTTCAAGACGAAATGAGGTTCATCCTCAATCACATCCTAGAGTGCATCAATGCTCTTGCTCATCCACCACCTCATTAGGATGGTCCTAGTTTATTCTCTTTAAGCATTTTTATTTTTCTAGGATTTTCTTTGTATTTTTTAAATTTTATAGGATAATTTTTTTTAGGACTTTATTCTTGTACTAACACTTCATTGTGTTCCCTTTTCATGATTTCTATATCATGAAAAATTTTAACAAGTGAATGGTGTTTCTTATATTGTTGTTGATTATTACATGGTGTTTGAAAATGCTTGTGATGATGCTTATTACTAAATTTTTTTTTGTAGCTTTTTCACAATCCATGTATCTTTCTCTTGGCACCCAATTTAGGGGAGCATTGGTCAAGGGGGAGATAATGGCTCGGGCTCATTACATATTTTGTATCGCATCTTCTTTTTGTTGAGACATAAAGGGGAGAAATATATAGAACTTGGTTAAAATTGACTTTTATAAAAAGTCAACTGCATACTTTGAATTTCTGAAAAGTCAACATCATACTTCAACTAATGAAGACTTTGACTTTCTAATGAAAGTCAACTACACTTTGACTTTATGAAAAGTCAACATCATGTCTAAATTGACATACTTGCATTATCATCTTATCTTTTAAGTTTTAAACTAATATTTTATAACTCTTGTACAATCCTTACATTTTTATAAAATAAAAATTATGTTTTGTCCTCAACAAAAAGGGGGAGATTGTTAATACAAATATCGCCATTAAACGTTATTTATATTTTTGATCTTTACCTAAGTTTTGTTAACGACAAAAGTAAATTTAATTTTTATAAAGCTTAAAGCTTGTCAAGTTTAATAGATATTAAAACAAGCTTTTCAAATAATATCTTCATCACTCAAGCATTTACATTTTGATTAATCATATTTTTTATATGACTCTAAACCATAATGTATGTTAATATTTTTAGATCAAGAATGTTTTAGTTTTTTAAAACAAAACATTACATATGTATTTACATTTTAACATATTTCTAAAAATAGAAAACAAACATATGACATCATTTAGTGCATCATGAAATCCTTAAGATTTTACTAGATACTTTGTGTAGATTTAGACTCTACATATCTTACACAATCTGGATAGATATGGTTGACTTTGGTAAGATTTTAGATCTTGCTGCAGATCCCATGCTACCAAACTTAACACGGACGAACCCTGAGGGATTCGTGGTCCGTGGTGCCTGCTGAGCATTTTGGCTATAAATAGCAAAGCCAAACCAAGTTGTTTCTCATCCCTTTCTATCATATTCACATACTTTTCTCTCTAACATTTCTAACTCAGTTTCATATCATATTAGTGATCTCGTTGTAGCAAAGAAGATC